>BSEG01000010.1:20225000-20936250 GCA_036245055.1 Diospyros kaki
TATTTCAATTGAGGGATTATCCCTTAGACAGAGTTTATGCTTTTTAGTCTGTATTGACTCTGTGTTTTTATTTCAGTTGATTGAGATATTCATTTATGGTATCAAATTTCAGTTTATCAGTTAGTTTATTTTATTTTCCCCGTAGCACCTCTTCTCGGGTAGTTCTAGGAGAGGGGGGTGTTACAAAATAAATGCTCGAAAACAAGGAGACATTAGACATAAGCAACAAACCACCCATAAATGAACTCAAGAGTGATCAAGAAGAAGTAAGAAGCATGCATAAACCACTCACCTTGGTTATTTACCTTTCGTGTGTACCGTTTACATGTAAATCGAGACTGTTTACTGCCAAAACATGAGTTTTCGTAAGGTAAATACCAAATATTTTTATACAAAAGTGTGGGTATTAAAGTAAGGGTTATTGGTACAATATTTCAAGAAAAAAATAGGCCAAACGCGACCTCATACATGCCCAAAAGGGTCTCCATACACTGCCACACTCAGCCTTCTCGGCGCGTGAAGCTCACGCGCTGCCCCTTATTTTCGAACAGCTTCCGATCTCCTTTGTTCCTCTACCAAATTCACTCTCTTTTTTTGCAGAACCTCCCCCTCTCTTTTAAGAACAGAACCTCACTTAGAAGCCTCTCAAAATAACCTCCATTTCTTTCCTTTTGGAATGGCTAAAATCTTCCCCCATTGGCCTTATTTATAGAGATGTTTGGCGAATCCTGTTTTGCCACATGTCGCCCTTAATTATCACTTATCATTACTTCTTCTATCCTTTTGCCATGTGTCACCATAAGATTTGGCCACTCAGCCTTGAGATTTGTGCCTCATAATTTCCTTTCCATGTGTCCCAATCACTTTTTGCCAAGTGTCTCAAGATTATCATTACTTCCATGTGTTTCCATCCAAATGGTGCCATGTGTCCATATAATAATTCTATCCATGTGTTTCCATCCAAATGATGCCATGTGTCCATATAATCATTTTTATCCATGTGCTTCCATCCATATGGTGCCACTTGTCCCTTAATTGAATTTAATGGAGTTTGGAATCCAAAGCTTCATTTGATTTGAGTTTGAAATCCAAGATATTTTGAAGTTCATATCTTTTACATTAATTCCTAAGATTTTTGGTCAATTGCACTTGTACCCGAACTTCCATAATTACGACTTTGTCCCTAGCTCAGAAAATGAACATTTGTCTTAGGCCTTACGTTATATTTGATTCTGAAAAATCTCGAGTATTACACAAATCCAGGATTTCTGTAAAACCCCGTTGTTGAAATAAATGAAAGAGACAAATGTTCCATAATTCGCGTCCTTAGAATAAGCTAATTTAAGGTCTTATATAGCAGACTTTTAGTAGAAATTAACCGAATAAATCAGAGGGAGTATCCCAAAGGACGAAAGATCAAAAGCAAGATCACATCACCGATTCTCAAATCAAAATAGGATTTTTAATGCTAAAAGAAATCGGATCAGAGATAGTTTTCGGTACAGCTTCAATTCGGACTGATAAAATCGAACCGTCAGAGGAAGCTTCCGAAAAGATAACGGAACCTTTAGGGGACCTCGATTTTTTCATATAGAATACCTCTTCAGTATTTTGAGTGGTAACGAGAAAAGTTATGATGAAATAAGTCAATCGGGCCTAAGCGCAGTTTTCTGAAAATGCCCGAGGGAGGTCTAAATGTCATTTTTTCTGAATGTTTGAGGCATGAATGTAAATCTTGGAACCTTAAGGTTATAGTGAAAGCAAGGAAAACCTCAGGGACTTGTGCGAAAGGCCAAAGTGGAAATTTCAATTTTGGAAGGGGCTGAAGTGCAAATAGCAGAAAATGAAAGCTACCATGGCCGACAACAGCTGGCCGGCGATTCCTTTGACGTTTTGACCATGGGAACTTCGAGGAAGCAGGCTGGGGAAGCTCTAGCATCGATCCAGGCCTGCAAAGCTAGCACGCGAAGGGCTGAAATTTCAAAAAATTCGGCCATGGCGTGACCGAACTGCGCGTGTGGGCACGTGCGGCACTAGAATTTTGTGCAATTTTTTTTAAATTGCTTAGAAAATTATTTTAGAATTTTTTGTATAAAAATATTTGAAAAAAATGGACTTGGGTATTTATTTTGGGATTTTAGTGAAGAAAAATTGAGAAAAATCGAAGAGAAAATGCGAGAAAAATGTGACAAAAATTAGTTTTGGTATTTATGGATTAAATGTGATGTCTAGGGTGCATTAAAGCTTGAGTTTAAGTGTTGGTTCGAATTTTGAGGATTTACACGCAAATCGAGACAAAGCACATGTCCCAAGGATCGTCAGATTTGACCAAGGTGAGTGAGTAGTTCATACCAAATGTGAAAATGTTTAGTGAATGGATTTACTATGAGCGTTCCTACCTAAGCTTAAATTTCATGAAATGATTTCATACCATGTTGACATGCCCTGATATGCTATGCATCACTTAGGTTGCATTACATGTTATGATGAGATATGCATAATATACACAATGGGATTATTGAGCATGCATCCGCATAAGGGTTTGAGAGTACGGGCCGGGGCCGCTACTTGTCCAAGGGTGCACCCATACACCTCGGCCTGGGAATGAGGCTGTAAAAATGGAAAGTAGCATAAGGAACGATCGGCTCAAACCAGAATGAAAGGAAAGACATTTTGCATTCATGCATGAAATTGATTTATTACGATCTCACTTAGATGATTCATCATCTAACTTGGGCTTTTGCCCCTGGAATATTCAAATGTTCCAGATGTTGTTGTAACAGAACCAGGTACTGACGGAGTATGTGATGGCACCTTGCAAGTGCCCGATGAAGTATGATTATGGTGTATAAATTGATGTATTTAAGTTCTGTTGCTTGACATGTGGACATTTGAGAGACGCTGATATATTTTCAAAATTATGGTTATTGTAATGTTAGGTTCGATCTTTAGCTTCCGCATGTAATGTTTTGGGGACTACTTTCGAAATGAATGAAATTTTGACGGCTAGTTGATATGATTTAACATTTAGTTGAGAAAAATATATATATATATATATATACTATCCCCAAATAGTCTTAGTTATAACATGCCCAAGAAAGTGGGGTGTTACAATTTCCATCATCACTATCACTCATTTAGGGAGATCCAAAGGCACACCAAGGATCTCTTTTTAAGCTTATTTGAGATCTGACTGGGTACAAGGCCCTAACACTTGTTAGCCAATTATCAAACTAATCTAGAGAAGGGGTTCATATGTTTTTGTCAAAAGAAGGCCCCATGTTTACAACTCCCTTAGGTACCATATATCAAGGTCACGTGGTTCGATGCTAGCTAGCTCATTATTAGCCCTTGGCATATTACTTAGTCTATTTAAGGGACCATTATCTATGTATAGGGAGTGGTCAAGTAGGATTTATGGATAGGCATGTTGAAAGGGAACTTCACAAGTTATTAAGAAAAGCCTAGAGGTGTTTGCGAGTAGGGGCAGTGCATCGCCAAAATAGTAGTTAGAAAGAAGGCACCAAGGTTAAAAGGCTAGAACTAAACTGCTAAATTATCAAACAAAATGCTTAAAACAAAGGCTATAACTCAAAGTAATGTACAATGGAGTAAAAGAGCTTGTTGCTAATAATTTTTTTTCAAAATTTTTGAGGCCCATTTTGTGTGATAGTGCTTTCCTTCTGGGGTTTAGAACTTATAGATGCCTAGTTTGATAACTTCATATACTCAATAAAGTCTCTCCCATTTAAGGGTGTGCTTATCGGATTCTATAAAGGTGGTTGATAACCCAACCTTACGGAGGACTTAGTGTCCTTCACAAAAGTCATGTGCTTGAACTTGCTTATTATAGTATCCCGTAACCCTTTGGTGCTAGGCTTACTAATGAACATTAGCCATATCATGATATTTTCCAAGAGATCAAAGTTCGATTGTAACACTTGGTCATCCTAGGGTGGTAATCGATGGCTTGATGACTAGGCATCTTAATTTCCATAAGGAGCAGGGCTTTGATCCCATAAGTCAGGGAAAATGGGGTTTTTAGTAGCTATTTGAGGTGTTTTTAGTAGGCTCATAGCACTTGTAGTAGCTCGTTTAACCATAAACCTTTTGTCGAGTCTAGAGTGGTGATTAGTGGTTAATTTTGTAAAATTTTTATTATAATTTCACCCTTATTTTTATCTTAAAATGGTTTAAATTGAATATTATTATGCATTTTGTGATTGCATGCAAGTTTAAAAATATTAATATAAAATATAAAAAAAGAATATAATATATATAATATATGGATTGCAAGCCCAACACAAGGAAGGCCTAGGCCCAATCCCAAAATAAGGAAGGCCCAAGCCCAAAACAAGGAAGGCTCAGGCCCAAGCCCAAAACAAGAAAGGCCCGGGCCCAAGTACAACATAAGGAAGGCTCAAGCCCAAAAATATGAAAAGCCCAAGTCCTACAAATTGCTAACATCATTGCTTACATCATAGGTTGGAATGATATCATCGCTTACATTATGGGTTGGAATGACATCATTACTTACATCATGGGTTGGAATGACATCATCGCTTACATCATGGGTTGGAATGATGTCATTGCTTACATCATAGTCACGAAGTTTCAAGAACTACACTTTGGCCCGGACTTTTTAAGTAATTAGATATTTTATTTATCTTTGCATTTTCAAATTAGGTATTTTTTTTCTTTAGATATTTTGTCTTATTAAATTATATAATTGAGTGGTTTCCATTGCATCTTTTAGCCTATAAATAGAGCACTTGGGGTGCATTTTTAACCATTCAATTTTCCTATAATGAAAATATAATTGTGTTCTTAGGATTTCTCTCTCAAATTTTTCACTTTAGTTTCTATATAGTTTTGTTCTTAGAATTTTTCTCTCGAATCTTCAACTTTTGTTTCCATATAGTTGTGTTATATTATTCTTACTATCTTTTAATTATACACCACCTATATGGTCGGTTAAATATTGTCTTTCAATTATACACCGCCTATATGGTCGGTTAAAATTTGTCTTTTAATTATTGTTTTCAATTATACACTGCCTACATGGTCGGTTAAAAATTATTTTTTAATTCTCGTCATTTAAATTCTTGCTAATTTATTTTCAAATAAAGATGAGTAGCTAAATATAATCTTGGGTTAACGTAAGGACGATGTCCAAAGCCAATGATTCCCAAAGAAAGTTGCGCTTCAAATATGTAATATTAATCTGATTTAATTTGAGCAGTGTGCGTATAGTGTATATTTGAATTTGGATTGGAGCATAAGCCTAACTTAAAATTTTCATGCCACGTATGGAGATTGCTAGACCTGGAAATGTTTTCATACCCAAGCCTAAATGATTAATCTGTATCTATAAATTCTGTTAGTGGAATATAATTCAATTTATGGTAATTGCTTAACTTAGAATTTTCATGCCATGTATGGAGATTACTTAAACAAGAATTATCATTATCTTGAACTAAAATTACTGACAGAGCTGCAAAACTTAATTCAGATGAATATTGTTGATCTTTTCTATCAAATTGGGAATTAATTGGTTTTGACACTGAAATTGTCTTGACCCAAGCTGCTTAAATTCAGTATTAGTTTAGTTTTAATTCTTACCTTTAGATCATCTTAATCACCTCCTAAAATCAAATATTTTGTGATCTTTGTTTTCATCCATAAATAATCTCCCTGTGAATCGACTCGGACTCATCGAAATATAAATTTAAAATTGTACTACACGCATACTCGCACACTGGTGAGTATAATCGCCCAACACCTGCTTTAATAAGAGGATTGACGTCTGATAAATTTGGTTGTAACTTTGATAAATAAATGTGCAAGGTAGCGTAACAGTCAAGTGGTCTTTAATCTTTGTTTTATACTTTAATTAGTAACTTCAATTTGACCATTGGCTAGAGGGTGGCTAATGGTTGAGAATCAGAGATCTATGTTATATGATTCACATAAGTCACAGAAGGGTTTCCTGGTAAACTAAGTACCATTATCCACCACAACCATTTTGGGAGTCCCGAACCTACATATAATGGAGTTATTGAAGAAATTTCAAGCCTTACTTAATATTAGTTAGAGTTAGGCTTGTGCTTCAGTCTTTGTCCAGATAGTGAAGTAATCAACTACTACTATCAAGTATCTTTGTTGTCTCATGGCCTGAGGGAGTGGTCTAACGATGTCAATTCTCCATGGCACAAAGAGGCTTGGGGAGATAATGTTGGTCATTAACTGAGTGGAAAAATGGCTCTAGTTGGTAGTTATCACATTTAGCCACCAATGCTATAGTGTTTGCTAATAAGGTAGCCAATAGTATCCTTAGTGAAGCAATTTGAAGGCTAAGGATCAAGCTCTAGGATGACCTTTGCATGTTCTTTCATGGACTTCCCTAAGGATGTAATTGCATCTTAAAAGTCTAGACATCATAGCAAAGGATGAGAAAATAAACTCCTATAAAGGATTTCGTGTTCCATGGTATAGTGTGCCACCTTTCTTTGTAATTTTAATGCTTTAGTTCAGGATTTTGGGAGAGTACTATCCTCTATGTTTGAGATGATAGGGCTCTTCCAACTGTTTGTCCCTCTAATCTTCTAGACTTGTTTTGTTAGGGTGGTTCAGGACTTAATGAGGGAGCAAAGTTATACTCCAAGTAGTGCGTCTTTTCCTTATTTAGTGACTAATTGAGATATCTCATCTACTTCCTATTTTTCATAACAAGTTACTTACTTTATCTCAAAGCTTCGAATGGTAGAGATTACTTCATTAACTTTTATCAAGTATTTGATCATGTTTGGTCCTCGAGCTTCGAAGGTACTTTTTAGCTAATTACCCATACTTTTGCCATGCTAGCACTTGAGAAGCCATCCATATGCATGATCTAGCATTCGTCACCGATGCCCAAGGGGTGACTATTTATGTCACCAAATTCGATCCATTTTGATTTGAAATTTGTTAACACTTACATTTTTAATGTTGGTCGTGGTCGAAATTGAATATCAAATTCCTTGAGTTCAACCACCCAGGCCAACATCTGGTCTGTAAGGTTGAGTTTTTGGAAAACCTTCCGTAAGGGTTGGGTTGTGAGGATAACAATTGTATGTGATTAAAAGTAATGACATAGTTTAGGGTTGTAATTACTAGTGTTAAAGCCAACTTTTCAATCAAAGGATACATAGTTTCTACCCCATGGAATACACGACTAATGTAATATACCAATTTTTGTAATTGTCACTTTTCTCTTATGAGTACAACACTTAAAGCATCTTCATTGGTGGCAAGGTATGCATAGAGCTCATCCCTTGGTTTAGGGTTCGTTAACAATGTAGGGGTGGCTAAGTATTACTTGAGCTCCTCAAAAGCTTATTAACATTGATCGTTCCAAGTGAAGTTTTTCCCTTCTTTCAAGATTTGGAAGAAAGGTCTAGGTGATATGTTGAATGAGATAAATCAATCAAGGGAGTTGTTTTTCCACTAAATTCTGGATATCTCAGATGTTCTAGAGGGATGCACGTGTAGAATGGATTTGATCTTTTTAGGATTTATCTTAATGCCTTAGTAACTAACCATCTATCCAAGGAACTTGCCTAGTATAACCTTGGCAACATAGTTCTCAGGGTTTAGCTTCATGTTGTATTTTTGGAGAGAACGTCTCCTTGAGATCAGTAATATGTTCCTCAAAATTAATACTCCTTGTTAAGAGATCATCTACATAAACTTCCAATTTCCTTTCAATTTAGTTTTTGAGCATTAGATTTACCAATCGCTAGTATGTTGCACTAGCATTCTTGAGGCTAAAAAGCATGACCTTGTAACAATATAGGCCTCAGTCAACGATAAAGGTGGTGTGTTCCTCGTTTGATTCCCACATCTTAATTTGATTTTATGCTAAATACACATCCATGAAGCTCGCAAGTTTATTCTTGACCATTGCATCCACAAGTTGGTTGACTTTTATAATAGGGACAGGGTCTTTCAAGGAGGCCTTATTTAGGTTGGTAAAGTTTATACACATGTGCCAATCCCTATTAGCCTTCCTAAACATGATAACACTAGATCCCATTGGGGTGAATGGACTTCCTAGATAAACCTCACTACTAAAGTCAATTGACTTGGTTCGGTAAAGAAAGATCAATGCTTTGAATAATCAGTTTCACCTTTTGCATCTAGGTTTAATTTATGTACAATTACATCAAAGGAAATACTTAAGATGTCTAATGGTTACCATGCAAATAAAGTTGTGTGGCTCCATAACAAATCTATCAACTTATCTTGGAGTTCTCCAATAAGGGAAACCCCAATCTTTACTATTTTTTTTGGTTTAGCTTTAGAGAGGGATAGAAATCAATTCTTTAATGGGTGTTGGGATATTCTTTTTACACAATGATCCCTTTTTGTTGATTACTTGAAAGGCTATAGTCTTGAGCTTTGGAAATACTAATCTTCGATCATACCCCTTATTCCTAACTTAGTAAGGAATTTGACTTTTAGATGAAAGGTGGAACAATATCTTCTAGCGCATTCAATGTTGGTCTCCTAAGGATTGTGTTATATGTGTTTAGGGACTTAACCACCACAAAAACCATCATTATTGTTGTTCATCATAGTTTTTCTCTGATGGTAAGTGGTGAAAATATCATCCCCTTTAGGGGTAATTGACTATCCATTCAACCCTACTAATAGGGTTATATTCTCTAGATTGTGTGCCCCCGAATTTAGTTGTTTAAAATCTATGTAGATTAGGGTCTCTAAACTTAGCAGTTCCTTCAAATATTAAGAAAGAAGCATAATTGAACTTAATAGGCATGGGCTCCTCAATAACTTTAAAAGTAAAGGGAGTTAATGTCGAATGGGAAGTTGGGTTAGAGGACTTTTTCTGAAGTTTTTGGTTAACAACCCGAAATAGGGCCCTTAATAGACCTTCCATGAAATTGCTATTAGAGTTAGAGTATTTATGTTGCTTATGTTCATCTATGTGTTCCTTACATCATTCACTTGTAATACCCAAGCTGGAGTTATATCTTTCCTTTCGCCATTGTCAATGTTAACCTCGAGTACAGACCGAATGATTAGTGTTGTACCACCTCTCTCGGAGACAGTTTTCTCGAAAAGGGATCTCTCAGGAAGAAGGCTTTTCAATCTGTAATATCCCTTTGTGCAAGAAACAATCAGCTCTCTAGAAAATAGGTCTTTCAGGGGACACCCGAGCATACCTTTTTGGGTGAGATTCAAATCGAATCGTTTAGAGAGGTTCTTTCTAGAAGACAATATGTTAGGACATGTGGCCTTCTGGATCCTCGACACTTGTCCCCATTAAGATCTTGAGATCAGAGCCCATATAAAATCCAAGCTATAGTGATGAAAATGGGACTTTTCGACCATTGGTAAAACCTAACCCGATTTCCTTTTCGAAACCTTTTTGTTCTCTCCGCAAGAATTTTCTTTAAGATACTGACTTGAGTGTCAGAGGGTCATTGCGAGAAAACCTTCCTACGAGCCTTCTAACCTCTTGTTTTGTGTTGTAGCCTTTTTTGAAAAGCCAACCCCCTCTCCCCGAGAAGATTCAATGTGACACCCCACCTCCCCTAATATGCCATTATAAGAGATTTATTGGATTTTTTTTTTCCTCAGACAAAAGTTCAACACACGTGGTGTTTCAAAGAACAATCTTCACTTGCTCACAAAAATCCCAGAACCCCAGTCTTGCCTACCTAAATAGACATATGCCAAGTAAGACATATCACATGCAGCAGAAATAACTGTTGGAAATGTATGCCCTAAAGACACGTTTTTATTTAATTTATGGTAATGATGTTTCCTTTTAGTCAGTTTATTGCACATATATTATTTGCATTTAATTGTTGGAAAAGTGTCCATGCTATTAAGTAAGTGATTCATGTGATGGGTCGTTCTTCACAGTTAGGCATGAATCATGGGTACTTAATAAGCAAGAAAAATATTACTCTTGATCTTTTGATAGAATTGGGCATTCTATCATGATAAGATCATTGTACAATAGATCCTAATGGAGGATGGCTTGCCTTAGCCAGTAAACAGTCCGTTTACTATAATTGTACAAGCGCATTTGGAATGCGTAGAGTGGACCTGTGATAGAAGCTAATGACAAAGTACTGATTATCATGGAGCTAGTCTATCACTGCTACTACGTGGACGAGTACTCTAATACTTGAGTATTAGTTGGTGGTCTAGTGAACCTAGAGCTATATTCTTAGATTCACTATAGGTGAGGTCTATCAAAGATCAGCAACCTTGTGAGTTGGGAGTGTGGTTTCTAATTAACTAAGACAGACTGATACAAGATGGTTTCTGTGATTCACCCCCTTTTGATTGTCCAAGAATAATAAAATAATCCAGCGCCCTGAGAACGTGACTTAAGAGTGTGTGCTTCTAGGTAGCTCCCAGTGATAAGCAAGTACATTCGAGTAGTCACGGATTATTGGACTAGTGATCTAAGGATGGTAGAAGTCATTTAGAGAGGTGTTGGTACATTATTCCTTTCTAAATGATGGGTGTTACACAAAAGGGTATTTTCGTTATTACACTAGTAGGTCAAAGACATCGCACATGCAAAATTATTCGTGGGGTCAGTGTTACCATATGGTGATAGTTGGAACACTTAGAATGACAAAATATAGCTACTGGGTAGCAGGGATATTTTGGTCATTTTAGTAGCCATGAATAATTTGTCTTTTGGTCTCTGGGGTAGCTCGATATAACTCATGTATTATTTAATACATTTGGCCTGTTGGGTAAATTACATTGAGAGAATTATTTTATTTAGAATGGTCCATTGGGCTAGAATAAAATAATAAGTTCATTGGTTTTAATTAATTAATTGGGTTAACCCAATTAGAAAATTAATTAATTGGACTTGGTCCACTAGGGTTTGGCCCACTAGGGTTTTTAACCCTAGGGTTCTCCCTATATATATTCTCTCTTTGTTGGTTTTTTAACCTAAAGTCGTTTTTCTCTTCGTCACCAAGAGAGGCCACAAGTTTGAGTCATACCTTGGAAGATCAAGAGATCTGATGCGAAGGAGCCGACGGATTGCAGGACAGTCGACGTCTCCACCACGTGAAGAAGCTGTCGCGCCTCCTCCTCCTGTTGCTCCATTCCGTCTGGTAATCCGTAAGAAAAGTAAGTCTTCTAGATTCTTATCGCTACGAGGATAGTTTTTATGCTAAAATCGCTTCCGTTGCATGCTTTGATCCTCGTTGACGGTCCTTCAATAACAAGACCAAATATCATAGATTACCACAATCGTTCATACATTGTTCTCCTAAAACAAATAAGAATTACATGACTTTAAACTGTAAATTAGTGACTATCTCGTTCATTCTCTATCGGCCCTCATTTGGCCATGTCGTCGTCCTTGTTGCAATCCCTGTCTGAAACATTTGAATATTCCAGGGGCATAACCCAGATTAGATGATGAAAAAATCTAAGTGATGGTACAACATAGTATAAAATGTATGTATGATCATGAGTATGGCACAAGCAAATAAACATGTTAACCTAGAGAAAACACCTCAGCATACTCAATCCTCGGGGTGTATATCGGCGATCACCCATGGAAACCTATTCCACAGCTCTAGCGGGATTGACATAGTGATATCCTCAAGAAGACCCCATCCCATTTCACTGAACATTATAACAATGACACAATCCCAACATATCAATGCCATGAAAACCACACGCCATGCATTTTTATGAAACATACTCAGTTGATGCATAATGTATTGAATATAATATGCTCAATATGTTGTTGAATCAATTTATTTGGCGACGCATTCACAAGGCATAATTCAAGGTTTGGAGGGTAAAACAGCTCACTAACCAATCACGAGCCATAGGTTTGTAGGGGAAAACCACTCACTAACCAATCATGAATCACCAAATCATTTATAATAAACCAAACAAGTGCTGGATCGAACCACTCACCTTAACACGGTTTAAGTTAAAACCTTGAAATATGTGCTTACCCTGAATGTCGTGAAATCCTCGAGCCTGACAACCAAATTTCCTCTTGACTAACGTCGTATCCAAGGAAATCAATATTTCTATATTTTTACCATTTTTTCCCTTATTTTTCTCTATTTTCCTTAAACTCTTATTTCTTCAAAATTTTACAATAAATATCTATCATCTATTTTCTTCAAATATTTTTCCACAGATATTCCTAAAATAATTTTTTAAAAGTTATAAAATTAATTTCAAAAAAATATTGTGCCTCACGCGCCAAGTGCATGGCTGAGAGTGAAGTTCGTGCTTGTAGTACACGCGCCCTGCCTTATTCGGTTGTTTTCCTCAGTGACGACGACTGCAACTTTGCTCTGATACTCAATCTGTAATACCCAATATTAAATGTTAAAAGTATTTTCAGAAATTCGAGGTCAAATTTGATATTTATTATAGTTTCGGGCTTCTGTGTAATATTCAAAACACAACCAAAGGATGAGGAATCGTGTCAAGTAAGCCAATAAAGGTAAAACTATCCAAATAAGCGATACTCAACTAAATCAAGAGATTTTCGAAGATTGGAAGTCAAAAACACACAGTGGGGGGGGGGGGGGAAGTTTCAAGATTGACTTAGTGGTGTTAGATATTCAAGATTTTGACATAATTATAGGAATGGATTTCCTATCGGTACATGAGGCTAAGATAGATTGTAAGAGTAAGACCGTGAGCTTACCCAAGCCTAACAGGGAGTGGATTATGTTCCAAGGTCAGGGTAGGAAGATTAAGAGGGAACGTGGCATGACTTTGCAAGCATTGCAATCAACCAAACCCGAATCAGGAAAGAAAAGTCTCGAGTTGGAATCAGTGAGGGTCGTGAATGAATATCCTAAGGTTTTTCCCGAGGAATTACCAGGATTACCTCCCCAAAGAGAAATTGAATTCTCGATAGATCTTGTACCAGGTACACAACCAATATCCATACCTCTGTATAAGATGGCCCCTGCTGATATGAGAGAGTTGAAGGAAAAATTACAGGACTTGACCGACAAAGGATTTATCAAACCAAGTATGTCACCCTGGGGAGCTCTGATATTGTTCGTGAAAAAGAAAGATGGTACCTGTGGTGCCCAAGATTCACAAGAAAAGCCAAAAACAGTTAAAATCTGTCTTCCGAAGTTATCTTCCGAAGATAACATTAGATCTATAGAAGATATCTTCGGAAGCGCTATTTCGGAAGACGATTGCGTTTTGGAAGATGCTAAAAACTAGGCAAAATACAGCAAATGAGCTTCGGAAGGATGATATCTACGGAAGGAAGTTCGCGTGAATAATTTACCTACGGATGTAATTTCTTGTTCGGAAGAGGTTTAGTCTTCGGAAAGGGGCTAATTCTTTATCTTCGGAAGATGGTTATCTTCGGAAGAAAAACACGGGAGTTTTCTAGAGTGCCAAGTGAATGAGGCGAGGAAATGGTGGACCCTATTTATAGGAAACCAGCGGAAGCCGAAAAGTTGTCGTGAATGCTTCGGAAGTGTGCTTCCGAAGATCCGTTCGGTAGTGGCCTCCCGAACCCTAAAAAATACTCTTTATTTTTATAAAATCAAAAACAAAAAGTGGGGGACAATTGTGGTGCCCAAGATTCACAAGAAAAGCCAAAAACAGTTAAAATCTGTCTTCTGAAGTTATCTTCCGAAGATGTGTCTTCCGAAGATAACATTAGATCTATAGAAGATATCTTCAGAAGAGGGTCTTTGGAAGAGGTCTTCCAAAGATATCTTCTGAAGGCTATGTCCGAAGCCCATTTTGTTCTCTATTCTCAGCCTATAAAAGGAGAAGTTCAACACGAAAAAGAGGATGGTAACATCGGTATTTTCTCTCATTTTATTTACTTCCGAAGAGTATAATTTCCTTTCCAATCATATTCCTCCGATACTGATTTGAGCATCGGAGGGTCTTCGTGGGAGAGAAGCCCACGAGCCTTTTGACTATCTTTTTCTTACAAGGATCTTCGGAAGATAACACTACATCAACCTCGGAAGACCAGTGCTTTGAACCTTCGGAAGACCAGTGCTTAGAACCTTCGGAAGACCAGTATTTATACCTTCGGAAGACCGTGCTTTGACTCTTCAGAAGACCAGTGTTTTCTAGCTTCGGAAGACCAGAGTTTCGTACTTTCGGAAGATTATTGTTGAAGAGCTTCGGAAGACGACCCCTTCAGTGTCGAAAGACCATTGTTCGCATCTTCGAAAGACCATTGTTCGCATCTTCGGAAGACCATTGTTCGCATCTTCAGAAGACCATTGTTTGACAATTGTTTTATATTGTCGGAAGACATATTTCTACTTTTTGAGCTACGTCCGGAAGTCGCAAGACTCGTCAGTATCAGCTACGAGAGCTCTCCCTCGGAGGTTCACCTTCAGGAGATTTGTTCACCTCTCGGAATCTACGGTATCCACGACTATCCCATTCTGTAGAAATTTTAATTGTTGTATTTGAGCAACAACAATTTGGCGCCGTCTGTGGGAATCTGGATAAAAAGCTCATTTCATTGCAAAATGCCGAGAGGGACAAAGTCAACTGGCCTGGCCAACCCGCCCAACCTAAACCGAAGGAACACTCGTAGCCGGACGGGGGACCCCCTTCAGACACTACCTAATGTGCACAGACTTATAGGAGATCACCTTGACAATGACGTGCGCTCAGGTAACATACCGACACTAGAAGGCCGTCAGACCGTTGGATTGGGTGGTATGGAACATTCAGAACAAGGAGAGGTACATGCTATTGGGGTAGGAAGGCAAGTGATAAGGCAAGGGAGACAAACCCCGCCCATAATGCAAGCAAATCATGACCAACACTCCCTGGGGCAATCCTCAATTCCGAGAAGAAGCCCTGCAGTGATACTAGTACCTCCAGAACCTTCTGGAATAGCACCACCCACAGATTATGAACAGTTGCGAAAAAATTTTGAGGAGTTGAAGAATCAGAATAACGATCTCAAAGCAAGTAATGAGGAGAATAAGAGAAAATTGCAAGGGGTTACTACTCTGCTACAAGAATTGATGCCTGACATCCACATTCCCCAAATAGGACGGACCGGGGAAAGAAGACATTGGAGATCCCATGATGAGCCCCCCAGAGCGCCACATCAAGGGGTCAGTGTAATACCCAAGAAATTATTTGAGGTTATAAACAGTATTTAATGAAGGGCGTAAATGAAATTTGCTGAAAAATGAGGCTAAATGATACACTGACGCAGCTTTAGGTTACCGATTTAGACGAAGAGAGTACCTCAGACCCTAGATAGCTAAGATAAATGGTATAGTATCAATGAATGAATTGAGTTATGATTTTTAGTGATGAAAGAAGTGGGATTGGGAGCAGTTTTCGGTACAGCTAAAATGTAGTTGCAAATTAGGCTTAGAAACCGAATTGTTATAGGGGACTTCCAGGAAGTCAACGGAAGCCTGAGGGGGCTCCGATTTTTCATAAGGAACAACCCTTCATTGGTTTCGGGATGAAACAATAGCCCGGTGAGGACATTAGGGTGGAATGGTCATTATCGAGTAACTTTGAAGTTATTAAATTTGCGTTTTCGGTATTATAACGCAAATTAATTTGAGGTTTAAATATGCATTTGCAATTAGAGGTCTACCTAAGTGAAATTAAGATGAAAATTTGGGGGTTAATGTGTAATTTAAGTACATTAATAAAGTAATATATAGTTATATATATATGTATATACTCTCGTGCGTGTGTGTTGATGGAAGCTGCCGAGAAGCTTCATGACCGATTTTGCTTGGAGTGGTGGCCAAGTTTGGATGCAAGAGTGGTGTCCAAGGCGCTTAAGTCGGTGGGTAGTCTATAAATAGGAGTAGAAATTGAAGAGGAAAGGAAGCAAAAGAAAATGGAAATGGAAATGAAGGAGGGAGATGGCCGAGAGTTGCAGTGAGGGAGTGAGCGGCCGAGAGCTTGAGGAACCAAGAGGGAATGCTGGGAGTGATGCTTGTGGCCGGAGGTAGCCACGAGAAATGCCGAGATGGTGACAGAAGCTATTCGCGGTAGGCGAACAGCATCCATGGCCGCAAGCCGCGGCCATGGCTACACATGCGGAAGGTGAGCAGCGACGAGAAGGAGGCTGGCCAGTGGTTATGTGAGGTCTAGGTAGCCGGAAATAGCTAAGAGGATGATTGGAGGTGGCCGGGATGGACCGCAACAGCAAGCGGCAGCCATGGCCGCGAGCTGTTGCGGCTGGGCAGCGAACAGGACAGCCAACAATGGCCCTCGGCAATGGCGCAGCAAGGTGGGCGGTGACCGGCGAGCTCCGTGGAGGACGAGGAAACTACCAACGTGGGCGGAGATGGCCGATTGGTGGGCTGCAGCGGCTGCGCATGGCTGAGCGCAGGTCGGACGTAGCGAAGAAGAAGAACAGGGGAGGAAGAAGAAAGAAAGGGAGAAGAAAATAAAAGAAAAGAAAAGAAAGAAAAGATAAGGAAAATAGGGAAGATGAGGAAAAAATGGAAGAAAAATAGGAAAAAATGGGAAAAATTCTTGGAAAAATCTTAGAAAGTTACGAGGATTAATTTGAGGCTAAAGGAGCATGCCAAAGTCAGAAAATTATTCAGACGCGCATTTTGAGGCTTAGCACGCATTACGAGGCAAAATTCAGACTTTTTCGAATTGAGGTGAGTGGTTTGATTCTAGCTTATCCTTGTCTTGAAAGTGTTTTTAAAGTGCTTTGGTGAGTCCTAGTGAGTAATTTTACCCTCCTAGGCTTAGCTTATTTTACAAGGCTTTTTATTTACGTTCGTTGTGTCGATAATCACTACATTGCATTAACTGTTTATTTTTAAAAATATTGGTGCATGGCGTGTAAATTTTCATGTCATGAGGAGTCATGTTTAATTGCATCATTGGGTCTGTGTGGGGCGATATGGGGTCTACTTGAGATTGGGATAATGTTAATCCAGGTGAACGGGTGTCACACTGGGGCACTCGAGGGAATAATGTTAAACCAGGTGAACGGGTGTCACGACGGTGCACCCGAGGGATTAACGTTGGACCAGGTGAACGTGTGCCACAGTGGGGCATTCGAGGGATTAAGCATGTCAAGGTGATATCTCGAGTTAGACGTGTCTTGCATTTGTCGTATAGTATGCCATGCTCGTAGGTCTTTCATGCATTGTATAACTGTTCATACCTTCACTTAGATGGTTTATCATCTAACATGGGTTATGCCCCTGGAACATTCAACGTTCCAGCCAGGGAGAGCAGCGAGGTCAAAGACACGACCGAGGAGCCAGTAGTGTATGTTTGATACTTGTTGTTGTTATATATTACTTTGGAAGCATTTATGTTATATATCGTTGACGATGTTGTAATAGTTAGTATTGATGTTGTATTCGTATGACGGTATGGGAACAATTTGCGTGTATCACGTGGTAGGCCACGACATTTTGATTAATTAAGTATTTCCGCTGTGAGTATGTTGTCTCGTTCGGTTAGGATTATGTTAATGTTTTCTAAACGAGTAAGACTGGAACTCTCGGGATTTGCGGGCGCTGGTTATAGTTTTGCGACGAGTGTTTCATCTGCATGTGAAGATTGTGCTTACAGGCGCCGTGTGTAGTAGACTTGAAAAAAAAAAAAGAAACCCCGGGTTTTTCCTTATAGTGACACGCCTGGCGAGACGGGGTGTTACAATTGGTATCAGAGCCCTAGGTTAAAACCCTAGGATGATTTGGCTAGGTTGCTGAACTTAGCATGGTTAGAACTATTGAATGAGAACTTAGAACAGGGTTATGGATTCTAGGAGACATACGGAACATAGTCGAAAATGGTATGGAGACTCTAGAAATGTGAAATTTGAGGTTTTCAATTTAAATATACTTTCAGAGTCAAGTGGAGATGAACAAGATCTATTCACATCTTTTGGGAATTAGGAAGCTAGTAATGAGGGTTATCGAAATAATATAGATATATGGTTAACAAAGTGTTGGGAGAATGAATGTTGGGTGCAACTTGAAGAATAGTATAAATTTCTTTGGAAGAATTTTAGGAAATTATCTTAGTACCTCTCGATTGGGACATGTTAAATAATGGTGATGTCATGCCCTGAAAAAGATAAGTGAAATGACGGAGATTGATAGGAGAACCTGACAAGGGCATGGGAAAGAAGAACAACTTGAAGATCTTAAGGTTAAGTTAGATATCCGAATTGAGGACCTAAGAAGAATGAAAATCCCGAATGGAGACTTAAGGGGAAGGGAACTAGTAGATCAAAAAGACAATCCCTACTTGGAGATTTGGGGGTTTGTCAATTGAGGTCTTCGAAATTATTAATTGGAGAATACTTGATTTTGCTAAGTGATGAAACGTTGAATCGGGAGTTAGCATCCAACAAAATGGGTCGAATGTAAGGTTGGTTCGATAAACCATAATTGAGGATTCGTAAGATCTGGAAACTATAAATTGGAGATCATTAGTCAAAATCCTTTACACTAAATGTTGGGATATCTGGTGATTAATAAGAGTAAACGAGTTGGGATGTTTAGTTTGATATGACATAATCTGATGATAAATTAGGTTTGTGAACAGATGATATGAAAAATCAAGGGTAAGAATGACTTGATATAAATCTCGAGAAACGATCTACAGTAAGCAACCTAAGATGATTCGATAAGAGCTTGAGAATAAAAAATTTGAGTTAGGAATCTAAAATTGTGGATAGGGATACTGAGACAAAGGATCCAAGATTGAGGACAAAGGAAATAAGGAAAGATTGCTATAAGGAAACGGTGTGTGTTGGTTATTCAAGGGTAACGAGAGTTAGGTATAGCTTTGAGACTTATGGAAGTTTTAAGTAGAAGGAATAATTGTATCGAGGACATTAACCTAGGATCAGACGAGGAAAACAAATCGAAACTAAATGAGAATCAAATTCTTGTTGAGGTGTTTAGAAGATTTTCTCGAAAAAATTTGGCTTGTATAAAGTACTCCAGGTAGAATTTCCCTTTTAAATGAAATCTTAGAATGTAATCTCAATCTAATTTCCTTATTAATGGTCACTACTAGACAATGAGGGATCGATTGTAAACCAGCCATAGTTAGGATCAAGGTACAACCAGAAGTTATTAGGATGTAAAACATAAAGTTTACATGTTTCGAGGATTAGAATTTTCCCTTGGAAGTTGAAAGAATCTTTTGACTTATAGAGAATTTGCAAAATGGAACCTTATTTGATGATTTTGGGATTGTAAATAATATAGGGAACAACGATAGATTAGAGATTTGTGATTTAAAACGAACCTTGGAAATTAGAAAAATCTTGGGATGAGGGAATTATGCGTATGACTATTGAGGTTGCTAAAAGAAAATTTACGTGTACCGTATATACTTGGAGATAAATGGTATATCAACCTGTGGAGACGATTATATTTTAAGCTTGAAATAACTCTAGCCGATTTAAGAAGATTCAAACTCAAAAGAGTTAGCATAACGATGAGTGTCAAGGACTAAGGGATAATCATAAAATCCCTGACTCAGGTTTTAAGGCACTAAGCAGTGAGATAGGCTTGCTAAAGCTTGATTAAGCTCGTAAAGATAACTTGGGACGTGATTAGATCTTAACAAGTTGAAGTTGATCCTAATAGATTCAAAGAGAGAAATAGGATTGATGATCCATAAAGTGAGATGACAAGTAGAAAGTCAACCGCAAAATAGCACATCAGAACATATACAGGAGGGTAGAGCTCTTGGAACAAGATTTGTGATAGATGGAGCCCATGATTATGACATAAGTCTATAGGAAAGTATGGTTATGCAACCTAGTATAATTTTCTGATACGATAATAGTGCTGGATGGATTTCTAATAATTATGGAGGAAATGACTATTGTGCCTATGATGGCAGCAACAAGGAAGTGAGGTTCCATGATAAGTTGGAAACGAAAGGAGATTAGATACGAGGTATTGGGAATGGTAAGGACAAGGGTGCACCACTCAATTGAGTGATAATTTTGGAAAAAAAAAAATAGGAGTCCAAGAGATCAGGGACTTGGGCTAATATTAGAAGAACCACTATAGTTCTCGGAAGAGGAATGAGGAATTCTAGCGTAGCGATAACACCATTGGTGTTTGGCCTGTAACAATGGTTCTGAGCCTAGGGACCAAGGCAGAGGACTGGTGGTTGGCTCGCGGTTTGGGGTGTGATACCCATGAGTCGGAGCAACACAGTGAACTGTGGAGACGGTTAGGTACCAAAGTTTGGGCGACAACATGGATGTTATGTACGGATTAGAGTCCCAGTTCCAAGGGGCGGGAGTGTTGTGGTAGAATCCCTAACCATTATAAAAAGGTTGAAGGATTGGAAAATGAGATAAGCAGATTAATTGCTATGTGGATTATGATAGTCGATAGTCAAAAGAGAATCAGAAGAAGGAAATGCAATCTCAAATGACAACATAATGTTTGGCGAGCTGTTAACAGAAATTTGTGAAGGATTCTCCTAGGATAATTGCGTCCACGACAGAAATTCGTGAAATTAAGGTTACTAAGAAGTAACGAGTGTGCTCGGTAAATACAGAAATTGTGGTGAAACAGTAATTGTGTTCATAGGTCAAAGTAGGTTCTAACCAGGAATGGAACAAACCCTGATATAGGCGTGTGATACGAACTTGCTTAGGAAAAGTGTTTCTCGGATGTGGTATTTGGAAGAAATTTAACTCTAGTTATTGACTTAACTTTTAGTTTCGTGTGTCTATTAATACGCACCCCAACAGTTGTGAGAAATTGACCCCAATTTAGTTGTTTGAGTCTTACCTTAGTGATATAACAAGGTTAGAATAATAGTAGATAAATTTTGGGTACTTTCAAAGAACACGGGTTGATCTTTAGAATGAGACGAAGTTAACATAAAAATATGGTAAGTTATAAGTCGATAAGTACACAAAAGTGTTTTTTCTTTCCGAGAAGACGTGTTATGATTTGAGAAAACATAAAAAGAGTTGTGATAGAAAAGGACGTGAGTTTCTAGTTTCACTACGGAAATTTTATTTGGGTTGTAAGATAGTAAGCTAAGCTATTAAAGTTATGCTAAAGACCCGGTGAGAATCAAAAGCTGTCCAGTAAGGTTCTCATTTAAGAAGTTGTGTGAAAACTAGATCGCCTAAGAAGAACGAGATTATATCTACTCCTAGAATTGAGGATAATAGGGATCTTGTTTGACTCAATAGAAAGATTGTTTCTCATGTGAGAAGTATATGGAAAGCATCGAGTAGGTGAAATAAAGCATTTGACGGTTTTAGGGATCGATTTGGATGCTCTAGTTGATGGTATAACGATGGAATGTTGTTTTGTGATCAATGGATTAAAACGACACTAGAGTTCTATGTGGAGACAAATTGATCTAAATGATGGATAGTGTTTGGAAGAGAGATAGTAAGCATGTCAGGATATTAGGTTGCCATAAGAGAAATTGAGTTCTGGTAGACCTAAATTGATGATTTGTGTGACCTGCCACAAGAGGTTAAGAAATTATCTCTAAAGTTAATGTACAATCGAGATAATTGAGAGAAAGGTACACCGAGTTAATTCAATGTTATCAATTTCTGTGCAATCATGGCAGCCAACTTAGCTCAATTTTTGTGATCACGACATATGCATCAGCATAAGAGTGGGTTGGGAGATTTAGGAGCCAAATAAAATGTATTTTGAGAACACGATTGAGAATGATATTCGGTTATATAAATTATTTTGGGATTCGTGTAGCCGTTGGTATGAAGCTACAACAGGATATTCTGGAAAATAAGTAA
This sequence comes from Diospyros kaki, assembly GCA_036245055.1. Taxonomy (NCBI): domain Eukaryota; kingdom Viridiplantae; phylum Streptophyta; class Magnoliopsida; order Ericales; family Ebenaceae; genus Diospyros; species Diospyros kaki. The sequence continues at coordinate 20,246,803 of BSEG01000010.1, forward strand.
GATGCTTGGTAAGCATGGATCGTGTTAGGATGTAAGTTATGAATGATTGCTAAGGATTAGAAGTGTATCTATGACATTTCAATTGGGAGTCATTAGCAATAACAGTCATTCAATTATCACGGACCAAATTTCGAGGACGAAATTTATTAAGGGGGGGAGAATGTAATACCCAAGAAATTATTTGAGGTTATAAACAGTATTTAATGAAGGGCGTAAATGAAATTTGCTGAAAAATGAGGCTAAATGATACACTGACGCAGCTTTAGGTTACCGATTTAGACGAAGAGAGTACCTCAGACCCTAGATAGCTAAGATAAATGGTATAGTATCAATGAATGAATTGAGTTATGATTTTTAGTGATGAAAGAAGTGGGATTGGGAGCAGTTTTCGGTACAGCTAAAATGTAGTTGCAAATTAGGCTTAGAAACCGAATTGTTATAGGGGACTTCCAGGAAGTCAACGGAAGCCTGAGGGGGCTCCGATTTTTCATAAGGAACAACCCTTCATTGGTTTCGGGATGAAACAATAGCCCGGTGAGGACATTAGGGTGGAATGGTCATTATCGAGTAACTTTGAAGTTATTAAATTTGCGTTTTCGGTATTATAACGCAAATTAATTTGAGGTTTAAATATGCATTTGCAATTAGAGGTCTACCTAAGTGAAATTAAGATGAAAATTTGGGGGTTAATGTGTAATTTAAGTACATTAATAAAGTAATATATAGTTATATATATATGTATATACTCTCGTGCGTGTGTGTTGATGGAAGCTGCCGAGAAGCTTCATGACCGATTTTGCTTGGAGTGGTGGCCAAGTTTGGATGCAAGAGTGGTGTCCAAGGCGCTTAAGTCGGTGGGTAGTCTATAAATAGGAGTAGAAATTGAAGAGGAAAGGAAGCAAAAGAAAATGGAAATGGAAATGAAGGAGGGAGATGGCCGAGAGTTGCAGTGAGGGAGTGAGCGGCCGAGAGCTTGAGGAACCAAGAGGGAATGCTGGGAGTGATGCTTGTGGCCGGAGGTAGCCACGAGAAATGCCGAGATGGTGACAGAAGCTATTCGCGGTAGGCGAACAGCATCCATGGCCGCAAGCCGCGGCCATGGCTACACATGCGGAAGGTGAGCAGCGACGAGAAGGAGGCTGGCCAGTGGTTATGTGAGGTCTAGGTAGCCGGAAATAGCTAAGAGGATGATTGGAGGTGGCCGGGATGGACCGCAACAGCAAGCGGCAGCCATGGCCGCGAGCTGTTGCGGCTGGGCAGCGAACAGGACAGCCAACAATGGCCCTCGGCAATGGCGCAGCAAGGTGGGCGGTGACCGGCGAGCTCCGTGGAGGACGAGGAAACTACCAACGTGGGCGGAGATGGCCGATTGGTGGGCTGCAGCGGCTGCGCATGGCTGAGCGCAGGTCGGACGTAGCGAAGAAGAAGAACAGGGGAGGAAGAAGAAAGAAAGGGAGAAGAAAATAAAAGAAAAGAAAAGAAAGAAAAGATAAGGAAAATAGGGAAGATGAGGAAAAAATGGAAGAAAAATAGGAAAAAATGGGAAAAATTCTTGGAAAAATCTTAGAAAGTTACGAGGATTAATTTGAGGCTAAAGGAGCATGCCAAAGTCAGAAAATTATTCAGACGCGCATTTTGAGGCTTAGCACGCATTACGAGGCAAAATTCAGACTTTTTCGAATTGAGGTGAGTGGTTTGATTCTAGCTTATCCTTGTCTTGAAAGTGTTTTTAAAGTGCTTTGGTGAGTCCTAGTGAGTAATTTTACCCTCCTAGGCTTAGCTTATTTTACAAGGCTTTTTATTTACGTTCGTTGTGTCGATAATCACTACATTGCATTAACTGTTTATTTTTAAAAATATTGGTGCATGGCGTGTAAATTTTCATGTCATGAGGAGTCATGTTTAATTGCATCATTGGGTCTGTGTGGGGCGATATGGGGTCTACTTGAGATTGGGATAATGTTAATCCAGGTGAACGGGTGTCACACTGGGGCACTCGAGGGAATAATGTTAAACCAGGTGAACGGGTGTCACGACGGTGCACCCGAGGGATTAACGTTGGACCAGGTGAACGTGTGCCACAGTGGGGCATTCGAGGGATTAAGCATGTCAAGGTGATATCTCGAGTTAGACGTGTCTTGCATTTGTCGTATAGTATGCCATGCTCGTAGGTCTTTCATGCATTGTATAACTGTTCATACCTTCACTTAGATGGTTTATCATCTAACATGGGTTATGCCCCTGGAACATTCAACGTTCCAGCCAGGGAGAGCAGCGAGGTCAAAGACACGACCGAGGAGCCAGTAGTGTATGTTTGATACTTGTTGTTGTTATATATTACTTTGGAAGCATTTATGTTATATATCGTTGACGATGTTGTAATAGTTAGTATTGATGTTGTATTCGTATGACGGTATGGGAACAATTTGCGTGTATCACGTGGTAGGCCACGACATTTTGATTAATTAAGTATTTCCGCTGTGAGTATGTTGTCTCGTTCGGTTAGGATTATGTTAATGTTTTCTAAACGAGTAAGACTGGAACTCTCGGGATTTGCGGGCGCTGGTTATAGTTTTGCGACGAGTGTTTTATCTGCATGTGAAGATTGTGCTTACAGGCGCCGCGTGTAGTAGACTTGAAAAAAAAAAAAAGAAACCCCGGGTTTTTCCTTATAGTGACACGCCTGGCGAGACGGGGTGTTACAGTCAGAGTTGGAAGCCCCAGAATTAATGATCAAGTCCCGTCAGCAGAGAATCGAGGAGGTAATCATGATAGGAGGCCAGGGAAAGCCCCCATGTACGAAGGGGTGGCGGAGAGCACCCACTCAAGGGCTCTTTGCATCCAATCTCCCGATAGGAACGAAGCAGATAGAGCAACTCTTAAGGCGTCTGACGTCAAGCGCCTCATAGAAGAAGTGTTGGAACAAAAGCAAATCGTGGCAACACCTGTAGAAACATCAACGAAAGGATTCCCCCTAGCTGAAGAGCTCCAAAGACAGCCAATGCAATCTGGGTTCAAATTGCCCCAACTCCCGTTATATTCGGGGAAGGAAGACCCCGAGAGGCACTTGCAACACTTCGTCTCAATGGCCGTATTGCATGGATGGAATGAAGTCACTAGGTGTAAAGCTTTCCCCCTATCACTAGCTGAGCAGGCGCAACAATGGTTTATTGAATTACCCGCTGGGCACATCCGATCGTTCGAACAGTTGAAGAAAGAATTTTTGGCGGCATTTTCTGCCTACGTTCCAAAGAAGAAGAGTGCCATGTATTTGATGAGCTTGCAACAAAGGCCAAATGAATCTCTGAAGCAATATGTCGAGAGGTTCAGGGTCGCAACACAAGAGGTAAGGGATCTCCCGGTAGGCCTGGCCGCATCTGCTTTGCTTAATGGAACCGCCTATGCCCCGCTCAGAGAATCCCTAGCGTTTTCTGAGCCGAACTCGATGGCCGAACTGTTTGCTTGGGCTGAGCAATTTATTATCCAAATGGAAATGTTGGAAGCATGGGAAGGTAAAAGAAGAGGAAGGCCAAATGACGTTGGGTCAGATAGATCGGTAAAGGCGCAGAGAAGAGAAGAGCCCCCGAAGATGCAGTTCCAGAGCTTCACCCCCCTTACTGAGCCCAGGGCCGCTATCCTTTCGTCCATTGCGCATACGGGACTCATCAATTTCCCTCCGCACTCTAATCAGCCAATGGTAGAAACGCAGATTCTTTTTGTAAGTTTCACGAAACCACGGGACATGCCACAGAGCAGTGCCGAGAACTCCGGAACCAAATTGAGCAACTAATCAGAGAAGGGAAGCTAGACCGGTTCATACTGGATAAGCCAAAAAATCAGCAAGGTCGGAAAGAGGACCTTAGAAGAAATAATCAGGGAAGGCCCCCGCGACAGAGGAGTGAAGTATCAGGCAGAAGAGAAAACCAGCCGCCCCGGCAAAAGGAAGGGGAGAGAAACAGTCAAAGGAGGGAGGAATCGGGGCCTAGCATAGAAGAAGGCAGAAATGAGCCTACTATGGATAGAATACACGTAATTTCAGGAGGGGAAAATTTGGCAGGAGATTCATCCTCTTCTAGAAAGGCATATCCGCGCCAGGCACTATGCGTTCACTCGGTGGAAAAGATTCAAGAAGACGAAGACCCCCTTATTTTCTCACCCGAAGATCAGGGGAGTGTGCTGCTCCCCCATGATGACCCCTTGGTTATTTCTGCCGTTATTGCCAAGCACCCGATTGAAAGAATACTAGTGGACAGTTGAAGCTCTGTGAACCTTTTGTACTGGAATTGTTTTGAGAAGATGCACATCGCCCATGATCGATTGAAGACAGTCACCTCCCCCCTGTATAGCTTCACGGGAGAAGCAGTGCCAGTGGTTGGATCGGTTCAGTTGCCTATTACACTCGGGGACCACCCCCAAGTGGTTACCCGGCAAGTGAGCTTTATGGTAGTCAGGACTTTCTCCTCGGCCTACAATGTAATCTTGGGACGTTCACTCATCAATGCTATGAGAGCTGCCATATCTCCGGGATATTTGCTGATGAAATTTCCTACTCCGCAAGGAGTAGGGCAGGTGAGGGGTAACCAGAAACAGGCCAGAGTATGCTATGTGAGCTCCACTCGGGGTGTCGCAAGTAAGGGAAAAGCGATGACTGAGGAGACCCTGTTGATTGGCGAGCAAACCCTTGGAGCTAGCAAGCCTCAGCCGGTGGAACCGCTAGAAACCGTCCCCTTGGACCCTGATGATGAACGTCGGCAGGTACGCTTGGGGAGCCAGTTGGAGAGTCAGGAGAAAAAAGAGATCGTCGAATGTCTACGCTCTTATGCAGAAATTTTCGCCTGGACGCCCGCTGACATGCCCGGGATTAGCCCAGAGATCATATCCCATCACCTGAACGTGCGTGCAGAAGCTCGACCCGTCAAGCAGAAAAAAAGGCATATTGCCCCAGACAGGCTGAGGCATATGGAAGAAGAAGTAGATAACCTCTTGAAGGCAAGATTCATTAGGGAGGTACAGTACCCCGAATGGCTGGCCAATGTCGTGATGGTGCCAAAGGCCAGCGGAAAATGGCGAATGTGCATTGATTTCACTAATTTAAATAAGGCGTGCCCGAAAGATTCCTACCCACTCCCGCGAATAGACAAGCTAGTTGATGATACAGCCGGATATGCTGTATTGAGTTTCTTGGACGCATTCTCAGATTACCACCAGATCAGCATGTATCCGCCTGACGCCGAAAAAATGGCTTTTATAATAGAAAAATGGACGTATTGTTATCAGGTGATGCCTTTCGGCTTGAAAAATGTGGGGGCAACGTATCAAAGGATGGTCAACAAAATATTCAAAGATCTACTAGGGGGAGTGATGGAGGCGTACGTAGATGACATGATAGTGAAAAGCAAATAGGGCGAGTCGCACGCCAGCCAACTTAAGAAGGTTTTCGCAATATTTAGAAAGAATAACATGCACCTAAATCCAGATAAGTGCACATTTGGAGTAAAGTCGGGAAAATTTTTGGGATATATGATTACTCACAAGGGAATAGAAGCTAACCCTGAAAAGGTGCAGGCAATAATTGACATGCAGTCTCCCACCACAGTCAAAGAGGTTCAGAGATTGAATGGCCGTCTGACAGCATTGGGTCGATTTCTCTCAAAGTAGGCCGAACGCAGCCTTCCTTTCTGCCAGGCTTTAAAAGGAGGTAAGAATTTCCAGTGGACGTCTGAGTGCGAGAAGGCCTTCCAAGAGTTGAAAGAATATCTCTAGGAGATCCCTCTATTGACACGACCAGAGGCTGGAGAGAGGTTGTTCCTGTATCTTGGGATTGGCTATCAGGGGGTAAGTGTTGTCCTCGTCAGACAAATCAGCTAGGTTGACAACCCAGTATTCTATGTGAGCAAAGTGTTACAAGGAGCAGAGGCGCGATATCCCCATGCCGAAAAGGTAGCTTTGCCATTGGTAACAGCAGCAAGAAAATTGAGACCCTACTTCCAAGCACACACAGTTACAGTGTTAACAGATCAGCCATTGAGACAGATTTTGCAGAAACCAGAATGTTCGGGAAGGCTAACCAAATGGGCAGTAGAACTCAGTGAGTACAATATCTGCTTCGAACCTAGAAAAGCGATAAAGGGGCAGGCGTTGGCAGACTTTATAATGGAGTGCACTCATTTACCAGAGACAGAAGCTCGCACAAAGACATGGATATTGTTCGTAGATGGAGCATCGAATGCCAGGGGAAGCGGGGCGGGGGTGGTATTGATCTCCCCCGAGGAAGAGGTGTTAGAATACTCTTTACGCTTCATCTTCCCTAGCTCAAACAACACAGCCAAGTATGAAGCATTGCTAGCTGGGATGAGATTGGCAGAAAAGCTGGAGGTAAAGAGCTTGACCGCCCACAGCGATTCGCAGTTGGTAGTACAACAGTTTCAAGGCACTTTTGAAGTAAGGGAACAGGTTTTGGCTCGTTATCTACAGAAAGTGAAGGAGCTCTCTCATAGGTTTGAACGTTTTGAACTCATTCAGATCAACAGGTCCTCCAACCAGCACGCTGACGCATTATCCAAGTTGGCCTCGGCTCGAGACACTCCAGGACGATTAATCCATATGGAGGTCCTAGAACAACCAAGTACAGAAGAAGGTGATGGGGATGTCCACTGCATTGATATAGCAGACGACTGGAGAGCACCAATACTGAAATACCTGCTTGATCAAGAACTTCCAGCCACACCCTCAGAGGTTAAGAGATTGAAGACCTACGCAGCCCGCTTTACAATCATTGGCCAAGATTTATACAAGAAAGTGTACTCTTTGCCATTGCTCAAATGCTTGGGAGCGCGAGAAGCAGAACAGGCGCTGGAAGAAGTTCATGAGGGAGACTGCGGTGAGCACCTTGGCGCCAGAGCGTTAGTTAGAAAGATCTTGCGAGCTGGTTTCTTTTGGCCCACCTTAAAGCAAGATGCAGCTCGAAAAGTGCGAACATGTGACAAATGCCAGAAACACGCTCCACTGACAGTACTGCCCCCTTCGTCTCTAAGATCGATATTCCAACCAATACCGTTTTCTCAATGGGGATTGGACATTTTAGGCCCGTTTCCTATGGCGACAGCCCAAAGAAAGTTTCTATTGGTGGCCACAGATTACTTCACAAAATGGGTCGAAGCCGAACCCCTAGTGACCATAACTGAGAAGCGCGTAGAAGGGATGGTGTGGAAAGATATAATATGTCGTTTCGGCATACCCCGGATTCTCAACACGGACCATGGAACACAATTTGATTCAGAGGCTTTTAGGGCCTTCTGCCAGAGGTGGGGAATCAGCTTAAGGATGGCGTCCGTATCATATCCGCAAGCCAATGGCCAGGCAGAGGCGAGCAACAAAACTATCTTGCACGGACTAAAGACCCGACTAGAGCGAGCTAATGGCAGATGGGCTGACGAACTTCCTAGTATTTTGTAGGCTTATCGCACAACTAGTCGCATCACTACAGGGGAAACGCCTTTCAGCTTGGTATATGGAATAGATGCCCTAATTTCGGTGGAGACAGACCTCATTTCGCCTCGAGTTATGGTTTTCAATGAGGAGGATAATCCAGACAGCCTGAGGGAAAACCTGGATACGATAGATGAGTTGAGGGAGAAAGCGGCTGTACAGCTGGCAACATATCAGAGGAGGATTGCCGGCTATTATAATGCGAAGGTCCGACCCCGAATGTTCCAAGAAGGCGAATTGGTGCTCAGGAAAACAGCAATCACGAACGCCCATTGGGAGGAAGGAAAGCTCAAGCCAAACTGGGAAGGGCCCTACAGGATACAAAAGATGTTGGGACCCAACACTTGCTTGCTGCAGACATTGCAGGGAGAGATGATGGGCAAAACCTGGAACACAATGCACCTTAAAAGATACTTCACCACACAGACAGCCGAGACAAGTCAGGGAGGATGCGAAGCCGAGGACAGAGATACACGTGTGCTACAAGAGGCGCTACTCGACTCCACCGAGAACCCAAGTTCTCTGTGATCTTTTAATTTTCTCGTGTAATAGTCTCTCTATAAATAAAAGAGTACCCCCATGTATTCCCGTGGAGTAGGAAAAACTATAAGCCAAACCACGTAAGATCTCGCGTTTAAAGTATTTGCATGTATGATGAAGCAGGATGCAGGTACTGTAGCTCGGCCGGGGTCCCTAACGATATTAGGATGACTCGGTAGAGACCAAGCACCCATAACCTGAAACCAATTCGAGATCATCGGATGCTCCGACGCCTGTGCCCGCAGACTCACCTAGATCCTTCGATTGAGTTTGGTGTAATGCTTTTTAAGCTAGACCTAACTCCTCAGGTCGATCTGGCGCCTAGGTCTCCCAGCAAACTCGAACACCTTGAGGGAATCCCGAATTGGACTGGTTAATGGACCCAGAGCACAACGGGCCGTAGATCAATTCCTAGAAGAGCTGGAAGATCACAAAGCTGCTACAAGGTAAGTTGAAAAACACCTCCACCGCCCGAGGCTCGAGTCGTCAAACGGCAATCTGGCGCCTATGACCTAGGATTAACTCGGGATCATCGGATGCTCCAACGCTTGTGCCCGCAGACTCACCTAGATCCCTCGATTGAGTTTGGTGCAATGCTTTTTCGCTAGACCCAACTCCTCAGGTCGATCTGGCGCCTAGGTCTCCCGGCAAGCTTGGACTCCTAGAGAGAATCCCGGGCTAGATCATTGGCCGAACCCAGATCCCTTACGATAGACTGTACCACGAAAAGAGACGAGTAAGGAAGTGAAAGTCACCGCCCAGGACCATCGGATGCCCTGACACCTGTGCCTGCAGACTCACCTAGATCCCTCGATTGAGTTCGGTGCAATGCTTTTTCGCTAGACCCAACTCTTCTGGTTGATCTGGCGCCTAGGTCTCCTGGCAAGGTAGGATGCTTGAGGTAAATTCGGCGTGGGATCCCTAGCGTGGTCCGACTATCAGGTGGCTGGCAAGGACCCCACTCAAAAACATTCGTGGTGGCCCAATGATCCCCAATTTTGATAAAGTCAGAAACTTGATGACCGCTGCATCACTCGTGTAATCACATTAGGGATGGGCTTACCCCGAGTTTCTCGGGGATGAAGAGCAGTGGAGGAAAGCAAAGTTGGATCACCAAAATAGGTAAATTAAAGTACGAGTGCAAAGTCACATAGCTAACAAACCAATGACAATAACACGACCAAGAAATTATATATAGATACAAATAAAATGATTGCATGAACCATATTGAAGCGATCAAAACATTGCATTCTCTTAAACTTGGATAAAATATGATACATCCCAAGCAAAACGCCAGAAATTCTAAAAAGAACGCTCTAAAGGAAAATTTGGTCAAACAAAAAGCATAAGACAAAACAAAAAGTCTACACTAGTCTTCTGGAGGAAGGGGTCCACATGGCCCGAACCCTCTACGGGAGGCAGGCTTTGGAAGGCGTTGGCGGACATGTCCCTTTCCAGCTCTCTCTCAAGCATCTACGCAGTGCTGAACGAGCCGGCGCCCACTTCACCTTCCTCAAGATCCAGAACATAAGGGCTCCACGGACCCTGCAAGTTACTGAGGTCATCCTCTAATGCTCGCCTTACGCATTCATCAGGCCCGATATCATTTGGCTCATACTTCCTCCAGTCGGGGGGCGTGCCGGCGGACATGGCATTATGAAAAGTCACGTCCGAAAAGGAATCCTCGGGGTGCCTGCCCTCCACAAAATTGCGGCAAAGGTAGAAGCCAAACTTCGAAAAGCAGCTGGCGTACTTATCCTTACGATGGAAGCAATCCTTGGAAAGACGGTACTGCCTCACTGCCTCTCTCGCCGCTTCATCGATCTCTCGCTGCCTGTCCCCGCCCATCCTCTCCATCTCCAGTTGTGCATGGGCCACCCGTTCTTCGGCACCAGCTAAATCTCCCTTCAGACGAGAAACCTCACCCTGGGCCTCCGCCAGAAAAGACATATTCTCTTCATAAGCCCGGTTACGAGCCTTTAGTGCTTCTTCCCACTTACGGGCATTGTCTTCGGCTGCCTGGCGGCTTAAGGAAAGGTCGTGAAGTTGGGCTTCGAGCCCGGTCTTGTCCAACTCCAAGTGACGAATCCGCATATTCAGAAGCTGCTCGTCCTCTTTCCATCGGAGGGACTTCTGTGTTAATTCATAAATTTGTGCCTCTTTACGTGCCAGCCGAGCGCGGTTCATTGCGTTAGTCACGACAGCACCCTGAGCACCCTGCGAGAAAGAGGCGTGTAAGGGTAAACTAGGCAAGCAAAAAAAAAAAAAGAGAGAAACACAAAAAAAAAAGAAAGAAAACTTACGATCGCAAGATAACGTTCAAACTCGTCTGGCATATTCTTATTATTCACCTAATATACATATATTATTAAAAATTAAAACTCTTATTCTTATTATTCATTCTATGTGTCAAAAAAATGAAATTAAAAATAGTTTCATCTACAAAAAAATTAAAAATAAAAAAAAAATCTGTTTTAACTTAGAAACAAAAAAAAATCATTTCTCTATTTTTAGATTGAATAATTATTTTTGATATTAAAAATAATAATTAAAAAAAACTCTTATATTTTTTGATTTACAATTTTTTTATCTATTTAAAATATCATATATCTATTTTTATTCATTTCTCATCTTCCTTATAATCTAAAATCTAACGTATAAAAGGCACAGAGAGAAGAAACTCTAATTTTTCCTCTATTAAAACTCTTACTAATTATTTAATTTCTTGTATTAAAACTCCTCTTTTTATTCATTTCTCTTATTTTTAATCATTTCACTAATTATTTTATATAATATTTTTATATTAAACTTCTATTTTTAATTTACCCCCCCCCCAACAGCCGCCCCTCCCCCCCCCCCCCCACCCCATGCCACTAAGTTTTTAACTATATATTATTTTAAATTTAATTTATTTATTTAAATCATAGAATACATAATAATAATTTATACAAAATATATCATAATTCCCGCCTAACAGCCACCCCTCCCCCCCCCCCCCACACACACAGTCACTAAGTTTTTAACTATATATTATTTTAAATTTAATTTATTTATTTAAATCACATAATACATAATAATAATTTATACAGAATAATATCATAATATATATAATATATAACAATATAAATATAAAATAAACAATAATAAACATTCAATATTGTAATTTACTACTTAACATAAATAACAGAAATAAAGATAAATAAACAGATTATATTCATTACTTAACAAATATTAACATTAATAAATAACAATTAATTAATATTATAATAAATATTAACATTAATAGTTAACAAAAATATTAACGTTAACAGCATTAACAGGAATATTGACATTAACAACTATTTACAACTTAACAATTAATCAAATAGTACCTATTATGTAAACATTTAACAAAAATATTAACATTAACAACATTAACAAAAATATTAACATTAACAACTATTTACAACTTAACAATTAATCAAATAGTCCCTATTATGTAAGAAAAATTCAATATTGTAATTTAAATTTTAAATAATTAACAACTACAAATAAAAAATACCTTCAAATCTTGATGAGTTTCGAATGTAAATCACAATAAAATAAAACCACTATCGTGATTTGAACGAGAGTAAGAGTGAGACAGTGAGGAACGAAAAAGAGAAAAAGCAAAAGGAAATGAAATTAGGAGAAAATGATCACACTTGGAAGAAATTGTAGAGAAGAGATGGAGAGGATCAGAAGGGGAGAGGGGAAGCTTTAAAGGGAGAGAGGGGCACTTGTCAGGGAGAGGGAGGGGGCGGGTGGGGGCAGTACCCATCAAAATCAGCGACAGGCATTGCCTGTCGCTGACTCTGGGGCACTGCGCCCCCTCTGCCCAAGGAGGGGGCGTGATGCCCCAGAATTAGCGACAAGCACTACCAGTCGCTAATATGTAATTTATATATATTAATAAAAATATATATTAATAAATTATTTTAAATTAATATATATTCTTTTAAATTAATATATAATTTTAAAAATAAATATATATTTTTAAATACTTTAAAATATAATTAATTTATAGTTATTTAATTTTACAACATTAAACTAATCAAGAAAAAAATATTTTACAATCAAGAGAGAAGAAAAATTAAAAATATTTAATAAAAATAAATCAATTAAAATTATTTAAAGAATAATGACCAAAAAATAAATAAAATATTTTTTAAGAATTTGTAAATTTATTATTAATTGTAGAAGAAGAGATAAAAATATATTTTTTATTTTTTAAATGATTAATAATATTTATGTTATAAATAAATATAATTTTATACAATATTTTACTAATTAATTTAAATTAAAAATTACATATATTTTGTAAACTAAAAATGATAAGTATTTTGAGAGGAAACTAAAATCAACAATCATCTGCGATGAACAGTCACCCATCACAGATGGAGAATTAGTGCCGGGTAATTATTCGTCACTGGAAAATAAATTTTTAAAAATTAATATATTTTTTTTAACTAATAAAATTAATATAGTTCTTTTATAGATATTTGATTTTACAACTTCACATTAATTAAAAAAATAAGTATAAAAGAAAAAGAACTAAGAAAAAAATAATAGAAATGAAATACTAAAGAGTAATTATTTATTCCAAGTGCATTTAATGCAGCTCAATCGTCTTTAATAGTTCAACTGTCAACTATAACTACTTGGATGGTACATCATTAATTAATTATGGGGTTAGAGAACATTCATTACAACTGTTCAAGTGTTCTAACTTACAAGTTCTTATATTTTATCTCTAATGCTTTAAATTGACACAATTTTTCAATTCCTACTGTTGCATTCATTATTATATGTTTATTTTGTAAGCCTTCAATCAATTGAGAAATATTGTCACTGAAAAGTTTAATTCTCATATTAATTATCTCAATTGAGAAATATTGCATTTTCAAATCAAATTTTAAATTTAATTTAAATATTTTATAAATTTCACATTTATTTTTTATTAACATTTTGTTAAAGGCTAATTTTAGTAACATTACTAAATTCCTGAATTATATAGCATGACATTATATAGTTAATGATGAAATTTAAAACAAGTGAAACGTGTCATCTAAATATTGTGGTTATTATTTTTATTTTATCTGCATATTATTCATTTAAAAAAATGGGTATTCGCTAAAGGATAACATAGTACTCAATAATGAAGATCAATATTTTTAAAAAATGTATGCGTATATAGGGCACATTTAGATTTTAATTTATGTACTATTACGTTTTTTTTGTACAATCATTTTAATTTTTTTTAATTACACTTATTTATTTATATTTTAAGTTAAATTTATTTTTATATATGTATTTTTAATTTAATTTAACCACTTTACTTTAATGTGGAGAAAAGGAAGAAGATAAATACAAGTAAATATATGTAATCAAAATAACGTAATATATCAGTTATCACAATTAAAAATGTATATTTAAATAAATTGCGTCAACGATATAAATTTAATTACTAAAATGTGAAATTAAAGTTTGAATTTTACATTTTATAATTTTTTTTAAATTTTTACACATTTTTTAAAATGTAAAAATTATGTTTTGAAATTACAAGTTTTTTATTTTATTTTCTTTTTTTCTTGCGACATATTTATTCCATTGCTAAAGTTTTTATTTTTTTATTTTTTTAGCGACGAATTCTTTTGCTAAATTCAGTGCATGCCCCAAAATTTAATGCGTGCTAGTGTTGCACCATGGAATCAAACTACCAAAGTTTTGCGACAGATGCATTCCCGTCGCTAGTTTTGTATTTTAAATTTATATTTTTTTCTTTTTTTGCGACGGATACATTCTCGTTGCTAATTTTTAATTTTAAAATTATTTATTTTGTTCTTTTTTAACAGATCTACTCGCCACATTGCAGCGTTAGAATATTACTCCCAGCTATTATTTTAGACACTTTACTGGATTCGAACCCCCAACCTCTCATGACCAAGTTTCGCGCGCGAGCTACCAATCTGGAAGTCTTCTTGTTTATTGATGTATATAAATTATATTTCTAGTATTCTCTTTCATATATTTCATAATTATATTTATATACCAAAATTTCTCAAACTTATTTAATGATATTAATTTTAATATTAATGTTAGTAAAGGGAAATGAATATTAATTTTAATTTTATTTAATTAAATTATTAATTCAAATAAATCTTTATTGATTATTATATTAGTATTAAAGAATTATGTTATGTTTAAATGTAAAGTTTTTAATTAAAATTTTAACTTGTTTTTATTTTTTAGCGATGGGGTTAACTCGGTTGCTAAATTTTAATTTTATTTATATGTTTTAGCGACGAGCTTGTTTCTATCGTTAAATTTGAATTATTTATCTTATGCTCGCTAAATTTGATATTTTTTATTTAATTTATTTTATTTTTTAGCAACGAGTTTTGCCCCATCGCTAAATTTTAATTGTTTTATTTAATTTCTTTTATTTTTTAGCGACGAGCTTTACCCATTGCTAAATTTAATTTTTTCTTAATTTCTTTTATTTGTTAGCAACGGGTTTTGCCCGTCGCTAAATTTGAATTTTTTTTAATTTCTTTTATTTTTTAGCTACGGGTTTTGCCCCGTCGCTAAATTTTAATTTTTTTTATTTTTTAGCAAGGGACAGGCTAAATTTGAATTTTTTTTTAATTTCTTTTATTTTTTAGTGACAGGTTTGGCCCTGTCGCTAAATTTTAATTTTTTTTAATTTCTTTTATTCGTTAGCGATGAGCAGCCCATCGCTAAATTTGAATTGTTTTTAATTTCTTTTATTTTTTAGCGATGGGTTTGGCCCAGTCACTAAATTTTATTTTTTTAAATATTTTTTATTTGTTAGCGACGGGTTTTGCCCGCCTCTAAATTTGAATTTTTTTTTTAATTTCTTTTATTTTATAGCGACAGGTATGACCCCTTCACTAAATTTTAATTTTTTATTTAATTTCTTTTATTTTTTAGTGACGGGTTTTTCCCTATCGCTAAATTTTATTTTTTTTTAAATTTCTTTTATTTGTTAGAGACGGGTTTTGCCCGTCGCTAAATTTGAATTTTTTAAATATTGCTTTTATTTTTTAGCGACGGGTTTGACCTCGTCGCTAAATTTTAATTTTTTTTATTTTTTAGTAACGAGGCTGGCCGTTGCCGATTCTATCGCTAAATTTAGTGACGGGTTATCTATCGCTAATTCCGTCGCTAAATTAAAGAAATATTTAAAAAATTTAACGACGAAATAGTTCCGTCACTATAATCTAGGGTGAGTTAAGGGGAAAACCTTAGTATGGTGTAAAAGTGTCCTAAGTGAGCTTGTTGGAAAACCTAGGTGTGATTATAGTTGAACCTCAAGTGTCGAGTTGACCTTGAGAGAGTGGACGTAGGTGTTGGAGACACCGAACCACTATATATCTTATGTTAATATTGTGGTTGTTTGTGTATTTATATTGCTATCACTCCCAAATAATATATATATATATATATATTTATAAAAAGTATTTTCTTTGTATAAGAAAAGCTTAAGAGTTTGAAAAGAGAAGAATTCAATTTAATAAGTTTTTATCACTCAATTCACCCCCTCTTGAGTGGCCATTGTGTGTTAAGGTACCAACATCTAAGGCCCTTTATGTTCCTTCTCGCACGAAAAAAGCAGAACAAGGGTCACTTAGCACAACAGGCATTAAAAGATTCATAGAGGAAGTGTTGGAATAAAAGCAGGTGATGATGGTACCCAAGGAAACTTCGACTAAGGGATTTCCCTTATCCGATGAGCTCTTGAGATAGTCAGTACAACTAGGGTTCAAATTGCCTTAGTTATCTGTGTATTTTGGAAAGGAAGATCTTGAAAAGCATCTACAACATTTTGTAGCAGTAGCCGTGCTGCATGGTTGGAACGAGGTCACTAAGTGCTAAGCCTTCCCTTTCTCCTTGGCAGGACAGGCATAGTAATGGTTCACAGAATTACCAGTAAGACACATAAGATCATTTGAGCAGTTGAAGAAAGAATTTTTGAAGGAATTCTCAGCCTATATACCAAAGAAAAAGAGCATCATGTATCTGATGAGCTTTCAAAAGAGGCCCAATGAATCTCTAAAGCAGTATATCGAGCGATTTAGAGCTTCCACTCAAGAAGTAAGGGATCTCCCAGTAGGGTTGGCAGCATCGTCCCTTCTTAATGGAACTACATTTACTCTGCTTAGAAAGTCCCTGGCCCTTTTTGAACTAGAGTCGCTGACCAAGATGTTTGCCTGCGCAGAGTAGTTTATCTTCCAAACGAAAATCTTGGATGCTAGGAAAGCTAAGAGGAGAAGAACGACAAATGATACTAGGTCGTACAGAGCAGTGAAGATACAATGAAGAGAAAAACCTTCGAAGATGCAATTCTATAGCTTCACCCCTCTCACTGAACCGAGGGCAGCTATCCTCTCTTCCATCACACACACTGGACTCATCAACTTCCCTCCCTATCCCAATGAACTTATGGGAAGAAACATAGAGGCCTTCTGCAAATTCCACGAATCCCTAAGACACAGCACAGAGCAATGCCAGGAACTTCACAATTAAATTGAACAATTGATTAGACAAGGCAAGCTTGACAGGTTTACACTAGAGAAGCCCAAGAATCAATAGGGCATGAGAGATGAGCCCAAAAGAAACAATCCTAGAAGACCCTCTCACCCTTGAAATTACGCCTCAGGAGGGACGGATAACCAACAACCTTTTAGAGGAGAAAGAGAGGGAAACCTTTGAAGGGAGCAAACAACCCCAAGCACTAACGTGAATGATAATGAACCTACCATGGAAAGAATACATGTGATATTAGGTGGAAGAAATTTAGAAAGGGATTCTTCCTCTGCTAGGAAAGCTTATGTGCGCCAGGCATTGCATGTAGATTCTGTAGCAAAAGTTCGGTAGGATGAGGATCCCATTATTTTTATGCCATAAGATCAAGGAGATGTGTTCCTCCCTCACGATGATCCTTTGGTCATCTCTACGATTATTGCCAAACACCTTATCGAGAGAATATTGGTGGATAGCGGAAGCTCTGTTAACCTATTGTATTGGAATTGCTTTGAGAAAGGGCATAGTATACATGACCGACTAAGGATAGTCTCATCCCCCTGCATAGTTTCATGGGAGAAGTAGTCCCCGTGGTCGGGTTAGTCCAGCTGTGTGACACCCCGTTCCTACTTACGGGTGCCAATCGTGAACAATCATCTGAACTGCTCACATGCCCGGCCGTTCGTGAAGGGCGGATTATGTTTCAACACGAAACATCCTAAGTGGAAACTACGCTTCGTCCTTCCCTTCCCTCAACCCCAGGATCCACTAGCAGATTTGGGCTTTAACCATACCACACTTAGCTAATTAGATTTCAATTAAATTTTCCCAATCACCATTTATTATTTTAATTCATTTTCCATCCAAGAATTTCATCGAGCTCCATAAATTTACAGTTTCAATCAAAAACCATATTACTTTACTTCTTTGGTGCTTCCCACAACACACACAAAAAATGAGACTTTCACCCAACCTTAGGCTTCCATATGCCATAAGCCAATATCTCATTTCAAAATAAATCATACATTCCAAAAATAAAATACTCCCATTGTTTTAGGCTTTAACAAGCCATTACCAACCAAATAAATTACAAGACATGAATCAAACACATCGACATAGGCTTCCCATAAGCCACACACTATTCTTGGATCTTCTTTTCCATGCTTCCACAAGCCATTCCACTTTGTCTTGATTTTTCCCCATGCTTTTGCAACCTATATGTGAGGATAAAAGCTCATGAGCTATTAAGCTCAATAAGGGTGCAATGCAAAGTAAATATGAACATAACAAGATTATATGATGTCAAATGCATGCAAGTGTGGCTAGGTCTTTTTGCCTTCACAACCCAACAATGTTAGAGGCATCAACCCACCATTCCCACCATGTTCCCAAACTACCCTATGGCCATAAGTATTATGAACACAATAGAACATGCCAAATGCATCATACACATTTATGAACCATACTTACAACACATTGCAATGCCACCCTTCTATGGGGCCATCCCTTACCTCATTCTTAAAATCTTCCAATCTTCATTTCAAGAGAGCTCCTATCACCATCTTCTCCCATCTAAGATGGCATTCCAACAAGAAACTTACTTTGCATACAAAGTAAACCAAAATAAAGAGAAGAAAAATGTAACTTTACCTTGATTCCTTCATCTTTTTCTTCACTCTTTCCTCCATGATAGACTTCTTTCTCTCTCTTTCTTTCTTTCTTTTCTCTAAACAATGGAAGACTTCTTCCTTCTTCCTTTCTTTGAAAAAAATATTAAACCTTGATCATAAAACCATTTCTTTAGAAGACTAGAAGGTTAATGAAGCAAGAAGGCTTTACTTCTTAACAAACCAAAAGAGCTTACCTCTAGGCTCTTTACTTCTTCCATTACCTTCTTCTTCTTCTTCTTCTTCTTCTCTCCATTAAAAGACTTCAACCCTTACTCTCTTGAAATGGGAAAAATTTGAGCATAAAGCTCTCTTTCCCCTTATATACTTCTCTTGTCTTGAAATCTCAATTTCAAGACTTCATCTTAGCCTTTGATTTCCCTTTGCTTTTTGAGAGAAAATCCCAACCACACAAGAAAGCACAATCCATGTGCTTTTGCGTTGATTAATCTCATCCATTTGATTTTATTCACTTTTCAAGAGAAAATCTCAACCTTCCAAAGAAAGCACAATCCATGTGCTTTTGAAAGCTTTAATCTCAACCACTCATCTCTTTAATATTTGGCAATCCATGCCATTTCTTCTATTTGAATCCCCACCTTTGGATTCATTCTTTTTTCAAGAATAAATCTCACCCATTGGATTCTTGAAAGTTTCCATTTATTTCTCATTTACTTAAATGAGACTATTTTCATATCCATCACATGAGAGACATAAATCATTTCTTTTCCCTTTAAATAAATCCCACATTTTTCAAACATTAATGGGTGACTAATTTCCCATTTCATTTGGATATATTTAATTCACCATAATCATTCTCATCATTGAATGCTTGAAAGACTACTTATCATTTCTTTTTGCATTTAATTTAATCTCGCCATTTATACTTGAACAAGACTTTGCTAAGTGTCATCTTTTAAACCCATACTTGGCTCCCAAGTTTCCATCTCCACCATCCATGTGGCATCACCACATTAATTCACCATTTTGGGAGGAATTAATTATTTTCACAAATAATTGAATATCCACCATTTTAGGGAAATTCAATTATTTCTCACATAATTGAATATTCATCTTTTTTCCTATTTTCCATAATTTAATTCCTTTATGGAATTTCACGCCAAATTACTAAAATGCCCTTTGTGAATTATTAATCCCACTTATCTCCACATAAATACAAAAATGAGAATTTAATTCACTTACATACTTAATTCCATCTAGGAATTATTTTCAATTTACCAAAATATCCTTTTATTGGACTTCACTATCCAAATTACCAAAATGCCCCTCTCATAGGGCACCCTCATTCTCAAGGGTCCATCACCTTCTTAAGGGTATTTTTACAAGTTTCTCATTTCCTTTCTCATTCTCTTAACACCGGGTATTACAAGCTACCCATTACCCTAGGGGACTGCCTCAATTAATCACCAGGAAGGTCAACTTCATGGTGGTCAAGACCTTCTCCCCTGCCTACAACGTGATTTTGGGACGCTCACTCATCAATGCCATGAGGGTGGTCATTTCTTCAGGATACTTGCTAGTGAAGTTTCCCACTCCCCAATGGGTAGACCAAGTGAGAGGCAATCAGAAACAAACAAGATTGTGCTATGTGAGCTTCACCAAATGTGCCAAGGGAAAAGAGAAGTTGACAACAATGGAAGCCCCAACCAATGAAAACACTTGAAGTGATTCCCCTAGTGCTTGACAATGATGAAATGTGGGTGTATGTGGGTAGCTAGTTGGAAGGCCTAGAAAGAGAAGAAATTGTTGAGTGCTTGCGATCCTATGCTGACATATTTGCCTGGAATCCCATCAATATGCCTGGAATAGATCCTCACATCATAGCACACCACCTAAATGTGTGGCTGAAAACACGCCCCTTTAAGCAGAAGAAGAGGAACACGGCACTTAAGTGGCTAAAACACTTGGAAGAGGAAGTTGATACGTTGCTGGAGGCAAGATTTATTAGAAAAATTCAATACCCAGAGTGGCTAGCCAATGTTCTGATGGTGAAAAATGCTAACGAAAGATGGAGGGTGTGCATGGATTTAACTGATCTAAACAAGCTTTCCCCAAAGACTCTTACTCGTTCCCCAAAATAGACTGTCTAGTTGATGAGACATCAGAGTACGCCAAGTTGAGCTTTTTGGATGCATTCTCTGGATACCATTAGATTAGCATGCACCAGCTAGATGTTGAAAATACAGCCTTCATCACAAAGAAGGGGACATACTGCTATCAGGTAATGACTTTCAGCCTAAAAAATGCAAGAGCCATTTATCAACGAATGGTCAACAAGGTGTTCAAAGACTTACTAGGAGACGTAAAAAGAAAGCATGGGGAAAGGCATGCTGAAAAGTTGGAAAAGGTTCTCGCAGTGTTCCGAGAAAATAAGGTGCGCTTGAATCCTAGCAAATGTTAGGTGAAATCTAACATGTTCTTGGTGTACATGATCACTCATCAGGGAATAGAAGACAATCCAAAAAAGGTACAAGCAGCGACAAATATGCAATCTCCCATGTTCGTAAAGGAAATTCAGAGACTAACAGGCTACCTAGTAGCTCTGAGGCGATTCCTGTCCAAATCTGTCGAACAAAGCCTCACTTTCTTTAAAGTCCTAAAGGGAGGCAAGAATTTCCAGTGGATAGATGAATGTGATGGAGCTTTCCAAGGATTGAAATCTTACCTAAAGGAGATACCCCTACTGACCAAACCAAAAGCTAGAGAAACTTTATACCTTTACCTGGGAGTTAGCTATCACGTTGTAAATGTAGTTCTTATTAGACGAGCGGAGCAAGTTAACAGGCCGGTATATTATGTGAGCAAAGTTCTACAAGAGGTGGAATCCCAATACCCCTATGCTGAGAAAAGAAAATAGGTTTGGCATTGGTCATGACGACGCGAAAGTTGAGACCCTATTCAGGCCCACGCCATAACGGTATTGATAGACTAACCATTAAGATAGGTCTTGCAAAAGCTTGAGTGATTGGGAAGGCTGACCAAATAGGCCATCGAGCTTAGTAAATACTTCATTAGATTTGAGCCTAGGAAGGCAATAAATGGGCAAACACTTGCTGATTTCATAGTAGAATGCACTCACTTGGCTCAAGAAGACACCTCTATGGGTGAATGGTTGTTGTTCGTAAACGGAGCCTCAAACATCCAGGGCAATGTGGCTGGAGTGGTATTGATATCTTCGGAGAAAGAAATCCTAGAGTACTCATTGCGCTTCACTTTCCCAAGTTCCAACAACACGCCGGAGTATGAAGCTTTGTTCACTGGGATGCAACTGGCCAAAAAATTAGAAGTCACTCAGATGATAGCCCATAGCGATTCCCAGTTGGTTGATCAGCAATATCAGGGCACTTGTAAGGCCAAAGATCCAGTATTGATGAGTTGCCTCCTAAAGGTATGAGACATTGCACACTTCTTTGAGCATTTCGCGTTGGTCTAAATAAATCAGTCTCTCAACTAACACACGAACGCTTTATAAAAATTAGCCTCACTAAGAGGCATACCAGGAAGAATAATTCATATGGAAGTGTTGCAACAACCCAGTGTTTATGAGAATGAAAAAGGCAGCGCAGTGCATTGTATCACAACTCTTAAAGATTAGAAGACCCCGATATTGAAATACCTGCTCAACCAGGGGCTCCCAAAGAAGTCCTCAGTAGTGAAACGACTTAAGACCAGCTCTGTTCGGTTCACAGTGATCAACTAAGAGTTATATAAGAGGGGATATTCCATGTCGTTGCTCAAATGTCTAGGGCCTAAAGATGCACATCAAGCATTAGAGGAAGTACATGAAGGATATTGTGGGGAACACCTTGGTGGGAGAGCATTGGCAGGAAAAATATTGCATGCTGATTTCTTTTGGCCCACCTTGAGGCAAGACGTAGCCAGGAAAGTCCAAACATGTGACAAGTGCCAAAAACACTCTCCCCTGACTATAAGGCCCCTTATAACGACCCCACCCTTCCCTGGCGTGCTGTTTTTCTCGGGATTTCTTTTTTTTTTTCCTTGCATCACAAATTCCTCAATATAAAATCCCAATATATAAATACATTTAGCATTCCATATGATAAGCTAAGGAATGGTAACTTAAACACTTACGGAAGCTAGAATCGAAACCTGAAGGATATCGTAATTCCATATGAATATAAACGTACACTACTGATCTCAACAACCAATAAATTACAATATCTGGTAGGTGAGATAACATATAAAACTTTGCAATAGGGAATGACATGAATTGAAATTAAATTATGCTTTGACCACTCATTTTCCCTTCTTATTACTAGATTCACTTGGAATGTGGAATATTCTAGGGATAAAAGTCTGAATTAGAAGATGAATCTTCTAAGTGTGAGTTAAAATAAATTTCATGAATGAATGATGCATGGACATGAATAAATCGATACCTTAGTGTAGCTTTCACCAGCATTTTAGCCCTAGCGAGGACCTTAGGCAATCATCTTGACAATTCTCACTCTAGGGAAAATCTGTCACCAACGTAGAAGACTCCCACGGCTTTTTGGCAAAACTCACTTGGGGAAATGCGGATACGCTACTAGGGAAACATCCCATCCCACCATGGATGACACAATTATCGATATGTCAATAATATCATGCTTAATGCAATATCACCATTACCGAGGCAAACAGGTAGACCATTGTGAGGACATTTTCTAAGCATTTCTTTAAATCTCTCCCACGACACATATAAGGATTCATTACCAAATTGTGAAAAAGTTGTTATGTCATTCCTTAATTTAGCCATTTTAGCAGGTGAAAAATATTTAGATAAAAACTTTTGTGCCAAATCATTCCATGTAGTAATAAAACCTGCTGGAAGAGAATTAAGCCATTCTTTTGCTCTATCTTTCAAGGAAAAGGGAAACAACCTAAGTCAAACTGCATCCTCACTAACTCCATTATGCCTAAAAGTATCACATATTTCAAGAAAATTAGCAATATGAGAGTTAGGATCATCATTAGGGCTAAAAAATTGTACACTCATCTGGATCATCTGAATAATTGCAGGCTTGATCTCGAAGTTGTTTGCTTGCACATTGGGCCTCCTAATGCTTGATGTAGTGCCATCCAAAGTAGGTGTAGCATATGAGCTCAGTGTCCTTGGATTATTTTGGGTCTGTTGTTCTTGTTCCATCTTGTTCCTTTTCTCTTTCTTTTGCTTTTTTAGAGTTTTTTCAATTTCTTGATCAAGGGGTATCAATTCTCCACCACTAGCGCGTGTCATGCACCATTGAAACCTACAAAGAAAAAGAAAAATACTAAAAATTAAAAAATTAAAAATAAAATTTCTAAAAAATGAAAAAAATAATAAATAATAAAATTAAATTAAAATTGTAAATCTTAAAAAAAAAGCAAAAAGATGTTCAATCTAAGGCTAAATTATGCTGTCTTGATATGTAATAAACTGGTTTCCGACAACGACGCCAAAAACTTAATATGTGATTTTATGCATAATTAATTCAGGCAAGCGTACCCTAGTCAAATCTGCATATAGTGATGAAAAGATGTCGATCCCACGAGGACTAGATCACAATACCAAAACAATTCTAAATTAACCTAAGTTGAACCAATTAATTAATCTATGAATAAAAATAAAAATAAAAACTAATGATAAGAAACTAATGTCAAACTAAATTGTTTTAGAAGAAAAACGAATAAGTGAATGCAACTAGGGTTTAGATTTCATTTAATCTAGGTTATGTAATTTTCTATTCAACTCAATTCAAGACCACAAATACCCTTATAGTATTTTATAATTATTTGCATGTGATTGTGGATTTTCCTCAATTAATTAATAAGTTTTCTTAAGTCATATTAATCCTTTATTAATTCAATTTTACTGTCAGATTTCTGAATAGATATTAACGAAATAAATAAGCATTGAGTTCTTTGGAAACCTCTAATCTTGGAAGGGGATTTGACTCCTAAAGCTTCCTTGATTCCCACACATGAGCTAATCATCTTTCGATCTCATAGTCTAGCATGTGATTTATATTGCCTACGAATCTAATTTATAACAATCCTTTAGTCAGTCATGTATAAATCATTAAATCATTAAAAGGTGGCCAATATTTTAAAGCATTAAACACAACAATATAAATTCCTCACGCAAATAATAATCGGATTTTAAATCAAACTAAACA
Organism: Diospyros kaki; assembly: GCA_036245055.1. Lineage (NCBI taxonomy): Eukaryota > Viridiplantae > Streptophyta > Magnoliopsida > Ericales > Ebenaceae > Diospyros > Diospyros kaki. The sequence goes on from BSEG01000010.1 coordinate 20,271,242, forward strand.
AATAATCACATAATCTCAGAATTAAAATCCATTCAAACCCTAGTTAAAATAAATTAACTAGACATTATTAAAATAAAAATAAAACAAAAATTAAATGAAGGAAAAGAAAGGCTCCCTACCTAGAACTGAATCAGATCTAGGTCACAATTGCTGTTTTCAATTCTTCTTTGTCCGTGGCTTCAATTTCTTCCACGTCACCATGCGTCTATTTCTCCTCAATTTCTTCTTCCATGCACCGTTGCTCTCTAGATCTTCAATTCCTCCTCACTGTGCGTCGTCTCCCATTGGGCGCCTCTTTTCCTCCCTCCTTTGATTTCTTATATTATTTTATATATATACATGTGGCCCTAGGTTTTCAATTTGACTCCGTGCGCTGCTTCAATTCTTCCTCAACATGGACTTCATTTTACTTTATAATAATAATAATAATAATAATAATATATTCTATATATAATATAATCAATATGTTATAATGTATCTTATAATATATTATATATAAATGTGCACATGGCATTCCTTAGTAAACGTTCACATCACTTTATTATAATATATAATATATATAAATAACATAATATAATATAATATAATATAATATAATATAATATTAATTATATTACTTTATAATATTAATTTTAAAATTAACTTTATAATATATATTTCTTTCTTTTTATGCCCAAATCTTCAAATTAATATCATTTGCTGGGTTCCTACAAAAAGAGATTAAAATAATATAAAATCCATATAAACACATATTTATGTAGGAAAATCAACACAAGGTTAAGATAAAAATTAGATAAAAATATATAAACAACTAAGCCCTATCAAAATGTCTATTAACTAATACAATAACCGATTCACTCAACTGATTAAATACGTGCCCATGTACGAGACTGATGAGAGTCAGAAGGCACAGAAGTTCGTTTCAGGGTTACAAGTGGGTCTCCAACAAGTCTTAAGCAAGTGAGACATTGATACCTACAAAGAAGCGTTACACCAAGCCCTAACCATTGAAAGGAACTTGACACGGGTAAAGATAATCAAGATTGAGGAAGGGAGCAAGGGTGTTAAACTAGGAAGTGCAATGACTCAACCTAAGGATGAAGGAAAATGCCCTCGATACAAGAGGAAGCACCCTAGGAAAAGATGCGTCGTAAAATGCTATGGATGCGACAAAGAAGGTCACATCGGGAGGAACTACCCGAAGAGCAAAGGAATGCCCCAGGTTAGGTATCAGGGAAAGGTGATGTGCTACAACTACGGACAATCGGGATACATCTCGCGAGAGTGCCCGAAGAGGAAGAAGATGGAGCCACCGAGTGGAGGAGCGCAGAACGTTCATCTAGGCTGAGTGTACAATCTGACTTGTGAGGACGTTGAGGCTGATCCTACAGTAATTGAAGGTACACTGTTCTATTCGAATATTCTAGTTCATGTTTTAATAGATCCGGGTGCCACGCATTCGTGTGTTTCGCATGCATTAGTAGACAGTCTAAAGCTAGAACCTAGGGAATTGGGTTACCAAATGGTAATAGCTATTCCTATGGGTTCAACCCTAGGAACTGCAGTAGGGTGCCAGGGATGTATTTTTAATATGGGAGGGGAGAGTCTCGAGATAGACTTAATGGTGTTAGATATTCAAGATTTTAATATAATTATAGGAATGGATTTCCTATTAGTACATGAGGCTAAGGTAGATTGTAAGAATAAGAAAGTGAGCTTACTCAAGCCTAGCGGAGAATGGATTACGTTTCAAGGCTAGAATAGTAAGAGTAAGAGAATGCAAGGCATGACTTTGCAAACATTACAATCAGCCAAACTCGAACCAAGTAAGAAAAGCCTCGAGTTGGAGTCAGTGAGGGTTTTAAATGAATACCCTGAGATTTTTCCCAAAGAAGTGCCAGGATTACCTCCCCATAGAGAGATTGAATTCTCAATAGACCTTGTGCTAGGTACACAACCTGTATCCATACCTCCGTACAAGATGACCCTAGTTGAGACGAGAGAATTAAAGGAGCAATTGCAGGACTTGTTGGACAAAGGATTCATTAGACCAAGTGTATCACCTTGGGGAGCTCTGATTCTATTCGTAAAGAAGAAAGATGGTACCTTGGGGATGTGTATTGATTTTCGGTAGTTGAACAAGGTAACCATAAAAACCAAGTACCTGCTACCTAGGATTGAGGAATTGTTTGACCAGCTTCAAGGAGCTAGAGTATTTTCTAAGATAGACCTTCGGTCAGGGTATTATCAAATGAAGATCAAGCCGGAAGATGTACCCAAGACTATTTTTCTTTCGCGGTATGGTCACTACGAATATCTAGTAATGCCATTCGGATTGACAAATGCACCTGCTGCATTCATGTTTAGACCCTATCTGTGTTATACCCTGGAACTTGATATAGAGCTTGGATGTTATAATGGAAATTGTAGGAGCAAAATGAATGGCATTTTGGTTCAAGGGAAATGAGAGAAACCTTTAGTTCTGTTAAACTGTGAATATAAAAAAGGGTCAAAAGTACTTAGGTAAAAAGGTTAACAAGGTAGGATTTTATGGTTAAGGAGACAAAAGTGTTTCAAATGGAAGTTGAGGGCTGAAGTGTAAACAGAAGTGGTTTCAGGGCATTAACATAATAAGGAAAAGGAGGAAACCGGGCCTAAGTACAAATGTCAGAACTTGTAAAAGGGTTAGTTTGTCTCCAACTAGAGGGAATGATTGCAATAATGACTCCTTACCCTAGAAGACATGACTTGGAGAAGTAGGATTGGTTTTGGAAACTTTACCCTAAAAGTCTTCGTAATAATGATTAATCTTACACCAAAAGTCTTAAGTGGCATAATTTGGAAGGCTAGGATTGGCTTGGAAGAGAAGAGATAAGGGTCTTTATGGGTTCTTATCCTAAAATCCACATGAAGGGGAGATTTGGTGGCTTAGGATTAGAAGGAAGTGAAAGCTTGAATGAGAAGATAAAATCAAGGAGAAAATTCAAGGATTGTAATGATGGCTTAGGGGGAAAATTGGGTGACTTAAAGGATAAGAGATGTCTTGAAATTTGAGGACTTGAGAGACTATATAAAGAGGAAGGGGAGAGGCCCATGTGAAGCTGGAATGTAGCATGAGTGCTAGCACAACAAAGAGAAGGAAAAAAAAGCAAAGGAAGCAAAGAGGAGGAAGGATAGAGATACCTCTTCGGAAAGTAGCAAACATAGAAGAGAAGTCGATTTTGTTTCCATAGGGTTGTAGAGCACGAAAAGGGGAGTCTGTAGGTTCAAACAGAGAGTGAATCGGAGCAAAAATGAGCAAGTTATAGCATTTTTAATTTTAGGTTGTAGAATCCATAACAGGGAAGAAGATGGTGAGTGCATCGCATGAGCCAGCTGCTGCTGCACGTGGCCAACCTTCTAGGGGTGTGTGCGGGCATGTGACAAGCCATTTTTCCTTGAAATTTTTATGCAATACTCCCCTTTTAATCCCCTAGAACCCTGTCTAAAAATATTTTGATTTGGTGACATGAAATTTTTGTAACTGTAGTAAAACCAAGGCCGATACGCTGTAAACAATAACTCCGAAAGTTAAACCGACAAGCTGAGTGGTTCTTGCATCCAATAAGCTCCATATTGGTCATATGTTGGTTCATTTGTGTGATGATTGTGGCTTACACTTCATGATTCTCTTTGTTAAAGAATATTTCTTCGTTCTTGCATGCATCTTCGGTGTTGTGAATGGTTGATGAGGTGGGTATGGTGACTTGGGGAAGGAATCTGGTGCCCTCGGTGGGGCTAAGGAGTCCGGTGCCCTCGGAGGGGCTAAGGACATCTAACTCCAATCACATGCCTCGGTGGACTAAGGTGTTTGAGGAGACTTCATTCTCACGTTGCATTTTACATCTGCACGCATTACGACCTTTGAACCATCTCATTTAGATGTCAATATCTAACTTGGGTGTTTAATACCCCTAGACCATTCCATGTTCTAGGTATGATAACTGTGCCAGGTATTGGGGAGACAAGTAGAAGAACAGGAAAAGAGGTGGCCGAGACTTAATTTCCATTGTATCTAACTTAAAGTACTATAAACATATATGTCTCAAGTGATGTACTATTAAACCCTATAAGAGTGTGGAAGTTGTGTGTTGTACTTATTTTTTTGATCTTGAGAAGGTTATGTTGTGGTTGGGAAATAACTGTTGTTTGGATGGGTATATCTTAAAATTGAAGGGTTGTGTTTAGTGATACTTCTACTTGTGTGTGGATATACATGTGTTCGTGATGTCGCAATTATGTCGTAGTCGTCTATTGTAAATAGTTGTTAAGATATTTGGAAGTCACCTAAGCATATGTATGCATCCTTAATAACTCATGGAAATCCTAGCTATTTAAACTCTCAAGTTCGGTCCTTGCTTCCGTTAATAAAGGATTTCCAATAACGCCCTAGTGTTGTAAACGTTAAACATAGCCACCTTGTGGATTGAACTTATTTGAATATAAAATTCAACTTTGGAGAGAGGCATCCGGATATGCTAGACCAATCCAGATAGAAGAAAGGGCATCCGGATATGATCTGGATGTGCGAAGAACCATCCGGATACATACGCAAGGAACTTGGAACTCATCCGAATATGGGAAGACCTATTCAGATATCTACAATTAAATTTGACGAACATGAATGTTAACAAAGACTGAAATCTGAAACAAAATTTAATGATTCTACACCATTCTGAATAAAATCTTGGGAAAACGAATCCCAATCGTTATGAAACAACTTTAAGGATGATTCAAAGATAATATTTGATTGAATCGCTATAAAGATCATGCATATATAAGAACTTGCCTCTAAAAGAAATAAAAGGAGAAAAGAACTTACAACTCAAGAGAAAGAAGAAATAATAGGACTTGCACTCCAAATGGGAGAATGAGTAATAGAACTCACAATCCAAAATAGAGAATGAGTAATAGAACTTGCAATCCAAAATGGATAAGGATTAATAGAACTTGCGATCCAAAATGGATAAGGATTAATAGAACTTTTAATTCAAAATAGATAAGGATTAATAGAACTTGCAATCCAAAATGGATAAGAATTAATAGAACTTGGAATCCAAAATGGATAAGGATTAATAGAACTTGCAATCCAAAATGGATAATGATTAATAGAACTTGGGATCCAAAATGGATAAAGAGTAATAGAACTTGCTCATAACTTCACTGTTATACGCATATATATATATATACGTCTCTTCTTACTAATATAAATCTGAAAATTACAACAAAGAATTGGAATAATCTAAAAACGAAACTAATAAGAACCTGTAATGGAAGGGATTACAGGGAAGATACTTGTCTCAATAACTCTTGATCAACTCACACGATCTCAACCAGAAATCTCTTATGCAAAGCAACTTCTACAACTCACAAACTTCTTGGGTCTCTGCTCCCCACACGGCGTGAAGAAAACTATGGCTTATGTGCCTTTATATAGAGAAAGAAATAGCCTTAGAAGCCCATCTCCTCCTCCTTTTTAATTTGGAGTCCTTATTCTTAATTAACTTGGAATCCTCTTCCTACTTCAACTAGGAGACTCTCAATCCAAATCCATCTCATGCATGGATTCTCACTCTCCCTTAAATACATAATCTCGCTTAATTAATAATAATACAAAAATTATTATTAAAACTCTCAAATAATAATAAAACTCTAGAATTACCTTCGTACCCTTGCATTTAATTTCCACAATAAATAAATGCCATTAAATGTTATTTAAATACTATTCTCTCAATTAAAAATCTAAATTACCACCTTGACAAATTCTTTTAACTCCAAAATTAAATAGAATTAAATGCTATTCTTTTCCTTCAAAATCTCTAAATTGTCATATTAAATAATTAATTGAAAAAATCTCTTAATCAAATACTTCAACAATTAATTAAATAATTCTTGAATAAATACTAAGCCCTCTAACGGGTCATTACAAGATTACTTGGGGATATTTTAGATAAAATTTATTTGAATTACTGGGATTTGATAAACTTGGAGTTTTGGGAGTACTAAGTAATTGTTTGGGAGACTACTTATTTTGCAGGAAATTGGTGGATCCAAAGTCCAGAGGAATTTAGAAGATACATGTCAGGGAGACCATTTTGCTATATGATTATTTTTGCAGGAATTTTGGGAGTCAATTGAATCGAGATTTCCAAATCTGGTAAAATCTAGGAGGTACCTACTTCATGGAATTCCTACATATAAGTTGGGAGATGTTTGATTTGTTTTGTGGAATAAGACTTGTAAGTATCTAGGGAAAAGAAACTTTTAGATGGAATTCTGGGAGATTAATTGGATTTTGAAGACATTTTGGTTTACAATTTGTTAGAATTAACGAATGTTTTGGGTTTGTGATTTGTATTTATAAATGTCTGGACAATATTTTATTGGCAGATGTTTGTTAGATACATGTGTATAAGGATAAATAGTGATACAAGGTACTTAAAGGTACTAATTCTTGAGATTCCTTTATGACAGGATAGGTCGTGTGGCTACTTTTGACGTGAGATGTTTATGATATGTATTATGGGGTATTAATCTTTAAGTTTTATGGGATAGGGAAAGGTTACCTTGTGTTGATGGTATATGATTATTTCGAGATCATTTTACTGCTAAGGTTTACATGTTGAACTCATAATATTAAAGTGTGGTTATTTCAGATGGTGAATACCCGACATTCTATAAGGTTTGAAATAGGCACCCCAAGTCATCTTGGTAGGGACGTCCAAGAGGAGGGGTCACAACACTCACATGAAGAAACATCGGAGATGCCCCAAGAAAGTTCACTCCAAGGAGGAAGTTTGGAGAGTGAAACTTGTGTTGATCGGATGGAGAGAATTATGGAGAGCATGATAACCCTGATGTAGGGAACACAGCTAACGGGTCAGACTGTTCCTCGAGTTCCTAATGCCATTGATAGGTTCTAGCTGTTAAATCCCCTTACCTTTTGAGGAAAAGTAGGAGCCGACCCAAGTGAGAGTGAGTATTGGCTGGAGCAGATGGAAAAGATTTTTAATTTCCTTGGTTGTAGTGAGGAGGAAAAGATTACTTGTGCCACATTCATGCTTTGGGACGAGGCAGACCATTGGTGGAAAACTATGCAAAGAACTTCTCCGGACCCTGAGGGACAAGGTATGCTGAATGTTACGTGGGAAATATTTAAAGAACTTTTTTATGCTAAGTATTTTCCCTTATGCAAAAAGTTAGAGAAAGGCCAAGAATTTATGAACCTAAAGCAGACTGGGAACATGACTATGGCCCAATATGAAGATAGTTTCAGTCGGCTAATCAAGTACACGCCAGTTTACAACTTGGACGAGGAAGCCAAGGCACAAAAGTTCCTTGGGGGAATGAAGTTGGAGATCTGGCTAACATTGAGCTCTCTAGGAGCACATACTTACGCGGAGGTGGTTACACAGGCCCTGACTGTGGAGAGCAACCTCCACTGTATGAACATCCTGAGAATGGAATCTCGAGAACTAGAGGAGAGAAAAATTAAGAAAAGACATGATCTTGGGGTTTGAAGAGAAAATTTCAAACCCAAAAGAAATTGCCCCAAATGTCAAAAATTTCACCCTGGAAAACCACGTGAAGAAAGAACCCAAGGGTGTTACACATGTGCGATGAGAGACCACATTGCACGAGACTGTCTGAAAAGACCTAGGGGTTTTAGATGCCATCAGGTCGGCCATTTCTCTAAGGACTGTCTACAAAGAAGAGAAGTCAATCAATCTCGGAAGAACCAAGGAGGTCGAGAACCACAATGGGGTCGTGTGTTCCAGTTGACGGGAAATGATACCGATGCCAACCAAACGGTCGTACAAGGTACATCGATGTCTCCTTGATGCATTTGTACGACTGTTAATCGAACCCATATTTGTCCGTTCACATGTATTAGCATATTACCTAGAAAATGATGATGTGGCATGTCAACCTATAATTTGGTAGGAAATGGAATGCCAACTAGTAAGTTGGGCAGTTGTGAGTTGAGGAATGTTATTGGTCAAATATATTTTAAACGTAACTTTGTATATGATTTGTGCCTTTAAGGAATTTGTGGTTTGAGAAAATCAAAGGAAATTAAGTTACCTTGTGAATAAGGAATGATATTGGCGAATGTGTGTAAAATGTAACCTTGGGTAAGGAAAAAACGTACTTACGATTTACTAAGAATTGATGCTCGATGGAGGATGCTCTTGGAAATCAACTTGGGGTAAGATACAAAGCATTGAGAATTAAAAGGGAAGATGTGGTAAGGTTGCCTTAGACCTTGCTACAGATTATTTTGGGTATCTGAGGATAACATTTGGGATAACCAATATCCTTTATGGGTTCGATACCTAGGATGTTCAAAACCATAATAGGTTTGATTTATGATTGTATTTGTTGAGTATATTTTGATTTACTCAGCCTATAGGGATATCGAGCAAGGCTTGAGGATTATCTTAAATATAGGTAATATTTCCAAGTTAAGGAAAACAAGTTGGCCGTAAGTTTTCCAAAGATTGAGGAAATATAAGGTTGAAAACGGCATATGAGGTATGAGAAAGTGACGATGCTAGGAGTGTGACCACTGCATGGTATGCTGTGTGGGCTTGGAGATTTGAAAGTTTGTGTGTGAGGAGAGTGATGAAACTATGGTTGCATACGTGGGTCAAGGTAGGTCGTAACTATGAATGGTATGTTTTCCTAATGTACGCATGTGTTGTGATATAGGCTTGCTTAGGGAAGTGTATTTCCCAGAATAGTAAGCATGGGGATGCGTGGTCCCTAGATTTGGCCTTTGGGGGAGAAATTTATTCTGGTTACTGACTTGACCTTCGATTTAGTATGCAAACAGTTGTACATCCCAATAGTTACGAGTGGCTGGCTCTGGTCTGATTGTCCTGAATCTTGCCTTATTAGTATAACTGATGGTGTAGTAATAGGTACACTCTATTACACTTAGGAGCATGAGTTTTGACAGGGGGGAAGTTGTGAGTGTCATTAAATCACCCATGATTTGGAGATTTGGGCTGGTACTGAGAGAAGTATTATAAGTGACAGGAGTCGGGTCAATTATAACTCTCAAAGACGGGGCAAGAGGCTCTAGTTTAACAATAGCACCATGGGTGTGTGGCCTGCAATAGCAGATCTGAGCCTAAAGACCAAGGCAGCAGACTGGTGATGGGCTTGTGACTAGTTATCGGAGCAGCTTGTAGGCTGGCTCGTGGTAAGGGTGTGAGACCCATGTGTCAGAGCTACTTAGTGAACTGCAAAGACAGTCAGATGCAAAAGTTTGGGAAGCACCGTGGCTGTTATGTTTAGACTAGAATCCAAGTCCCAAGGGATTAGAACACTATGATAGGATCCCTAACTGTCTGTAAATTGTTGAAAACTTTGTGAGATTGTGTACCGACCCATTAGAGGGCCTAGTATTTATTTAGAATTAGTTAATTAATTATTGAAGTAATTAATTAAGAGAATTTTCTAATTAATTATTAATGTGGCAATTTAGATTTTTTAATTGAGAAAATAGAAATTAAATAGCATTTAGTTATATTTATTTATCGTGAGAATTAAATGCAAGGACATGGATGTCATTAAGGATTTGTTCTTAGAAATTAATTAATTAATTAATTAATAAGAGTTATTGTGAGATTTGGAGTCTAGGTGCGAGAAGGCTTGGGCTTAGAAGTCTCCAACTTATAATGGGAATGTGAGATGGACTTAGGGCTGTTAGTATATATATACTTGACAATAACAATCTGCTCTTCACGCCATGTGGAGAAAGAAAAAGAGAGAAGAAGAGGCAGAAAGTTAAGAAACAGTGAGATTGTTTAAGAAATTTTTCGTTGCAATCGTTTGATCCGATCGATCATAAGGCAAGTTCTTCTCCCTGTAATCCTTTCTTGCGGGAGTTCGTTTAGTATTCGTTTATCAATTCATTTAAGTTCTTGGTTGAGTCCCAGTTATATGTGGCAGACAACAGATACGTAAATATATATATATATATATATGCATATGTGTATAACAATGAGTCTTGCATAAGAGAAGTTAGTGCAATTGTGCGATTCGATTAGAGTTTTATAAGACAAAGTATCCTATTTGTAATTCCTTTCATTACAGATTCAAGTAGTTCATTCTCAGTTGTTTCAGTCCTTCATTGAGTTCATATTTATATCAGTTTCAGTGTGTATATATATATATACATGGAACAGTGAGTGCATGAAGAAGATACGTGTGATTCTTGATAGTTAATCCTTTAAATATGGTCTTCAAATCATATTAACAATGATCTCAAAATGCCAAGACTATTGTTTTGGATTTCCAGTTTAATCAGGCAGTATGTTCATGCATATATATATATATATATGTGCGTTACAGTGAGTCTTCCAGCCAGTTCATGCATGTTCTTTGCAACGTTTTCATTAGCTATGATCACTAAATCATTCCTGAAGTTGTTTCTATATCAATTGGGATTATTCTCTCAAGATTCGTTCGGAATGGTGTAGTAAGGATAAGTTTTTGATTCAAGATATCGTCTCTGTTATCGTAAGTTTGTTTCTGTTGAGACTTCAGTCATTCGAATGAGTGTTGTGTCATTCGAATAAGTTTTGAGACATCCGAATGAATTCTCAGTGCTATCGTAAGCTTTTCCCTTATAATATTCCAGTCATTCGAATGAGTTTTTGGTCATTCGAATGAGTCATGTGTTATCGTATAATTCGTATGTGTTTTTGGTCTGTCATTCGAATGAGCTTCCTTATCATTGGAATGAGTCCTTGAAGATGTGAGTAAGCTCTTGCTTTGTATAGTCTAGCATTCGAATGAGCCTTTTTGTCATTCGAATGATCCGCGAGTATCCCATAAATTCATTTGAATGAGGGTATTGTTGCATTCGAATGAGTCAGTTTTTGCCAGTTCAAAAGTTGGAAAATTGCAAAATCCATTCGAATGAATTTGTGAGTCATTCGAATGAGTCCTTGAAAGACCCGAATAGCCTTTGTTATATATCATATATCATTCGAATGATGTCTCTATCATTCGAATGAGCCTCTATCATTCGAATGAGTCTTCTGCCATTCGAATGACCTTGCTGTAGTCCATTATTTCATTCGAATGGGTTGCTGTTTCATTCGAATTCCTTCTTTATGCTTCTACAGTCATCCAAATAAGATCACATGGCATCCGAATGACCTCAAATAAATTCTTAATTCAAGTATTAAATTTAATATAAATATTCAATTATTTAAATATTGAAATTTATGCTAAGATATGATAAAATACAATATGCCATGCCCATACTCATAAACTTCAGAATCTCTATATCTCAATATAGCTGGTAAAAATCATATAACATGTTTAGCATTTATTATGACATGTTCAGCATTATTTTATGAAATTTTGTGCATACATATGGTATGAGCATTGAGCATGACTTTATATGGAGCACTACATATCGTGTGCCAGCATTTATGTGAGCATTGCATTGCATTATGCGTGCTAGGCAGCTTATCCGCGGGGATCCTATCAGTTTTAGTTTCAGCTCAATTTATGAGTTGCTCGTCTAGTGGCAACTAGGGGGCTAGGGGCTTTGTCCACAATATGTGCTTACAGTTTTTATGTATGCAGGTTTCAGTTCAGACAGGTATGTATTATCAGATTATATGGGCCTATGAGCCAAAGTTGCCTACCTACATTTAGTTTACAGTTTATATGCATTACATTTTTATGAGTTCAATCAGACAATGATTATACAGCACAAGTTCAGTAAGTATTTATTAGTATCAATATTCTTTGATTCAGCTTCAGTATTCTTTCTAGCTTATTACTTGCTGTAATACCCTTGATGAGTCATAATAGATTTTATCACTTAAGAGAATAGTGGTATATGGAAAATTCCATAATTGCCCTTGAATTAATGAGAAGGCACATAACGTATAGGATGCCTTAGGAGGGGCAAAACGGTAATTTGGAGTCCCGTCCCAAAAATAAAGGGGTACATTATTTTTGGAGAAATTATTTATATTGGAGAATTGATTTTTGGAGAATTTAATTCTTGATTAAGTGTATGGATAATTAGGAAATTTAATTAGAAGCCAAGTATGGTTAGAGTTGTGACACTTGGCAAAATCTCATGGAATGAGATTTAATTAAATTTGAGAATAAGGATTTATTTGATTAAGAGAATTTGGTGACACATGGCATGATCTTATGAATCGAGAGTGATGTTTAAAATAAATGCAAAAGAGAAAATAAATTAGTCTCTCAAACATTAAATGAGAGCCATGATGGAGGGAATTAAAAGAAAATCCATATTAAAAAGAAATGTGTCAAGCATTAATGTTGGAAAATGGTATATTTAAATAAATGCTAAAGTAAATGGATTATGTCTTTTCAAGAGCCTTTAAATTTAAATCAAAAAGAAATTATTTTAGTCTCCATTAAATGCTTGAAAAGTGGTGAATTTAAATTAAATGAAAAAAATTGGGAAATTAGTCAATCTTGAAATTAGTCATTATTTAATTATTTGGAAAATAAGAGAATTATGGGAAATTGGGATTGATCCAAGGGATGAGATTTAATCTCCAAAGAAAGATCAACGGATGAGATTCAAGGAGACAAAGTCTCTTGGATTTGTTTTTTCTTTGAGTCAAGAAAAGTGTTCTCCTAAAATCAATGGCTAGGATTAAATTTGGGAGAAGCACAAGGGTTGTGCTAGTGTTTAAAGGTGGAGATTTAGTCTCTTGAATTAAGAAGAAATCTATGGCTAGGATGCAATCTTGAGATTTGGCATGGATTGAGAAGAGAAGTTCTATAAATAGGGAGTGGGGAAATTGGTTCAAAGTTTTCCCCACATGTGAAGTGAAAGGAGCAAGAAGGAAATCAAGACTAAGAGAAAGAAGAGAAAGGCTAGCAAAGGTAAACCTAGTTCCCTCTCTTGAAATAGTTTGAATGCTTATGTATAAGAGCTAGAAAGAAATTCCTTTATTATTTTTCTTTAAGGGTGATCAAAGTCTAAGAGAGAGTCTTGGCTTGTGGAAGTGTTGAAGCTTCAAAGAAAACAAGGTAAGGGATAGCCCCAAGTGGTGGGGTTTTTGCTTGCATTTGTACATGTTTGAATGAGTTGCATGTAATGATTCTTTGCATGTTTTGTGCCCTAGTAGACCTATGGCCATAAGGAGGACTTGTGATGGGAGTGAGGGGTTGGTTGGTGCCTTAACCTAGGTGGTTATGAGGGCATGGAGAACTACCCTTAATATGCATTGCATTTGCATTACATGTGTATGTTCTCATATTACATTTACATTTGCATAGCACCCTTACTGAGCATTGGCTCATAAGGTCCTTTGACCTCTATGTAGGTGGAAAGCCATCAAAAGGAAAGGGAGTTTTGCAAGGCTAAGGGTTTGAAGCAAAGAAGAAAAGCATGTGTAGTGGTTTATGTAATTTTGTGGATTAATGTTGTAATTATTTGTTAAATATGTAATGAATGCTAAATGTGGGTGAAAAGGGGGCAAACTTGAGTGTTTTGGAAGCCCTTTAATATGAAAATGCATTCTGGAAAATGTGGGATTTTAATTCAAAAAAAAAAAAGTTGAAAAGGCAGTGTGTTGGGCGTGGCCAGGGGCGCGCCTGGGCGCGACTGGCTCGGCGGTGCGCGGCAGGCGCGCACGGAAGGCCAGCGTGCGGGCGGCCAGCGCGCTTGGCCGATGCGTTGGGGGCGTGGCTGCTGCTGCCCGCCCCCCTTTGTGGCTGCTGTGATGTATCTTTTTTTTATTTTTTGTTTAATTAATTGTTTCTGACATTTTGGGAAATTATGAAATAAATTATTTTAAAATAAAGAAATATAGGAGTATTTTAGCCTCCAAATTAATTATTAAATTAATATAAAAAAATGAGGCAATTGTGGGAAAATTCCTATATTTTGGAAATTAAATAATGGAGTATTTCCCTTAAATTTTAGAAGATGGATGAGGATGCCTTGATGTTGTATTTCAAAATGTATTTCCTAAGTGTTTGGAAAATTTGGTATTTTGAAATAATTAAAGGGAAAAAACAATGAAGATTTGATAAGGAAAATTTTGTTAAATTTTTCCAAGAATGATTAATCCAAATATTTTCCATAGGATTTGGAAGTGAGATAAATGGGTTAATGGTTGGGGCAAAGAAAAGAAAAATTACTTCCTTATAATTAAGGCATATTGCCATAATTTATATGAAGCTAGCAAATTAATTTATTTCTTTCGATCCTGGGAAGTCACCCTTAGCTCCTCATTAAGAGTTTGAGAAGGGGTGACACTTTACGAGGTTTCGGGTTTTATATTCGCTAGGTCGTTTCGATAATTCTCGGATCCTTGAGTGGAGCGAAGAGAGGGTAAAGCCTAGTTCCCACCTAGGCCGTTTCTCATTGAAATGTAGCCGTCTTTTCATCTTTGCCCTAGCATATGAATAATAGGTCAATTATTCGTGAGTAACACCCGTAGGTGGGAGCGGGGCATTACACTTGCTGAGCTTTTGTAGCTCACCTTGTACTCTTCACCCCTCCAGGTTCTAGTGGGAGAGTACCAGATATGGGGACTAGCAGCAGTGGTCTATAGTATGTGTACGTGGAGCCGCTCAAGATAAAAGATGTTTGGGAGTCTGTTGAGTTTTATAGTATTTTGTCAGTTTAGATTTATTTTATATTTCAGTTGAGGGATTGTCCCTTAGACAGAGTTTGTACTTTTCAGTCTGTATTGACTCAGAGTTTTTACTCCAGTTGATTGAGATGTTCAGTTATGGTATCAGATTTCAGTTTATCAATTAGTTTTATATTTTATTTTTCCCGTAGCACCTCTTCTCGGGCAGTTCTAGGAAAGAGGGTGTTACAGATTGGCAATCTATTGTCAGAGATTTGGGAATGTATTCACCATAATATTTGTGTCCATGATAGGACTCGTGAAGGGAGTCAACTGGGTATGGGTCAAAAACCCTGACGTTCGGTTTGAGGATAAAATACTTTGATTCTAAGTCAAATTCAGGTGTCTAAGGCCAGAAGTTGGGGCAACCATGCTAGATGAGGCACACCCAACCAAGTACGTTATCCTCCATGATGTGAGTTTTGAGGAGTGAGATGATATCTCTTGAGGAAGGTGTTTTGGGGACACCATAATCTTGAGGAATGAGGTGGAATTTCGAGGACGAAATTTATTTTTAAGGGGGGAGGATGTAGCATCCTAGATTTTCAAACTCAAATACGATGTAATACCTGAGATTATTAGGTTCTAATACTTAAGGAAATAGGTCCTCTCGAGGGATTGTGGAAGCCTTGAGTCAAAAAATTCAGTTTTTGAGCTAGGGGCAAAATCGTAATATTGAAGTTCGGGTAAAAATGTAATTTACCTAAAACCTTGGGGTAGTAGCGTAATTTATCCATTTTTTGAGGACCAAAAAGTTCAATTAATAATGGCCCAGGGACCAAGTTGCAACGTGTCTATGTGCAGTTACCTCGAAAGCTCGGGCCAAAGTGTCATTTCTTGAAATCTTAAAATATCTCATCAAAATATCTCAAACTAGGTAGTTAAGGTAACAAAATAAAGCTAACTAGTTAAAAGTGTAATAATGGGAAATGTAGAAAATTCAATTAACCATGTGGGATGTAATGATGGAAATGTTGAAAATCTAATTAAACATGTGGAGGCACAAATCTCAAGGACACATGGCAAGCTTCCATTGGTCATTTAGAAGATAAGATAAGATCACATGATGGCTCATAATGACCCCCTGAGGTGGCATTGCGTGATTGACTAAGAAAAGTTTACTTAGCCTCCAAGTTTGCAAAAGTCTCCAAACCTTATACTTAAGGACATGTGGCAAGCATTCATTGGCCACTTGGAGATAGGATTTGAAGTCTTATAATGAGCTCACTAGGTGACGACATGTGGTTGGTTAGAAAAGTCTATAAATAGGGGGTCTAAGTTAATCATAGACTATTCCAAACATTTTGAGGAGAATCTCTGTCAAATTGAGGGAAACGAAAGGGGAAGGTCTTGTTCTTGAGAAAGACGGGAGAATTCTACAAAAAAAAAGAGGAGGAAAATCGGAAAACCATGAGAAAACCATGAGAAAATAGTTCCCGCTTGTTGTAAACAATGTTTTCTTGGGTAAATAGTCAAGGTGAGTGATTCTTGTGCATGCTTCCTCTTGATCATTCTTAGTTTCATTTGTGAGTAGTTCTTGCATGCTTCTTGCTTCCTCTTGATCATCATTGGTTTCATTTGTGGATGGGTTGTGGCTTACTTCTCATGTTTCCAATGTTTCAAGCATTTCTTTCCTATTTTTGCACACATCACGGAGTTTGTGGTTGTGGTTTGTTGATGGGTCAACGTGGGAAATCGTGTCTGTGCAATAGGACTGGGTCTTGGCATGCATATCATTTATCCCTTGGTTTATGCATATTCCTTCTGCTTTGTCTTACATCATGTTGTTTGATGATTATGGCTTGTTGGTGGTTTGTCATATGTGAACTACCACGTGGGCTCATGTAATAGGGTTATCTCGTGCTTGAGTAAGAGGGCAGGGATGTTCAGACATGGAAACACCCTTGCATCTGTTATCACAGAAGACTATCTCGTGCTTGTGTAAAAGGGCCGAGTGGGTTGATCATGGCTACGTTCTGGCATGTCTATCTCATGCTTGTGTAAAGGGGTTAAGAGGTTCATGGCAACACCTTGGTATGGTTATCATTGGGAAGATTTCGTGGCATATCTATATATTACACCTACATGCACTGTTTCCTTTCTTGTATCACTCACTTAGATGTCATTATCTAACTTGGATGTTTTATACCCTTGGAACATTCACCGTTCTAGGTATATGAGATATATCAGGTGATACAAGTTCCAGTGTGAGTAAGGGCAAGGAAGTGGTGCTTGGCTAGCTCTGGGTTTTTATTTCATTATGTACCCATACAGTTGTTCTAAGGGTTACGGTTTCGATGTGCGTGCGTGGGTAATATCTCAATTAATACACTTTAAATGTCGTATGGGGAAGCTGCCATGATAAGGGCTTATTCGCTAGCTTGGGCATGTGTTGTAGTTGTAACTAGAAGTAGTGAGTTGCGTCTTTTGGGTTTATTTAAAGTTGTATACATTTCCTATACATATAAAGGAAATATAGTGGAAACCCCTTTATTTAGCTTTGGTTAAGGTTTCAGGTTCGATCCAAGTGCTTCCATTGGCGAGGGTTTCCATAACGCCCATAGTTGATGTTAGCTTATATTTGATATCATTGTGTATTTGGAAAAGTTGAGCGTTACAGGAGTGTCCGATTCAAACTGGCACCTGTCCACGTGGGTAGACTCCTTAATCTCAGGAGTGAGCAAAAGCTCAAGAAAAGTCTCTCTAGGGCGCTGGGATTCTAAATATGTATGAGCTATATAAAAGCCATACTTAAAAAAGCTACCTCCCCTTCCTATCTTGGTAGTCAGTCGAAAGATGATATTCCTTCACCACTTCGGCACGAATGGCGCGGGCATGCCTACAACTTATCTTTAGCTCCGCCAAGCGCAAGGAATGTTCTTGTAGAAGTTCCTTATGCGTTGTCATTAACCCAACATTCTTTTGCTTTTCGGCTTCCAGCTTGGAGCACAAATCCTGGATCTCTCCTTGAAGACCCGAGGTACCTATGGCAACCTCAGATAGCTGGGCAGGCATTCTCTCTAGCTCTGCCTCTATGTTTCACTTCCTAGCCTCCACTCGACGAGCACAACACTTTAGCTCCTGGCGTGCTTCATTCCAGGCGGATTAGTGGTTCCTCCGTTCTGACATCTGGGCATCTACTTGTTCACGATATGCCCTATGCCTTATATTAGAGACAATGATCCCCTAAATCCCTTGCACCAGGTATTGCTCTACTTCATCGCTGGCTTGGGCATGGTTACTGCCAATGAATCATCGCTCGTGGCCAGGGAGAATGGTAGTGTAGATGAGACGGGCACTAATGCCAGGTTTGGAAACATAATCCGTTTCTAACACCCCATGGGAAACTTGGAAATCCCATCCACAAACCTTCGTTTTGTCCCCAAGAATCACTGTATTTTTCACCTCACCTGGAACATAAAGGATAGGAGGCGACCTCATCAACTTCTTACTATCAAGATGATGATGATCTTTCTAGTTGGGGATCACAGGGCGACGACATTCTTCCTCTACGCGGGTCATGTCTCCAACAAATCGGGAATATGAACTTCATCCCCCTCAGGAGCTGAGAATAGAGGAAAGAACGTCAATGGTTTCTTCCCGCGAGAGAGGAACTAATGATGGGCTTTCCATAATAGAAGGAACTTCTACACTCGAATGGTCACCCCTCGGGTGATAACGCCTCTTAACCCCGATAAGAGAAACTTCTGCAGGCCTGTGTGACCGAGGAGCTCGAGAGCAGGTAGATCTCTCAGTACGACGAGCCGAAGTTTCAACCGCTACAACAACGCGTGCCTCCTCCTCATGATGGCTCCTGCGCAATTCCACCAGCTTGCCTATTCCTGCCATTTCTACAAGAATTAGCGTAAAGCATTAAGTAGAGGAAGTAATGCAACAAAGGTACAATGAAGACAATAACAAAAGGAAATCTACCCTCAGGAGTGATTTCCTCCTGAGGATCAAAAAGAGGATATGAAGATTGCCAGGCATTTCCATCTCCTCCTCCTCGACCCCTGTCATTCCTTGGTTAGATAGTGTAAAAGATGGAGGAGGAGCAGTTGGCGTTACAACCCCCCACTAGATGACGATATACACCCTGAACATCTTTGGAGGGAGGGAAACCTTGGCTAGCATCATGATGGTTCCAATGCATAGGAGCATCCCAATCAGGTGGAGGCTCTATCACTAACCATCAGCCTTCGAACTGGTTGATCTTGTTAGGAAGAACGTCAAACAACTCAATGTTAGATATCTTCTGGAGTGTGTAGAGATGAAGGTCTTTGCTAGCCTTCCGCAGCCAGTAGAAATAGCTGAAAGGCATCAAGGTAGGGACCATATCCCCCTGATGACAAAGGATGGAGAAGCCCACCATTTGAGACTAATTGTTAGGGTGGAGTTGAGTTGGAACGATCCCATAGTGACACAACCACTCTTTGGAAAAAAAACGGAAGAGGAAAACGAAGTCCCACCTCAAATGAAGCGTAATGAATGCCTAGAGAGCCTTCATCCACTTGCGAGGGGTCCGGTTCGTCAAGACAAGGATACCTCACCATATATCCCAAGAGGGTGGCATCATAAACCCTTTCAAAATCCCCGAAACGAAGCTGAGAGCTTGAATCCTCGGGAATGTGCATGGGGCCAGGGGGTGATGCTAGTCTTCTCCTCGACATATTGAAGAAACTTGAGAAAATTACCTTACTTAAATATTGAAAAAGTGAAAAAGTACTGATGAGCATAGCAAACAGCACCTAAAAAAAAAAAAACAAAACAAAAGCATCCCCATAAAATGAAGAGAAGACAAATCCATGAAGCAAACAAGGTGGCGGGGAACAGGTGAAGGCACCCACTTGGTCATGATTGAGTGGGTCCTCGGCCCCTTTAACAAAGTGGGCACCCACTCGATCAAGACTGAGTGGGTCCTCAGCCACACTAGCATACCCACTCGATTATGATCTAGTGGGTCCTCAACCGCACCAATATAGCCACTCGGTCATGACCAAGTGGCTAGATATCTTGTGCAACGGGACTTTAAACTCGATGAGTCTTGAAACGATTTGAGACCTAAGAGAGTTTGAGCTCAAAAGACACCCATAACCAAGATTGCATGTGAAGCAAATGAAAGTCTTGAGCCCTATTTGTAGGGGCTCAAGGAACAAAGAGGCACCGAAACTCACACATGAATACAGAAAATAAAGAACAATTGCACGCAAACGGTCTTTCGAAGACAAACCAAATATGGTAAGAAATGCGCAAGATTTTTCTAGGGCGGTATACTCTTTCACCTGACTTCCTCGACTGAAAGAGTAGGGAGCAATTGATATGCCCGAAAAATTGAACCGATACCTAGTTAAAGGTGGGCCTTAGCGTGGTAGCAGAAATAGAGCCAAACTAAGAAAAAGGATAAAAACAAGCGTCAAAGGCAAGTAGAAGAAGGCCTACTCGGTCATGACGGAGTGGGTCTGGGCCAATACCTCCATTTTCATGACCCACTCAATCATGATCGAGTGGGTCCCCTCTTGTCGTCTCACAAGACAACAAGGCATGAAGCACTAGTGTGCACCTAGATGGATGGGCTCCAAGACTCTCAGATGGGCTGCAAAACTTTCGCTATGGTTGCCAAGCGTTTCCCCTCTCCCTCCACTATAAATAGAATGCCACGTTTCCAACATAAGGTACACATTCTTGGGCCCCTCAACATGATTTCACACTTTTGCTCTCGAGAATTGACTTAGGCACCAGAGGGTTTGCACGGGGACACCCACCCGCACCCCTAACAGTGCTCTCATTTTGCAGGCCACTCGGTCATCTTGGGGTAACTGATCATCAGGCCCACTCATTCATCGGTCACCAAGACTCTTAGCGCGTTGGTGACGAGACTGTCTGTGCACGGTGACGAGACTCTTAGTGTACATTGGCGACGATCCCCAATACTCATAAGACACTACACTCTCGAGATTCTCTTGTGATCAAGCACGCGCCCTTTATTCTCCGACGATTATAAATACATTGTTATATTTTGACAACAATAGCAGTATTTGTGTATGATGGTTTAGGGCTTATAAAATAGAAATCATATATATATATATATATATGTGTGTGTGTGCTCTTGTTTTGATAAATATAACCAAGGTTTCTGTGATTTGACTTTGGCTATGATTATCTTGGATAAGATTACATCCTCTCTTTCTTTTGGGCTATTGAGGGATCATAATAGGACATTAGGGTTGAGAGGATTGAATGTTAGATTAGTCTAGGGCCTTTCTTATGAATCGGCTGGAGCGAGGTCCAACTCAAAAATTGACATTGCAGTATCATCAAGGGGACCCCTTGGAACCGTTGCATGTGCCTACGCCTAATATAAAAATAAAAAGGGTGATGTAATGAGAAAAAATGTGAAGTAATTTAAAGGGAGGTGCAGCAATCTAAACTCACCTGAATCAATGAACCTCAACTCGGCCTGGTTTGACCCATGAAAGATGACTGAAGTAGAACTTGAAATGGTTAAAAAGGGGTGAAATGAGAAGGGAGGGGGAGGGTACCACCGCCACCATATATGGACACAGTCACACACATATCATTCATCAACACATCAAATCACAACACATAACTCCACTCCCACTTTGGAATAAGAAAGCATTTGGCATTGGGTTGCACTCACCTTTATGGTGGGCCGACTCTTCCCCTCCTTTACAAGGAGGAGCTCAACTACTACTACCACTATTCATTCACACAGTAGCAGCAGCAGCTATACAGCACGGCCAGACCCCTACCCCCACCTTCAAAAAGGTGTCTGATTTGAAGTGTTGTTTTTATGTTTCCAACTCTCCTCTTTTGTTGCGTCCTTTTTCCTCTGCCTTTTTCTGCGCAACAACCATCTAAACATCTTTCCCATACTGTTGGAGTTGGAACGCAACCCTTCCCGGTGGCGCTTTCCCAATATTCACCTACATTTCCCTCCAATATAAATATTCAATCTCTTATTCCTAATTTTGTATTCTCAAGCTGATCAATATATATACACTCACACATACACACACACACACGAGAATTCATGGATATATATATATATATATACAGCTATTGAAAAGAGCACCAAGTATCAGGGTATTATAATTATTGCTTCATTTGTTTGAATTAATATATGGGTTTCAATTAATAGAAAGGCCAGAAAAAAAGAAAAAAAAAAAGGAAACAATTCCATTCCTTGCTTTTTTGGCTTTCCTTGTAATGTCTTTTCAGACTGTACAGATGCTTTCTTCCATTTTTTTTTTCATAGCTTTGTTCTTATAGAAGTTGGTCCCTAAGATGCCCGGTAGTAACAAGTCAAGTGCTAGCCTTAGCCTTTCTGTTCACAAAGGTCCGGTGCAGAACTGGATTCTCTTCTATGTTCATCAACAGAATCACACACACACACCCACGCGATCTTATAGTTATAAAAATATCTCTAGTCTTATTCCCATTTTCTACGTCGTTAGTAACGTTTTTAGGTTTTTCAAATTAATTAAAGGGAAGAGAGAGAGAGAGAGAGAGAGAGAGAGAGATGATGGAGGCCCAGCCCCACCAGACAAATATAGGAGAATCTGGTGTGGGAGTGGAAGAAGATGAAGACCTTTCTCCTTACTCATCTCCCGTTAAAAAAAGCTTGTGCATCATTTGCTTAAAATGGAATGAAATGGGTTTCAAAGTTGGACCGACACTTACAACTACTTTAACTTTGCTCTCTGATCATACCCAACAAAAGGCCCCCAAGGCCAAGCTTGTCATTATCACCATCCAATAATCCTCCATCCCAACTACATATATGTATATATATGCATGGGTTCAAAACACTAAAAGTGCCCTTTACATTCTTGCCTTTTCCTAACGCCACCCTGCTAGCTAGCCTTATGGGTCCATTTATTCTTCAAATGTCTCGCCTTTCTAAAAGACACAGGTGTTTAGTGTTTTAATTAAACAAGTAGTTAGAATTCATGTCCTCGATCGATTCGATCCCGTCTAATACGACTACGATGCTATGCTATGCTATGCGTAGTGGTGGGTGCATAAATGTGAAGGCTATGGTGCCTTTTAGAATTGGCCATTCTTGATGGTACTTCAAGGAAAAAAAAAAAAAAAAGCACAAGAGATTACATGAAAAAAACCAAAAGCAAAAGTCGGCAAATTAGGGGACCAACTACTGCAATAATCACCGACTGTTTGATGGATTGCCACTTAATAATAGGGGGAATATATTCGACAACCCTTTCAGTTTGGATTTTGAAAACCTGCTCGATCGATATGGATGCACCACTTTGAATACATAACCTTTAATTTAATTTAATTTAATGGATTGATCATGGGATTTGACTTAAGTTGCTTTTCTTTGTTTGCCGTTAATGCATGGGGCCACTCATATATAAATGCGCATGCCTGCCTGTTTCGTTTGTCGATCATCTTGCTCAACTTATATGGGCTTGGCCTTGCTGTTTGTCCAAATTAATTCTTTCTCCCCCAGTTAGCCAAGGGAGGATCGATGGAGGCTTCTTCACCCCGATATGGCATAAACCACTTCACTACGTACCACGTTGGCTTTTGTTGGTAACTTTGGCATTAGCCATCAAAAAATACCAAGGTTTTTTTTTCAAGTACAAAACAAAACGCGTATTAGGGTTAGTGATTGCTTTTAAAACCCTAATAATTAATATATATATATATATATATATATTGATGGACTAATTTGAGAAATAAAGTGAAATTATCATTTCGTCCTTAGTTACTGAGCAGGTTGGTGGATTGGACCAGTCTATAAATTATTATTATTATCATTATTTTTTTATTTTCATTGTTTAATAGCTAGTGGCTAGCTACTTAAATGGGAGAAGGTGAACAAACATGAGAACCTTCAAGATGTTTAGCCTATCCTCCATGCAAAATTGAATCCACGATCGAATATGATAAAAATTGCTTGAGTTGATGAGAATAAGTTTGGAATCAATTACCTAATTTCTTTGATAAAAAAGACAAATAGAGATTAATTAGGGATGAAAAGGATATGGGTAGGAAACCTTTCCTCCTTTCTTCATCCATGTATTCACATCACTTGTACTCGTATTTTCATAATATTTTGAATAATTTCCATCCCTGCACCTATAAGCTACTTATCTACTCACTAAAAAAAATCAAAATAAAATTATTAATTTCCATCCTTGCACCTATAAAGCTCGGTTGATCGATTTGACCCTAAATCCTTTTGTTTCAACCCGAAATCACTCGAGGGTTATTTTACATATAAAATATAGGTCCTCAAAACATTCCGTTGACTTTTTGAAATTTCCTACGTCGATTCAGTTTTTCAGCCCGATCCACAGCTATATTAAAAACCGTTCCCGATCCAACTTTTTTTGATACCTAAAATCATGCCTCGAATCACTCGTCGATACTATTCCATTTCCTTTAAATATCTAGGGTTCGAGGTACTCCCTTCAGTCAATTCGGTTGCTTAAAACTGTGTTAGTGTACCCTATAGGCTCATTCTTTAAAAATTTCATTTATACCATCCATTAAATGCCATTTATAACCTTAAGAATTTCTCGGGTATTACAAAGGTTATCCCCCTCCCGAATATCAGCGAGCAACGACCTTCTTGTGGTAATACTGACACTAGTAAGTAGTGTGATTACCATCGTATGTTCGGCCACACAATCGAAGAATGTGCTACCCTAAAAGACTAGATAGAGCGTCTGGTCAGGGAAGGCTACCTAGCCAATATGTTTACAGAACAGACCGAAGGCTGTCCCCACAGGGCAACTGGACCAGGTGAAGAAGCAGCAACCCTCAGAAACGGCCTCAAATAGATAACAGGAAAAATGCTTGACCACCCCCAGGGAATCCAATAGCTGGGGTTATCAACACCATCTCTGGAGGTTTTGCAGGCTGGGGAGAATCAAGCTCCGCAAGGAAACTACACCTCTGGGCAGTAATGCCAATAGATAGCATCGAGAGAAAGTCGAAGAGGATGGCCCGACATCCATCAATCTCCTTCACCAATGAGGAGTTCGAAGGCATCGATAAAAACCTCGATGATCCCATGGTAATATCAGCCGTCAATGCAAACTTCTTTGTAAAGAAAGTCCTCGTGGATCAGGGGTGCTCGGCTGACCTGTTATACCTGTCGACCCTAAGGAAAATAGGTGTCCTCAAAAATAAGATAAGACCATTCCGCAGGAACCTGATTGGCTTTTCTGGAGAATAGGTATGCGTCAGGGGTTACATCGATCTGTTAACTTCATTCGGGACAACCCCCCTCATCAAAATGATCAGCATCCGGTATCTAGTCAATGACTGTCAGACACCGTATAACGTACTTCTCAGTCGCCCTTCTCTCAACACCTTGGGCGCGATAATATCCACTCTTCATTTAGATATGAAATTCCCAGTGTTAGATACCAAGATTGGGGCGTTCACGCTGACCAGAAAGAGGCTCAACAGTGCTACAACGATAGCCTCAAGGCTCGGGGCCCCGAGCTTAGTAAAGATTATAAGGGAAACAGAACCTCCAGGAGCAGCAGTCAAACAGTATGAGTAAGTAGCCAAGCCCCGCACCCTAGCATGCACATGGTGGAGCTAGATCGACAAAGCAAGACATTAGATAACCGTCCCCAACCCGTAGAAGAACTCCACCCAGAAGGCTTGGGCCCTCGCCTAGAGCAGATCGTCCATGACAAACCTATCCCACCAGATCACTAACACCAACGGTAGCGGAGCTCGCCATTTCGCTGAACCCTCAAGGAAACCTCTACCCAGATCATAGAACGCAGCCAATGAGTAGGCATACTATAGCTAAGCAACCATTTTTCTTTTTTTCAGGGACTTACTATTAAAATACGCTTCACTTAATCAAAGACAGTTGCTTCCACTTATTACTTATTATGCCTTTACACGGGTACAAACCCAAGTTCTTTTTATGGCAGCCCCAGAGATCCCTCGGTATATCCCTGTCTTCCAAATCACCTTGGTATCGCCTCAACTTGCTTTGTATCAAACAGGCTCAACAGACCCTGGGTCACTCCGGTCTCACTTAACCCACACAATACAAGACCAAGTGTCCACAATCTCGGCTCACCTAGCACTCACGCTAGCAAAAGCGAACGTTCAAAATGAACTAGCCTCGGTTCTCCTTTAATTAGTGCTCGAGATCCAGACTAACATGGTTAGTGTGCCTCGAGCAGACCTCGAGCACATCCCCGTCATTGCTCTAGGTGGCTTGAGATTGCCTTGGCCCTATTGAGTCATGCCTTGTATCAGACAGGCACACAGGACCTCGAGTTAGCCTCAGTTCTCCTTTAAATAATGCTCGGGATCCAGACTGACATGGTTAGTCCACCCCGAGCAAACCTTGGGCACATTCCCGTCATTGCTCTAGGTGGCTTAAGACTGCCTCAGCCCTATCGAGTAACGCCTTGTATCAGACAAGCACACAGGACCTCGAGCCAGCCTCAGTCCTCTTTTAAACTATGCTCAGGATCTTAACCGACATGGCCAGTCAACCCTGCACAGACGTTGGGCACAACCCACTCATTGCTCTAGGTGTCTCAAGCCTGCCTTGGCCCTATCGAGCCATGCCTTGTATCAGACAAGCGCACAAGACCTCGAGCCAGCCTCAGTACTCCTTTAAACCATGCTCGGGATCCATACCGACATACTCAGTCTGCCCTGCGTAAACCTTGGGCATGACCCGTCATTGCTTTAGGCGCCTCGAGCCTATCTCGGCCTTATTAAGCCAAACCTTATATCAGACAGGTGCATAGGACCTCGAGACTGCCTCAGTCCTCTTTTAAACCGTGCTTGGGATCCAGACCAACATGGTTAGTCCACCCTACATGAACCTTGAGCACAGCCCCATCATTGCTATAGGCAGCTCGAGCCTGCCTCATCCCTATCAAACCACACCTTGTATTAGAGAGGTGCACATGACCTCAAGCCAACCACGATCCTCCTTTAAACCATGCTCTAGATCTAGACCGACAGAGTCAGTCCACCCTGCGCCGACCTCGAGCACAACCCCATCATTGCTCTAGGTGCCTTGAGCCTACCTCGGCCTTATCGAGCCATGCCTTGTATCAAACATGCGTACAGGACCTCGAGCTAGCCTCGGTCTTCCTTTAAACCATGCTTGGGATCCAGACCTACATGGTCTGTCTGTTATGCGTTGATCTTAGGCACAACCCCGTCATTGCTCTAGGTGGCTCGTGTGCCTTGGCCCTATTGAGCCACGCCTTGTATCAGACAAATGCACAGGACCTCGAGCCAGCCTAATGTCATGCCTTGTAGAAACTGGCATGCCAAACCTCGAGTCTACCTTGGCTCGATCCCAAAGTCATGCCTTGTAGCAAACAGGCACGTCAGACCTCGAATCTACCTCGATCTGATTCCAAAGTACCTTATATCAAACACGACCAAAAAGGCTAAGAGATGCTATCGCCAAAAAGAGAATGCAAGACAGAACAGAAAACAAGGTACCTTGAAGACATCTGCATTTCATTACGAAACTTACATCTGTTTACAAGCTTCATATCTGTAGTAATTTTATGTTACATTATCCTATCATGCTAAAACCACTACAAGGCACAAACACCTAAAGGCATGCCTGAAGTAAAAGTAAGGCCAAGTAGCAGTCGCTGCAGGACACGTTCCCCCTATAATCATCAGTAACAGCTTTCCCCACAGGTTGCTTGGCAAAGACTGAAACTTTTTCTATACTGCCTAATGTTCTATCCCCAAAGGGGTCAGATTCCCCCGGACCAGTAGCCTCTCTTAAAGAAAGTCTAAGAAGACCTAGCACCTTGGCGATGTCGAGATTTCCTACTTTCAACCTTGGAGCAATCAAAAGGCCCTCTGCGTCCAACTTAGAAATGTTAGTATCAAAGATCGAAGTACTTAGACACTAGAGCAAGGTGCTTTCTCTAGAGGCAAACTCTACGAAACCCACATCACCTATTCTAGACATGACATATCTCACCTATCCTAATACTACTCTCACCGAAACGTGTTTAACCTCAGACCTCTTTGCCTTTGCTACGTGGATTTCAACCCTATCCACAACGTCACTGGTGGAAATGCCCATCTAAGATAAAAAAAACCCCCAGTGCAAACCATCAACCCTATTTCCCTAGTTCCCCAGAACTGAGGCACAAACGAATGTTGACGGCATGGAAATGAATCAAGGGCTTTCCTTCATCTTTTATAGGTGCAATCGCCAATGGTCAGAAGATCCTCACCATCTTCTAAAAACTAAATACGATCAGGCTCTAAAATATCGTGCCATCAATACGACCACACCCCTACCTTGAAAATTGAAAGGCCATTCCCACCATGACCAATCAACTCCTTCCACGTGCTAAATAAAACACACAAACGACAAAGCGTTTGGCAAAAAGTAGCACGTCTAGCACCACTGAAGCGTCGCCTCATTTATAACCTCAAATCTCATGCCATGCGCATGATTCCCCTGAACCCCTACAATACCCCAGAGTCTGCACTCCAAACACTTTAATCTGAACCTTAAGATCGAGCATCAACCCTAACACTTAACTTGGGAACCACTACGTTAGCATTTAAGGGCCTCGGCCCAGCTAGGAAAAATCGTGGCACACCAGAATCAGAACAAAGGCAAGGTCTTACGAAGAAGAAAAATAATTAAACCTTTCATTTCAATTAGCAAATCAAAAGGCAACAAAAAAAGCAGGACGCGATATCACAAGCCCTAATAAGCAGTGCTACCAAGAAAACACTAGAAAACCTATGCTATTATAAGGGAAGAAAGTAGTAAAATCATCCTGACTCGGCCCAAGGCTCGACGTTGTTGGAAACACCTTTCTCAACTCAGCCCAGCTCGATTCCGAGAATTCCCCTTGAAGTTTTGTCAGATTAACAAGTCGGCTGCCTTCGACCCTTACATAGGGCTTGCAAGGCTATAGGTCTAGGCCTGGGAACAAAGTTCAAACCTGGAGTAAGGCTTTCTCGTAGCACTCAAAATAATCGTCTGTGGCCTCCAACATCTGAGCCCTGTTGACTTCTGCCTTCAATTGGGCGGCCTTAAGCCCCGCTTTCAGATGGGCAACCTTTACCCTTGAATCATGAAGCTTTGTCCTAGCATCCTCGCTCTTGCAACCGAGTCGATCTATGACCTCATGGCTATGAACCAACAACGCCTCCACCTTCTCCAGCCGCTAACTCAAGCCGACCATCACCCTAGCTACTTCATTCCCCACCTTGCTTTCCACTGCCTTCTGGATGCTTCTTATCTCCTCTTGATGCGACCGTTTCATAGTAGCCATCTTTGTTCGGAACCCGAACTTCAGCGTACAACATTCCAACAATACCCCTAGAGCCCGATCCTCTTCCCGACGGTCCCCTAAAGTTGGAGGGTCAGACATACCCACAAAAGGCACACCATTAGATGGCTCAACTCCTCTGGCATCCTTCTAGCATCCCTCAGGCATTTCCCAACTGACAACCCCCCCTCATTGATAGAAAATCCCTTGGAATGCAATGCCAAAATGACACCAGAAGCAGTTGGAATAACTAGTTCTATGGTAGAAGATACAGGATCAATAGTCGGGAGAATGACATCTCCCTCGCCAACACCACTAGAAACCTCTCTCTTTCCCTCAAAGACATCCTTCAGCATTTCCCTACTAAGATGGGGAGCCATTTCCCCCCCCCCCCCAAGAAATGATTAAAGAGAAAGACTTTGAAAAATAGCACACCTTTGACGCAAGGAGGAAGAAGAAGTAACGATGGAAAACCCAAAAGAAAAGGGATGCACTCTTTATATTGTTCCCATACGTTGCATCTAGAAGAAAGAAAAATGCCATCAGGTGCTTAGCAAATGCTAGGTGCATGCCACCTGTCGCACATTCAATCTCTTGAGGGAAATCATGAGCTGTCACTCATACCTATGGCACTGTGTCTCCCTATCATGATGCCCCATACCATGAAGTTCCACTCACCATATGTCCGAACATCGAGGGGACTTCTTTTTCCCCCAGAAGCATATTCAATCCTTGACGAGGAAAGCTTGGCCTTTTCCTTGGTCTTCCAAGTTTGGATAGCAAACTCCGAGCGCAAGCTCGGCTATGCCCTGATTACGTCCCAACAGCATATCAAAACTCTGTTGATGCGCATTCAAGATAAACCAGCCAACCACAACACCCAGATATCACCTCGGGCCCTCCTAGGCATAACTCCTTGACTCTCGAAACCACACGCGCCACGCACACCACGAAATAAAGCCTAAAGAGGAAAGCTTTACCATAGAGGCCAGGCCGAGTTCAGATACCTTCATAACCAACATCTGTTCGAGTGAGACCATGAGTCAACTAGGCCATCCATCTCAGCCAGGTCCTAATAACAATCTAACTCTCCAAAACTAGCATATGCAACAAATTACCCAGACTTCCCTTCTCTATCTTGAACGCCTGCTTCTCGAGCATTCAACCTGGGGGGGCTGTGGACATCTCGGCCCAATCTAGCCTCTCTCTCATGGCCCAATCTCGGCCCATCCCTAGTATAATACCCCATATTTCCATGAAGTTGCCATGCATTTTAAGTGAGTTTAAAATACCAAAAACTAAGCTTGAAATAAGTGACCGAATCAACTACAGGGAGTGCCCTGGAGCTTAGATACCTAAAGACAAAAGTATATCTTTGACGAGTGTCTCAAGGTGAGATTTATGACGCTAAAAGAAATCAAATCAGAGATGATTTTTGGTTAAGCTAAGTTATAGTCTAAAGAGACGGAATGATGGTAAGGGGCTTTCGAGAAATCGTACATATCGAGTAATTTTGAGTTATTAATTTTGGGATTTTAAGTATCTCGATAAATTTGATGTTTGAAGGTGTAATTGTAATTAGAGAATTATCCAAATGGAATAAGGCTGAAATTAGGAGTTCAAGTGGTAAAATATCAAAGTTTGAGAACTTGAAATAAGGGCCAAAATGTCATTTGGAAGAAGTTTGGGGAATTAGGTTGGATTTCAAAAATTAAATCCATTCTAGCTTTGGATTTGAAAAGCCATTCAATAATAACTTTGAGTCTTTAGAGTCCATGGTCTAGCTTATGACAACTGGCACCATGTGATTGGTTCAAAGAATCTATAAATAAGGTCATGGTGTTGTCTCCAAATCATTTCAAATGAGTTTAAGTTTTGAGAGATTCTAAGGCGGGGATCTACTCTTGAGAGAGGAGAGGGAATTCTGTAAGAAGAAGGGAAGAAAGTGGCGGAGAAGAGGGGGAGAATGAGCGTCTCCAGAGTTTGCTAAAATCAGTCAGAAAAAAAAGTGAGTTGTTGTGACACCCGTAACTTACAACATGCTTAAAAAGAATAATGATAATAATAATAATAATACTCTTATGAACTTCAAGGTTTAGCGCAGACGAAAACTTGAGAAACAAAACTTTAATAAACTTAAGTAAAGTTTATAACATAATAAGATTCAGAGTATTTTTCGTGTAAATATAAAGTTTGATACTAAAAGCATGGCTTCAATAATTTAAAGAAAGACCTAGCATTTATAATAGCATCCATACTGAGAAAATCCGAATTTAAAATGAGACTTAGCTCTTTTCATAAACTTATATAAGCTTCAAAAACGTACAGTGTAGCAAAAGTGTACATATATCATAAGAGTACAATATTGAGCATCTTAATGATACAAGAAAGAGAAACATTGTTTTGACTACTAAAAATTGTCTTCAAATAGTCACTAGATTTACATAAATCATTTTTAAAGGAGCCACCATGTTCCACGTCCGTTCTCCAGTCTCCTCATTCATAATCACCTGGGGGAAAAATATGGGATGAGATTCTTGCGAGTCTCAGTAAGTACACGAGAACTATCATATGTATTTAAACAAGTCATGACATAACATAACATAACATGAGGAGACACGAGAGGTTCCACCAACTTGCAGGGGTAAGAACCCTCGCGCGTAGCGCTATCGAGCTCCGGTCCCGAAACTTGCGTGAACATAACATAACATGAGGGACCACATAACATAATTCATGGACATGCTTAAACATCATAAATAGTTCATAACGTACTTACCTCAACTTGCTTGGATGAGATTCGAATGTTTAAGGCTTCACACCTTACCGAGTTTGTATTTCTGTAGACAAAATGCATATTTTCGTGAAATAAAACTCATTTAATCTTATATTCAATTGTAGGAAATCAAATAAGGGGTTCATATGTGAAATCTAATGGAAAAAGAGGCTGCCACGCGCCCACACGCGCTCCAAGAAGAGGTGGCACCTATTTTCGTGTCTTGGGGGCAGATTCGACACCCTTTAGTATTTTTGCCATATCTTTCTCATTTCAACTCCGAATTGACTTCCGTTTGAACCTACGGACTCCTATTTCAGTCCTATAAATGATTATAGAAAGAAATCATACTTACCTCTCCGATTGGAAGACTGTTATGGCAGATCTTCGAGGCTGTCCACTTTCCGATCAAGTCTCTTTTTTTTCCTTTCTCCTTTGCTTTTTCTTTGTTCTTTCCTTGCACTTGCTTTCTTTCCTCTTTTCTTAGCTTCACGTGGCCTTAATTCCTGCCCAAATCCTCAAGATTTTACTTGGCCTCCAAGTTGCTCATTTTTCCACCCTAGTCATTATTACAACTTTGACTTTTCTTCAATCTTCCCATGTAAGCTTCTTCGTCTTCCAATCCTAGGTCACCAAATACTCCTGCAAGATAATTCTTGCCATCTTCTTCCCTTGCAAGCTAAATCATAGCCAATCCTAACCTTCCAACTTTAGACTTTTAGGATAAAGACTAATCATTACAAACTTTGAATATTTCCTTCTTTGATTTTAGCTTCCTTTACAAGCTTCTATTCTCTTCCAATCCAAACCCTCACGTGGCCTCCAAGATGAGTCTCTACTTCTTTTGTAAGCTAATACAATTCTTAATTTAAGTCTTCCAAGTCAAGTCTTACAAGTTAATCCATTCCAAGACTTTTGTGTAAAATTCATCATTACAAAGATTTTAGGATAACATCCATCATTACAAGCTTGCTTTTTACTCTTTGATTTTTATCTTTTCCTTTACCTTTACTTCCTTTCAATCTTAAGCCACCAAGCCTCCCCTTCACGTGGCTTTAGGATAGAAACCCACAAAACCCTTATCTTTTCTCTTCCAAGCCACTCATAGCCCTCCAAATCATGCCACTTAAGACTTTTGAGGCTAAAATCAATCATTACAATTATAACACTTTAAGACTTTAGGGATAAATTCCCAACCAATCCTATCTCTCCAACACATGGCCTCTAGGATAAAGATTCATTATTGCATTCATTCTTTTTGTTGGAAATAAGCTATCCCTTTTCAAGTTGTGATATTTGCACTCGGGTTTGGTTTAATACCCTAAAACCATTTATGTTTATACTTTAATTTGAAACATTTTATTGCAACATCCAACCTTTACACAATTTTTGGATATTACATATTTGAACCGAGAAAGAAAATAAGAAAAGTTTCGAGTGTTACAGTTGTAATACCCCGGGAGCCCAGAGAAGTTAGTATATATCGAGGATAGTGTAAGAAAGGAAACAACACCAACTGGATACCTTTTGCGCTGAATGTTGGCAAAGACCTCCCAAGTTAAGCGTGCTTGACCTGGGGTAATCCAGGGGTGGGTGACCCCCTTGGGAAGTTCGTGTAAGCCCATTAGGGTAAGTTGTTCCAGTCCTTCTTATCGCTTTATGCGGGATGTTACAGGTGGTATCAGAGCCGACCCTTGGAGAAGGCGATCCAATGAGGGCGGGGAGTGGCGCCGGGGCGCAAGGCCTGATCAAAGAGCGGCTCCTGGCAGGCTTCTAGGATGGCAGCCCCCAAGGGAGAAGGTCTGGGACCAGTTGTAAGGTCGCATGACGAGGATGTTATGTGCTCAAGGGGGGAGAATGTAATACCCCAGGAGCGCAGAGAAGTTAGTATATATCGAGGATAGTGTAAGAAAGGAAACAACACCAACTGGATACCTTTTGGGCTGAATGTTAGCAAAGAACTCCCAAGTTAAACGTACTTGACCTGGGGTAATCCAGGGATGGGTGACCCCTCTGGGAAGTTCGTATAAGCCCATCAGGGTAAGTTATTCTGGTCCTTCCTATTGCTCGATGCTGGATGTTACATGAGTTAAGTCATTTTTTTTATAATCCTGAAGAGGGGGGAAGAGAGGGTCGCGTAGGTTCAAACGAGGGTTGAATCGAAGTTAAAATGAGGAAGTTATGGCTGAAAAACCAAAATGAGGTGAAGCTATCCAAATCTGGTAGGCTGTGCGTGAGTTACACGTGCCGGGAAGTGGTTGCGCGTGAAGGAGCATAACCCACCTTCCCAGGGCACGTGAGAGGCCCATTTTTCTTCAACTTTTCCAGTTTTGTCCCTAAAGTAATGCCCTTCAACCCCATATAAAAATATTTGAGGTTAAGTTTTCCAAAACCTGTGTTTTCTGCAGAAACCTAGGCCGTTTGCTGTGAAATTGTATCTTCCAAGAGATAAAACTTCAAGGTGAGACTCCTATACTTCAAATCCTATTTTTTTCTCTCTTATGAGAGACTTCTATTACATGAGACGTGTTTTGTGAAGATCTTGTACGTAAGCTCTTATTGTTCTCTTACGTGAAATCATGTTATATATATGAAATGTATTTTTCTGAAAAATATATGTTGTTGGCTTTTTAACTATTGCATTTATAAAATTCATGTGGTCATACTGTTACACTTATTTGTAGTTGACCGAAGGCAAAAGTCGGATATCCCCCGAGAGGCACTATGTGTGCGCTATCGAGAAAACTCTCGTGGGGAAGACCATGAGTCTAAGGGACAATGGATGTGGTGTTTGCATGAGGTCTAGGAGGTCGGGCTGAGGTGACATGGTTAGGGACCTCCCGAGAGGCGCTATACGTGTGCCATTGAGAAAGCTCTCGTTAGAGGAGGCTAACATGTTCACGAGGCACTTCAGAGTAGTCCTCGTTATTTTTCTCATACGTTTTATACTTGTTCATGCATTGATATAAACTATTTTTGGAGTTTCTCACTAGAAGATTCATCTTCTAATTTGACCATATCCTTGGAATATTCAAACATTCCAGGTTCGACAAGCTGCTCAAAGGGAAAGGAAGTAGCAAAAGAATAAGTTTAATTTACTATCTGTAACATGTTTAACACACCTTTATTTATGTGTGAACCTATGTATATTTTGGATATGTTTAAGACGTTGGTTAACACTTGCAAGAGATAATGCCCTTATGACTACTACGTTACCCTGCACATTTATTTATCAAAACAACAACCAAATTTATCAAACATTAATTCTCTTGTTAAAGCAGGTATAGGGCGATTATACTCGCCAGTGCACGAGTGTGCGTGTAGTTCAATTTTAAATTTATAATTCGGTGAGTCCGAGTCGATTCACTAAGAGATTATTTTGGATGAAAACAGAAATCACTGAGTATTTGATTTTAAGAGATAATCTAAAGGAAAGGATTAAAACTAAATTAACAATGAATTTAAGTAGCTTGGGTCAAGACAATTTCAGTGCCAAAACTAATTAATTCCCAATTTAATAGAAAGATCAATAATATTCATCTGAATTAAGTTTTGTAGATCTGTCAGTAATTTTAGTTCAAGATAATGATAATTCTTGTTTAAGCAATCTCCATACATGGCATGAAAATTCTAAGTTAAGTAATTATCATAAATTAAATTATATCCCACAGACAGAATTTATAAGTACAGATTAATCATTTGGGTTTGAGTATGAAAATATTTCCAGGTCTAGCAATCTCCATACATGGCATGGAAACTCTAAGTTAGGCTTATGCTCCAATCCAAACTCAAAGATACACTATACGCACACTACTCAAATTAAATCAGATTAATATTATACAATTGAAGCGTAGCTTTCTTTGGGAATCATTGGCATTGGACACTGTTCTTGCCTTAACCCAAGATTGGATTTAGCTACTCATCTTCATTTTAAAATAAATTGACAGGAATTTAAATGATGAGAATTAAAAGACAGTATTTAAAAGATTATTTTTTAACCGACCATATAGGCGGTATATAATGAAAAGACAATAATTGAAAGACTATTTTTTAACCGACCATATAGGCGGTATATAATGAAAAGACAATATTTGAAGACAATATTCAACCGACCATATAGGCGATATATAATAAAAAGACAATATGAATAACATAATACAACTATATGGAAACAAAGGCTGAAGATTTAAGAGAGAAATTTTAAGAACAAAGCTATATAGAAATTAAAGTAAAAAATTTGAGAGAGAAATCTTAAAAACAAAACTATGCTTTCATTATAGGAAAATCGAATCCTTACAAATGCACCCCAAGTGCTCTATTTATAGGATAAAAGATGTAATGGAAACCACTCAATTATATAATTTAATAATACAAAATATCCAATTAATGATGTAAGCGATGATGTAATTCTAACCCATGATGTAAGCGATGATGTAATTCCAACCCATGATGTAAGCGATGATGTCATTCCAACCCATGATGTAAGCGATGATGTCATTTATTTTGTGGGACTTGGGCTTTTCATATTTTTGGGCTTAGGCCTTCCTTGTGTTAGGCTTGGGCCTGGGCCTTCCTTGTTTTGGTTTGGGCTTAGGCCTTCCTTGTTTTGGGCTTGGGCTTGCAATCCATATATATTTTTTTTTCAGTCAAAGGTCATATAATCTTAGACGGCAATTAGAATGACCATCATTCTATCTTATTCCCTCGAAGTTTCAACTTCAAACCTTACTATGGATTTTCCCTCCAATAAGAAAAACGATTTCTCGGGTGTACATACAAGGGGGTCACCGTTTTAAGAGTAAATGTAAAACAAGTTCAAACTCGGTGTCATCCCAAATACAAAGAATGTATTTTCATGAAAGAACAGGGAATTTAACATAGCTTCATGACTAGAATAATGCCATAGATTAATAACTTCTGAATTTAAACATAATTCTTTACTCTGAACTTGAATCCTGAGATCACATGATTTATAGTATCAAGAAGGACCAGATTGGATTGTAATGGGGCTATGAGGTTAATACGGGTTGTTAAAGAAAAGGGTAAAGTGTGCAAATGGTGTGTTGGAATTTTTTTTTTTTTTTGACACTAATCTCAAACTGGATATAATGTTTTCTTCAACATTTATTTTGAAACACTTACGCTGAATAGCTAAGAGAATTTTTTTTTCTTTCTTTCTTTTTTTCATTTTTTTATATGAAAATACCAAGATAGACTGATTCCTAAAAACACACTAGGTTGGACAAAGTTCATGTGGTTACGGTTTAGATGATGGTAAGGAAATGAATTGTGCTAAGAACAACTCAAATGGGCTAGTAAGGGAGGTTAATGTAAAAAAAGAAAAAAAGTTAATAGGTCCAAATTGAAAGAAATTGATCCCCCTATCATGCTTCTACAAAACGATGTTACTCAGTCAACTAATTCAGAGTTTGAAACTAGCCAAATCCATCTATTATCATACTAGACATTCAAAGCAAATTGATATTTTGAAGTTATTGAAAAGATGAGATAAACAATAAAGCGCATTTAGAATAAGTGTTATTTCACTCAGAATTAACGATTATTAGGCTCAAACACTCACTCGAGTAATAATCTCCACTTCTGTTAAGGGATCATGCAATGTGTTAATCAGCTAATTACCATTACCTTTGACTTTATAACCGATAAACCAATTTCTAATTATTGAACACCCGATGCATGCAAATCACCTATTCTAATTCCACACATATACGTTTTCAAATAAGAAATTAATGCATTCATGATTCATATTACAAATTCAACTGGCTATCAGTGTATAATTCCAAAGCTTTAGGGATAGCATTATTTAAAGCACACACATTTTTTTTTTTAATTCACACAAAATTACAAGCATGCAATTGCAAATTCACAGTTAAACATAGACCAGATAATTCATAAATATACCTTACTCCTCCCAACTTGAATTACAATAATAAAATAGGGTTGTTAGGAATACCTGTAATTCCATAAGTCTGTAAGTTTACTGTGAACTGCTAAATCTTCAACAAACAAGTGAAAATACCATACACAATTTTTTTATATTTTTTTTTCACACTGAAATAAGAAAAATTCATGCAAGTCATATAATAAAGAGATGCGTCTCAAGAGTACAAAAAATACTCCTTACTCAGCCATCTTATCATAGACTTGCCTAACAGCATTCTATAATTTTTTTAAACAAAGCATAAAATAAATTCCTGCAAGTCAAAATAAACAGATGCGTCTTAAGAGTACAGAAAAGTACTCCTTACTCAGCCATGTTATCATAGACTTGCTCTCCTCAGAGGGATAAATCTAAATTAATCGGACCCCTTTTGCGCTTGCTTCCAATTGCCTTAGACCAGTCTATCTGAGGCTCGTAAGGATCATGTTGTGGAACATAAGCTTGTAATTTCTCTAGCAGTTCCTCAATGGTAGATGCAGAAATGAGAATCTTTCTTGCTAAAAGAGAAATGAACTTTTGTTCCACAACCTGATCAAGAAAAGAGAGCAACCCATCAAAAAAATGGTTAACGTTTAAAAGTCCAATGGGTTTGGTATGGAGATTGCTCTTGGCCTAGGAGATTATACAAAAGATTTCTTCAAGTGTACCAAAACCTCCTGGTAAAGCAATGAAGGCGTCTGACTGATAAATCTTACAAGCCATACGCTGAGACATAGATGTCGTTCTTATAAGTTGACCTCGTGTATACCTAGAAATCTGTGGATCAGCCAAAGGGATTGACATAACACCTACCACATATGATTGCCCAAGATGTTCAGCCTATGAAACGCATCCATTCAATCCACGACTTCCCCCTCCATATACCAAATTAATTTTTTTCTCTCCCAATTTTAAGCCAAGTTCGCTTGCTGCAAGTGTGTAACAAATATCACTCTCAAGTTGAGAGCCACATAGTACACATATGGTATTGATTTGACGAACTAGTTGCCTTTCCATTTTTGCTAGTTCTTTATGTTTTCCCTGAAAGTAGAACTGGTTAAAGAGGTTTGGCGATCAAAAGTAACTACATAGAAATTCAACAATAAATAAACACAAACAAAAATCATGCGTATATACAAGTAGTTGTGATTATGGCTCACATCTTCCTCTGGTTTTACGTCCAGAAACGGCTTAAACACCTTCTATGAAGTAGGGATAGGCTTCCCATCCAATTTTCTTATAAATTGTCAAACAGGGTCAATTATAGTCAGATTCCCAAGGGTATAGCGTTGGAGGTCACTTCTAAATTGAGTCCATAAAGAAAGAAGTTCTCGTTGCACTACTCCACATGGATGCGTCTCAAGAGTCAATCGGATATCATCCAAAGACTCCTTACTCAGCCCATCCTTTATGAAAATAATTTTATCTTCTCGATTTATGGAAGTAAACCCCACAGATTTGCATCGTGTGTTACAAGTCCATCGAGCACATTTGTGACAACCATTTAATCTTTTTGCTCTTCATTTTTTCGAAAAACTACTCTTTCCCAATCCTGGAAAGTGCTTAAAACTAGATGAAGTTTCGCCAAGAAATCAAACTTTTTCTTCAATCAACTAGCGAATATCCTCAGGGATATTTTTATACATCAACATCCTAAGTTTTCACACCTAGTGGCATAAATCTTTTTCAAATCATTTTGTGGGAGAGATGGATAGTACTTGCAAATTTTCAAGAGCTGAAGATCCATTTTTTTAAAACAGAACTATAGTAAAAGAAAAGTAAAACAAAATAATGAACCTTACAAAAGGAACGAGAGTACCTGATCGGACAACAACACAAATGAGAGAAGACTGAGCTCAAAGAAGTGTGGCTTGCCTCATGTAGATACGGGGTCTCTTATAGGGCTGTGAAAGTCACCATTCCAACAACCACACTTGGCTCGAGGCGTGCCACAAGTGTAGGGTCACGTCTGGCGTCTCCTTTTTCAACATTCGGCGTTTCTTTTTCAATGCTTGGCGTTTCTTTTTCTTTATAGGGCAGTGTGATTGCTCTGCCAAAAAAAAAATGATTGTCATTAGCATTAAGTCTGTCTCCCTCTTATATCTTTATATATATATATATTTATATATATTTTGTTTAAAAAAAAGTAAATTTTTTTTATTTTATTATATATATATTTTTTTATTTCTAGTTTTTTTTTTTTGGTAAAAGGGGCCCAATAAAATCACATATACCACACAAAATAATTCCTTAAGTACACCTTACCCCCCAACTTGAATTGCACATTGTCCTCAATCGGCAATAATAGAAAAGATAAGAGGATAGGCATACCTGGCGGTCGGTCATCAATGCATGAATATGTGGTGTTTTCTTCACCCTCAATGACTACAGGGGTTGTTATTAATGTCCTGGACCTAGAGACATCCATTTAACCTAAATAGAAATGTGGTCTTTTAACGTCAAATTCCCAGACGATACGAAACTTTCTTTACTCATCTGATGGTGGATCCCCTAAATCCATACTTCTTTCGTCTTCCTCATAACTATACTGATAAGGTTTCAGCCTATGACCATTGACCTTAAGGCATTGCCCTGACTCTTGATTTTCAATTTCGAAAGCCCCATACTCCGAGATGGACTTGATTATGAAGGGACCAACCCATCTTGACTTTAATTTTCCTGGGAATAAATGCAATCGAGAATCATACAAGAGTAACTGTTGCCCAACATGAAAGTTTTTCCTAATGATGCGTCGGTCATGCAACTCTTTCATGTGAAGCTTGGCCAGTCGTGCATTTTCAAATGCATCATTTTGCATTTCATCAAGCTCATTTAATTGAAGCTTCCTAGAGAGACCTGCTTCAGTCAAACTCTTGTTGATTCTTTGAATTGCCCAATATGCTCTATGTTCAATTTCCATAGGTAGATGATAAGGTTTACCATACACTAATCTATATGGAGACATTCCCAGGATCGTTTTATATGCAATCCTATACGCTCAAAGAGCGTCAACTAATCTCAAAGACCAATCTTTGCGATTGGTGGCAACGGTCTTTTCTAGGATATGTTTAATCTCCCTATTAGCTAGCTCGGCTTGACCACTGGTTTGGGGATGGTACGGAGTGGAAATTTTGTGCAACACACCATATTTTTTCATGAGACCTGCCACGACCTTGTTACAAAAATGGGAACCCCCATCACTGATGATCGCTCATGGCATCCCAAACTGACTGAAAATGTTCTCCCTCAAAAATTTCACCACAATCCTATGGTCATTGCTCTTTGTCAAGATTGCTTCGACCCATTTGGACACATAGTCGACAGCAAGTAAGATATACTCATGCCCAAACGAATTAACAAATAGACCCATAAAGTCTATACCCCAGTAGTCAAAGACTTCTAACACCTAGATTGGTTGTAATGGCATCATGTTTCTCTTGGATAGACTGCCTAGTTTTTGACATCGATCACAACTTGAGCAAAATCTGTACACATCCTTAAATAGTGTTGGCCAATAAAATCCACTTTGTAGAATTTTTGCAACTGTTTTCTTGATGGAAAAATGGCCTCCACAAGCAAGAGTGTAAAATTAATGACACTTTTTTGTTCATGATTAGGGATGCATCTACGGATAATTTGGTCAGGACAATACTTGAACAAATATGGGTCATCCCAGAAAAATGTCACCACCTTCCTGAAAAATCTTTGTTTATCTAGTTTGGACCAATAATTTGGGATCTGTCTAGTGACTAGATAATTTGCTATGTCAGCATACCATGGAAAGGAATCTTGGATTGGGTTTTCAAATTGATTAAGATTTTGGCATGGTAGACGAGACAAGTGAACGGCCACCACATTTTCTACCCCTTTTTTGTCTCTGATCTCGATATGGAATTCTTGTAACAATAATATCCATCTAAGGAGGCGGGGTTTTGCATCCTGCTTATTAATAAATATTTAAGAGCAGCATGGTCAGTAAAAACAATCACTAGTGACCCCACGAGGTAAGACCTGAATTTGTCTAGGGCGTAGACAACTGCTAACAACTCTTTCTCTGTTGTGGTGTAGTTCTTTTGAGCCTCATTAAGAGTTTTGTTAGCATAATATATCACATAAGGTTTCTTGTCTTTTCTTTGCCCTAACACGGCTCCTATCGCGTAATCACTGGCATCACACATCAGCTCAAATGGTAGGGACCAATCAGGGGACTGAATGATGGGTGTGGAAACGAGTGAGTTTTTCAATTTCTCAAAAGCAGTTTGACATTTACTGGTCCACTCAAAGGGCATGTCTAGGGCTAAAAGGAGACATAAAGGTTTAGCTATGGCACTGAATGAAGCAATAAAGCGCCTATAAAAACCAGCATGGCCAAGAAAAGACCTAACATCCCTCACATTCTTTGGGGCGGGTAATTTTTGAATTAATTCAACCTTAAACTGATCGACCTCAATACCCTTAGAAGAAACAATGTGTCCCAAGACACTTCCTTGAGTGACCATGAAGTGGCACTTCTCCCAATTTAGCACTAAATGTGTTTCCTTGCACCTTTCCAAGACTCTTTCTAAATTTTTCAGACAACTGTTAAAGCTGTCTCCATACACTAAGAAGTCATCCATGAAGACTTCCACCACGTTCTCTACCAATTCACTAAAGATACTCATCACGCATCTTTGAAATGTTACAGGGGTATTGCACAAACCGAATGGCATTCGCCTGTAAACAAATGTCCCGAATGGACACGTGAATGTGGTCTTCTCCTGATCCTCTAACGCAATTTCAATTTGATTATACCCAGAGTACCCATCTAAGAAGCAATAGAAGGCATGTCCTTCTATTCTCTCTAAGACCTGATCCAGAAATGGAAGTGGAAAATGATCCTTCCTTGTCACGGAGTTGAGCTTCCTATAATCAATACACATACGCCATCCGGTCTGGATGCGCGTAGGGATGAGCTCATTATTCTCATTTGCTATCACAGTGACTCCTGACTTCTTAGGTACAACTTGAGTTAGACTGACCCATTTGGAATCCGAGATTGGGTAGATGATACCTGCATCTAACAGTTTAAGAACCTCTCCCCGAACAACTTCTTTCATGTTCGGGTTCAAACGCCTTTGCATTTGCCTTACAAGTTTCGCATTTTCCTCTAAGAAGATCCTATGGGTGTAGGTAAGGGGGCTAATGCCATGTAAGTCAGAGATGGACCATCCTATAGCTTTTTTGTGCATTGTGAGGAGATCTAGTAATGCTTCCTCTTGATGTAATTCTAGGCTTGATGAAATCATTACTGGAAAAGACTCCCTTTCACCTAAGAATGCGTACTTAAGGTGATTTGGCAATGGTTTTTTCTCAAGTTGGGGTGGGCGGACAAAAGATGATGGGGTTTCATTCCCAAGTATTTTCAATGGCTCAGGGCCAGGCATCAACTGTGTGATCACCCTGGCTGACTCAACGTCAGGCTCTATCTCTTCCAAAGTTTGCTCCTCTAAATTATAAATAACCTGCTCACAAAGAGCCTTCTCAAAGTATTCTTCACTTAAGGTTTGGATTAAATCAACCTCCTCTAATTCCATTTCGTCATTTGGTTGCTTAGCTACCTTGAAAACATTCATCTCCATCGTTATATTCCCAAATGATAGTTTCATGATCCCATTCCTACAATTGATGATAGGATTCGAAGTAGCAAGGAATGGTCTCCCTAGGATAACAGGAATAGGCAACTGAGGACCCTGGTGGGGCTGGGTATCTAAGACAATGAAGTCCACTGGGAAATAAAATTTGTCCACTTGGATTAGGACATCCTCCACAATCCCGCGAGGAACTTTTACTGATCGATCGGCCAATTGAAGAGTGACCCTAGTGGGCTTGAGTTCTCCCAACCCTAGCTGCTGATAGACACTGAAAGGCAACAGGTTGACACTAGCCCCTAGGTCAAGAAGTGCTTGGTTGACTTTTTGGCTTCCAATTATGCAAGTAATGGTAGGACATCCTGGCTCCTTGTACTTTGGAGGGGTCTTGAATTGAAGGATAGCACTCACTTGTTCTGTCAAGAATGCTTTTTCCCACACATTGATTTTTCTTTTGACTGTACAGAGATCCTTCAAAAACTTAGCATACGAAGGTGTTTGCTTAATTGCATCTAATAAAGGAATGTTTATCCTTACCTGTTTAAACACCTCATATATGTCTACATTTGTTTTATCTCTTTTTGATTGGGCTAATTTTTGAGGAAAGGGTGGTCGTGGTTCAAATTTGGATCTCTCTTCAACACTCTTCCCTTTTTCCTTTTGCTTTCTCTTTTGTTCTCTTTCTTCCTCCTCGACTTTCTTCTTACACTCTCCACTTCCTTCATTCACTTCCTCAACATGCCCTTGGCCTTTCTTACTAGTGGTAGGCCACTCTGTCCTAGGATCCTTGGGTTTCTCAATTATTTTCCCACTCCTAAGGACAGTGACAGACTGAACTTGCTCATGATTCTCACTAGATGACCCTTCGACCCTATGGGCTTGACCTATGGGGTTCGGACTTGGTTGTGAGGTAAACTTCCCTAGTTCTCTAACACTCAAGGTCTGAGTCAACTTAGTCAGCTGACTTCTCATGTCTTCTAGAGCCCTATTTGTTTGTTCTTGAAACTTGACTACTTGGGTATTGGTTCCTATTTGACCTTGCATGAATTGTTGTAGGGTATCCTCTAGAGATCTCCTATGAGGAGGTTGATATGCACTAGACGACCCTTGGTTTGGTT
This sequence comes from Diospyros kaki, assembly GCA_036245055.1. Lineage (NCBI taxonomy): Eukaryota > Viridiplantae > Streptophyta > Magnoliopsida > Ericales > Ebenaceae > Diospyros > Diospyros kaki. Next base: position 20,315,712 of record BSEG01000010.1, read on the forward strand.
GGTAAGACTGCGGATGTGAGGGAAATAGGGCATGGGGTTGGGCAGTAGAATCGTTTCTCCATGAGAAATTTGGGTGATTACGGGAGTTGGGGTGACGCAAGTAAGAAGTAGATCTTTGAAAAGATCCCAAGCTTGAGTAAATGACTCGGTGGGTTTACAAGCAAAGTTCATCATTTGTCTTTGAAGGGATGTTGTCCTATTGGCTAGAAAGTATTTCTTTAAAAATTTAGTTTGCATTTCTCTCCATGTTCCTATTGATCTCGACTCTAATGTGTTCAACCACATTTTAGCTGTCTTTTAATGAAAATGGGAACAATTTTAGCCTTACAGTATCCTCATTGACATTCTGATCGACACAAGTGCCGCAGACCTCTTCAAATTCTCTCATGTGAGTGTACGGATTTTCCGAATCCCTACCATGAAAAGTAGGTAACATCTGAATGGTACCTGGTTTAAAATTGAATCTATGATGGTTAACTGGAAGTATAATGCAAGAAGGAGTTGTTTGCCTCGGAGGGTGCAAATAGTCCCTGAGAGGTCGAAGCATTTCAGCTCCCAAGGGATCTTAATCAGCATGATCACCCCCTTGAGCAGACATGTTATCATTTTGTTGAGACATTAGAGATTGTGAATGGACTTCTTGTTTTAACACTCTACCTGATCTAAGTCTCATACACTGCTTAGTAACTAAAAGTTACCAAATAGTTTTTTTTTTAAATATATAGATTTTTTCCCTATCTTTAAAATATTTATTTTTTTATTTTGTTTTTTTTTTTAAAGTACTAAAACAACAAAGATAACACACTAAGTTACCTATTAATCTCCTCGGCAACGGCGCCAAAAACTGACTGCTACCCTACCCTGCACATTTATTTATCAAAATAACAACCAAATTTATCAAACATTAATTCTCTTGTTAAAGCAGGTATAGGGCGATTATACTCGCCAGTGCACGAGTGTGCGTGTAGTACAATTTTAAATTTATAATTCGGTGAGTCCGAGTCAATTCACTGGGAGATTATTTTGGATGAAAACAGAAATCACTGAGTATTTGATTTTAAGAGGTGATTAAGATAATCTAAAGGAAATGATTAAAACTAAATTAACAATGAATTTAAGTAGCTTGGGTCAAGACAATTTCAGTGTCAAAACCAATTAATTCCCAATTTAATAGAAAATATCAATAATATTCATCTGAATTAAGTTTTGCAGATCTGTCAGTAATTTTAGTTCAAGATAATGATAATTCTTGTTTAAGCAATCTCCATACATGGCATGAAAATTCTAAGTTAAGCAATTATCATAAATTGAATTATATCCCACAGACAGAATTTATAGGTACAGATTAATCATTTGGGTTTGGGTATAAAAACATTTCCAGGTCTAGCAATCTCCATACGTGGCATGGAAACTCTAAGTTAGGCTTATGCTCCAATCCAAACTCAAAGATACACTATACGCACACTGCTCAAATTAAATCAGATTAATATTACACAATTGAAGCGTAGCTTTCTTTGGGAATCATTGGCATTGGACACTGTCCTTGCAGTAACCCAAGATTGGATTTAGCTACTCATCTTCATTTTAAAATAAATTGGCAGGAATTTAAATGACGGGAATTAAAAGACAGTATTTAAAAGACTATTTTTTAACCGACCATATAGGCAGTATATAATGAAAAGACAATAATTGAAAGACTATTTTTTAACCGACCATATAGGTGGTATATAATGAAAAGACAATATTTAAAGACAATATTCAACCGACCATATAGGCAGTATATAATAAAGACAATATGAATAACATAATACAACTATATGGAAACAAAGGCTGAAGATTTAAGAGAGAAATTCTAAGAACAAAGCTATATAGAAACTAAAGTGAAAAATTTGAGAGAGAAATCTTAAAAACAAAACTATGCTTTCATTATAGGAAAATCGAATCCTTACAAATGCACCCTAAGTGCTCTATTTATAGGATAAAAGATGTAATGGAAACCACTCAATTATATAATTTAATAATACAAAATATCCAATTAATGATGTAAGCGATGATGTAATTCCAACCCATGATGCAAGCGATAATGTCATTCCAACCCATGATGTAAGCGATGATGTCATTCATTTTGTGGGACTTGGGCTTTTCATATTTTTGGGCTTGGGCCTTCCTTGTGTTGGGCTTGAGCTTGGGCTTGGGCCTTCCTTGTGTTAAGCTTGGGCTTGGGCCTTCCTTGTTTTGGGCTTGGGCTTGCAATCCATATATTATATATATTATATTATATATATATTTTTTTATATTTTATATATATTTTTATATTTAATATTTTTAAACTTGCATGCAATCACAAAATGCATAATAATATTCAATTTAAACCATTTTAAGATCAAAATAAGGGTGAAATTATAATAAAAATTTTACAAAATTAACCACTAATCTATATAATAAGGGAGGATGGTTTTTGAAATTGAGAGACAAATGTGAGAGGGATATTTTTTAAATGGTTGAGATCAATGAATGGTTGAAATGAATGGCTGAGATCAATTCTTTTTCCCCCCAAAACCATCGCATCTTCCCTCACCTCACACACACACTCTGCCCAACCCACTAACACACGCACACACACCTAACCTGCTAGCACACCCACTCACTGCCTCTCTCTCTCCCTCTCTCTTTCTCTCTCTCACAGTCACCCACCCACGCCATCACCACTGCCCCCTATTGCTCCCCACCGGCAGCCGCTCAATCGCAGTCGGCCCCCATCACGCCGCCGCTTAGCCCCATATGGGTTTACCGTGAAGATCACTTCAATGGTAGAGGATGAAAACAACCGCTGGAAGCAATCGACGGAGGCTTGCAGTAATGGACGACGAAGACGTTCAGTCGGCGAAAGAGGAGGCTAGATGAGGTCGTTGGCAACAACGATCAATGAAAAACAGATGAGTGGCGAGAGCGGGTGAGTGGAGAAGCTGCAGAAATTGCAGCAAGCAAGAGAAGAACGGCGGCGAGAGTGGGTGAGTGGCGACCGACGGGTGAGTTGTAGGAGGGCCTGATGGAGAAGAACGGACGAAAGCGGCGGACGACAGTGACGAGGAAAGCAGCGATTCGAACGACGACGGTGGCTGGACGTGGTCGACGATGGCCGTAGTGATGATGGCCGTTTGCGGCTGAAACGAAGGCGAAAGGTGGTTGCATCAGCTACCATTTTTGCAGCGATGCTGGGCGGAGAAGGAGGCTGCAGTGGTGGCCCCAGAGTTACGATAGCCAGCCGCAGCCAGAGCCACCGCCACTGCTATAGCCAGGTATTTCCCTCACGCTTCTCTCTCTCTCTCTCAATGTATTTTGTTGCTGCATTTTGTTGTGTATTTTTTGTTGTTGGATTTGTTGTTTCTTTTACTGTTTCTGGTTGTTGCTAACAGAAATTTGTAATGTTGTGATTTGACGATCTTTGCTATGGTTTGTTACTGTCAACTGATTTTCTGTGTATTTTCTGTTTATGGTTGCTGATTTTTGCTGTGAACAGAATTTTTGCCATGTGTTTTTACAGGTTCTTGATCTTTCAAGTTGGGATATTCATATGTACATGTGTATGTTGTGTGTGTGTGTTTATATCCATATAACTACGCGCGTGTGTGTGTGCATAATTATATATATGTATCTGTGTGTTTATATCTATATATATATATGGCTACAGTGTGAATATGGGTGTGTATGGCTATAGTGTGAATATGTGGTTGTGCGAAAATAATGGCGGGAGAAAGTGGCTATGCAAAAAAAACAATTCATGAACCACACACATATATATAAACAATTCATGTACTAACTGTATTTTCAATTAAGGCTAATTGAGGCATTTTAAAATATGGCTACTAGAAGTAATATTTGGGCTTCAAATAAACTTTCCCTTAGTGTTTTCATTTTAGGGTGTTTAGTGTTTTCATTTTAGGCATTTTAAACGAGTTACTTTCCTATATTACTCTTCATTTTAGGGTGATTCCACATAAGACTGTCCATCGTTTTAGGGTGATTCCACATATGCTTACTCATGTTTAGCATCAAATCTTAACTGTTGAATTAGTTTTAAAAAAAATTTAAGGAGTCTAATTTTAATTAAACTTGTTAGCATTAGACATTGAAATCCCCAATTCAATCCTTAAAAGTAAAATACGTAAATAGGATAGAATATGTGATATAAGCGAGTTTAGGCACGGGTTAATACAAATATAATTAGTTTTGATTTTAATTTAATACAAACGTATTATATTTGTTAATAATATTAATAAAAACATCTAATATTTATTAATAATATTAATACAAATATATTTCACAGTTTGAAATTGTTAAAACTATGCTCACAATTTACAATATATATTTTCATATTGTGTTTTAAAACATATGCTCATTTATACAATTTGAACTATTTTAGTATTTTTAATATATAAATAGTAAATACCATCATTTTATGTAACATTATTTAATTGACATTCCTTAATTTAATTAAACTAATTCATTATATCGAATTCATACATTAACGATCCTTTATTTTTTTCTTAAAATTTTAAAATAAATTACATAAATATTAATGTATTTTGGTTCCACAAATTGTAAAGACAACCCTGCCCCTGTTGCCCACCGCTGTCGCCCCCCGCCAACCCCGCTCTATCCCATCCTCCCCTTCCGTCGTCGCCCCTACTACCCACCATTGTCGCCCCCACCCGGCCACCGCCATCGCCTCCCGCCAACGCCACCTGAAACTCCGCCTCCAGCTCAAAGGTATATATGTAATGTATTTTGTGTGTGTGTATGTTTATATTTCTGTGTATCTATGTATGTACGCTAGCATGACTTATTCTATATATTTTTGTGTATATATTTCTATACAATGCTTGCTTTATAACTAATTAAGATGGAAAATTAATTAGTTAAAAGTACTTTAAACTTTCAAACTAAGATTTGATCAAACATATGTGTGTGTATTCCTCTGAACAAGTAGCTCGCATTGATCAAACAGGTACCTCTTCTAAGCTTTAGTCTTTTCTTTATGGAATGTAATGAGGGTTTTCTCCATTTTAAAATTAAAGACCATAAATTAATAATTAATTGCAGGAAAAAGTCAAGAGTTACATTGTCAATCAAACAATTAGAAGAATACCCACTATTTAAAACCTTTGAAAAGGTCATTCCTCAAATGAGAAAAGGGTGTGCAGTTTCTTATTGCAATTTTCTAATGTTTATACTGCATGTCTCATTCTTACTGTAATTAATTCAGTTACTAATACAAATACAATTACAGGATGGCTCAGTCATTCTTGGTTCTTCTGGCACAAGCACTGCATACAATATTGAACCTCTTCCAGGGCTTGAAGCAAAATTAGAAGAGCTATTAAAGGAAGCAGGGTATGACTTCATTTTGTATTTGTGCCAAAAATTTGTTTGAGAAATTTTATGGGTGTTAAACTGAATATTGAAATTTACTCATGGCATCTTTTTCTTTTTACTTTTTTTTTTTCAGTTTAGAACCTTTAGTGTTTGACTAGAATTTCTGTAATAAACCTGTTTATCTTCATATTTTTATTCATATGTGTCTTTTCCTCCAATTAATGTTTTCTGTTATTTTCATAGTCAGGTCTATCTTAAAGATAATGTTAAATGTGTTCTATTTCTCTAAAATTCATGTTAGCATTATTTTCCAGTTGTTTTACTTATGTTCTTTTTCTATATGATGTCAATGAGTGTTTTCTCCATATTAAAGGTAAGGGCCTTAAATTGAAAACTAATTTTTGGGTTTTCCCAAGTGCTTTCTGATAGGTCAATAGTCCAATCCAGGTTGCTTATTGTAACGACCCGTCCTAGATTAACAATTTATTTCAGTGATTAATTAATGCAATTAGTTAACTTTTAGTTTAATACATATTTGCCAATTAATTAATTTAATTTAGCAATAGAGATTTTTAATTGAAAAATAGTGATAAATAGAATTAATTCCTTTATTTTTAAAGAGAATTAAGAGTAAGGGCTTATTTGGCTTTTTAGCATTAGTTATTTTATATTATTGCTTAATTATTTAATTAAGTGATATATATATGGAATTTAAATAAATCCAAATATCAGATAATTTAAATAATAACCTCCTAAATAGGTTAGGAGAAGGTTTTAAATAAAGTCTAATGGGCCTAGGATTAATTAAACCTATTTTAGCCCATTAGGTTTATTGTTATTAGTATATATATATATATATATGCATAGCATGTAATTGGCCAAAAAGAAAATTCTTCAAATCTTGGCCGTGAAGAACAAAGAAAGGAAATTGAAGAAGCCTAGAGTTCATTCAAGTTTCATCCATTGGTCTTCATTGGTTGATTAATCAAATCAAAAGGCAAGTTCTTCCATTCCATTCTCAAGCTTTCTTCATTCAGTTTAGATATATATCAGTTCTTATGTGATCTTGGATTAATAGCAAACAATTGTTTCGATTCCTTTTAATGAGAAAGCAAAGAAAACATAATGTATTTTTATATATATATGCATACAGTGGCAGAAAACCAGATTTTTCAATTGAGTTGAATCATCGATTCTTCGAGTTTTGATCTGTTTATTTGCTATGATAATGATTCTTGCTTCATTTGGACTTGTTTTTCCCAAGATTTCTTCGAATGGTGATAAATTCCAGCATCCAAATACCCTATTAGTATCAGTTTCGATTTCTGGCAATTTCATTCACGATTTCGAGTTTATTTCAGAACGTTTTTGTTATCTTGTGGGCCGATTTTGACCTTGATGGAGCCAGAATCTTGGAAAACACAAAACATGAAAGTTGTATGTATTCCTCTTGTCTTTCCATACCAATTTGAATCATCTCAATCTGAGTTCAAAAGAGAGAGTTCTGTCCAAAATACGAAAGGGTATCAATCTGTCCACCCAACATTCCAGAAAGTTTTGTTCTCTTACGGGCCAATTTTGACCTTGATGGAGCCCGAATCTCGGAAACTTCAAAACATAATAGTTGTAGGTCTTCCTATTTTATTTCCACAGAAATTTGAATCAGCTCAATCGGAGTTTAGACGAGAGAGTTATGGTCAAGATACAAAAGAGTATCAAATCTGTCCAGAATTCCGTATTTTCGGATACCCCTAGCAGAAATTCAAAATTAAATTCCAGCAAGTTAAAACTCTTTTATTTTCAATAAAAACAGTGTATTTCTTCCCTTTATTGAAAATAATATTAGTATAAATTAAAATAAATTATGTTTCAACATAATTTATAAAATCATGTATTTTTAAAAAAAATACATCAAGTATCAGTTTAGCAACAGTAATTTCATGACTAGTATTTAAAATGTCATGATCAGCATTTATTTGTGAGTTATGTGCATACATCCTTGTATGAACATTCAACATGAGTTTATATGGAGCACGACATATTGTGTGCCAGCATCTTGATGTGCATAGCATTGCATGTTGCGCGCCAGGCGGCTTTGTCCGCAGGGATCCCACCAGTTTGCTCGCCTGTGGTCGACCAGGGAGCTAGGGGTATATTTTACCCACAGTATATGCTTACAGTTTTTTTCTGTTTGCAGGTTCAGATTAGTCAGGTATGTGTTATCAGTTTATGTGGGCCTTGGGCCAAAGTTGCATACCTGTATTTTATTTTAGTTTATGTGCATTACATGTTTATGAATGCAACCAGTTATATCAGATTTATTTATCAACATCAATTAAATCAAGTATTTACTCCAGTATCAGTTCAGCAAGTATTTCAATTATTTCAGCGTCGATATTCTTCGATTCAGCTTCAATATTTCTTTCCAGCTTTACACTTGCTGAGCTTTGTAGCTCACCTTGTACTCTTCACCATTCCAGGTCCTAGCGGGGGAGTACCAGACGTGGGGCCTAGCAGTAGTGTCCAGTAGTGTGTGTACGTGGAGTCGCTCAAGACCAAAGACGTCTGGGAGTTTTATCAGTTTGTTAGTTTAGAGCATTTGACAATTTAGTATCAGTTTAATATTTTTTTTAGTTGAGGGATTTCCCTTAGACAGTGTTTATGGTTTTCAATTTTGTTGACTCAAAGTTTTATTTCATGTGATTGAGTTATTCATATTAGTATCAGATTTAGTTTATCAGTCAGTTTTATATTATATTTTCTGTAGCACCTCTTCTCGGGCAGTTTTAGGAGAGGGGGTGTTATACTTATGGTGTAATTATTTTAGATGCCTATTCTCAGTGTGCTACTATACTTATATTATACAATTTGCCTTTCTTTTAAGAGATACAACTTTGTTCTCTAGATTTTTTATTTTTCATCTCTTTCTTTGGTTTGTCCTTTTAAGTCTTGGGAGGGGCAATTTCAACTTCTTAAAGCAGCTCACCACTTATTGCTAAAGATCGAGGCTGAGGGCTTCCAATGTCTTGACTATTGATAGCAACAGTCCTGGCCTTACTGCACAACAAATGTCAATCCGAGTGTCTGTGTTCGTCCTTTCTACATCAAACTGAACAAATTTGGAGCACAAAATTGGGTTTTTGACTATGGCTTGATTAAGCAAGCAATCCTATTGACAACTAAAATTTAAGTTAGAAGTCTGTGCACACGTGCCTTTGTGTGTGTGTGCGCGCGCAAACTCTATTTTGTGCAACTCTTTTTTTGTGTGTATATTTATGAATATGTTGTGTATATTTCATTTCTTCTGACCCCAAATCAAGTTTCCCCTGTTGATGTTAGTAACACTAACTGGTGTGCATTTTAATTTTAATTTCTTTTAGATTACAGAGTATTGGTTGTTGTGCATTATTTGATATTTATTTATTTTTTATATTTTATTTGTTTAGAATTTTAGAATACAGGCTGGTATATATTGTTTGATATTTAATTTTTAATTTAATTTGTTTAGATTGTAGAGCACTTTGTGTTTTATTATATAGATTAAGTATTTTTTTTTCTTTTTATTATAAAACGTTGACAAGTATACAGTAACTTTAATTTTTGTTTTTTGTTCAATGTTTACAATTTATTTTTTTTTACTTGCTCTTATGTTTTGATTTGCAATATTGATGAACATTTTAAATCTTATATGTTTGTTTCTTATTTGAGTTTTATAGAGCATTTAATACAAGTAAAATTGTTATAAGTTCTTTATAAATTTAAACATAATACATATAAATTATAATTTTATTTTAATTTTAATATTATTTACACCGTGTCTTCAGGCACGGGTATACGCTAGTCACCTTATAATGTATCTTGTAGACGTCTTGAACGATTTTATTTATGATAAATAAAGCATTATGGTTGTGAACCATATCAGGTTCGATCTAGCTTCCGTATTTGAAATTTTAACACATGTCTTAGCTATTTGATTATTGGGTTTATTAAGCTGAGAAGGTGAAAATTAGGGTTTTTGGGATATTGTGTAATGTATGACAATGATTGTGATATGAAAATTTTTTATATTCCCAAAATCCTAAGTTATAACACGCTCGAAAAAATTGAGGTGTTACACCTTGACCCAATCTCGGCCCATCCCTCATGACCCAATCTTAACCCCATCCTGGCTCTACGCTAGCCTACAGCAACATCATTGCAGCCTTTACTAGGTATTCGTGCGCCTACCCTAGATTCCATCCTCATTAATAGAAGATCCCATCAACATTAATGAGGGTCCTGTTAACACCATGTCGCCACCTAGGAACCTCCATCGGTGCTGGATACTCAGTCTCATCGCCTACAAGCACACGACGCATGCATACAAGAGGACGTCTCTCCTCCTATATCAATCATCTCTTTTTAGAGCTAAGGTATGTTCTGCCTTCTGACCTATTGATATACTGCCCTTTCTTTACTCTCTCACTCACTTGAGTGTCAGAGTGCTTGCAGGTGTCAGCCGCCCCCCGGACGAACTCGTCGCTGAAGCCCGTTCCCTGTCGTTGCGATCTCGTCTCTAACTGCTCCCTTTAGTCAGGAAGGAACATGCTCTTTATTTGATTCTCTATTTCATTTATATATTAATAAAATTCAATTTTAGTTTTTTTTAATTGCCTTACCCATAATTTTTACCACTATAAAAATTTAATATTTATTTATAATTTAATAATAAATATTACTATTCATCTTCGCCGCTGCACCACCTGACCTCTTTCACCGCCTGTTCGTCACATCATCTTTACCGTCTAACCTACTTCACCATGCCTGTTCGTCTCCTCATTTGTCAATCCGATCGTCTTCACCACCTATTCATCCCTACCGCTTGAAAGGGTTCGTCTCCTTGCACTCGTCGCATTTGTTTGTCTCTTCCTTAGCTGCCTTTAGTCATCTTCTTTGGTCATAGGCCTTTCCCTATTCGTCGTGGTCAACTGCTGATTACAATCAATTGTTGTGTTCGTGAAGAGCTGGCAAGGGTTGAGGTGAGGGCTAGCAATTGTTATATTTGGCGAGTGGAAAAAGCTTCGCTATTTGGATGGAGAGTAGACCCCTTAATGGCGAGTTGCGTTGGAGCAATTTATTCCCTTCCTCTCGCTAAAATTTTGTCTTGGCAAGTAGAGGATACGTGCATTGGAGACAATCTTATGGGTTCTTTAATTAGGTAAATGAATCAAGACAAAAATTGAAATCAATAATAATTATTCAAAAGCCTATAAATTCAAAAGATGAAGTTTAGTTGGGCTCTCATATCGTAAAAATGAATTTTATAAACTCAATCTCTAATTAATTAAATAAACGTACACGACATAGTCCATTGTCAGACATTACTAGACAATTTTATCAACAACTTTATTCAGTTGCATCTGTACCTATTGAAAGATTTAACTTTCACATGGATATGGCATGAAGAAATAATTTTGGTTGGGTAATAAACTAAGAATTTCGAAGGTAAATAGGTCATACTCCATGTATTTTGGTTCTTTGGCATGTGGTCCTTGAACATTTTTAAAATGATGAAAATCACCCTTCCATTGCTAATAGCATTAAAGTAAATTGATCGCACAATCTATACAATTTGAGTACTTAAGCTACTTTATTTTTTATCAAATTGATTCCTAAACTTTCTTGAAATGACCACGAGACCTTCCCCATTACAAACAACATTAATTAAACTAAAATTTAGTTAAAATATCTTGAATTTCTATTTAATTAAATAAAATAAAATAAAATAAATTTTAATATAAAATAAAATTTCAAAAAATAAAAGAAAAGACACAACTGATGGGTTCGTTGAACTTATTGTGATAATTCGCCAATGATTTTGCTATAGCTTATCAAGGATGGGCTTTAGTGGAACCTATCACTTGACTCACCAAGTATCATCGACTAGTGGTTTTTTTTTTTTTTTTGGCATTAGGGACTTTTTTTAAATTATATTTTTTATTAAATTTGACTTAGTTAAAATTTGTTAATAAAGATTAGGGATAATGTGACTTATTTAAATTTGTTATTTTTTATTAAATTTGTATTATTTTAAACTTGTTAATAAAAGTTAGGGATAATTTTAACTTAATTTTACTTTACTTAATGTCATTTGTAATAATGGCCATTTCAAAAAACTTCAAGAATCGATTTGACAAAAAATAAAATGCAGAAGGTATTTGGTCTTAAAATCTTAAATTACAAGGGATATTACATCAATTTACTTAATATTATTGATAGCAAATATACAATTTTATTTATTCTACTAGAAAATAGTTAAACCTAATAACTACTAAAATTTTATATATAATTAAATAAAATAAAACCATACATATAAAAAAGAATCTTATTTTTTCAAAATGTAAAGATTATCTAAAGTACATAACATCTTACATCTTTGAATTTGAAGTATGTGAATATACACACACACACACACACAAATATATATGCTAGCTTGGTGTTGTGGGGTGCCCTAGAAAAATTTAAAAGATCCTAAGAAGTCCTAAAAAGTGTCCTGCTAAGTCTGGGGACCTTAGAGAATCCTCGAGACGGTCAAACCTCATACCCTGTATAGCCCATAGACTCTTTTAATGTCATCCGTGCCTAAGTTACTCGGTGGCACAGAAGACCCTTTGGACCCACCTAGAGACATTCATCGGGGAACTTTCACCCCGAAGATATTGCCAGGCCCTCCGACCTCACTCGATGCATCTCCCCAAAAAGTCTGAAGACTCTCATATGTGGACCTCACTAAAAGTCTATAAATACCACCTACTTGTAATACCCTGAATTATTAAGTGACCCCCATTGTAGGGAATATCTTGGAGCTTGAATATCTAAGAAAAAGGATATTAGATTGATGAGTATAATACGCCATATTTTTGTGAAGATGCCACATATTTTAAGTGAGTTTAAATACCGAAAAATATGTTTAAAATGGCAACGAGTGACCAAATCAATCGTAGGGAGTGCCCTAGATCTTAGATACCTGAGGATAAAGGTATATTTTTGACGAGCGTCTTGAGGTAAGATTTATGACGCTGAAAGAAATTAAATCAGAGACGATTTTTCGGTTAAGCTAAGTTGTAGCCTAAAATAGCCTAATGATGGTAAGGGGCTTCGGGAAATCATATATATTGAGTAATTTTAAGTTATTAATTTTGAGATTTTAAGTATCTCGATAAATTTGATGTTTGAGGGTGTAATTGTAATTAGAAAATTATCCAAACGAAATAAGGATAAAAATGAAGAGCTTATGTGGTAAAATATTAAAGTTGAGGACTTGAAATAAGGGCCAAAATGTCATTTGGAAGAACTTTGGGGAATTAGGTTGGATTTCAAAATTTAAATTCATTCTAGTTTTGGATTTCAAAAGCCATTCAATTATAGGTTTGAGTCTTTGGAGTCCATGGCTAAGATTGTGACAAGTGGCATAATGTGATTGGTTGAAGAAATCTATAAAAGGCACCATGGGTTGTTCTGAAATCATTCCAAACAACTTTGAGAGTTGAGGCACTCTAAGAGGAGGAGCTTTCTCTAGAGAGAGAGTAGGAAGTTCGGCAAGAAGGTAGGAAGGAATCGAAGGAGAAGCCGGGGAGAACGGTCCTCGTTGGAGTTACGAGGCTTCGCCAGAATTGGAAAAAATTATTCAAAAAAATGAGGTAACTCCTATAGAGGGGTAAGAGAGGGTCGTGTAGGTTCAAACAGGGGTGGAATCGGAGTTAAAATGAGGAAGTTATGGCCGAAATACCAAACCAAGGCAGAGCAGTCCGAAATTGCTGTGCAGCGCTGAGATACATGTGCTGGAAAATAGCTGCGCGTGAGGGCGCGTGGTCCACTTTTCTAAGGTGCGTGAGGGCGCGTGAGGGGACTATTTTTCTTCAAATTTTTCAATTTTTCTCATAAATTAATGCCCCTCAACCCTATGCAAAAATATTTGAGTTAAGCTTACCGAAACGTACATTTTCTGCAGAAACCTAAGTCGTTTGCTGTGAAATTATACCGTCGAAGAGATAAACCTGCAAGGTGAGACTCCTATACTCCAAATCCTATTTTTTATTCTCTTATGAGAGACTTCTATTGCATGAGATGTGTTTCTTGAAGTTCTTATACGTAAACTCTTATTGTTCTCTTACATGAAATCATGTTGCATATATAAACTGAATTTTCCTGAAAATATATGTTGTTGGCTTTTTAACTGTTGTATTTTATAAAATTCGTGTGGCCATACTGTTGTACCTATTTGTTGTTGGCAGAAGACAAAAGTCAGATATTCCCAGAGAGGCGCTATGCGTGCGCCATCGAGAAAGCTCTCATGGGGAAGACCTTGAGTCTAAGGAACAACGAATGTGGTGCTTGCATAAGTGCTATGAGGTCGGGCCGAAGTGACATGGTTAGGGACCTCCCGAGAGGTGCTATGCATGTGTCATTGAGAAAGCTCTCGTCGGAGGAGGCTGACGTGTTCACGAGGAACTTCGGAGTAGTTCTCGTTGTCTTCTCCTACATTTTATACCTAATCGTACATCGATATAAACTGTTTTTGGAGTTTCTCACTAGAAGATTCATCTTCTAATTGGACTGTGTCCCTGGAATATTCAAACGTTCTAGGTTCGACGAGCGGCTCTAAGGGAAAAGAGGTAGCTGAAGAATAAACTTAATTTACTGTTGTTGTATGTTTAGCATATTCTTACTTATGTGTGAACCTATGTAATTTTGGATATGTTTAAGATGTTCAGTTATCATTTGCGATAGATGATGTAATACATTTTGTAGACGTCTTGAACAATTTTATTATAAAGCATTATGATTGTGAACCATATCAGGTTCGATCTAGCTTCCGCATTTGAAATTTTAATGCATGCCTTAGCTATTCAATTATTGGGTTTGCTAAGATGAGAAGGTGAAAATTAGGATTTTTGGAATATTGTGTGATGTATGACAGCTATTGTGATGTGAAAAATTTTATATTCCCAAAATCCTAAGTTATAACACGCTCAAGAAATTTGGAGTGTTACAGTTGGTATCAAAGCGAACCTAAGTAAAAGTTTGCATGTGGCTCGATGAGTAAAGCCACTGTAAGTTTTGGGAATTAGATTAGGATTTTTGAAATATTTAGTGGCATACTCTTGTTGCTTATTAAAATTGAATTCTACCATGCTGTGATGATTTAATAGATGGCCCTGTCTTCTTTCCAAATGGTGAATACAAGAAGGAATAGGCCCGAGAGAGGTAATGGCGAAGAAAGCAACACCAACCCGCACCCAGGAGTTGGTGTGAGAGGTCAAAGAGATGCACGAGCTGACATTGGTGAAGGCCGAATTGATAGGATCGAGAGAATCCTAGAAGGCATGGCTGGGCAAATTTTGGAGTTGCAGCCTGAGCAAAGAAGAGTAGATTCCTTGGAGAGGTATCTACGACAAAACCCGCTAGTGTTTTGAGGAAAATCGACAGATGACCCCGCAATCAGTGAATACTGGTTGGACCAGACCAAAAAGATTCTACAAAGATTGAGAATCCTGAATGAAGACAAGGTCGAGTGTGCGACCTATAAGCTGGAAGAGGAAGCTGCCGAGCGATACCTAACCGGACAACATCTCAGGGGTCAGCAACAGATATAGAATTGGGGAAGGCACCCCATATGTCATGGAAATGGTTTAAGGAGCTGTTCAATGGGAAATTCTTTCCCACTTGCTGGAAGTTGGCTAGAGCTCGAGAGTTTATGAACTTACGCCAATGGCTAAATATGTCTGTGGCCCAATACGAGGCTGAATTTTTGCGGTTAATTAAGTATATGCCACTATATAGGATGGATGATGTGGAAAAGGGATGAAAATTCTTACAAGGCTTGTGAATCAAATTTCAATAACTGATGAGCCTGGTCCATGTGGAATCTTATGCAGACACAGTTTTCAAAGCTATGATGGCCAAGGAGAATATGACGCTAGTGGCAAAACTGAAGGCCACGACTGTTCAAGCTAGAGGACAATTAGAGAAATCCCACTCGATTATGGGACCTCGGGATGGGAAGATCGTGAAAAAGGGCAAGGCGTGCTTTAAATGCAAGAAGAGGCACCCGTGCAAGAGGTGTGATGGCCAAAGCATTATCTGTTACACCTATGGACAACCTAGGCATACTTCCAGAATTTGCTCGAAGGGAATGGTCCAAGAAGGTAAAGTTATAGCAGCAACACCAGTGAGCGTGATCTGCTACAATTGCAACTAGCACGGGCACATCTCGAGGAATTTCCCAAGGAAGAAAGAGCAACTGCTAAAGATTGAAGAGGGAAAAGGGACCAGACAGGGGCGAGTCTATAATTTGACCAAAGAAGACGTAGAAGCAAACCCTGCAGTTATCCAAGGTACTCTCTTCATTTTGGATACTCCTGTGCATGCATTCATAGATCCAGGGTCTACTCATTCTTTTATATCGCATGCTTTGGCTAGGAGTTTGAGAGTAGAAACTGAGTCTATGGGGTGTCTTATGGTGATTTCGACACCTATGGGTAAAAGTATGAAGTCCTCAAAAATGGTGAAGGGATGCGAAATTAGCCTGAGTAATGTTCGGTTCCAGGTTGATCTGATTCTGTTAGAAGTATATGACTTCGATGTAATCTTAGGGATGGACTTCTTATCCAAGTACGATGCCAATATAGACTGTCGTAGGAAGATAAGGACCATAAGAAAACCCAAGGGAGGGTGGGTCAAATTTCAGGGACAAGGCGACCCCAAGGTCGTAAAGATGATTTCAGCAATGAAGGCTGCAAAGCTGTTGAGCCGAGGAGCTCATGGATTCATAGCTTATACTTAGTTAGAAGAAAGAGAGGTACCGAAACTCAATGAGGTGTGAGTAGTACGAGAATATGATGACGTGTTTCCAGAAGAATTACCGGGACTACCTCCACCTCAAGAAATTGAGTTCTCAATTGGGTTAGTGCCAAGAACCCAGCCTATATCAATTCCGCCATATCGGATGGCTCTGGTGGAGATGAAAGAATTGAAGAGTTAGCTACAAGAGTTGATTGATAAGGGGTTCATTAGGGCAAGCACGTTGCCATGGGGTGCACCAGTGCTATTTGTAAAGAAGAAAGACGGGAGTCTGAGGATGTGCATTGACTACCGTCAGCTAAATAAGGCCACTGTAAAGAACAAGTATCCGCTTCTAAGGATAGACGAGTTATTTGATCAACTACAGGGAGCGAAGGTGTTCTTGAAGATTGATTTGAGATTTGAATATTATCAACTGAGAATTAAGCCAGATGATGTTCTGAAGACGGCATTTCGATCGAGGTATGGCCATTTTGAGTATTTTGTAATGCCATTCGGATTAACTAACGCTCCAGCAACGTTTATGGATCTTATGAATAGAGTGTTCAAGCCCTACTTGGATCAGTTTGTGATCGTTTTCATAGATGATATATTGGTGTATTCTTCAAATGAGAGTGAGCACGAGGAGCACTTGAGGATAGTGCTAGGAACCCTCAGGAAACACCAATTGTATGCCAAGTTCTCGAAGTACGAGTTTTGGCTATCCCA
Organism: Diospyros kaki; assembly: GCA_036245055.1. Classification (NCBI taxonomy): domain Eukaryota; kingdom Viridiplantae; phylum Streptophyta; class Magnoliopsida; order Ericales; family Ebenaceae; genus Diospyros; species Diospyros kaki. Next base: position 20,332,638 of record BSEG01000010.1, read on the forward strand.
AGTTGCATTTCTTGGTCATGTAATCTCAGCCAAAGAAATCTCAGTGGATCCGACCAAGATTGAGGCTATTCAAATATGGAAGCAGCCGACATGTGTGACCGAATTGTAAAGCTTTTTGAGATTGGCAGGCTACTATTGAAGATTTGTGGAAGGGTTTTCGAAGATAGTTGCACCTATAACGAAGCTCATACAGAAGCAGGTAAAGTTCGAATGGACTGCCAAGTGCAAGGAAAGCTTTCAAGAGCTCAAGGACAGACTGACCTCAGCACCTGTGCTGGCAATGCCTAGTGGACCCGGTGGATATGTTGTATACACCGATGCCTCAAAGGTCGATTTGGGTTGTGTATTAATGCAGCATGGTCGGGTGATCGCATATGGATCACGCCAGTTGAAGAGACACGAAGTGAACAACCCAACGCATGACTTGGAGCTGGCAGCGGTGGTATATGCTCTGAAGCTATGGAGGCACTACCTATATGGAGAGACGTTTGATGTATTCACAGACCACAAAAGTCTAAGGTATGTGTTCTCACAGAAAGAGTTGAACATGAGGCAGTGACGATGGCTAAAGTTCTTGAAGGACTACGACTGCACCATCTTGTATCACCTGGGGCATGCCAATGTGATAGCTGATGCTTTGAGTAGGACTGTGCCTACTTATGGCCGGGTTGATGGCCTAGGAGTGGCTGTTGATTGAGGCTTTTAGCCTGATGACGGTGAGTGTAGTATCAAAGGGATCTTCTATCCTAGTAGCTGGCCTGCCAGTTCGACTGGATCTGGAGACCAAAATACGGGAGGCTAATGGGAGTGACCGGCGTATACGTCTATGGGTAGACGAGCAAAGCCAGCCCAAGAGTTCAGATTTTGAGATGCGAAATGGCATTCTCAGGTTTTAGGGTAGAGTGTACATGCCAAACCTTCGGGAGTTGAGGTAGAAAATTTTGGATGAAGCCCACAGAGCTAAGTATACCGTGCACCAAGGAGCCACGAAGATGTATTGAGATCTTCGGGAAATCTATTGGTGGCCTGGGATGAAGCTCAGCGTGGCTAGGAGGGTGGCATAATGTGATATATGCCAAAGAGTAAAGATTGAGCACTAGAAACCCGCAGGGTTGATGAGACCTTTGAAAGTTCTCGAGTGGAAATGGGAACATATCACGATGGATTTCGTGACAGGATTTCCAAAGAGTCGAAGGGGCTATGATGCCATTTGGGTGGTGGTAGACAGGTTAACAAAGTTAGCGCATTTCCTACCTACGAGGATGGACCAACCAGTACGAAAATTTGTCAAGCAGTACGTGAAGGAAATAATACGACTCCACGGTACACCGTTAAGCATAGTTTCAGATCGGGACCCGAGGTTCACCTCGAGGTTTTGGGAGAGTTTACAGGAATGCATGGGGACTCAGTTGAAATTGAGTACGGCTTATCACCCCCAGACTGACGGGCAATCAGAGAGGACTATTCAAACGCTTGAAGATATGTTGAGATCCTATGCCCTTGATTTTGGAAGAAATTGGGAGGAGCATCTGCCACTGGTAGAATTCGCATACAATAATAGTTACCACGGTAGCATTAGGATGGCTCCTTATGAGGCTTTGTATGGAAGAAGGTGTCGATCACCCATCTGTTGGACCGAATTAGGGGAACGACAGATGTTAGGGCCCGAACTTGTGCAGTGGACTATCGATAAGATTCGAATAATCCAAGAGAGGATCCGAGCTACGCAAAGCCGACAAAAATCTTACGCTGATAAAAGAATAAGGGACCTAGAGTTTGAGGTAGGGGATCTAGTGTATCTCAAGGTGTCACCCCAGCATTTGGTGACATGTGGAAGTAATAAAGGAAAGCTGGAGCTAAGGTATATAGGACCATATCCTATTGTGGAAAGAGTCGGACCTTTGGCCTATCGATTGGAGCTTCCGCCTAGCTTATCCGGGATTCATAATGTGTTCCACGTCTCCCAACTTCGAAGGCATGTTCCAGATCCAACTCTCAGAGTTCAGGTGGAGACAATTGAGCTAAGAAATGATTGACCTACCTGGAGTCACCTGGAGTAATTTTAGATCGCCGAACTCAAGTGTTGCGAAATAAAGAGATCCCGTTCGTGAAGGTTCAGTGGGGAAAACACTCGGATGATGAGGCAACGTGGGAACTTGAGGAAATGATTAGGAAGAAATATCCTCATTTGTTCGAGGAAATGGAAATAAAGTAGGAAATTTTTAAATTTTCTACAATAAATTGTAATGCAATATTATTTAACCTTCAATAATTTTGAGTATGTTTCAAATTTCGAGGACGAAATTATTTTAAGGGGGGAGAATATAATACCCCATATTTTTGTGAAGATGCCACATATTTTAAGTGAGTTTAAATACCGAAAAATATGTTTGAAATGGCAACGAGTGACCAAATCAATCGCAGGGAGTGCCCTAGATCTTAGATACTTGAGGATAAAGGTATATTTTTGACAAGCGTCTTGAGGTAAGATTTATGACGCTGAAAGAAATTAAATCAGAGACGATTTTTCGGTTAAGCTAAGTTGAAGCCTAAAATAGCCGAATGATGGTAAGGGGCTTCCAGAAATCATATATATTGAGTAATTTTGAGTTATTAATTTTGAGATTTTAAGTATCTCGATAAATTTGATGTTTGAGGGTGTAATTGTAATTAAAAAATTATCCAAAAGAAATAAGGATAAAAATGAAGAGCTTATGTGGTAAAATATTAAAGTTGAGGACTTGAAATAAGGGCCAAAATGTCATTTGGAAGAACTTTGGAGAATTATCTTGGATTTCAAAAGTTAAATTCATTCTAGTTTTGGATTTCAAAAGCCATTCAATTATAGGTTTGAGTCTTTGGAGTCTATGGCTAAGATTGTGACAAGTGGCATAATGTGATTGGTTGAAGAAATCTATAAAAAGGCACCATGGGTTGTTCTTAAATCATTCCAAACAACTTTGAGAGTTGAGATACTCTAAGAGGGGGAGTTTTCTCTAGAGAGAGAGTAGGAAGTTCGGCAAGAAGGCGGGAAGGAATCGAAGGAGAAGCTGGGGAGAACGAGCCTCGTCGGAGTTACGAGCCTTTGTCGGAATTTACAAAAATCAGTCAGAAAAAAAATGAGGTAAGTCCCATTTTTTTTCATAATCCTGTAGAGGGGGAAGAGAGGGTCGTGTAGGTTCAAACGGGGGTGGAATCGGAGTGAAAATGAGGAAGTTATGGCCGAAATACCAAACCGAGGCGGAGCAGTCCGAAACTGCTGTGCAGCGTGTGAGAGAGAGCGTGACCCACTTTTCTAGGGCGCGTGAGAGCACGTGAGAGTCTCATTTTTCTTCAAATTTTCCAATTTTTCCCATAATTTAATGCCCCTCAACCCTATGCAAAAATATTTGGGTTTAGGCTTACCTAAACATACATTTTTTTGTAGAAAACTAGGCCGTTTGATGTGAAATTATACTGTCGAAGAGATAAACCTGCAAGGTGAGACTCCTATACTCTAAATCCTATTTTTTATTCTCCTATGAGAGACTTCTATTGCATGAGGTGTGTTTCTTGAAGTTCTTATACGTAAACTCTTATTGTTCTCTTACATGAAATCATGTTGCATATATAAACTGAATTTTCCTGAAAATATATGCTGTTGGCTTTTTAACTGTTGCATTTTATAAAATTCGTGTGGCCATACTGTTGTACCTATTTGTTGTTGGCAGAAGACAAAAGTCAGATATCCCCAGAGAGGCGCTATGCGTGCGCCATCGAGAAACCTCTCGTGGGGAAGACCGTTAGTCTAAGGAACAACGAATGTGGTGCTTGCATGAGTGCTATGAGGTCGGGCCGAAGTGACATGGTTAGGGATCTCCCGAGAGGCGTTATGCGTGCGCCATTGAAAAAGCTCTCGTCGGAGGAGGCTGACGTGTTCACGAGGAACTTCGAAGTAGTTCTCGTTGTCTTCTCATACATTTTATACCTGATCATGCATCGATATAAACTGTTTTTGGAGTTTCTCACTAGAAGATTCATCTTCTAATTAGACTATATCTCTGGAATATTCAAACGTTCCAGGTTCGACGAGCGGCTCTAAGGAAAATAAGGTAGCTGAAGAATAAACTTAATTTACTGTTTTTGTATGTTTAGCATATTCTTGCTTATGTGCGAACCTATGTAATTTTGGATATGTTTAAGATGTTCAGTTATCATTTGCGAGAGATGATATAATACATTTTGTAGACGTCTTGAACAATTTTATGATAAAGCATTATGGTTGTGAACCATATCAGATTCGATCTAACTTCCGCATTTGAAATTTTAATGCCTGCCTTAGCTATTCAATTATTGGATTTGTTAAGCTGAGAAGGTGAAAATTAGGGTTTTCAAAATATTGTGTGATGTATGACAGCTATTGTTATATGAAAAATTTTATATTCCCAAAATCCTAAGTTATAACACGCTTAAGAAATTTGGAGTGTTACAATGAGTGTCTCGAGATGAGATTTATGGCATTGAAAGAAATCAGAACAGAGATAGTTTCGGTACAACTATGATTCAGCCTGAAAAATCGAATGTTCATAAGGGACTTTTGAAAAGTCAACAAAACCTTGAAAAGATTCAAGTTTTGTAAAAGGGGCAACCTTGAAGTGATTTCGAGATGAAACAAAGGGAGTCGCGATCAAAACGTGATCTTACATATATTCGGGCCTAACTATAATTTTCAATTCTAGTTGAAAAAGGGGGTGAAAATTATATTTCTCTAAAATTATTAGGCCAATTGAAAAGCATGAAACTTAGGGGTTCAAGTGGTGAAATATCAAAACTTGAGGACTTAAGATGAGGGTCGAAATGCAAAAGGAAGAAGTTGAGGGGACAAAGTCCAATTTTTAGAAAGTAGGTATGAAACCTGCAAAATGTGATCGCCGCATTGTCACTGATTGAAGTCAAAAATTCTAGTGATGGGATAGCCATAGGTGCCAGGGATAGGTCCATCATGGCCTAGGAAGCTTGTGGATGAAGTATTAGCCAGTGATTGGTCGATGGATGGCTAGATTTCGCCTATAAATTGGCTGAGGGTTTCAAGGTTTTGGAGCATCAAATCTGAGCATTTGAGAGTGTTTTTGAGGTTTTGGTTAGAGCACTTTTGTTCCTCGTGTCTTGGAGAGTAATTCTGGAGAATTTGGTGAGTTTTCGTGTTGGTTTAAGGGGGTTTTGAAGCTCGTTTGGAAAGTCAACGGTCGCCAAAAACTAAAGCTTTGTTCGACCAATTGGAAGCCTTCCGATGATGTTTTAGGCCAAAGAGGTTACCATCGTGATCAGAATAGTCCATAGGCTAAGCTGGTGCAAGAAAATCGGGCATCCGATCAGTTGGCGATGACTAGAGTTGGAGAAAACGATCGGCACGTGAAGTGCACGCACCAATCTTCACACGTAGTACATGTGCCAGGCATGTGAGGACCAAGATATTTTTGATTTTTTTTAATATTTTTAGAATATTATTTTATGAATTATGATGGAGAAAAATTTGGAAAAAAACCTTGAAGAGGTATTTATTTTGGAATTATTGAGGGAAAATAGGAAGAAAACAAGAGGAAATTGTAACACCCCCTCCCCTAAAACTGTCTGAAAAGAGGTGCTACAAGAAAAATAGATAAAATAAAAGAAAACTCTTTATAAATTGAAATATGATACCATAACTGAACATCTCAATCAAATTGAAATAAATCCTGAGTGAACATAAATTGAAAACCATAAACTTTATCTAAGGGACAATCCCTCAACTGAAACATAAAACAATTCTAAGCTGACAAGACACTATAAACTATCAAAACTCTCAGATATCTTTTATCTTGAGCAGCTCCACGTACACATACTATTGACCACTGCTACTAGGCCCCACATCTGGTACTCCCATGCTAGGACCTGGAATGGTGAAGAGTACAAGGTGAACTATAAAGCTCAGCAAGTAATAAGCTGGAAAGAATAACTAAAACTAAATCGAGGAATATCGATACTGATAATTTACTTACTAAACTTGTATTGAGTACAATCACTGTTTGTTTACATTCACAAAAATGTAATTCACATACACTCTAAATTAAATGTTGGTATACAATTTTGGCATATAGGCCCATATAACTGTAAAACATACATGCCTGATCTGAATCCTGCATACATAAAAACTGTAAGTACATACTATGGGCAAAGCCCTTAACCCCCTAGTCATCACTAGGCGAGCAACACATAAACTAAAACTGAAATTGATGGGATCCCCGCAGTCTAGCCGCCTGGCACGCATAATGCAATGCTCACATACATGCTAGCACACGATATGCAGTGCTCCATAGAAAGTCATGCTTAATGCTCATATCAAGATGTATGCACATAATCTCAAGAAATGATATTGAACATGTCATAATAATTGCTAAACATGTTATATGATCTTCATCACTTATATTGGAATACAAAGATTCTATGATTTATGGTATGGGTATATTAGACTTATCATATTTGGCATGAAGATTAAATATTTAGGAGTATTGAATACTTTAATTTAATTAAAACTTGATTTGGGACTCTCTGGAAGCATAATTGAAATTATGGGAAAAACCATCCAGATATGAGGAAGGATATTTGGATATGAGAGAGCCATTTGGATATGAATCAAGTCATCCGGATACATTGGAAGCACAAGGAACGAGCTAATCGGTTATGCTGAGACTTATTTGGCTATGGCACAAACATCAAACAAAACCATCCGGGTGTAGGGGATTTCATCCAGATACTTGAACCATCATACGATATCAATATTCTTATTCTGATACAAACCTACCATAGCTACACCATTTTGAAAGAAACGTGGGTGATCAAAACCCAACTAACATGAAACAATATCTAGAATGATTCAAAGATTGTATTAGAAGGAATTGTTGTAAGGAAACATACAAGACTTTTCCAATGTAACGCCCCACTTTTCCATATACACAATAACATGACATATAAGAAGACATCACCTATGGGCGTTATGGAAACCCTTACCAACGGAAGCGTTGGATCAAACCTGCAAGCTTAACCAAAGCTAAATAAAGGGGTTTCCACTATATTTCCTTTATATGTACAAGAAATGCATACAACTTTCAATAACCCAAAAATGACTCAACACATAACCATAGGTACAACTGTAGGACATCCACATACACACACCTCTTACAACCTTGAGTATCCTAACTATTATTATAATACATCACTTGGTTACATAATGAAATAAAACCCCAAGCTGGCTGCGAAACCCAAAGATAGCCAAATACCACTTGTTTTCCCTTGCTCGAACCAGAACCTGGAACACCTAGCACTTATATTAAATCTGGGATGTTGAATGTCCCAGGGGTATGAAACACCCGAGTTAGATAATGATATCTATGTGAGTGATATAAGAAAGGAAATAGTGCATGCAAGAACAATATGCAGTTATGCCAAGTAATACATCGAAATAAGAACAAAATATCCCAAGATCATGGCTCACCGCAAGAGCATGAGCTCCCCTGTGATGTCTTAACAACTAGCCACAAATACAAATACCGAGATGCATACAAAAATAGACAAGATATACTCAAAGAAATAAAACATGAGATCTAACCTCTAGGCCCCCTTACACAGGCACAAGATATCCTCCTCACTTACCTGGCATGAACCCCTCGGCCCCCTTACACAAGCTTGAGGTAGCCCCCTTACACAGGTCCACGTGGTCAGCCCCCTTACACAAGCCCCTGTGGTAGTTCACACACGACAAGCCACCAACTTGCCACAGTCACCCAAAAGACACGATGTATGACAAAGCAGAAGGAATATGATATGCAAGCCATAAGCCACACAGGAAAACCATCGTGTTTAAACCTAATGCAACAAAATAGAAAGGATATGTTCGAACACATGGAACATAAGACGTGAGCAACAACTTATCCACAGATGAAACCAAGAGTGATCAAAAGGAAGCAAGAAGCATGCACAAGAACCACTCACCTTCGAGTTCACCAAAAAGCACCGTTTATGCGCAAACCGAGACTGGTTACTGCCAAAACATGAGTTTTAGTAAGGCAAATGCCAAATATTTTTATACAGAGTTGTAGGGATTAAATCAAGGGTCACTACTGAAAAATTCCAAGGAAAAATGAGGTTGCATGCGCCTTCACTCGCCCTGGGAAGGGGCCTCACGCGTTACCCCTATTTCCGACCAGCTTTGCGTAGTTTCTGTATTTCTACCATATCTCCCTTGTTTTAACTCCGATTCGACCCCCGTTTTTTCCTACTCCTCACTCTTTCTTCCCTCTATAGGATTATAAAATAAAACAGAACTTACCTTGCTGTTTTCCAGTGACTCGGCCCAGATTCTGACAACGCGTAGATTTCCTGACGAAACTTGTATCTCCTTTGTTTTTTGGGCAGAACTTTCCTCCTTGGCAAAGTATCCTCTCTCAAAATGTCCTTCTTTTCCTCTCATTTGGTGCTCCAAAATCATCCCCCCAAAGCCTTGTATTAATAGGCAATTTCAACGAATCAAATCGCGCTACGTGTTGCATTGGGATAAGAACTCATCATGAGATTTCTCATATTAAGCCACGTATTCATGGAGATTTGTGCATTCACATGGAGATTTGTGCTCCATCATTACACCCCTCATCATTGCACTCCTAAGATTGAGCCACGTATACATAGAGATTAGAGATTTGAGCGTTCACACTATGCTCATCATTACACCCATAATCATTACACCCCTAACTATAAGATTTCAACCAATCCAATTATGACACTTAAGGGGGACACTTGGCCATTCATGATTTGCCCATGGATGATATTTTGGGTTGATATTTTTAAAGTTTCAAGAAATGACGCTTTGGCCTAAATTTTTTACTTAACTGCACTTAAACCCTTGCAACTTGGTCCTTGAGCCATTTTTTTAATTGCACTTTTTAGTCTCTGAAAATGAATAAATTACACTTAGCGCCCCAAGATTTTAGATAAATTACACTTTTACTCGACTTCAATATTTACGATTTTACCACTAGTTCAGAAACTGAATTTTTCCCTTAAGGCTTCCACAATTCCTTAAAATGCCTTATTTCCTCAAGTATTAGAACCTAATAACCTTGGATATCACCTCATATTTGTGTTTAAAAATCCAGGGTATTACACCCAATAAAGCGAGAACTCACTGAAACCTATAAAGAAGGATTACAAGGAGAGATACCTGCACTGAACATTAAAGAACTTGCAATGCATATACATGAACATATGCAAGATACAAAGCTTGGGCAACATCACTAGTCGTCACTTCATCCTCTCGACATCATCCCTACCTGCATCTAGACTCGCAACATCTACAACACGAGATGAAACCTTATGAGTCATAAAGACTCAGTAAGGGTGCAAATGAATATAAACAAGATAATATATGAGATGCAATGACAAGTATGCATGAATGGCGAGGCATCATTGCCCTCCGAACCCACTTGTTCGAGGCAATAACCTCCAAAATTACCCCTAGCATCCATCTAGTCTCTCCCATGGCTATAGGGCCCCATTAGACCACCTGTAAAACATGTACAACACACAACTGCACACAACATATATTTATCAATTTTACCAGACATTCGTAAGGGCGCCCACCCTGGGGCCATCCCTTACTTGGCTCGAAGCCTCTTTTGCCAACGAGAACGCCAGCCTAAACTCCAAGCTCTTCTCAGATCACCACCTTCTCAGTTGAACCTAGATGCAACCACGCAGAAACCCACAATATCAGAAATTAATCTAAGGCTTATGTTTTTGCCATACCTCACAAAAACCCACCCATTGATAATTCCGAACGACCCCAACTGAGGGTATAATCCAACCAATGCTTATTCTATATTATCTCACATAATGCAAATAACTCAAAAAGAATAAATTAACTTACCTCAATCGATCTGGAGGAGAAATCTGGCCAAACGGCCACACTAAGGTCGCCTTTCTAACTACCACCTTACACCCAAATTCTATTTTCGAGCCTTTAGCATGCTCCTTGAGCCCCAAAATAATTTGTAGAATTTTCCTCAATTTTTTTGAAATTATTCCAGCAATTTCCCCCATTTTCTCCTTTTTTCAAATTTTTCTTTAATTTCTTTTTTTTTCTTTTTCTCCTTTTTCTTCACCTTCTTCACGCACGACCAACAGCCCGCGCATAGCCACTACTGTTGGCCCTCCACCAGTCATGCCGCCAGCTAGCACTGCCATCGCCAGTTGACCCCAACGGCTGCGCCACCTTTGGCTTGCCATTGTCGCCACGAACCATCGTCTGCGCGCACAACTCACTGTCACCGGTCGCCTTTACTCACAACCATTTTATGCCACCAATGCTCCTGGCCGCTGATGCTTTCCACCAACTCAATCGTTGGTTGATGCTTCAGCTACCCACAGCTGCATGCACACTGTTGCTTTGATCCAACACAGCCGTCAGCCACGTTGCTTCAGGCTCCAACTGCCACAAGTTGTAACTACCGGCTCGACTAGCCATCGACCAACCACTTTCGCCAGTTGCCGTTTCCCTTTCTCTCACTCGATCTTCCCTCTCTCCCAATCTCGAGCTCTGCCCCTCTCTCTCTCTTTCTGATTTAATTTTTAGAGATAAGGAGCACTGTTGCTTACTTGGCCCCCAAGCCACTTACATATATATTTATATATATTTTACACATTATTCCTCCAAAAATTTATTAAATCCACTTGCAGATCTTCTTAATTTCACTTAGGAATTTATATAATTGTACTTGGACATTCCAAGGCTTTAATTAATTATCACCAAGCCACAGAAAACCTTGATTTCTCCAAAATTAATAACCGACATTTACTTTTCCATCCATGCGCCTGCATGGGACCTTTTCTTACCCCAATAACACTTCAGAGTTTCCTCACTCACAAAGCTAAACCACCCTTAGGGTCCCATTGGCTCCCCAAAGGTCCCTTATGACCATTCTATACTGTCAACAATTCGGGTTTATATAGAAATTATTTTGAAAACTATACCTCGTCTAATTGCTTTCAGCGTCATTAGTCTCATCTTGAGATGCTCACCAATCTCATACTCTCTTTCCTAGACATACAAGTCTCGGGGCAATCTCTGTCCTCGATTCGATAATTTTATTAATTAATTTCTCGAAATTCACTTCTTGGGCTCTCTGGACCACCCAAGATCCTTTAAAAATAACTGGAAATCAATCTTTTCCAGCACCATATAATACTGGGCATTACACTAATAAATGTTTGATAGGAACGTATTTCATAAACTCTTTGGGAAGAAAAAGTGTCAGAGTGTTAAATAGACATATAGGTGTTTGGTGAATTAGTAATCAAAGGTTGAGGGAAATTGAAAATTTGTGGATATAGGGATTAACCCTATTAACTGAGTATGAATATTTCGGGATTACATTATTTTTAAGATTTAATCATATGATCGCTCATATGAATATTTTCAGATGGTGAATACTTGTTGATCTTGAAACTACGTGCCAAATATTCCCAACTAACATAGAAGCAACACCCAAGAAGAGGAAAGACAACACCCCCATGACGAAAGGCTAGAAACTCCCCATGAGAACCCAGTACCAGAAAGGAACCAATAGGGTGGGACCCACATGGATCGAATGGAACAGGTCTTAGAACATATGGTCACTCTTATGCAAAGGACACAACCAGCAAGTCAGGTTACCCCTCAAATTTTTTATATTTGTGACAGGTTTCAGCAGTTAAATCCCCCCATATGAAAGTGAGTATTGGATAGAGCAAATTGAGAAAATATTTGATTTCATTGGCTGTGGTAAGGAGGACAAGGTCAATTGTGTCATCTTTATGCTTTGGGACGAGGCAAATCATTAGTGGAAGACTATGCAAAGAACTTTGCAAGGTCCCAAAGGGCAAGGTACGCCAATTATTGGATGGGTACAATTTAAGGAACTTTTTAATGCCATATATTTTCCTTTACGCAAAAAGGTAGAAAAAGGCCAAGAATTTATGAATTTGAAACAAACTAGGAACATGACCATTGCCTAGTATGAAGACAATTTTACTCGGTTAATTAAGTATATGCCCATTTACAATTTGGATGAAGAAGACAAAGCTCAGAAATTTCTTAGTGGGCTAGAACTGGAGATTCAGCAAGCGCTAAGCTCATCAGGAGCATGTACTTATGCCAAGGTGGTCCTATAAGCACTAACTATTGAGAGTAACCTCCATCAGATGGATGCCTTGAGAGAAAAATTTCAGGAAACCAGAGACTCAAAATTTGGGAAGATACATGACTTGGGGTGCAAGGAAAGAATTTTAAGCCTAAAGAGAGTTTCCATAAATGCCATAAATTCTACCCTAGGAGACCTTATAAGGCAAGAAGTAAAGTTGGAAACTAAATGAAAGGCATGACTGTAAGCCAAGGATGCTTTAACTATGGGAAAAGTAACCACTTGGCTCAAGAATGTCCTAAAGGGCCTAGGTGTTTTAACTACCAGCAGACTGGTCATCTCTCTAGAGACTTCCTGGAGAGAAAAGGGGACAATCAACCCTGGGTGTGCACGAAAGGGCAAGAACCGTGATGAAAATGCTCATGCCAATCCAACCGTTATACAAGGTACAATGACTTTTCTTAATACTCCAGTACAAGTGTTAATTGACCCAGAGTTTACTCATTTATTCATATCGCATGTATTGGTACATTGCCTAGGATTGGAATTGGAAGAATTAGGTTGTCCAATGATAGTAGCTACCCCTCTAAGTAAACAAGTGAATACTTGTACAGGCTATAAGGATGGTAGAATCATATTGGGAATAGTGAGTTTGCAATTGAGCTCACGTCTTTAGAAAATTTAGGGTTTTTATATAATTATGGAATGGACTTTCTATTTGAGTATAAATGCCAAAACTGAATGTCTTGAGGACATTGCAGGAACATCAACTGTATGCCAAGTTTTTCAAAATGAGAGCTTTGGTTAACCCAGGTAATATTCCTAGGACAGGTTATATTGGAAAAAGGTATAGTTGTGGATCCTTCAAAGATTAAGAAGTAGCCCAAAATAGTAACTGAGGTATGAAGTTTTTTGGGGACTAGTAGGTAATTATAGAAAGTATGTTGAAGGATTTTCTAATATTGCTTTGCCACTTATTCAACTAACAAAAAAAGGGGTAAAGTTCGAATGGAATGAGGCATGTGAACATAGTTTTAATAAACTGAAAGAAAGCTAATCTATGCTTCTATTTTAGGAATGCTTTGTAGAACAGAAGGGTTTTCGGTCTATACCAATGCTTCTAAAATTGGGTTAGGGTGTGTCCTCATGAAAAATGGACGAATGGCATCATATGGGTCTTAGCAGGTGGCAATATTTTAAGCAACGTCATTCCACCCATGTAATATCTCATATTTTTGTGAAGTTGCTACGTATTTCAAGTGAGATTAAAATACCAAAAAATATGCTTGAAATGGTAACAAGTGACCGAATCAGTCGCAAGGAGTGCCTTAGAGCTTAGATACCTAAGGACGAAGGTATATCTTCGACGAGAGTCCTGAGGTGAGATTTATGACACTAAAAGAAATAAAATAAGAGACAGTTTTCGGTTAAGCTAAGTTGTAGCCTAAAAAGACTGAATGATGGTAAAGTCTTCCCAAAAATTATACATATCAAGTAATTTTGAGTTATTAATTTTGAGATTTTAAGTATCTCGATAAATTTGATGTTTGAGAGTATAATTATAATTAGAGAATTATCTAAATAAAATAAGATGAAATTATAAGCTCATGTGGTAAAATATTAAAGTTGAGAACTTGAAATAAGGGCCAAAATATCAATTGGAAGAAGTTTAGGGTATAAGCTTGGATTTCAAAAGTTAAAATCATTCTAGCTTTGGATTTGAAAAGCCATTCAATTATAGGTTTGAGTCTTTAGAGTCCATGGCTAAGCTTGTGATAAGTGGCATAATGTGATTGGTTCAAGAAATCTATAAATAAAGGCCTGAGTTGATCCCAAATCAGTCCGAGGAAGTTTGAGAGTTGAGGCATTCTAAGTGGAGAAGCTTACTCTAGAGAGAGGGGAGCGCGTGGCCCACCTTTCCAAGGAGCGTGAGAGGGCTATTTTTCTTCAACTTTTCCAGTTTTGTCCCTAATTTAATACCCTTCAACCCTATGTAAAAATATTTGAGGTTAGCTTTACCGAAATGCATGTTTTTTGCAGAAACCTAGGCCGTTTGCAGTGAAATTGTACTGTCCAAGAGATAAACCAACAAGGTAAGACTCATATACTCTAAATCCTATTTTTAATTCTCATATGAGAGACTTTTATTGCATGAGATGTGTTTTATGAAGTTCTTGTATGCAAACTCTTATTATTCTCTTACGTGAAATCATGTTGCATTTATGGAATGTATTTTTCTGGAAAATATAAGCTGTTGACTTTTTAACTATTGTATTTATAAAATTCGTGTGGCCATACTGTTGCACCTATTTGTTATTGGCCGAGGGGAAAAGTCAGATATCCCCTGAGAGGCGCTATGCATGCGTCATCAAGAAAGCTCTCGTGGGGAAGACAGTGAGTCTAAGGAACAATGAATCTGGTTCTTGCATGAATTCATGAGATCGGGCCGAAGTGACATCGTTAGGGACCTCCCGAGAGGCGCTATGTGTGCGTCATTGAGAAAGCTCTCGTTGGAGGAGGCTGACGTATTTACAAGGCACTTTGAAGTAGTTCTCGTTGTCTTCTCATACATTTTATACCTGATCATGCATCGTTATAAACTATTTTTGGAGTTTCTCATTGGAAATTTTATCTTCTAATTGGATTATGTCCCTGGAATATTCAAACGTTCCAAGTTCGACGAGTGGCTCTAAGGGAAAGGAGGTAGCTGAAGAATAAGTTTAATTTGCTTCCTGTAACATGTTTATCATATTTTTGTTTATGTGCGAACCTATGAAATTTTGGATATATTTAAGATGTTCTGTTATCACTTGCTAGAGATGATGTCCATGTAATACATTTTGTACATGTCTTGAATAATTTTATGATAAATAAAGTATTATGGTCGTGAACCATATGAGGTTCGATCTAGCTTTCGCATTTGAAATTTTAACACGTGTCTTAACTATTCGATTATTGGGTTTGTTAAGCTGAGAAGATGAAAATTAGTGTTTTTGGGATATTGTGTGATGTATGACAGCTATTGTGGTATGAAAAATTTTTATTCCCAAAATCCTAAGTTATAACACACTCGAGAAATTTGGGGTGTTACAACCCATGATTTGGAGTGGCAGCAGTCATGTTTGCCTTGAAACTTTGACAGTACTATTTGTGTGAGAAAATTCAAGCCTTCGCTGATGATAAAGGCTTTAGGTATTTGTTTTCTTAAAGGGATTTGAATATAAGGCAGTGATAGTGGATGGAGTTTTTGAAGGATTGCGATAATGCGATCAAGTACCACCTTAGAAAGGCCAATGTGGTGGCTGATGCGTTAAGGAAGGAGAGCCTGCTCTGATAAGCAATGTGATGGCCTGGGGATGGAGACTAGTGGAGGCTTTAGCCAATTAAAAGTGGATGTAGTTCTTGAGGGAACATCTATTTACATCGCTGGCCTAACGATTCACTCTCATCTGGTGGAACAAATCTAGCAAGCTGCTTTGGGAGACTTGAGGGCAAATTCATGGGTGAACAACCAGGGGAAGGTCAAAAACTATGACTTCAGCTTCACAGATGGAATTTTGTTATTAGAGACAAATTTATGTGCTAAAAGCCAAGGAAGTGAGACAAGCAATATTGGATAAGACATGCTAAAGCCTAGTACTAACAATGGTTTGAAGAATGAGATAATACCCTTGGAAAGATGATATGGATACAATATGGTTTTGAAAACTTTACTTTGAAAAGTGAGGAATAAAAAAAAATGCACAAGGAATATACATGCATGGAGACATGAGACAAAATTTCGAGGACAATTTTTTTTTAAAGGGGGTAGAATGTTGTAACACCCTAGATTTTCAAACTCAAATATGAGGTAATACTTGAGATTGTTAGGTTCTAATACTTGAGGAAATAGGTTATTTCAAGGGATTATAGAAGCCTTCAGACAAAGGTTTAGTTTCTGAACCAGTCGAAAAATCGTAAAAATTGAAGTCATGTAAAAGTATAATTTACCTAAAATTTTGAGGTGCTAAGTGTAATTTATCCATTTTTTAGGGACCAAGAAGTGCAATTAAAAATGGCTCGGGGATCAAGTTGCAAGGTCCTAAGTGCAAATTACTTGAAATGTAATACCCCATGTTCAGATAAGCTTGCCACGTAATTTTAATAAGTTTAGAATACCGAAAAAATGATTTTATAGCAATTTCAAGCACCGAATCAATTGCAAGGAATGCCTCGAAGTGAAATTGTCTAAGGAAAATTATATAGTCTCGACGAGCGTATCGAGTTAGGATTTATGGTATCGAAAGAAATCGGATCAGGAACAGTTTTCGGTACAGCTAAAATACAGCTGCTATTTAGACTGTAAAACCGAATCATTGTAGGAGGCTCCCGAAAAATCAACGAGATCCTAGGGGGGCCCTAGTTTTGTCTAACGAACAACCCTTCAGTGGTTTCGGGATGAATTGACAGCCCGGTGAGGACACTGGAGTAAAATCGTTTATATCGAGTAATTGAAAGTTATTAATTTTGCATTTCTGTATCGAAATGCAAATTAATTCAGTGTTTGAGGATATTATTATAATTAGAGAATTATTCTAATAAATTTAAGCTAAAATTTGGGATTAATGCATAATTTTATTAAGTGTAATATATAATATATATAGCATATATATATATAGGCATTTGCGCGTGTGTGCGTGGCAGCTTCTGTGAAGCTTTAATGGCCGAGATATTGGCCGCAAAATAGGGAGATCGTGGCTGCAAATTGGAAGATAATATCAGCAGGATTTGAAGAAGATAATTGCAGCTGGATTTAAGGAAGATTGGCAGCAAGATTTAAGGGATTATGAAATTAATGATGTACAATATATATATATACACGCAATGGCTGCCTATAAATTGGCTACAATCTTGGCCAATGGAGAAGCAACAAGAGAAATCAGAATGAGAGTTGCAGAGAATTGTGGCCGAGAGCATCAAAGCAAGGGGGAGAGAGAGAGAGAGAGAGAGAAAGCTGGAAGGGAGGTGGGCCGCGGCCATGGCATCCATGGCCGCAACCAGCAAGGAGCAACCAGTCACGGCCAACGGCTCGCGGGGTGCCAACGTGCATGGCGGCGAGGGCGGTGGAGGCTAGAGCAGGCGACAACAAGGCTGGGATCACGGTGGGCAGTGGCGGGTGAAGGCTGGTTCGCACGGCAGTTGCAGGGAAGGAAGGAAGAAGAGGAAGAAGAAAGGAGAGGAATAAGAAGAAAAGAGAAGGAAGAAGAAGAAGAAGAATAAAAGGAAGAAGAAAAGAAAGGAAAAAAAAAATAAAGGAAGGAAGAAGTGGTTGTTCGTGGGTTGAAAAGGAGCAGAGGAAGGAGAAGATGAATAGGAAGAAGGAAGAAAAAAAAAAGAAAAAAAGAAAAAAGAAGAAAAGAAATAGAGGAAAAAATAGGAAATAAATAGAAAACAATTCTAGAAAAACTTCCAGAGAATAGGAAATTATGTTTCGATAATATCCCGGAGATTTTAGCAAGGAAGACGATTCAGGCACGCATTTCGAGAATATGGCACGCATACCGAAAAAGTCGGAGATACTAAGTCAAGGTAAGTAAAATCCCCTAGAAAATTTCAAAAATTCAAGAATATTATTTTATGAATTGTCGTAGTGAAATATTTGAGAAAATATTTTAGAAATATTTAGTTTGGATTTATCGAGAAAAATTAGGAAGAAATAGAAAGAAAATTAAAGAAAATGCCAGAAATTATGGAAAAATAGGTTTTAATATTTATTTAAATAAATATGGTGATTAGGATGCTTTGAGGCTTGAATTGAAGTGGCTTGTGCGAATTTTGAGGTTGGCACGCAAATCGAGGCGAAGCACGACTTTCGAGGTAGCCTGATAAGCTTGAGAAGGTAAGTGGTACTTCCTTGAAAATGTTTTCATCATATTGACATGCTCTGATATGCATCCGTCACGTAGACTACATACATGACTATGAAATGCATAAATACACGTTGATATCATCGATCACACGCATATGAGGCCGTAGGGAGTATGAACTGGCACCGCTGCCTTACCAAGGGTGCACCCATACACCCCGACTTCGAAAGAGGTGGCCGCTAAAATGGTAGGTAGCATGAGGGGTGCAGTTGACACCTACGATGAAAGACATTGCATACACTCATGACATAGCATTATGTACCTTTACTTAGATGGTTCATTATCTAACTTGGGTTCGCCCCTGGAACATTCAACGCTCCAGTCGGGACTTGCAGAGATGATTCCGAGATTGGTGATGTGTAGTGACGCGAGACGTCAAGAAGTGAGTAAATGTACCGTGATATGTTATAATATGAGTAGTTTAAGAATTATGTACATTGTATTTGTCGTCAGACGCTTATGAATTAACTTTGTAATGAATGCCATGTCTAGTTATTATTATATGCATTGCCATGAGCAGGTTCAATTCAACTTCTGCTTTGTATTTATCTTTTAGTGTAGATATCTCGCACTAGATAAGGTCTTAGGGAATTTCGGGATAATGTAATGATAAAAAAAAAAAAGACCAAATTTCCTAAGGCATAACACGCCCTGAAGAAATGGGCTGTTACAGTTGGTATCAGAGCTTAAGTTTATTGGAAGCCTTAAGTGACTCTGATGAAGTTAATATCAGAGTTAAACCCTATTTAGAGATTAGGGAATAACAATTAGGAGACTTAAGAGAATCCAATATTGATAGAACCAATTAGTAAGAACCCGAAGTGGAAGCTTTGGGGAAAGAAATTGATAGTTCGTAAGACGAAATCTCTATTTGGGAGATTCAAGGATTGTCGGTTGAAGGCTTAGAGGTTACTGGATTTCAGTGCTGAGTAGTGGAAGTACATGTCTAGACAAGTTCTGGCTAAGGAAAGACTTGGTACTTTTGACCCACCTCTCTTTCTTGGGAACTTACTTGGTGTACTATTCACGTACAGATACTATTCCAGTAATGATTACTATTCTTGGTGAATAGTAAAAGCCTGATGGAAGCTAGTGCAATAATCTAGCTATTGAAGTTAGGATCCAATGATATGATTCGAGTGTAAGGTTGACTCGATAACCATGATTATGGATTCGAAAGATTTAGAAACTGTTGATTTGAAGTCATTAGTCAAAATCGTTGCGAGAAATAGGATAACGGGGGTTATTCAGGATGATCGAATCATGAATGATTAATTTGATGTGACATAACCTAGATATTGAGTTAGGATCAAATGATAAATATTTTTCGAGGATCATTTAGTGTCTCGGTAATGAGATGAAAGATCAGGGATCCAGCAGATTGGGTCAAGCAAGAGGCCGAAGAAGGCCAAATTATGGCGTATGAGTGGCGGCAATTGATGAGATGACGGTGGTGCAACCGTTGTGAATCATAGAGACGGGATAAGGAACTCTAGCAGCGTGACGGCACTACTGGTTTGGTGTTCACAATGATCTAGGAACCCACGTGCAGATGGTTGATACATGGCTTGCGATAGGGTACGGGAAGCCCGTTGATCGAAGCATCATAGCAGACTGCCTAGGAAACGGTTAGATTCTAAAAAAAATCTGGGACAACCCAATAGGATCTGTATCTTGTATGGGTCTAAGTCCTAGTGGTCTAGGATGCGAGGTGTGCCACTAGCTGTGATTGATTAAGGCCGGGAACCTAAAGAATCAACCCGAAATGGAATGGATTGTATATGGACTGAACGTCTTATTTAAAGAATTGTATATAGGTCATCTTAGGAGTTGGTGACACGACAAGCGCTGTAAGGCTCGAGGAGTAGAATCTCGCAATATCCAGTATGGTAATGGGATCATGAATGGTCGTGTGCTGATAAGCTGGATCTATAAAGCGAAATACGAGAGTCAGTGGATTATCGGTAAATGAAATTTCGAGTAGTACAAGGCCTTGACAATGACCTCGGTTCAAAGTAGAGTTTGGGTATCAGTTGTTTGATAGGTCATATCAACCCTAAAGGAATGATAAGGAGACCTAGCCAATAGAAGTTGTGACTACGATTCAATATGCCGAGTAGGCTTGAGGAATCAAAATTCTTGAAAATAAGTTATGCCTTGTGCATCGGTATGGGGACCTGAACCATTATTTGAGGTTTAAGGTATCCTTAGGTAAAGAGTCCCGGGAAGTTTTTGAGGCTCAGATTCTTTATAAGAAATGATTGGAGCCAATTAACGCGGTCTGATCCGGGATCTTCAAAGATGAATCGATTTGGGATTTTCGAGGAATTTTCCCTAAGAGATGAGAATCTAAAGATTTGACATAAAACTTTAAAGTTTTTCAAAAAGATTTGGAAGGTCCTTAGGTAATCTCGTTAAGGAAATAGAGACTGGTTTTCTTAAGCTGTGAAAGTCATGAATCAGTAAGAATCGGGGTACCATAGGAGACGTAAGTAGCCACCCACTCCAGTTAGCGGGATGGTTACGGATTGATGTCTTTGAAAATCTTTGGCGTATTTGAGAGAAGACAAAGTAATTAGTAATAGATCGAAATCTATTGGAGATCTAGAATTTTCAAATTTTGGGAGAATGGAACTTCTGTTGGGCTAAACGGTTAGTCTAGATAACCCTGATGGGAAAATTTGGAGATGTGTAGCTAGACGATCACTAAAGTGATGTAAGCAAGTTATGAAAATAAGGAGCCTATCAATATGTGGTACGGACACTTGTGGTCAATGAAAAGCCGTGAGAAAGTTGAGGAGGTGAGAAATATCAGAATGTGCTCTCGGAAGATTTAATAGGATTATTTCTTAATTGCCAATAAATAGCTTGAGGTTATTAGATGCTTAGTTATGAGTAGCTTGAATGAGGACGTAAAATTATTAAGCTTTGAAAGAGGTGATAATTAAGAGTCGATATCTTTACCTCAAATTTGATAAATTATAAACAATTGTAAGAGGCCGGGGTAATTGTGATTGATGTGTGACTAAGGGATGAGACATTCCGAAAATCAGAAATGGAATAATGATTTGATGATTTGACCAAAGTACCATTTGCATTGAAGTCACGTGGTAATTGTGTCTATCGAGGATATATTGGTGTGCTCCTCAGATAGGGAGACGCATGAAAAACATTGAGGATAATGTTAGGGAACATCACAATAGATGTTGAGACTAAGACTTGCTTGCCAAGTCAGAAATGATAAGAGCATGAGGCTCTGTGTCGGGAACGTGAAGTCAAGGTCGAGGATTGAAAGTTCCGAAAGGTCAGATATCCCAATAGGTTTCGAGAGACGAACCCAATGTTTTGAGTAGAGGTTGGTTCAAGCAAAAGTCAGTAACTTGAGTAAGTAGCTCCAAAAGGATCGAGCATGATTAAAGTTAGTTGACATAAAACGTTATTACTAGAAGAGTAATTTGAGGATTAAATGATTAATTTGATGATATAAAATGTTATTTGAGAATCACTTCGAAAAGTTCAAGGAGTTATTAGTTGGCAATCAAGTAACAAAGGAACAAGCGATGCAAAGAAATTAGTATTGCTAGACTTGGAAGACAACGTTAAATTTCGGTCAAAGTTTTGGAGACAGATAGAATCTATTAATAGAGATTTCTTGAGAAAATTGTACATGATTAGAAGATAATTGTGGTCAATTGGCAGAAACTTGAGATTATATCGGGAGATGAATACCTACAAGAATGAGTAAACAATAGAAATCTCGAATAGATTAGCACAAGTAAAGATTAAGCAATGACTAAGTTTGAGATGACCTAAGGTAAGGCATAGCTAGTTTCAAGGATATGTGATGACGTATATTTTTTATCCAAGGGTACGTGAAATAGTTTGATGATATAAAAAAAAAAAATTCTTTGAGGATCGATTCGATAAAAGCCAAGATGTATCGAGATCAGGGACTGTTGTGCTAAGGTTGGAAGATTATCAAAGCATGATTGATTAGTTCAAGAGAATTGACGTCGTAAAAAATCGGTAATAGAGAAGTGACAAGAATAAGGATATCGACTAGATGACTCAGTGAAAAGCAAATTGAAAATTGAGGATATGGATGTGAGAGCCGTGGGCTCATTATAATGATGTGGGTACCAGCTTGGATGGGAGTTTAGGTTAAGGCTCATGGCCTAAGAACCGAGTTATGCAATTGTGATTTGAAAGGTATGCATGGTTGACAAATGTACTTGTCTAGGAATTGATAAGTATGGTTAGCCCAAGAGTTCTAATTTTGAGGTTTAGAATGTGGCAAATTTCGAGGATGAAATTTTTGTAAGGATGGGAGAATGTAATACCCCATGTTTAGATAAGGTTGCCACGTAATTTTAATAAGTTTAGAATACCAAAAAATTGATTTTATAGCAATTTTAGGTACCAAATCAACTACAGGGAATGCCTTGGAGTGAAATTTTTCTAAGGAAAATTATATAGTCTTGACAAGCGTATCGAGTTGGAATTTATGGTATCGAAAGAAATCGGATCAGGAACAGTTTTCGGTACAGCTAAAATACAGCTGCTATTTAGACTGTAAAACCGAATCGTTGTAGGAGGCTCCAAAAAATTCAACGAGACCCTAGGGGGGCCCTGGTTTTGTCTAACGAACAACCCTTCAGTGGTTTCGGGATGAATCGACAGCCCGGTGAGGACACTGGGGCAAAATCGTCTATATCGAGTAACTTGAAAGTTATTAATTTTGTGTTTCTGTATCGAAATGCAAATTAATTCAGTGTTTGAAGATATTATTATAATTAGAGAATTATTCTAATAAATTTAAGCTAAAATTTGGGATTAGTGTATAATTTTATTAAGTGTAATATATAATATATATAGCATATATATATAGGCATGTGCGCGTATGTGCGTGGCAGCTTCTGTGAAGCTTTAATGGCCGAGATATTGGCCGCAAAATAGGGAGGTCGTGGCTGCAAATTGGAAGATAATATCAGCAAGATTTGAGGAAGATAATTGCAGCTGGATTTAAGGAAGATTGGCGGCAAGATTTAAGGGATTATGTAATTAATGATGTACAATATATATATATATATACACGCAATGGTTGCCTATAAATTGGCAGCAATCTTGGCCAATGGAGAAGCAACAAGAGAAATCAGAATGAGAGTTGCAGAGAATTGTGGCTGAGAGCATCAAAGCAAGGGGGAGAGACAGAGAGAGAGAGAGAGAAAGCTGGAAGGGAGGTGGGCCGCGGCCATTGCAGCCATGGCCGCAACCAGCAAGGAGCAACCAGTCACGGCCAGCGGCTCGCGGGGTGCCAACGTGCGTGACGGTGAGGGCGGCAAGGCCGGTGGAGGCTGGAGCAGGCGACGGCAAGGTTGGGATCACAGCGGGCAGCGACGGGTGAAGGCCGGTTCGCACGGTAGTTGCAGGGAAGGAAGGAAGAAGAAGAAGAGGAAGAAGAAAGGAGAGGAATAAGAAGAAAAGAGAAGGAAGAAGAAAAGAAAGGAAAAAAAAAATAAAGGAAGGAAGAAATGGCTGTTCGTGGGTTGCAGAAGGAGCAGAGGAAGGAGAAGATGAATAGGAAGAAGGAAGAAAAAAAAAAAGAAAAGAAAAGAAAAGAAGAAAAAGGAAGAAAAGAAAAGAAATAGAGGAAAAAATAGGAAATAAATAGAAAAAAATTCTAGAAAAATTCCAAAGAATAGGAAATTATGTTTCGGTAATATCCCAGAGATTTTAGTAAGGAAAACGGTTCAAGCACGCATTTTGAGAATATGACACGCATACCGAGAAAGTCGAAGATACTAAGTCAAGGTAAGTAAAATCCCCTAGAAAATTTCAGAAATTCAAGAATATTATTTTATGAATTTTCGTAGTGAAATATTTGAGAAAATATTTTAGAAATATTTAGTTTGGATTTATCGAGAAAAATTAGGAAGAAATAGAAAGAAAATTAAAGAAAATGCCAGAAATTATGAAAAAATAGGTTTTAATATTTATTTAAATAAATATGGCGATTAGGATGCTTTGAGGCTTGAATTGAAGTGGCTTGTGCGAATTTTGATGTTGGCATGCAAATCAAGGCAAAACACGACTTTCGAGGTAACCCGATAAGCTTGAGAAGGTAAGTGGTACTTCCTCAAAAATGTTTTCATCATATTGACATGCTTTGATATGTATCCATCACGTAAACTGCATACATGATTATGAAATGCATAAATACACGTTGATATCATCGATCACACACATATGAGGCCGTAGGGAGTACGAACTGGTACCGCTACCTTACCAAGGGTGCACCCATACACCCTGGCTTCGAAAGAGGTGGCCGCTAAAATGGTAGGTAGCATGAGGGGTGTAGTTGACACCTACGATGAAAGACATTGCATACACTCATGACATAGCATTATGTACCCTTACTTAGATGGTTCATCATCTAACTTGGGTTCGCCCCTGGAACATTTAACGCTCCAGTCGGGACTTGTAGAGATGATTCCGAGATTGGTGATGTGTAGTGACGTGAGACGTCAAGAAGCGAGTAAATGTACCATGATATGTTATAATATGAGTAGTTTAAGAATTATGTACATTGTATTATTCATTAGACGCTTATGAATTAACTTTGTAATGGATGCCATGTCCAGTTATTATTATATGCATTACCATGAGCAGGTTCGATTTAGCTTTCGCTTTGTATTTATCTTCTAGTGTAGATATCTCACACTAGATAAGGTCTTAGAGAATTTCGGGATAATGTAATTATAAAAAAAAAAGACCAAATTTCCTAAGGCATAACACTCCCTGAAGAAGTGGGTTGTTACATGAAAAGTTCGTGTCAAGGTGTAGTTCTTGAAACCTTAAAAAATATCTCTTCAAAATATCAACTATGGGCCAATCATGGATGGCCAAGTGTCCCCCTTGGACTCACAATAGGATTGGTTGAAATCTTATAATTATGGGTGTAATGATTATGGGTGTAATGATGAGAATAGTGTGAACTCTCAAAACAAATGGAGCTTTGGATTCCAAACTCTATTAAATTCAATTAAGAGACGAGTGGTGCATTTGGGTTGGATGCACATGGGAGAAATGATGAAGCCTTATCTTCAATGACACATGGCAATCAACCATTGGCCACTTGGAAGATAAGATAAGGTCACATGATGGCTCATAATGACCTTTTGAGGTGGCATTACATGATTGGTTAAGGAAAAGCTTACTTAGCTTCCAAGTTTATAAAAGTCTCCAAACCTTATCCCTAAGGACATGTGGCAAGCATTCATTGGCTACTTGGAGATAGGATTTGAAGTGTAATGATGAGAAATGTGGAAAATGCAATTAACCATGTGGGATTTAATTGTTAATTAAAGGTGTAATGATGGGAAATGTAGAAAAATGAATTAACCATGTGGGATGTAATGATGAGGAATCTTGAAAAGCAAATTAAACATGTGATGGCTCATATCTCAAGGGAGACTTGTCGTAAGGGCATGAAAATGCGCAAATCTTTAGGGACACATGGCTTATTTTACTTGGATACTCATGGATGGAATGATGACACGACACATGGCGCGATTTGGTTCGTCGAAGTTTCCTATAAATAAGGGCTTTAGGGTTATTCATTTGGGCACCAAGAAAGGAGGAAATGAAGGGAGTTTGAGAGAAGAAACGCTGTCGAAAAGAAGGGAGAAAGTTGAGGGAGAATAAGGCTTGACAGAATTTTTGGGTCTTTCTCGAAGTTCATGCCAAGCGGTAAGAAAAACTATGAGAAAACCCATCCTACTTGTTGTAAACCATGCTTCCTAAGGTAATCGGTTTGGGTGAGTGATTCTTGCATGTTTTGTGACATTTTGAGCATTTGTTGCTTCACTTGTGTGTGGATGTTGGCTTGTATATCATGCCTTTGTCATATATCATGTTTGTGTTGGTGACTGTGGCTAGTTTTTGGGCCATCATGGAAGAACTCGTGCTCTTGCGGTGAGCTAAGGGGTGACTATGATGACCGCGAGGCTGATTACAACACCTTGGCATTGCTACCACAAGAGTGGATTTCATAATGGCATCATTACATTTGCACGCATGCACTTACCTTTTCTGAGTCACTCACTAAGATGTCATTATCTAACTTGGGTGTTTTATACTCCTAGGACATTCAACGTCCTAGGTATATCAGACGTGCCAGGTGATCCAGGTTCAGTTCGAGCAAGGGCAAAAGGTGGTGCTTGGCTAGCTTTGTATTTTACAGCTAGCTTTGGATTTTATTTTATTATGTACCCTTGTAACCAAGTGATGTATTATAAATAGCAGCTAGGATAC
Source organism: Diospyros kaki (assembly GCA_036245055.1). NCBI lineage: Eukaryota > Viridiplantae > Streptophyta > Magnoliopsida > Ericales > Ebenaceae > Diospyros > Diospyros kaki. Next base: position 20,359,045 of record BSEG01000010.1, read on the forward strand.
CCAAGGTTGTAAAGGGTGTGTATGGGTGTCCTACAATTGTACCTGCTATGATGTGTTGTGGAGTATTGAAGGTCGAATGCATTTCTTATTCTTGTAAAGGAAATCTAGTGGAAACCCCTTTATTTAGCTTTGGTTAACCTTGTAGGTTCGATCCAATGCTTTCGTTGGTAAGGGTTTTCATAACACCCCTAGGTGATGTCTTAATTATACTTCAGGTTATTGCGTATTTGGAAAAGTGGGGCGTGATATGCGTGTATGCCGACAGTTGTACCCAATTAACCTGTATACTAGTGATGCCATTATAAGTCAATAGGATGTTTTGATATTTTGGTGTATGTTGGGATGATGTTTTTATTTAGTAAATGGAAATCCTAATTTTTTTTTACGTTTACAAGTTCGATCCTTTTCTTCTGTGATTGAGGATTTCCTTTAAACCCTCATGTAATCTTAGTATGAATCATAGTACTTATGTGTTTAAGAAACGGGGTGTTACAGTCGTCCTCTTCTTCCACTATTTTTTCTTCTTCTTCGCTAACATCCGATGAAGAGGATGACAAGGACACAGCCAGTTGGGACTCAATCAATCTCGATGGACCAGCATCATTGTCCTCATTAATAACTATCCACCCATCCTCTATAAGGCGCTTATCAACTGTTAAGTCAGACAAAAGCACTAGACCCCCTTGTGCCAGTTTATTAACCTTTTCTTAGTGTCTCTTCATTGGCGAATTTATGTCCAGCCACTTGCACCTCACGCTTCTTATTTCCTCAGTGCGCCAATCTCGTGATGACCTCCAGCATCCTAGGTGTAGCGTAACCTCCAACCACCTAGTCTCAAAATCGTTTAATTTCTGAGGACTGCCCTTAAACAACCTAACTGTAATAGGCGTCATCTGGAAAGACACAAATTCCTTCTCTCCTTTTGTGGTTCAGATGCAATAAAAGCAGTGCAATAGAAAAGTAGTGGGTTCTACCATACGCTCCTTACACAAGCTAAAAAAATCCCACTAGCACGACCTAGCTATTCGAATGTAACTAGGTTGACACTAGCATCTCCTCCTCTTAAAATTGCTTCCCAAAAAGGTGTAGTAGTATCCTAAGTCCCACTCTCAAGCTATCTTAGTGAATCACTACCCTACCTCCTGATCAATAGTAGTAATGAGATCCATAGATTTAGGACCCCTTGGTTTCCATGATTAAGGAATGGGGTAAGCCCGCACAAGGCCTCGGCTATTTCGCCTCTTAGAACCGAGGGTTGCATCCATGGGAAAATGGTAATTTCAGTAAGAGGTTGTGAGGAATCCATTTTACCTCAAAAGTGTTTGTTTTTCAAGATGAAAGAGTCTTCTACAGACTCAGATTCTCTAGGGAGCTAGGAGCAGTGCAAAGTCTCTTGGGTGGTTAGAAAAGTCTTCGGGTGCTCCAGATGACTTTGGCTCTTTGAGGAAAAATGTGGCTTATCAAGGACCACCACCCATTTATAATTTGAGTCCTTAGAAGTCTAAGAGTAGCCAAGAATCCCCTAGTGACTCATATTTGGGTCAACTCATATGAGCACCCACATTTTTACTCTTCCCTTCACTCGCTTTTTAGCCCAAGGCAAGAGTGAGATGCTATTATTGTGGGGTGCTCTAGAAAAGTCCAAAAAATCCTAAGTCCTAAAAAGTGTCCCACTAAGTTTGGGCACCCTGAAGAGTCTTGGGATGAGAATCTCCCAAAAGACCTTTCGAACCCACCTGGAGACACTCATCGGGGCACTTTCACCTTAATGATATCTCTAGGCCCTTTGGGCTCACCCGATGTAACACCCCGCCCTACACGGGCATGTTACTATAAGGCAATTCCCAGGATTTTTTTTTTCCCAAGTCTGCCAAGCGCAACGCCATGAGAACAATCTTCACATGCAAATATAAATCCCATGAACCCTAGACTTGCTCATTTAACTAATAACAACACAATCTTAATTAAACGAGACATTATAAAACACAACGGAATACTTAATACATACAAGGTGTTCCCACACTGATATACATACTACATTGTTACAAAATGATTGCAACACCATCGTGCGTTTGTTCATACATATAACAAAATAAGTACTAACGCTTCCAAAATGATACAACGACTATCAACTAAACACCACTGGCTCACCGGCCACGTCCTCGACCTCGCAGTTGTCCCTAGCTGGAACGTCGAATGTTCTAGGGGCATAACCAAGGTTAGATGATAAAACATCTAAGTGAAGGCATGAAACAATTTATACAATGCATGAAAGACACACGAGCATGGCATACTCAGACAAACGACAACATGCAAGACACGTCTAACTTGTGAAATCTCCCTGACATACTCAACCTCTCGTGGAAAACGCCATTCCACACACCGTTGGGGTTGACCTTGCTGCAACATACTTAATCTCTCGAGTGCCCCACCGTGACACTCGTTCACCAAATTAACCTTGTCCCATTCTCAAGTAGACCCCATCCCGTCCCACACGGACGCAACACCGACATGAATATCAATACCCCGATGATATGAAAATCACATGCCATGCACCGACTCTTTTGTAAGTAAAAATAGTTGATGCAATATACCACATGTTCAATATGCAAATGATGCCATAAATACATAAGTAAAACGCCTTTGCAAAACAACCCAAGTTCCAGAGGGTAAAACCACTCACTAGAACTGGTTCAATTGCGTGTAACCGAAGTTCGGGAGGGTAACACCGGCCACCTAAACCTGTTACACACATTCCAACACATTTTCAAGATAAGGTAAAGCTAGGATCAGACCACTCACCTCAAATTGAAAAAGTCCAGTTTTTGCCTCAAAAAATGTGTCACACCTCGAAAATCGTGTAATCCTTCTTCCAACAACCCAATTGACTCCTATTTCACCATTAAGACCTTAGGAATCAATATTTCTATTTTTCCTCAATTTTCTCTATTTTCCTTTATTTTTCAAACATTTCTACCTTCAAAAATTCATAAAAAATACCTAACATCAAGTTTCACCAAATATTTTATGATAATTCCTAAAATAATTTTACCAAAATTACAGAATTAAAATCAAGCAAAAACCCTACCTCACGCGCCCTCACGCGCCACCTAGGTGATCGGCGAGTGAAGCCCACGCGCAGCCGGCTCCGATCATCTTCTCTGGCTGTAGCAGCTTTCCTGCGACTTCCTTTGGCCAAAACCACTAAGGGGCCTTGAAGATCTCGATGAGGCGACCTCAATGGCACCCTCGAATGGCTGAAACAACCACCGAAAGATGCCTTAAACGGTGGTTGCAGGTCGCGGTTCGGCCAAGCCCGATTTTCTGGCGAACTCACTAAAACCCATCTATTTCCATACCAATTGACTCCAAATGCTCCAGAAATGATCCTTACAATTCGTAGAACAAAACCCCCTTATTTGTGAGCCTCGATTCAAGCCAAAATGCCCTTAATTTCTCTCGATTTCTTTAAAAAACCCTCGGCCTTGGTTGTCTATTTATACCCAACCACGACCCAAATTTCCACCACAAATCGATTGTTCTTATCCCCTTAACCCTAAATCTAGCCTTCAAACCAATTAAACAACCCCAAATCACGAGTTACAACCCTCGAAAGATTCGACCAAATCGAAAATCCCATTCGCCATTAAACCTGATCTCATCTCACCGGTTTCCGACCAATGACAACCCCTATTGACCTCATCATCGCCTGGAGACTACCCTAGAGTCTTTGGGTGACCTTCCCGACACCTCAGAGGTGGCTGCCGGTGGCCACAGGCGGCCGATCGGTTTCCCACTTTGCAAATTTTTGGAATTTATAGTTTTGCTCCTTTGTAAATTCTAATTTCATTTTCTCCCTATCCAAGGCACCCCTAGACCTCTTGTTAACTCCTTGACTGCCCACAAGTTCTATATTTTCCATTTCCCTTAGAAATTTTTGAAAAATTAGTTGTTTTGACCTCCCTCGACAGTTTATAAAATCTGCACTTTTGCCCGGATGCCCCCTAATTGCATGTTTTTGACTTCAAACCTTCGCGAATCTCTTGATTCTATCGAACATCGCTTATTTGAATAATTTTACCTTCATTGGCTTTCCTATCATAGTCCCTCACCCTTCGGTTGCATTTCGAATATTACTCGAAGGCCCGAAGCTATAGTAAATACTAATTTTGACCCCGTAATTTCTGAAAATTCTCTTATTATTAAATACTGGGTATTACATCCTCCCCCTCTAAAAGGAATTTTGTCCTCGAAATCTCTAACTTACAACATTAAATAAATGCGGATAAGAAATCTTCATCTCTTAGCTCCATAGTACTTTGACTAAGGGAATAACTTTGTTCCTTAATACTTGATCCTTTTGATCTAAGATTCAAACTGGTTCCTCAGGGTACATTAGATTATTTCGTATCTCAACGGTCTCATTTCGAAGTACTTGAGTAGGATCCAGCTCATGTTTCCGTAGTTGAGACACATAAAACATGTTGTGGATATTTGATAATGCCACAGGTAAAGCTATTATGTAAGCAACTAACCCAATTTTCTCCAAAATTTCATAGGGTCCTATGTATCTTGGGCTTAATTTCCCTTTCCTTTTTCCTTGAATCACTGATTTGAATGGAGAAACTTTCAACTATACCTTGTCATTGATCGAAAATTCCAAGTTTTGTCTTCGCTGGTCGGCATACGACTTCTGGCGACTTTGACTTGTCCTCATTTTCTCCTGAATTTTCTTGATCTTTTCAGTAGTAGACTGAACTATCTCAAGTCCAATTAATCCTACTTCTCCAGTTTCTACCCAGCAGAGTGGTGTTCTACATTTTTGCCCGTATAATGCCTCGTAAGAGGCCAGTCCAACACTACTGTGGTGCCCATTGTTGTACGCAAATTCCACCAGTGATAGATGTTTCTCCCAACTTCCTGAGAAATCTAAAACGCATGTCTTCAACATGTCCTCGAGCGTCTGAATTGTTCGCTCGAACTGTCCGTCCGTTTGAAGGTGATAAGCTGTGCTGAGCCTTAATTGTGTCCCCATATACTTGTGGAAACTTTTTCAAAATCTCGATGTAAATCGTGGGTCTCGATCTGACACTCATGTAATCGTACTATTTCCTCAATGTACAACTGAGCCAAAACATGAGTTGGTTGCCCTATCTTAATAGGCAAGAAATGTGCCGACTTGGTCAATCAATCCACTATTACCCAAATAGCATCGTTTCCTTTGGGACTTCAAGGTAGATTGGTCACAAAGTCCATAGTAACATGGTCCTACTTCCACTCGGGAATATCCAAAGTTTGATTTTTGCCTCGAAAAATGTGCCACACCTCAAAAATCGTGTAATCCTTCTTCCAACAACCCAATTGACTCTTATTTCACCATTAAGACCTTAGGAATCAATATTTCTATTTTTTCTCAATTTTCTCAATTTTCCTTTATTTTTCAAACATTTCTACCTTCAAAAATTCATAAAAAATACCTAACATCAAGTTTCACCAAAATTTTTTCTACGATAATTCCTAAAATAATTTTACCAAAATTATAGAATTAAAATCAAGCAAAAACCCTACGTGACGCACCCTCACATGCCACCTAGGTGATCGGTGAGTGAAGCCCATGCACAGCCGGCTCCGATCATCTTCTCCGACTGTGGTAGCTTTCCTGCGACTTCCTTTGGCCAAAACGACTAAGGGGCCTTGAAGATCTCGATGAGGCAACCTCAATGGTACCCTCGAATGGCCGAGACAACCACTGGAAGACGCCTTAAACAGCGGTTGTAGGTTGCGGTTCGGCCGAGCCTGATTTTTCAGCAAACTCACTAAAACCCCTCTATTTCCATACCAATCGACTCCAAATGCTCCAGAAATGATCCTTACAAGTCGTAAAACAAAACCCCCTTATCCGTGAGCCTCGATTTAAGCCAAAATGCCCTTAATTTCTCTCAATTTCTTTGAAAAACCCTCGGCCTTGGTTGTCTATTTTTACCCGACCACGACCCAAATTTTCACCACAAATCGATTGTTCTTATCCCCTTAACCCTAGATCTAGCCCCAAACCAATTAAATAACCCCAAATCACGAGCTACAACCCTCAAAAGATTCAGTTAAATCAAAAATCCCATCCGCCGTTAAACCCAATCTCATCTCACCGTTTTCTGCCCAATGGCAGCCCTATCAGCCTCATCATCGCCTGGAGACTACCCTAGAGTCTCCGGGCGACTTTCCTGACCCTTCAAAGGCAGTTGCCAGCGGCCACAATGAAGGACCATCACGAGGATACATAGCATGCAACGGAAGCGTTTTAAACAAAAAAAAACTTTCCTCGTATTGATTAGAATCTAGGAAACTTACTTTTCCTTCGGATCACCGGACGGAATGAAGCGATAGGAGGAGGAGGGGCAGGAGCTTCTTCACGTGGTGGAGATGACGGCTGTCCTGCAATCCTTCGACTCCTTCGCATCAACTTGAACGTTCTCTTGATCTTCCAAGGTATGACTCAAGAACTCGTGGCCTCTCTTTTGGTGAAGAAGAGTAAAAAACCATTAGGTGAAAAAACAACCAAGGAGAGAATATATATAGGGAGAACCCTAGGGTTAAAACCCTAGTGGGCTAAGTTCATTTAATTAATTTTCTAATTGGGTTAGCCCAATTAATTAATTAAAAAACCAATGAACTATTATTTTATTCTAGCCCAATTAATTATGGACCATTCTGAATAAAATAATTCTCTCTCAATGTAATTCACCCAATAAGCCAAATGTATTAAATAATACATGAGTTATATCTAGCTATCCCGGGGACCAAAAGACAAATTATTCATGACAACTAAAATGACCAAAATACCCTTGCTACCCAGTAGCTATATTTTGTCATTCTAAGTGTTCCAACTATCACCATATGATAACACTGACCCCACGAATAATTTTGCATGTGCAATGTCTTTGACCTACTAGTGTAATGAAGAAAATACCCTTCTGCGTACCACCCATCATTTAGAAAGGAATAATGTACTAACACCTCTCTAAATGATTTCTACCATCCTTAGATCACTAGTCCAATAATCCGTGACTACTCGAATGCACTTGCTTATCACTGGGAGCTACCCAGAAGCACACACTCTTAAGTCACGTTCCTAGGGCCCTGGATTATTTGATTATTCTTGGACAATCACAAGGGGGTGAATCACAGAAACTATCTTGTATTAGTCTGTCTTAGCTAATTAGAAACCATACTCCCAACTCACAAGGTTATTGATCTTTGATAGACCTCACCTACAGTGAATCTAAGAATATAGCTCTAGGTTCACTAGACCACCAACTAATACTCAAGTATTAGAGTACTCGTCCACGTAGTAGCAGTGATAGACTAGCTCCATGATAATTAGTACTTTGTCATTAGCTTCTATCACAGGTCCATTCTACGCATTCCAAATGCGCTTGTACAATTAGAGTAAACGGATTGTTTACTAGCTAAGGCAAGCCATCCTCCATTAGGATCTATTGCACAATGATCTTATCATGATAGAATGCCCAATTCTATCAAAAGATCAAGAGTAATATTTTCTTGCTTATTAAGTACCCATGATTCATGCCTAATTGTGAAGAACGACCCATCACATGAATCACTTACTTAATAGCATGGACACTTTTCCAACAATTAAATGCAAATAATATATGTGCCATAAACTGACTAAAAGAAACATCATTACCATAAATTAAACAAAACGTGTCTTTAGGGCATACATTTCCAACACACAAGAGGCCGATCGATTTCTTACTTTGCAAATTTTCAGAATTTGTAGTTTTGCCTCTTTGTAAATTCTAATTTCATTTTCTCCCTATCCAAGGCACACCTAGACCTCTTGTTAACTCCTTGACTGCCCACAAGTTCTATATTTTCCATTTCCCTTAAAAATTTCTGAAAAATTCGTTGTTTCGACCTCCCTCGGTAGTTTATAAAATCTGTACTTTTGCCCGGATACCCCCTAATTACGTGTTTTTGACTTCAAACCTTCACAAATCTCTTAATTCTATCGAACATCACTTATTTAAACAATTTTACCTTCATTGGCTTGCTTGTCATAGTCCCTCACCCTTCAGTTGCATTTTGAATATTACTCGAAGGCCCAAAGCTATAGTAAATACTAATTTTGACCCCGTAATTTCTGAAAATTCTCTTATTATTAAATATTGGGTATTACACCCAATACATCTCCTCGAAGAGTCTAAAGACTCTCATCTGTGGAGCCCACAAAAAGTCTACAACCCACCTATTCCTAGGCAAACAAATATTTTTGGGACCTCGCTTAACCCACAGTTTCTCTCTAATACTTCAGACCTAAAAACTTAAGACTTTAAACCACATATAACTCATCGAGAACCTATTCCCCCAAAGACCCATACCTTATATATCTACATTCTCCATACATCTACATTTTGCCTTTTGACTTAGGCATCTATGTCTGACTTAGGCATTAAAGGGTCCGTGTGGAGAAGATCCCTAGATGCCTTTTGACAGCCTCTGTGATTGCAAACTCAACTAGGGTAGCAACCCCCGAAGACCAACCATAGGTTTCCCATAGAGACTCTTCAAGACTGATATGCCCTACAAACTTGGAGCATCACAAAACCTAAAAGAGTCACGAGAGATGGACATGAAGCCCAAAGGGCCTACGGGTTGTAGGAGATCATGGAAAACAAGTTGAAGAAGTAGGAGGTCGAGCTGTGACCAAGCAGGAAGGACCCACTTGGTCATGACTAAGTGGGTATGACACTACTTCAGTTTTTTGGACGTAACTCTTTCGTTCGGGCTCTAATTGTGGTGACTCAAAATCTTATAGAAATCCAAGAGAATTATCTACAATTTTCATGTTTTGAGTTTTGATAGATCTTGGTAGAATGAAGGCTGAAATATGGCTCTAATTTGATTCACCTGCACGATTAAGGCTCAGAGTTAAGTATTGGAGCGAAGAGGGATCCAAACCAAGACAAAAGGCAAAAGAGGCCCTCAAATCCAAGTGAATGAAGACCTACTCAGTCATGACCAACTGGGCAGTAAGACCCCGTTTTGGCATAAGGCTACCACGTCATTTAAATGAGAATTAAATACCGAAAATTGGCTTAATAATGGAAATAAGCTGTCGAATCAATCGAAGGGAGTACCTCGAGACTTAGATATCAAAGGAAAATAGGATAGTGCTAATGAGAAAGTCAAGAAATGATTTTTAGGATCGAAAGAAATTAGATCGGGAACAATTTTCGGTACAGCAAAAATACAGCTACATGTAAGGCTGAAAAACTGAATAATCGCAGGAGACTTCCAGGAAGTCAACAGAATGCCGATGAGGGTCATATTTTGTGTATTGAACAACCCTTAAGTGGTTTTTAGAAGAAACGAAAGGATTTAAGGCCGAAACGAAAATTCGGGCCAAAGTGTAATTTTTTAAAAGTTTATCGAATCGGCTGGAGGGAGGTCGAAACGATGATTTTTTGGAATCTTCAAAAGATGAAGTATCAATTTTAGAGAATGAGGGTCCAAATGGTAATAATAGAAAGTTTAGGGGCTTGATAAAAAAGGGCAAAGTGCAATAAGCTAAATTAGAGGGGCAAATGTGTAATTAATCGAAACTTGGTGTAGCCATGGCCGACAGCCATTGCCGACTACCGAAAGGGGGGTTTTCGACCATGGGGAGTCCAAGGGAATGGTCATGGGAGCTCGAGGAACCAAGCCTTGGTCGACGGTAACCATGAATGTGGCCGGATTTTCAAGAAATTCGACCATAGGCGGTCGGATTGTCGCGGCATAACCGCAACCTAAAAATGGTCGATCGAGGCTGATTGTTTGTGATTTTGGGACACCCATTGGATGGGTTGGAGGCTAGAGGCATTGGGTCGAACATCCATGCCTATTTCGAGGTCCAATTGAGGCTATAAATAGTCGAATCGCGAGTTAGGGTTTGGCCGAGGGTTTCGTGACTTTGAGCTTCAAATTGAAGCTTCAAACGAACGAATTGAGGGCTTAGAACATAGGGCTTTTGAAGCCCATGTCTTGAGGAAGCTTTCTGGAGAGTTTGAAGCGTTTTGGTGCAGGTTTGGAGGGTGTTTGAGCTTAACCGGATTTCGAAGGCGGTGAGCTTGGCCGAGGCTTTGGCTGGCTGTTTGAGGCATCTTCAGCCATCCTTTCGGGCCAAGGAAGGTAGGGTCGTGATCGACTTGAAGAGGCCTACCGACTGGTGTGATCGGGGTCTGATTCCAGTGCCGGCCGGTGAACCAGCTCGCTGGAGAAAAAGGGTCGCATGTAGTACACGCGCGACCTCACGCGCAAGTGCGTGGATGACCTTTGGGTGGTGCGTGAAGGCGCATCTGGCTGAGGAAAATTCTAGAAAAAATCCCTAAAATCCTGAAAAATCGAGATCTTGAAGTGTGTGCAATAAGTTTTGGATTTGGAGTTTCTGGTGTCTCGATTTTAGCATCAAAGAGTCTTGTTTTGCATGAAAACTAAGCATCGAGGTAAGGTTAGTAATTTTCCTTAGAAGATATTTGATTATTATAAGTTTTGCAGAAATAAGATGTGAGAAAATTATTAAGGAGTATTTATTTGGAATTTATTGAGGAAGAAATAGGAAAATAAGAAAAAAAATAGGAAAATGTGAGGAAATTATGGAGAAATGATATGTTGATGCTTATGGAAAGGAATATGATGTCTAGGGTGTCTTGCGGCTTGAAGTGAAGTAGCTTGTGCGAAGTTTAAGGTTGGCACGCTAATCGAGGCGGTGCACACTTTTCGAGGAATTTGAGTTGTACCTAAAGGTGAGTGCTCCGACTTGAAAACCTAGTTTTTGTGTGACAAATTGGTTTATGTGAGTGCTCTGACTTGAAAACCTAGTTTTTGTGTGACAAATTGGTTTATGTGAGCGCTCCTACCTTCATAAAACTTTGTTTATGTGAGACTCCTATACTACAAACCCTATTTTGTTCTCTTATGTGAGAATTATATTGCATGAAATGGTTTTGCAAACTCTGGTTGTTCTTTTACGTGAAATCATGTTGCATATTCGAATTGTATTTCCCTAGAAAAATATATGCTGTTGGTTTTCAACTGTTGCATTTATAAAATCCGTGTGGCCATACTGTTGTACCTATTTGTTGTTGCCCGAAGGTAAAGGTCGGAGATCTCCCGAGAGGCGCTATGCGTGTGCCATCGAGAAAGCTCTCGTGGGGAATACTGTGAGCCTAAGGGACAGCAGGTGTGGTGCTTGCTTGAGTTCTACGAGGTTGGGTCAGGGTGGCATGGTTAGGGATCTCCCGAGAGGCGCTATGCGTGCACTGTTGAGAAAGCTCTCGTCGGAGGCGTCCATGTTCACGAGACACTTCGTAGTAGTTCTTGTTATTTTCCTCATATGTTTCATACCTGATCATGCATTTATATAAATTGTTTTGGAGTTTCTCACTAGAAGATTCATCTTCTAACTGGACTATGTCCCTGGAATATTCAAACGTTCCAGGTGTGGCAAGTGGCTCTAAAGGGAAGAAGGTAGCTGGAGATTAAGTTATCTTCTGTATGTAGCGTGTTTTAGCATGTCTTGGATTTTGTACGAAACCTATTCGAACCCTATGTGTGTTTTGGCTACGTTTGGTCGGTTGTTGTTTCAAGGGATGGTATCCATGTATTTAGGTACTAGAAATGTAATGGTACAGATTCTTAGTTTATGACTAAAGCATGTACCATATCAGGTTCCGATTATTGCTTCCATGATTGTCGTTGGTAATGTTGGGGGTTTTGTTTGGAATCCAATACTTGAGTTGAAAGTGGGTTCTGTGAGCGACAAGATATTTTTTTATTTATGTCTTTATATTGGGACCGAGCATAGTCACACGCTCGGTAAGAAAAATTAGGGTGTTACATGGGCCCCCACTTGGTCATGACCGAGTGGGTTGGGGACAAATTCCCCCTTTCTTTTCATGACCCACTCAGTCATAATCGAGTGAGTTCGACATTGCTTTGGTGTTTCAGGCATAACTCTCTCGTCCCAACTTCGATTGAGGTGATTCAAAGTCTTATGGAAAGATAAGATAATTATCTACAACTTTGATTTTTTTAGTTTTAAGATATTTGGGCTGAATCAAGGCTGAAATCAGCCGAGACCAAGTAGAGAGGGCCCACTCAATCATGACCGAGTGGGTATGACACTACTATGATTTTTCAGATATAACTCTCCTATCCAAGCTCTGATTAAGGTGATTAAAAGTCCTATGGAAAGCTAAGACAATTATCTACAACTTTTATGTTTTGCGTTTTGAGATATTCAGGCTTGATCAAGGTTAAAATTGGGTTTGAATTTGATATACCTACATTGAAAGGACAAAAAAAGACTCTCAAAGCCAAGAAGACCCACTCGGTCATGACTGGGTGGGCCCCCACTCCATCATAACCGAGTGGGTAGGGTCCAACCCCTTTCATGACTGAGTGGGTACATTTTTGCACTTACAAATGGGCCCGAGACTCTCGAATGGGCTACGAAATCTCTAGAATGGGTCGCAAAACTCTCGTCGCGATTGCCACACGTCTCCCCTCTCCCTCCTCTATAAATAGGAGGCCATGCCTCCGACATAAGGGTTTGCGTGGGGACCCCCACCCGTGTCCTAATGGTGCTTTCGTTTTGCAGGCCACTTGGTTATCTTAGGCCACCAGATCACCAGACCCACTTAATCCTCAGACCCACTTGTTCATTAGACTCTTAGCACAAGGTGATGAGACTCACAGTGCATTGGTGACGAGACTCTGAACGCTTGTTAGTGACAAAACTCTCAAAACGCTCACGAGGCCTAAGTGAGACTACCGTGATCAACCACGCACACCAATTGTACTCTCCCACAAAAAAGAAAAAAAAAATAGATTGTTGTATTTTGGCAACAACAATTGGCGTCGTCTGTGGGAAATGCAATATAAAATGTCAACTTAAGAATGGAAAACACCCGTGGACATCGACAAACTCTCTCTCAAGGCATAGAAACACGCCTACCTCCATAGAAATCTCAACAATAGGAAGTGCACCTACCTCCTCGGGACCCTTACCCTTAGGGAGCGCCTCCCTTTATTCGAGACTCTTATCCACAGGAAGCACCTTTGCCTCCTCCTAACTCACAACCACAAGGAGGTGCCGCTCTAGATCCCCAAATCAACAAGTAGGGTACCAGCTAGCCCCAACTCCTCTTAGCATTGGCTCACAAGCATACCCGGCCGATGAAGTTGGGACTTCGCGACCGCTACCGCGCATGGTCCCATGAGATCAGTATGAAGCATTAAGACAACAACATGCTGAGGTTATGTAGGCACTCCGAGACATGGTTGGGATACTCTAAGGCATGATGCCTGGAGGGACACTGCTCGACACCTTGAGAAAGTTTATGCTAGAATCTATGCCGCCACCTGAGTCTCATCCTGATGTGGGAGCTGATTCCTATCAGGAAGCCACTCCCGATTCTCATTCTTAGTCCTCTCCTCGCCCTGGAAGGTAGGCTAAAATCACCACCACGAAGAAGAAATCCTCACGTTATACCCAAAAGAAATGAGAACCTAAGAATGGAGAATAGGGCTAGGAGCCCGCATAGACATAGGTACCATGAAACTGTGGCCAGTACGCTAACAAGACCAGATAACCAAGTAGTAGCAAGTATACGAGATGACATGAAAGGGTAGTTGAAGAAGTACTTGAACGAAAGAGATTGATCCTAGCCACGGAGGAGCAACAATGCAAAAAATGTCCGTTTACTACAGAGATATTGGAGAAGCCACTGCCCAGAAAATTCAAGATGCCCCAAATCACCCCCTATTCTGCAAGGATGATCCCTATGATCACATTCAAAACTATGAGTCGTTGATGATATTACATAGATGGGACGATGACATAATGTCCCGAGACTTCTCCTTAACTCTGTCAAGGCATGCCCGAACATGGTTTAACAGTTTACATGAGGCCTCTATCTCTTCATTTGGTCAGTTCAGAACAGAATTTGTTAAGGCATTTATGATTAATAGTCAAAGAAAAAAGGACGCCAAATACTTGCTTAGTATTCAATAGGGGAACAAAGAAACTCTGCGTCAGTATATGGATAGATTTTGGAATGCCACCCTAGAAGTTCATGACTTGCCAATTACAATTGCAGTGTCTGCTATGTTACACGGAACACGGCTAACTCCCCTACAAGAATCATTATCTTTGGACCCACCAACATCCCTAGCAGATTTGTTTGCTAGAGGAAATAAATACGTGCTCCATACGAAAGTTATGAGAGTTGTAGGTGGGAATGAGGACAGAGACCAAAAAAGAAAGGAACGCGATGTTGAAGAAGACTCCAGACGGGTTAGGGGATTAGATATACCTTAGCCCTAGTTCCACCATTACACAAGACTTCTTCAACTTCAATCGACCATACTTACAACCATCGATGGGTCAAGTCTCATTAAACTCCTGAAAAAGGTTGACCATCCCATAGGGAAGAATAGAGAAGAATATTGCAGATATCACAGAACTTGTGGTCATTCTACTAACCAGTGTCAGGAGTAGAGAGATCAGATCGAGATGCTAGTTCGCGAAGGACATCTTCGAAGGTATGTACAGGTCAAAGACAGGGAGCCTCGAAGAGGAGAAGATAGACAAGAAGAGTGGGAGAGATCAAATCAGAGACGTCAAGAAAGAGGAAGGGTTTACGGAGAGAATCCACCTTTAGACAATGAACCAGTTCATGAGCCCATACATGTCATCTCAGGTGGTGAAACTATGGCAGGGGACTCCTTCTTTTCTCCTAAGACAAGCCACGAAGGGACAGGCCCTTGGGGGAAGTTGGTTAGCTATCATTAATGCCCTCAAAGAGAAAACTGGGAGCAAAATTCAAACACATTCAAGAGAGCCTATGTTAAAGATTGAAAAACTAAACTGTTTGAAATTGTGCATGGCCTGTGTATTTTAGGATCAGAGGCAACAATAAGACCCCAAAATGAAACAGTAGATGCACTCACTTATTTACTAAACCATTCAAAAAATGTCAGCATTTTCATTACACATTGCAATATGAAAGTTTGTTTGCTATGTTTTGCTTCCAAGAAATAAAAACAAACTCAAGCTTGTTGCCCCGCTCACGGCCTGGCAATGAGGGAAAAATAAATTCAAGCCCGTTGCCCCGCTCACGGCCTGACAACGAGGAAAAAATACATTCAAACCTGTTACCCCACTCATAGCCCGATAACTAGGTAAAAGTACATTCAAGCCCGTTGCCTCGCTCATAGCCCAACAATGAGGTAAAAGTACATTCAAGCCCGTTACCCCTTTCATAGCCCGGCAACGAGGTAAAAGTACACTCAAGCCCGTTGCCCCACTCACAGCCCGGTAACGAGGAAAAAATAAATTCAACCCCATTGCCCCGCTCACGACCCGGTAACGAGGGAAAAATACATTCAAATCTATTGCCCCACTCATAGCCCTACAACTAGGTAAAAGTACATTCAAGTCCGTTGCCCCGCTCATAGCCTTGCAACGAGGTAAAAGTACATTCAAACCCGTTGCCCCACTCATAACTCAGCAACGAGGTAAAAGTACACTCAAGCTTGTTACCCCGCTCATGACCCGACAACGAGGGAAAAATAAATTTAAGCCCGTTGCCCCACTCACGGCTCGACAATGAGGAAAAAATACATTCAAACCTGTTGCCATGCTCATAACCTGTCAACTAGGTAAAAGTACATTGAAGCCCGTTGCCCCGCTCATAACCCGACAACGATGTAAAAGTACATTCAAGCCCGTTGCCCTGCTCATAGCCCAGCAACTAGGTAAAATTACATTCGAACTCGTTGCCCCGCTCATAGCTCAGTAACTAGGTAAAAGTACATTCAAGACCGTTGCCCCGCTCATAGCCCGGCAATGATGTAAAAGTACATTCAAGCCCGTTACCTCGCTCATAGCTCGGCAACAAGGTGAAAGTACATTCAAGCCCGTTGTCCCGTTTATAGCCCGACAACGAGGTAAAAGTACACTCAAGCCTGTTGTCCCGCTCACGGCCCAACAATGAGGGAAAAACCAACTCCAGCCCGTTGCCCTGCTTATAGCCCGTTAATGAGGGAAAAACTCAACGCAACCCCGTTGTCCCTCTTATGGCCCGACAATGAGAGGAAAAATAAACACAAGCCCGTTGTGCCACTTAAAGCCCAGTAATAAGGGAAAAGAAAATGCAAGCCTATTGTCCTACACATAACACAGCAACTGGGAGCAGAATCAAACTCATTGTCCGGTGCATAGTTCGACATCTATGAACTTACTAGTATATCTATCTCATACTTTCGCAAAGGAATTGAAAAGCACCAAAGCCCAAAAATTTGAAGGCACGGTGTGCGAACAAGCTCAAGAGGATGTGTAGAAGATGAAGCGGCTAAAAGAGAAGTAATGTTAAAAATTTTACAGGACAAGATACTTTTTCACTCCAAACTCCCGGCCAAAAGAGTAGGGAGCAATTGATATGCCCTGTAAACTTGGAGCATCACGAAACCTAAAAGAGTCATGAGAGATGGACATGAAGCCCAAAGGGCCTAAGGGTTGTAGGAGATCAAGGAAAACAAGCCGAAAGAGCAGGAGGTCAAGCCGAGACTAAGTAGGGAGACACTACTTCGATTTTTGGATGTAACTCTCTCGTTCAAACTTCGATTGAGGTGATTCAAAATCCTATATAAATCCAAGAGAATTATGTACAATTTTTGTGTTTTGAGTTTTGAGAGATCCCAGTCGAATCAAGGTTGAAATTGGGCTCTAATTTGATATACCAGCATTATTAAGGCTCAGAGTCAAGTATTGGAGCGAAGAGGGATTTGAACCAAGACAAAAGGAAAAAGAGGCCCTCAAATCCAAGTGAATGAAGAGCCACTGGGTCATGATTGAGTGGGCGGGGCACCAATTCCCCCTCTTTTTTCATGACCCACTCGGTCATAACGAAGTGGGTTCGACATTTCTTTGGTTTTTCAGGCGTAACTCTTTCGTCCAATCTTCGATTGAGGTGATTCAAAGTCCTATGGAGAGATAAGAGAATTATATACAACTTTTATGTTTTTATTTTTAAGAGATTCAGGCCGTATCAAAGCTTAAATCTGCTGAGACCAAGTAGAGAGGGCCTACTCGGTCATGACCGAGTGGGTACAACACTATTTTGGTTTATTGGGTATAACTCTCTCATCCAAGCTCCGATTGAAGTGATTCAAAGTCCTATGGAAATCTAAGACAATTATATACAACTTTGATATTTTGAATTTTGAGAGATTCAGGCTTGATCAAGGTTAAAATCGAGTTTAAATTTGATATACCTGCGTTGAAAAGACAGAAGAAAACGCTCAAAGCCAAGAAGACCCACTCGGTCATGACTGAGTGGGTACATTTGTGCGCCTACAGATGGGCCTGAGACTCTTGGATGCGCTCAAAACTCTCGCTACAATTGCCACACTTCTCCTCTCTCTCTCCTCTATAAATAGGAAGCCACGCCTCCGACATAAGGGACGCACTTTTGAGTCTTTGAAGTACAATTTCGCACTTTTGCTCTCAAGAAATGACTTAGACATTAGAGGGTTTACGCGAGAACCCCCCACCCGCGTCCTAACGGTGCTCTCATTTTGTAGGCCACTCGGTTATCCTTGGCCACTAGGTTATCTTAGGCCACTCGGTTATCAAGGCCACTTAGTTATCCTTGGCCACTCAACTATCCTTGGCCACTCGGTTATCCTTGTCCACTTTGTTATCCTTGGCCACTCGGTTATATTGGGCCACCAGATCATCAGACCCACTCTATCATCAGACTCTCAGCACACGGTGACAAGACTCACAGCGCATTGGTGATGAGACTCTCAATGCATGTTGGTGACAAAACTCTCAAAACACTCACAAGGCCTGAGTGAGACTACCGTGATCAACCACGCACACCAATTGTACTCTTCCACAAAAAAAAGAAAAAGAAAAAAATAGATTGTTGTATTTTGGTAACAATAAGGACCTTCCTTTTCTTGGTCCCCTGAAAACTCCCTTGGGGCTAATGACCCTGAAGACCCCAAAAGCCCATCTAGTCCTTGAAGCCTTAGCTCTCATAGACAATGGATTGAGTTTAGAACCTACTAATTATCTAGTGGCATCCCTGACCTCACTATTTTATCGAGAGGCTCTATTCTGACTATTCCCAAGATGAATAAATTTAATTATTGTTGTATGACAACAACAGTTGGAAATGGAAATGAAAAGTGAATATGATACGATATGGAAGTAGGAAAAAGGTACTTTTCAAAAAAGTAGGAAAAATGCATAAATAAAAAAAAATATAGAAGATTTTTTGTAAATATAATTTTAATAAAAAATATTAAAAATAATTACTCAATTAAATATAAATATAAATTTTATAATTCATTTAAGCAAACATAAACACAAGTTGCTTTTGTTGGCAATAGAGACAAAATTAGTTCCTTCTTTACTATGGTCGTGGAACAAAAATACATTTTCTAATTCAAATTTTTTTTAATATTTTTTTAATATTGGAAAATGGCCTTGAAATGTTTCTAAAATTACCAAACTGTCCAGAAATGTTTTTTTTTTGGTATTTCTTGACATTTCAAGGTAGAAAAACATTTCAAAAGCACCGAAATTGCACCATTTTAGTATTTCCATGTATCAGAGTATATATGTATCTATTAAATATCTTTACTAATCTTTATTACCCTGAGAAGAGTTTTACTTGATATCTTCTTTAAGATGAAATGTTATTTGTATGATAAAAAATGTTTATATCTTTGAATATGAAAATTTGACTAAGATATATATGTATATATCTTTATTTTTAAAAAATTTAATACCAAGCTCATATCTCTATATTTGTGTTTATGTATGTGTGTATGTAGAAAGATAAGATAAGATGGGGGCATATCAATATTATTAAGATGAGTGGGCGTGAATAGAATATATATATATATATATAATATGAATGTATTCCTTATTTCTTTCATTTGAGGATTTGAAATGAAATGCTCAGCACAACGCAACACAAACACCATGAGTGAACATGCTTGTCTCATAAAGGGCAATGAGAAATGACTTCACTCTTTCTTTTCTTCATCAATTCATTCAACGCGAATGGCCCCTTTAATTGGTTGTGGGCGCGTTTTAATTTTATTATTATTATTATTATTATCATGCATAATTAATATATAGTTTCCTTCTTCTTAATGAGCATGCATGTTCGCGTTTCTTGCTTGCTAAATAGGAAAAAAAAGGTGCCATTAACACTCACAGTACACTACTCAAAGTTAGGTTTGAATCTCCCATCTTATAATTGTGTCGGGTTTAGTATATAATAATCTCATTCTATTCTATCTTGTCATGTTTATTAGACTAGCAGAGTTGGTTTAAGACGAAAAGAAAAGTCATTGATGTTAAAATTTGTACAGAACAAACGAGAGAGAGAGAGAAAGAGAGAGAGACAGAAGCCCCACCCACAAATGCAGAGAGAAGAGGTCTATATATATAACCAAATAATAAGGGGGCAAAGAGGCATATTTTATATATATGTGGCATGTGATGTTGGTGCATGCATGGTGGCATCCACCTTATTTACTTACAAGTTGTCATGGAATATCTCCCCCACTTCCTTATTATATATATATGTATGTATGTATAAGCATATATTTCTTTTCCAATTCCCCCTCTTAATTATTAGCTCAGATGGCTAAGGTGCAATTTGATCTGTGCATTATTAATAATTAATTAGTATGTATTATTAGTCCTAATTAATGATATAAACTTGTAATTAAATCAATATATATATATATATCAAATGGATTCATTTGCACAGTATGAGTTGATGTATGCATATATAGATGTATAAATAAATAGGTAGGGAGGGTGGTGGGATTCCCTATTCGTTGGTAGGAGATGCGTGTGCGTGACTGAGACTATGAGACTATATATATATATGTAAATCCAAGCAAAATGATGAAAATCCTTCAACTGTAGAAAAAGTGGTTATTTTCCACGGTAAAAGAGCAATTATAGAGACGTGGAAAAGATAAAGTGATTAAGAATAATTGTACTGCCTGCCTCCATCCATCTGCCGTGGGGGCTCACTCACCATACGATTACTACTACTGTCGCTGCTTCTCTCTCTCCCTTCATATTTTTCTTTTTTTATTTTATTTTTATTCTAAACAGGGAGTGTGATTTTTTTCAACTGTTTAATGGGGTTAAAATAACCCTCGTCAAAAAATTAACGACCTCTCTCTTTTTCCCTTTTCTTCTCTAGCAAGCCTCTCTCTTCTCTTCTCTCTCCCCTATTCTTTCTTCTTCTTCTTCTTCAGCAAGCCTCACGTCATCGCCATCGCCGTCACTGCTACTACCACTGCCATCTTTATTGCGCTAACCACCATTGCTTCCTTGCTGCCTCGCTCACCTTGCTGCTGCATCCTCCATTTCTTCTTCCATTTTCGTCTCCAGCAACCCTCTAAGCCATCTCTGTCGCCTCGCCTCACCTCTTGCACATTAATTGTAATGCAACGAAGAGACGAGGCGACAAAAAGAGGATGCAACAGTGAGACGAGGCAGCGAGGAGAGGCGACGAGGCGATGGCAGAGTGAGGCAACGATGTAGCGGAGAGGCGATGTAGTGACAAGACAGTGGCAGAGAAAGAGAATGCAACAACGAGAGGAAGGCATCAAGAGAATCAACGACGAGAACAAGGGCTTGAGAGAGAGAAGAGAGAGAGAAATAAGGTGAGTAAAGACCCCTCCCTCCAAAATGATCTTTTTATTCCCAAACTAACGTGGTAAAATTACCTTGTTAAAGGGGTGAACAAGATGACACTCTTAAGTAGTACCCTAGCTCTTCCTTAATTGGCAAGCTCATTAACCACTTCTTATCAATTACCTACCACCCCATTTTTTTTCATCATTTTTAGCACGTTATGCATATATATATATATATGTGTGTAGCCCACTCCCATTTAATATAATAAATAAATATAAAATATTTTTAGATGAAAACGCGTAATCTTATGTTGAATATATTATATTATTTCATGCCCCCACACGTGTGCTAATTACAATATATTTTTCACCTTAACTGATTAGCTGGGGATGGGCCATCACGTAGAGCCCAAAGTTGAGCTCTGTGACGAGACTTTACTTGGAAACGTAAATTTAATCCAATGCTTTTATAGGGCTTCGTGGTTGGAAATGGCACCGTCTGCGGCCCCTTCACCAAAAAATATTCTATATTTTTAGATAATATTTGATAAGTCATGAGTTGTTGCAATTGAACCAAGTATCTAAATTATGTAATTCAATTAGTTGTTTATGCGTCTAACTTCAATTCTGTTTGTTAAAAGGGCTAGCATTCGAGTGTGATAAAGCGTATATGGGATAACATCCGATGCTGTGTCTACTTAGAACCTAATCATTTCACTCATGCTAAATTTATATTTTTATTCATATACTTTCACGTTTTTATCATGCAATCATTATAATTTTTTATTATTATAATTACACCCTCAAATCTACATTAACTCTTCCTTTTTTTATATGTCAAAATATTAGAGTTAAATTGATTCAAAAATACAAGTAAAGAGGTATAATTGAAACAACAAAAGTTCAGGTTGCTATACGAAAAAAAAAAGTTCAAAGTATCAGAATTATATTGATTCAAAATGCAGGTACATGAGTGTAATCGAAATAACAAAAAGTTCGAGTGATCATATAAAAGAAAGGTGAAAATATAGGAGCAAAAGTATGGATATGGCCCTTCACTCTCAAACTGAAAAAGATGCATCACGTGTTTATGCTTTCTACAACACCAATATCATTTCATTATGTATCAAAATTACATCCATTTGGAACAAAATAAGTACTATCTTTTGGGATGTAGGTTATCTAAAATTTGGATCTAATTGTTAATAAATTAGAAGTCTTGTATTTTATCATGAGTGATAAAAACTTAGTTAGTTTTATATTTTATCGTGAATGATAAATACTTGTTTTCAAATCAAAGTAGAACTTTGGTTAGGTAGTGGACTATTTTCGATAAATACAAGTTCAGACATGTTATATGTTATATACTTTAGCAAATAGAAATACAAATTATCTCTAATCAACTCTTTAAATCATTGATTTGGCATTAGTAAGATGTCAAGTGAGGTTCACATGGTACCTACCATAGTTGAACTTGAATGTATTGTTCAAGGTTATGGTTAGAACAAACTCAACAATATCTAAATGATAAATAATTAAATGTTTGGGAATCTTGCAATATTTTGAATTATCCAAGGTGTTTGAGTAAAATTATAAAATATTAAGGTGTGATAGTTAATTAGAAACATCATGGGTCGTGATATCTGGTGTGTCATGAGAAAAAAGACTGAAAAATAAATTAATAAATAGATCAACCCAACTTAACTGAGGTGACCCAGTGATAGAAGGTCACAGGAGATATGGGGTAAGTGGCTAACATGGCTCACAAGTTGACAAAAGAGATTGTGAAGGGAGGCATCCCTGTTGTCAAACCAGGCTATCACAAGGGCAACCCGTGGCCCTACTGGATGGCCATAGGGGTAGCCTCTACCTCCCAACCACATAGCCATGGGGTCAACCTCGCAGCCCTGCATGCAGACACCTGCAACCAAACACGCGGATGTCCCTGCGGCCTTTCAGCTGCTCTACCTTGCGCGCGTGCAACCCTGCGGCCCCAAGAAGCTCATGACCACAACTAGCCAAACGACACACCTCCGTAGCCCCAAGAGGCTTGTGGCCTCATCTTGCCAAGCGGCACACCATATGACCCCAAGAGGCCCACCCCCGTAGCCTCAGCTGGCTACACAATGCACCCCAGTGATCCCAAGAAGCCCGTAACCTCAACTGGCCAAGAAACACACCCTTCAGCCCCAAGAGGCATGTAGGCTCAGCTAGTCACACGACACTTCCCTGCGATCGTGAGCTAGCCATGGCCTCAAAGGTGGCCTCCTTACCTTGTAGGGCAATATCGCTGCCAAAGCATTTCCCTGAATATGGGGGGTCCACATAACGAGTAAATTAGATAACTCTGACATTCTAAAATACTTCTTGGAAAGGAATAGACAATCATCCATAAGGAACTCTATCTCGAAAGGGCAAGATGAACTTCAACCAGGTTAGGAAAAGTCAAGATAAATGTTATCTATAAGAGTCTCAATCCTGAACTACTTCAGGTTACTCCATGCTCCCATATAAATAGGTAAGCTCTCATTCCAAAAAAGGTACATCTATGACACTGGTGGAAATTATGCTCTACAATTTTCATCATCTTTTGTCTCTGACTTAAGCATTGGAGTGTTTGTGCAGGGAATAACTCGCACCCTCTGATTGTGTCTTCCTTGCAGACTCAAGCATCTAGATTGTAATACCCCAAGAGCCCAAAAAATGGTAGTATATATCGATGATAAGTAAGGAAGGAAACAACACTAGCTGGATACCTTTTTTGGGTTGAATGTAGACAAAGAACTCCGAGGTTAAGTGTGCTTGAGCTGGGGCAGCTCAGAGATCACCCCCTGGGAAGTTCATGTAGGCCCATCAGGGTAAGTTATTCTGGTCATTCCTATCGCTCGATGCGGGATGTTACATAGATAACAAGGTTTCTCATCAAATAAATTCATTGTTGTATCTTAATAATAATAATATCAATGCAACATGGTTTTGGGACCTTAGGATACTTGGGTAAACGTGTAGACTCATGCAGGTGACATTAATGCGTATGTAATATTTTTATTTCACAAGACCACCACGACAGTAAAGGAACACAAGTCGTAAGAGACTAAGGAGATAGGAAAAGGCTACCTAGGGTGGACACTAGATGGAGGGGTCAATTACATTTGCGCTTGAATGGTTTTGATATGCATAAGTTATATTGTTTGCATAAAGCTTCAATTTGAAATGGCTCCACGGATGTATGGGATGAGACCTAAATAATTTTGCATATTGTAAGTGTTCTATGCCCTAATGATAAATTTAGATGACATCTAGTATGCAATAAGGGTACTTGTATGATAATCTTGTAATTAATAAAACAGTCATATCTTCATCCATTGCTTTCCATTTATGTATGAATAAGTCCCTAAATTTCCTGATTATCATATTCTTAAGTTGTTAAGAATATGTGACAAAGATTTATAACATAGGATTTCTTAAAGATATTCCTAGTCCTAAGATTTCTCAAATGGGGACTATGATTAATCGATCATGGACTAGCACATGAGCTACAACCTTTCATTAGTATGAGATACTAATGATAAGGGATGGGGAGTTACATGCCATAGTAGACATGTGGGTTGATGTTAGTTGAATATTCACTGAGAGTGGTGCTTGTAATAGATCACATAATTGAGAGAATTAATGATCTATTACTGTAGGTTTTTTATTATCTATCTAGTCCTTAGTCTGAAGGTGACAAAGTGGTCTTATACACTGGTGTTAGACATTTGCCATTGAGTGGAACCATCCGGTGTAAGAGGTAGAAATGCTCTCTATGTGGTCTTTGTGCAGTGGTGTATGGGGTCAGATGTTCGCTGATGGGATCCATTAACCTCCGGTATGATATGAACATCCTATATGATTTTAGTTGGTTGTAGTTGGAAAACCCTTGGCCAAGGTTCTCACAATCAGAAATGATTTTTCGATGTTAAAAGAAGTTATGATATGTCATCTCGATCACACCATACTAAATCTTAATATAACTATCAAGTCTAGTGAGTTTAATTAGTCCATGACTCTCACTTGGTTGGGATGTTAGTTAGTGAAATGATCACAGTGCATGGTAATTGAAAGCCTTAGTAGGTTTACCTAAAATATTGACTTCATTGTCATTAGGATTGTCTTGACATTAAGAGTTAACAAAGGGAGACCATTAAGAGTTAATATTGAGGCTTGATGCAATTTATGGAAATTTAGAATAAAAGGCATGAAATAGTCAATAGGGTTCTTGAATGGTAGACCATTTAGCTAAAACAGTTTACTAGTTATCTCAAACGATTGACAATTTCTAAGAGTGGGATTTGATTCAGTGTGCCATTCTTCCATTGTTTCAAACGAAAAAGCATTTAATGTTATACTGGGTGAGTAATGATGCTTTCTCGAGCTTATTTACGAGGAGAGAAGAGAGGGAGACAAAGGAGGAGGGAAGAGTTGCTTGCTCTTCATGCATGTTCCATTCATCCTTTCATACATCTCCAAGAAAAAGAAGATAGAAGCTCTCAGACCCCTTCTATTCTTTATCTTCTTCATCTTTCTTCATCACCACTTATCCTCTTTTTCTCCCTTCATTCTATTGATATGAAGGTTGTGAATCGACCTCTTTGTCCAAGGAGAACCAAACACAACTTGGAGTCATTTTCGACCTAGCTTGTCTAGCACGTGGGTGAGGCGAAGGGTTCCATTGTGACCTAGGTGTGGACTACCTTGGTCTCTTACGGCTGTGGGGGTTGGCTTGATTAGCCAAAGAGTAGGTATTGGAGCGAATGAGGCTTGGAGGAGAGCTGTTAATGGGAGTTTGCTCATGATGAAAGAGTTCGGGTTTAGGTTCATCAGTGAAGTAATTGGTTGCATCTCAGCAAGTGTAAGGTAACTATTACTTACATTTTTTTCGTTTTGATGCATTTATATTGCATATGGTTATCTACATCAAGTCTCGCAAGGGTTGTTTTGTTCCATTTCTACCGCCCTTAATGTGTGTTTTTGAAAAGGTTCTGAAAACCACCCTAACCCCTTGGATGATACACAGTGTTGGTGAATTCTAACACCTATATACTTATTTTAGCTACAAGAACTCTAAGACTATGGTTTTATAAATAGTCCTCAATTGGATGGGGATAACTAGTCATGTGATGACGTACGTAGTTTTAGATGCCTCATTCAAGGAAAGGTGGAAAATTCAACAGCTATTTCAAGTAAGAGACTTGTCAGATTGATCGGATCCCATAATTAAGAGAAAAAGGGCATACCTTTGCAAAAATAAAGGAATTGATCCATAACACCTGTGGTATGCCTTATTAAGTTAAATATATATACTCATATATGTCTTTTTTTCTCTATTTTTTTCTTTTTCTTGAAAAGCTAATATAGAGACCTTAAAAGACAATGAGGTGGTCCCCAACTAACTAGGTAGGTTAGATTATAGGTGTTGTTAAGTCTTGATGAACAGGATGATAGTGTTATTTGCTTAATGAATGTTAGGTTGTGTAACTATTTTTGAGTTTGTAATACTCTAGTCAAAGCCTATATATATATATATAAATTAAGTTTAAAGTCTGTAGATGATACATGAAGTGTTAGAAATTTTCATATAATGGGCTTACATTAATTGTGAGTTTTAGTTTTAATTTAAATCAAGTTATGATAAATTGGTAACCCATAAATAATTGATCTAAATAAAGTGGGCTAATACTCTTGTTACTGTTAGGATACAACAATTCAAATTTGTTTTTTGTGAGGAAACTCAATGAGCAACTGAAAGGGCCTGATAAGCAATGAAACCTACCTTGTGAGGATACCAATGCAAAGAAAAGTTAGGAGAAGTGCTCAATCTAATGTCCGGGAGAGTGGATGTGGTGCCAGATGACAATAGGGACTATGATGCCTTATTGGGGAACTAGAAAAGGTTATGTCATCTCGGAGAGAAATCAGAGAGCTAGGGTATTGTAACACCCAGTGTTACTGGTGTTAAGAGAATGAGAAAGGAAGTGAGAAACTTCCAAAAATGCCCTTAAGAATGTGATGGATCCTTGAGAATAAAGGTGCCCTATGAGAGGGGTATTTTGGTAATTTGGATAGTGAAGTCCAATAAAGGGTATTTTGATAAATTGGAAATAATTCCTAGGTGGAATTAAGTATGGAAGTGAATTAATTTTCCATTTTTGTAAAAATGAGGAGATAAATGGGAGTAATAATTCACTAAGGGTATTTTTGGTAATTTTGGAGTAAATTCCATAAAGGAATTAAATTGTGGAGAATGGGAAAATAGTGGATATTCAATTATTTGAGGAAATAATTAATTTTCCCTAATTTGGTGAATTAATGTGGTAATGCCACATGGATGGTTGAGATGGAAGCTTGGAATCCAAGTATGGTGTGTTCGAGTGACACATGGCATTATGTGGTCCAAGATAAATAGAGTGATTTAAAGAAATGAAAAAGAAATTATATTAGTCTTTCAAGCATTTAATGAGAGGTATGATGGTGTTGGATTAAAAGAAAATCTAAAAAGAAATGAAATTAGTCATGCATTAATGGTGAAAAATAGTCTCATTAATTTAAATGAGAAAGAATTTAAAATTTAAGGGAAGAGATTAATTCTTGGATTCGGAAAGTGATACAAGGGCCACCATTAAATCTTAGATGATGGCATGGATTGCCAAGTGGGTGGAGATATTTTTAAAGTGAGATGATTGGAAGGTGGAGATTTAATCTCCAAAATAAATTAAGGGTTAGGATTAAAACCTAGCAAGGCACATGGATTGTGCTTCCTTTGGATGGCTAAGATCTTGTCTTGTAAAGTGCGATAAAATCCAATTGTGGATATTAAGCAAGACCTAATGCCATTGATTGTGTTAGTTTGGATGGTGAAGATTTATTCTCACCAAATAAATCCAATGGCTAGGATTTATTCTTGAAAGATGGAGATCTAGTATATAATGGAAAGTAAGGAAGACTTGTCTTCCTTTGGCCATTTGAAGAAAGAAAGAAAAGATTGGAAGAAGCTTTCCAAGGAGAAGAAAAGAGAAGAAAAAGGAAAGAAAAGGAAGAAAGGAAGAAAGGTAAGGTTTCTACCTTAATGTAGTATAAGTTCTTTTCCTTTCTATTGAATAGTAGCTTAGTTCTTTAAAATTTGTTTCAAGGATCTCTTAAGGAGAAGAGTTGGAAGGAAGCTAGGAAGAGTTTAAAAGCTTCAAAGAATGGAAAAGGTAAGGAATAGCCCCATGGGATGGTGGCTTTGCAATGTTGTAAGTATGGTTTATGAGAAAATATGTGTGCATTGGCATATTGTTTGTGTTCAAGGACCTATGGCCATGAGGTTGTGTCGGGTAGGGTAGGTTTAAGCCTCAAACCAAGGTGGTTGTGAGGATGTAAAGGCCCTAACTTTATTGCATTACATGCATTAGCATCACATTTTATATTCATGTTCATACTTATTGTCATTGCACCTTTATTGAGCTTAATAGCTCATGAGATTTTTACCCTCAAATATAGGTTGTTAAGGCGTTGGAAAAATCAAGGCAATGATGAAATGGCATGTGGATGCATGGGATTGAAGATTTGAGACCATTGTATGGCTCATAGAAGCCTATTTTCAGTTGTATTGATTTTATGTTGTAATAAGCACCATGAGTGGGTGCAAAAAGGTAGTATTTGTCCTTTGTTGTGTAAACTTTGTGGAGGAAGAAAATGAGTATTTTTTTTTTAAGCTTTTGTGGAAAAGTGCGTATTTTTGATGTATGTATGAAGGGTGTAATTCTGAAAATTTTGGGTTAGAAAGCCCAAGAGAAAAAAAAAAGTATAGGGTTGGCAGGTGAAAGCAGCTGGGGCCCGCAAGGGGCCACAGCGGGAAGCAGGCGCCATAGTAGGCATGCTGGGGCGTGGTGGGTGCATGGGCCCTGGGCGCGCCAACGAGCCCCGCCGGCAAATTGTTTTTGAAAAATTTGGAAAATTTGGGGGGATTTTAGGGCAATCCTTGGTTGATTATGGGCCCCAGGGGAATTTTCAAAAATAAAGGGATTTTGGGTATTTTTTGAGAAAATGCCAAAATTTTTGAGAATTTAAATTGTATAAGTTTTTCTTCCAAAATTGGTAAATCAATGGGTTGATTGAAATGGTGAATTTATGGAGTCTGGTGGAATTCTTGGAAAAAAGAAGAATTAAAATAAATAAAAATGGCAATTGGGCAAATTCAATGAAAATTAATTAGCCAAGTGTAGTATGGTTAAAGCCCAAATCCACTAGTGGATCCTAGGGGTGAGGGAAGGGAAGGACGAAGCCTGGTTCCCACCTAGGGCGTTTCGTGTTGAAACATAGTCTGCCCTTCACGAATGTCGGGTATTGAGCAATTCGGTTGATTGTTCATGAGTAGCACTCGTAAGTGGGAACAGGGCATCACAATTGGTATCAGAGTGGTAGTTGGAGTCTTGGGTGGAGGATGCTTGGCACGAAATGTGAAAGAAGTTTGATCTGAAGACCTTGGAAGTATGATCACCTATTCGAGGACCCTAGGAGTTGGGTCGAGGCATTGAGGTCTGTGGTGATGTGAATGGAGTGCTCGGGTATTCCTACGATAGGAATAGGAAATTATCATGGGTTGAGATGATATCCCATAAGAGATATACGGGTCGAGCAGAGGAGAATCAAAAAGCCCAAGTATGGGTGTTGGTGTCGAGAACCCAAATGTGGAAATTTAGGGGTATATGAGGCGTTCTAAGGATGAGAGTTCCTTTTGATTGAAGTGTTGAGGCTTTGTGTGTGGGGGGACATGAAGCTGAATCATGAAAAGAGTCACGAAGGGGCAAGGAGAGCCCGAGGTAAAGCTAATCCGGGAAAGGGTTAGTGGAGCATCCCTATGTTAGGGAGATGGTTAAGCATGTATAAGGGAATGGAGTTGTTCTTGTAGAATTGGTGTGCTAATGGTTGTGTGCTTGAGATAGAGCGAGATAAGGTAGAAATTAGCTCGAAGCTCAAGGAAAGGAGTCATCGACAGGTTCTGTGACGTGCTCCAGAAAGGGAGTAAGAAAATGTTGCTTGCAGTGAGGCTCTAGGTGGAGCAAGCATGTGAAGCATATGAATGTCATGGCCAGGGTAGGCATGACATTAATAGCTTGTAGAAGGACTCCGAGAGGGAGTCGGATATGAGGTTTTCATGATAAATGTATATGGTTTGAGGTGATCGTATGGTTATGGCGATCCTGGAGGGGATGTGCCTAGGGTATGGGTGGACCCTAGTTGGTTTCATGATGAAACGAGATTTATCCTAAGGAAGGATAGGTGTGTGGCAAATGGACCCTAGTGAGCGTTTGTATGAGATGGAAAATCCCTAGTAGGTCAAGCTAGGATTCAAGAGAATCCAAATTGGGGATTAAGGAGTTGGGCATGTGTTGATATGCGTGTTAGAGCTATTGGGTTAGAAGTCCTAGTTTTGTAAGGCCAAAAGACCGTTCATGTGAATGATGGATGATGGGCCAATTAAACTCTCATTATAACGCTTGGGGTCAGACAGGACGCCTAAGGTCGAGAGATGAGAGGTGAATAGACCCTCATTGTGATGCTTGGGGTGGGGAATGACTCCTAAGGTCAAGACATCCTTGTTGGGGAGACAAAGAGGTCACCCAATGAGGGGCATGAGAAGATGTGTGGGCTAAGAGCAATGAGTTTGTGGCAACGGGACATCCATGGGCTATACGCGCACAGGAAATGCCAATTTTGGATGCCAAGTGGGCAGGGGCATGGTAAGTGAAGTAGAGGCCCCGAGTTTGAAATTCCAAGTCATGGAAGCCCGAGTGAGGTGTGCTAGAAGGCCAAGTTGGGCATAGTGACTGAATGCATTCATGGGTGTGCAAGGAGAGATATGAGGTATCGATTTACCTAGAGGGTAATTGTAGGTGCCCCAGGTTATGGTTGCCGGAGCTTGAGGTAGGCTTAGCATGTCGGTTGTGGATTGAGATAATTGATAGTCAAGCTCTAGGATGAGCTAGGTGGCGGAGTGAATCCGAAGGACTTGGATCCATGGTTATGGAAAGTTAGAACTTTCAAATGTTGGTTAGAAGCCAGGAGGTATGATCTCATGGGGTAAGATCATGAGGCCTCAAGAGTTGGAGTGGTTTGAGATTCTCTTAGGTGGTAAGAAATGTAAAGTCTGGAGAGCTAGGCTCATGGAGTGAGCTTGAGGTTATCAAGGCAAGGATAACCAAGTAAGATGGCTTTAGTAAGATGGTGGTGGAACCATCGTAGCTCGAGGAGGCTTTAAGTAGCATTGATGATACGGGTGCAAGACTCGATGTGATGGATCTAATGCTATGGACCATGTGGTAGAGGACTAATGAGTTGGCTAGCGATGAGGGCAGATGGCCCATGGGACTAAGCAACTTAGTGAACTGTAGGTGATGATCAGATGCTGAAAATCTGGAGCAGCACCTTAGGAAATTTGGTCAAGTGAGACCGATAGTCTCTTGTAAGGGATTAGACATCTAGAGTAGTCTTGTGGAGGAATCGAGGAACACGGTAATGTTCCGATATATTAGTAGCCGAGTAGGAAGCTTAGTGGGGATAATGGTTGCCAGCGTGGTGGGGTAGCCACACCGGGCTCAATATTAGAGGTGGGATTGGAAAGCTTGGAGTCATACTACGGGTGCGAAGCAAATCAATGATGGACCTGAGCCATGCTATTTGGAACTGTTGTTGGGCCAGTGTAAGGGAGCAACACGGTATAGATGGCTAGGTGTTGACTCTTCGAAGCATAAGGCAACACAAGGGGAACTAGTATTGGGCCAGTGTATGGGAGCGACACAGAATGATGTCTAGGTGTTGGCTCGCTTAAAGCACAAGGTAACATAGTGATTATGCAGATGGTCAGGGGCTGAATATCTATGGCTTGCACGGTAAGGGTGATAAAGGTTGTGGTTAGTCCCACAACTCAACTACAAGTAATAAGAGATGTTAGGGCATTGCGCCCAAGTGGGCGTTTAGCCCTTTAATTCGTAAAGCGGTGTCGAAGTAGTTTGGCGAATGTTTAAGTGTTGTAGCATCTCGAGATGTTTGAGAAAGAAACTCGTGGAAAAGAAACGGGTCTAGCATGAGAATAATGTTACGGTTGATGCCTACCAGTGACAAGTCTAATGCTAGAGACCACTGGATACAGATGGTTAATTCACAGAAGGTACTACTACCCTCTATGTGGAGTAACCCGTCTGTGGTAGAGATGATTAGATGCCAAAGACCTGGAGTGTGCTATGGGTTATGTTTGGGTTAGACCTAAATTTTCGTGAGGGTTGAAGTATCGTGGTGGTACCTTTAGTTGTCATGGTAATTAGAAGGTTTGTGAATCGATTGGGTGATATCTTGTGGTGTGATAACAAGATGAGTGGTGCTCCTTGCTAAAGGATGCTAACGCAGTTGTGGTTAAATTTGATCGAAATTGTTTTGATAAATTGGGATGATGGACCTAGTGTGACCTTGCGATAATGCAGGAAGATGGATTGATTGGTGGAGTCGGTAAATGGCTCTAGAATTTTAAGTAAGTGTCGTGGAGGGCAAGACTTACGAGAGGGGAGCCAACCATGAGATGGGGAGTGCTAAAGCGTGCGAAGGTTTCAAGTAAGGGGATCTCTAATCTTGTGATGTGAGTTGTGGTAGGCTAAACACGTGGCTAAGACACTGTTTGAAATCTGTGAAGGCTCGCAATTTTACAGATTAGGGTTAGTCCTAAATGTGTTGATGCGAAAATAAGGAAGTATCCTCATGTAGTACTGGATGGGTATCTAGTTGATGACACTGGATCAGTTGCTAGGTGGTAGCACCTAGTGGGAGCATGAGGCTTGAGGACTGTGATGTAAAGCCTTGTTAATTGTCGTGTATGACTTTAATAGAAAGGTTCAGCGGGTCCTGGTAGCTAGACCAGGCGGATTTTGAGAAAGAGATCCAAGGTTATAAAAGATGGTTGGTAGGGGAAAAATTGTACTGCTTGAAGGAGTGTTACTCCATAACGAAGGTTATAGATGGTAGTGTTGAAATGTGACCTTGGTAGAACTTGAGATGTTCTCCCAAGAAAGGTTGAGCATGGGGCAACAACACTAGATGAACCTCCTAAGGCACTACAACTCTAACAAGATGGATCACCCAGGGAAAGCCAACGGGATGGCAAGTGCCTGAGTAGGAAGATAAGTCCTACAACATCGAGTGAAGGTCTGAGTTCCACAAGAATGGCAGGGGTGATTTCCAATGGGTGGAGCTTAAATCGAAGTGATAGTCGATGATGGCGAGAGTAGTGCCTATAGGAAGGTCGTGTTGGTTGTGAGCCGAGCAATCCAGCTAAAGCTAATCGGGTTGGTTAGATGAAAGTTGAGGGTGAATTTAAGATGTCGCCAATAGGTGACGAGAGCTTGAAGGAAGAGCTTATGGGACGAGATTGTTCCCAGGAATTGTGTTTAGGTGATGAAATCACCTGATAGCAGCTAGGGGGATGCCTTGGTGTGTGGGCAATTGATGAGATTTAACCTCGTGATTAAGGGTTAATGGGTGTGAAAGAAAGCAACTAGTGGAGTCGATTGGTAACTAGCTGGGGGTAGCTGGTGGCAACTGAAGGCGCCAACTGGTGGTAGCTGCAGCGGCGAGTAGTGGTTGGCTATGGTCGTGCAGCGTCGTAAGAGTAGTCGGTCAATGGCGTAGGTGGCTCTGGAGTCGTGGTTGCGGTTGGATATGGTGCTAAGCAATGGGAAGAGGTTGTCCTAGCCGATGATGGTGGCATTAGAGCCAATGTGGTTGCTCACTGAGTGATGTGAGTTGATTGAAGCAAAAAGTATAAGAAAGTCTAGGAGAAGCCAAAGTCTCTCAGGGAATTAGCTAGCTGCTATAAGGATAGTAAAGTGATATGGGAAAAGCTGACCCAAGAGTGGGGTCATGCTGGTTGAGATGACCAGTGAGATTCAAGGAGCAGCGAGTCTTATGAGATGACATGGTGGTGTCATCGTCGCTGTCAATGAAATGATGTTGTCAGAGAGGTCAAAGGTAACCATTGTGTATGGTAGAACCCCGAAGCCAAGTGTTGTACAGGGCTGAGAAGGAAGCCGAGTATGAATGGCGATGAAGGCTGGTGCCAGTGAGAGTTAAGATGCAACGACCGTGGAAGAAAATTCGTTGTTGTCATGGTATTGTCCTTATCAAGGAGGATAAGGGGAATCGTTATACATGGTTTAAGTCAGGTGTCTATTGCGAATTGAGAATGAACCTGATTAAGATGGCCAAAAAGTTTCGAGCCTCTAGAATATGAGGCTCTGTCGAGAAATGGTGGGATTTCAAAAGTCTTAATGAAATTGAAGCTGGGCGAGTGAATTTGGCTAAAAGACCGCTACAAGGGTGGGGGTGTAACCATGTTAGCTTGTTATGGTATGGGACCAAAGACACGAATCATCCTATAGGTGCAATGTAATAAGTAATTGTGCAAATGGTAAAGAGCCGATCACTTGTGCCACACACAGTGGGTGATGACAAGGGCCGATTAATGGTTTTGCGCCCTTAAGTGCAATGGTAGGATTCTTGACTCGTGGTAGGGTTTATCAGCCAAGGTAAGGCCTAGCATAGGACATGATTGTGAAAGCTGAATTCAGTAAAGAATTGAAGGGGTTGCTCAGTAAAGAGTTCCCTGGTAGGGATATGAGACCCCTACTAGTGAGTAGTGTCGGCCAGTAAGAAAGGCATAAGTATCTCTATGTGCTTATGCGAAGAACTCTTGATTGGGAGAAGGTTTTGGCCTGAGCATGGTCAAGCTAGAGGTGAGAATGTAATGGTGCATGCATCTCCAAGCTCGAGGTGGACTCAGGTAGTGCATTTTATTGGCTGAAACATGGTTTTTCCCACTATGAGGTGTAGGTATATGAGTTAGGTGTGAATCAGCGTTAAGTGAGGATTAGCTGGTCAAGGTAGTATACCATGTATGAAAAGGTCGAATTTGGTTAGATAGGCCAAATGGATGCTTCCCATGTAATGGCATGGTTAGTTGATTGGTAATGAGAAGTTGCCATGAGGATCAACTCAAGTTATGCATGCATGTGATTAATGGCGGTATGCCATGGTGGAATGGGAGTCAGAGTGTCTTTTGGCACTAGTAGTGACATTGCGGCGGATGATCAGTGATAAGACATTGCTGGTGGGACCAACATAAAATCGGGGCCATGTGTGATTGGTAGTGGGGAAACGTTGCCATGTGTGATTAGCGTAAAATCGTGGTGGACTGATCAGTGATGCAATGTTAGCACATGTTTATTTCAATTGATAGGGAAAATGGAAAGTGGTTTGCAAAGCGATGCTTCGAGGCAAAGGAAATCCATCAAGAGATGGACATCGTTACAATAAGCATGACTAGTGACCAATGGTGCGGTTTGGCAAGAGACCAAAGCGGTATTCGGTTGAAGAATGTCCTCGAGAAGAGGAGGACCAAAAGCCTAAGAGAAGCCTTATGGTGGGAATAGCCCGAGGTAAAGGTGAAATGGTTAGGCCATGAGATTCTCGAGCATGGGAATTTGGCGTGTAGCCCGAGACAATGGCATTTAAGGGGGGTGGAATGTAACACCTAGTGTTACTAGTGTTAAAAGAATAAGAAAGGAAGTGAGAAACTTCCAAAAATACCCTTAAGAAGGTGATGGATTCTCGAGAATAAGGGCACCCTATGAAAGGGGCATTTTGATAATTTGGATAGTGAAGTCCAATAAAGGGTATTTTGGTAAATTGGAAATAATTCCTAGGTGGAACTAAGTATGGAAGTGAATTAATTTTCCATTTTTTGTAAAAATGAGGAGATAAATAGGAGTAATAATTCACTAAGGGTATTTTTGGTAATTTTGGAGTAAATTCCATAAAGGAATTAAATTGTGCAAAATGGGAAAATAGTGGATATTCAATTATTTGAGGAAATAATTAATTTTCCCTAATTTGGTGAATTAATGTGGTAATCCCACATGGATGGTTAAGATGGAAGCTTGGAAGCCAAGTATGGTGTCTTAGAGTGACACATGGCATTATGTGATCTAAGATAAATGGAGAGATTTAAATAAATGCAAAATATATTATATTAGTCTTTCAAGCATTTAATGAGAGGCATGATAGTATTGGATTAAAAGAAATTCCAAAAAGAAATTGTTGTTGCCAAAATACAACAATCTATTTTTAATTGTGGACAGATGTAAAAGTCTTGGGAGTCGTGCCTTCAACGATGAGAACCTTGATGAGCAATTGGATCGACAACCAAGCAGATCTGCTGATCCAACAAAGCTGATGGTCTGATAGGGCTGATGACTTGGTGGATCTGATAGATCTGGTGATCTGGTAGGCTGAGGATCAGGTGGCCCAAGATAACCGAGTGGCCTTAGATAACTGAGCGACCTTGGTTGAACGAGTGACTTGAGGCGACCGAGTGGCCTTGGATGAACGAGTGACCTAAGGCGACCGAGTGGCTTTGGATGAACGAGTGACCTAAGGTGAGCGAGTGGCCTTGGATGAACGAGTGACCTGAGGCAACCGAGTGGCCTATAAAATGAGAGCACCATTAGGACGCAGGTGGGGGTCCCCGCGCAAACCCTCCGATGCTTAAGTAAGATCTCGAGAAAAGTCAAGAATTGTACTTGAATAACTTAAGAATGCGTACCTTGTGATGGAGACAGGACCTTGTATTTATAGTGAAGAGTGAGGGAGGCCTCGCGATAATTTCGGCGAAGATCTTGCGACCCATTTCAAGGATTTCAAAGCCCATCCGACTGGGCGCTTGATGACGAGAAGGGGTCCACTCGGTTGCAATTGAGTGGACCAAAAAAATGGCCGGGTTAGGGGTCACTCGGCATAACCGAGTGACCCCTCACTCAGTTATGACCCGTGGGGGATCGCTCGGCATAATCAAGTGGCCCCCCACTCGGTTATGCCGAGCCGGGTAGCCACTGGGCATAACCAACTAAGGTTATGCCGAGTGGGTCTTCTTCTTCCTCCTCCGGATGCTTTTCTCACTCTCTTCAGGCATATTGGGGCCCATATTTGATGAAGTCTCGGCAAGTAAGGATGGAGATCTAGTATATAATGGCAAGTAAGGAAGACTTGTCCTCCTTTAGCCATTTGAAGAAAGAAAGAAGAGATTGGAAGAAGCTTTCCAAGGAGAAGAAAAGAGAAGAAAAAGGAAAGAGAAGGAAGAAAAGAAGAAAGGTAAGGTTTCTACCTTGATGTAGTATAAGTTCTTTTCATTTCCCTTGAATAATAGGTTAGTTCTTTAAAATTTGTTTCAAGGATCTCTTAAGGAGAAGAGTTGGAAGGAAGCTAGGAAGAGTTTAAAAGCTTCAAAGAATGGAAAAAGTAAGGGATAGCCCCATGGGATGGTGGCTTTGCAATGTTGTAAGTATGGTTGATGAGCAAATATGTGTGCATTGGCATGTTGTTTGTGTTCAATGACCTATGGCCATAAGGTTGTGTGGGGTAGGGTAGGTTTAAGCCTTAAACCAAGGTGGCTGTGAGGATGTAAAGGCCCTAACTTTATTGCATTGCATGCATTAGCATCACATTTTATATTCACGTTCATACTTATTGTCATTGCACCCTTATTGAGCTTAATACCTCATGAGGTTTTTACCCTCAAATATAGGTTCTAGAGGCATGGGAAAAATCAAGGCAATGATGAAATGGCATGTGGATACATGGGATTGAAGATTCAAGACCATTGCATGGCTCATGGAAGCCTATTTTCAGTTGTATTGATTTTATGTTGTAATAAGCACCATGAGTGGGTGTAAAAAGGTAGTATTTTTCCTTTGTTGTGTAAACTTTGTGGAGGAAGAAAATCAGTATATTCTTTGTAAGCTTTTGTGGAAAAGTGGGCATTTTTTATGTATGTATGAAGGGTGTAATTTCTGGAAATTTTGGGTTAAAAAGCCTAAGAGAAAAAAAAAAGTGTAGGGTTGGTAGGTGGCAGCAGTTGGGGCCCACAGGGGGCCACAGCAGGCAGCAGGTGCCGCAATAGGTGCGTGGGCGAGCGCAGGGGAGCGGTGGGTGTGCTGGGCCATGCGAGCGCGAGGGCGCTGGCGAGCAAGCGGGTGAGCAATTAGCCCACCACGGGGCCCCGTGCGGGCCCTAGTCGAGCCAGCAGGCCCCGCTGGCCAATTTTTTTTGAAAAATTTGGGGGATTTTGGGGTAATCCTTGGTTGATTATGGGTCTCGGAGGAATTCCCAAAAATAAAGGGATTTTGGGTATTTTTGGAGAAAATGCCAAAATTTTTGGGAATTTAAATTATATGAGCTTTTCCTCCAAAATTGGTAAAATCAATGGGTTGATTGAAATGGTGAATTTATGGAGCCCGGTGGAATTCATGGAAAGAAGAAGAATTAAAATAAATAAAAATGAAAATTGGGCAAACTCAATGGAAATTAATTAGTCAAGTGTGATATGGTTAAAGCCCAAATCTACTAGTGGATCCTGGGATGAGGGAAGGGAAGGACGAAGCCTAGTTCCCACCTAGGGTGTTCGTGTTGAAACATAGTCTATTCTTCACGAATGGCCGAACATGTGAGCAATTCGGTTAATTGTTGACGAGTGGCACCCATAAGGGGGAACAGGGCGTCACAGGTATCCTGTAAGATCAAAGACAGTCAAAAGACAGGCGAAGATTTCTCTCACGTGGGCCCTTTGATGCTCTAGTCAGATGAGGTCATGGTAATGAAGTATAGAAACTAATATGCAACAACATAGTTGTTGTTGCCAAAATATAACAATCTATTTTTAATTGTGGGTAGACGTAAGAGCCTTGTTAGTGTGAGCTAAGTCTTGGTGGCTAAGAGGGTCTGATGAATGATTGGGTCAGATGATCACGTGGGTCTGGATGATCATGTGTGTAATACCCGAGTTTTTTCAGAATCAAACATGACGTAATGCCTGAGACAAATGTTCATTTTCTAAGCTAGGGGCAAAGTCGTAATTATGGAAGTTTGGGTACAAGTGCAATTGACCAAAAATCTTGAGAATTAGTGTAAAAGATATGAACTTCAAAATATTTTGGATTTCAAACTCAAATCAAATGAAACTTTGGATTCCAAACTCCATTAAATTCAATTAAGGGATAAGTGGCACCATGTGGATGGAAACACATGGATAGAAATGATTATATGGACACATGACATCATTTGGATGGAAACACATGGATAGAAATGATTATATGGAGACATGGCACCATTTGAATGGAAACACATGGAAGTAATGATGATCTTGAGGCACTTGGCACAAAGTGATTGGGACACATGGAAAGGAAATTATGAGGCACAAATTTCACGGCTAAGTGGCCAAATCTTTGGTGACACATGGCAAAGGGATAGAAGAAATAATGATAAGTCATAATTATGGGCGACATGTGGCGAAATGGGATTCGCCGAACATCTCTATAAATAAGGCCAATGGGGGAAGATTTCATCCATTCCAAAAGGAGAGAAAGAGAGGTTATTTTCAGAGGCTTCTAAGTGAGGTTTTGTTCTTAAAAGAGAGGGGGAGTACTGCAAAAAATGAGAGTGAATTTCGTGGAGGAACAAAGGAGATATAAAGGTTCGATGGGAAATAGCACCTCGTCAGAGTTTGGACCGAATCAGTCATAAATTAGTGAGGTAAGTTCAGTTCTTTGTCTTAATCTTGTAGAGCATTGAAAAATGAAGCTATAGGATCGAATCGGAGTTAAAACGGCCGAGTTATGGCTAAAATACGAAGGAGATCGGAAGCTGTTCGAAAATAAGGGACGACACGTGAGCTTCACGCGCCGGGAGGGGTTGCGCGTGAGGACCAATCTGGGAGCGTGGACGCGCCCGTGAGGACCAATCTGGGAGCGTGTAAGGGCGCGTCCGACCTCATTTTTTCTTGAACTTTTGTACCAATGACCCTTACTTTAAGATCCACACTTCTGTATAAAAAAATTTGGCATTTACCTTACGAAAACTCGTGTTTTGACAGTAAACAGTGTCGATTTGTGTGCAAACAGTACACCTGAAAGGTAAATAGTCAAGGTGAGTGGTTTATGCATACTTATTACTTCTTCTTGATCACTCTTAAGTTGATTTATGGGTGGTTTTCGCTTATGTCTCATGTTTTTTTGTTTTCGAGCATTTCTTTCCTATTTTGCCTGCATCTCGGAGTTTGTGGTTATGGTTATGGTTGTGGTTAAACATGACTACTCTCGCACGTAGCTTATGGTTTGCACATCACATTTTCCTTGGTCATGCACCGTGCCTACAGGTGGGGTTGTGCCTTGTTTGTAACACTCCAAATGTTTTGGGCGTGTTATAACTTAGGATTTCGGGAATATAATAATTTTCCATATCACAATTGTTGTCATATATCACACAAATTCTCAAAAAATCCTAATTTTCACCTCCTTAGCTTAACAAACCCAATATTAAATAGCTAAGACAAGTGTTAAAATTTCAAATGCGGAAGCTAGATCGAACCTAATATGGTTCACATCCATAATGCTTTATTTATCATAAATAAAATCGTTCAAGACGTCTATAAAATGTATTACATAGACATCATCTCTCATAAGATAACTGAACGCCTTAAACATATCCAAGACATACATAAGTTCGCACATAAATAAAGATATGATAAACATGCTACAAACATTAAATTAAACTTATTCTTCAACTACCTCCTTTCCCTTAGAGCCGATTGTCGAACCTAGAACGTTTGAATATTCTAGGGACATAGTCTAATTAGAAGATGAATCTTCTAGTGAGAAATTTAAAAAAAAATCGTTTATGTTAATGCACGAACAAGTATAAAATGTATGAGAAAAATAACGAGAACTATTCCAAAGTGTCTCGTGAACATGTCAGCCTCCTCCAATGAGAGTTTTCTCAATGGTGCAGGTATAGCACCTCTCGGGAGGTCCCCAACCATGTCACCTCGGCCCGACGTTATAGAACTCATGCAAACACCACATCCATTGTCCCTTAGACTCATGGTCTTCCCCACGAGAGCTTTCTCGATGGCGTACGCATAGCGCTTCTCGGAGGATATCCGAATTTTTACCTTGTCCAACAACAAATAGGTGCAACATTATAACCACACGAATTTTATAAATGTAACAGTTAAAAAGCCAACAACATATATTTTTTAGAAAAAATATAGTTCATATATGCAACATGATTTCATGTAAGAGAACAACAAGAGTTTATGTACAATAACTTCACAAAACACGTCTCACGAAATAGAAGTCTCTCATAAGAGAATAAAAAATAAGATTTGGAGTATAGGAGTCTCACCTTGTTAGTTTATCTCTTTGACGGTATGATTTCACTGCAAATGGCCTAGGTTTCTACAAAAAACACATATTTTGGTAAATCTAACCTCAAATATTTTTACTTAAGTTGAGTGGAATTAAATTAGGGAAAAAACTAAAAAAATTGGAGAAAAATGGGCCCCTCATGTGCCTTGCAAAGGTGGGCCACGCGCCTTCACGCGCAACCACTTACTCACACGCGGCTACCAGATTTCGGACAACATTGCGTTGTTTTCGTATTTCAGCCATATCTCCTTCGTTTTAACTCCAATTCAACCCTTGTTTGAACCTACATGACCCTCTCTTCCCTCTCTATAGGATTATAAAAAAAAAGGGACTTACCTCACTTTTTTTCTGACTGGTTTTGGTGAATTCTAGTGAAGACCCCAACTCCAAAGAGGCTCATTCTCCACCGTTTTCTTCCCGTCTTCTTGCAAAACTTCCTCCCCTATCTCTGGAGAATGATTCCCCACTTAGAGTGCCTCACTCCTCAAAACTCCCTTGAATGATTTGAGAACAAGCTATAATGCCTATTTATAGATTACTTGAACCAATCACATTATGCCACTTGTCACAAGCTTAGCCATGGACTCCAAAGACTCAAACCTATAATTGAATGGTTTTTCAAATCCAAAGCTAGAATGAATTTAACTTTTGAAATCCAAGCTAATACCCCAAACTTCTTCCAAATGACATTTTGGCCCTTATTTCAAGTTGTCAACTTTAATATTTTACCACATAAGCTTATAATTTCATCCTTATTTCATTTGGATAATTCTCTAATTACAATTACACTCTCAAACATCAAATTTATCGAGATACTTAAAATCTCAAAATTAATAACTGAAAATTACTCGATATGTACAATTTTTTGGAAGCCCTTACCATTATTCGATCTTTTTAGGCTATAACTTAGCTTAACCGAAAACCGTCTCTCATTTTATTTCTTTATGTGCCATAAATCTCATCTCGGGACGCTCGTCAAAGATATACGTTTGTCCTTAGGTATCTAAGCTCCAGGGCACTCCCTGTGACCAATTCGGTTATTTGTTGCCATTTAAAGCATATTTTTTAGTATTTTAAACTCACTTAAAATGCATGGCATCTTCATGAAAATATGGGGTATTATATTGTTGATATTCCTTGGTTGTGCACCGTGCCTACAGGTGGGGTTGTGCCTTGTTGATATTCCTTGGTTTGTGCACTGTGCCTACAGGTGGGGTCGTGCCTAGTTGATATTCCTTAGTTTGTGCATATTCCTTCTGCTTTGTCTTCAACATGTTTTTGGTGATCATGGCTATTGGTGGATCGGGAACTTGTATATGAGGGTTGGTCGCTTGTTGGAGAATCGTCACGATGATCGGAAGAGGGGGAATCCTATGCCTATACGTGGGGCTGTGCCTGCAGGTGGGGCTGAGGGGTTGGACTCCGATCACGTGCCTACAGGTGGGGCTTAGCCTAGAGGTGGGTGATAGAGCACATATTTTCATACTATTTAGCCCTCATATTTAGTCCTTTCTGCACATTAGTTGTGTTATTTCATTCATCTTGATTTTATTTCATTTTATTTTATAGGAATTGGGCTTCACACTATTTTATTTTATTTTGCCAGGTTTAGGGCCATGGAGCATGAGATGGGGCATGAGACATCTTGATGGCAATGAGATATCTTGGAAATTGGAGATAGAGAAGTAAGGGCAATTTTGGCAGATTTGACCTCCTGCACTTCCTTCAGTATTTTGGCCAAGACAAAATTCCAGAATGAAGATGATGTCTTCAGAGATACTGTAGGGGATTTCTTGAGCTTTCTGTAATGGTATGGTTTGTCCAAATCCGAGTTCGTTTGGGCCTTCAAACAGCACTTCAAAATCGGGGCCAAGAAGTTGGGGGCAAATTAGGAAAACTGCACAGATACTGATTCTTTAAAAGGCCATATCTTTTGCGTCCGATATCCAAATAAAGTGATTCAAAAGCCCAAGTTCATATACTCTTTCTGATATAAACTTATTATGAAGAGGCCGAAGCCCATAACGCACGTTAACCTATCCGAAATCGGCCATGAACAGGCGGTAATCTAGGGTTTCCTCCTAAAGCTCTACTTAAGCACCTTAAGAGGCCATTAGAGATTCATTCTTTTCTGGGGCATGAACAGTAGCCAACTTCTCTTCTCTCCATTGTTCTTGTCAAGATGGAGGGCTAA
The DNA here is from genome assembly GCA_036245055.1 of Diospyros kaki. Lineage (NCBI taxonomy): Eukaryota > Viridiplantae > Streptophyta > Magnoliopsida > Ericales > Ebenaceae > Diospyros > Diospyros kaki. The sequence goes on from BSEG01000010.1 coordinate 20,402,311, forward strand.
GGATTCTGTAATCAAGTTGCAACACCATCCTTGTTCCCGGTTTGAGTCTTGGATTTAATGGAAATCTGTTTGTTTTAGTTTTAACTTTGTTGTTTTCTTGTTTCCGTCTCTCTTAAATCTGTGTATGTGTTGATACCGGTTGGATGAATGCATGCATTGTCTTTGTTTGAGAATCCAAGGTTTTTGTGCTCGGTTGAGGCTTTAACTGGAAACGAGAACAACCTGTTTGGATGGTACTTCAATCAGTCTCAAATCTGTGAAATCTGTTTATTGGTTTTCTTTCCAATCTTTGGCGGTTGTTAAACGATTTTTGTGATTTTCGATTTGAGGATTAAAACTAAACAAATTGTGTATTGAGAAGGCGATGAAAACTGGGATATAAGGTTGGTTTGCAACTGATTGCATCTCGATTTATTTATTGTGTTCTTGCTTATCTTGTTTTCAGTTTTTCATCAAAAACTTCCCCCCCCCCCGTTTAGCCTTGTTTTGACAGATCCGCTTGAGGTTCGTTGGGAGACGACTTTGGGTTACACCCTATTGCAAATCCAAATCATCATTTATCTAATCTATCGGTGTTCGACAGCCCCGATCAGTGGGGCTGAGGCGTTTATCACAAGGGACTGCAGGAATTATGGTGACTCAGGGAGGTTTTAAATTGACGTAATCTTCATAGATTTGTACTTATTTCTGCATACTTCCTGGCTTAATTGCTTAATTCTCTTGCATGCATGGTTTTCTTTCTTGTACCACTCATTTAGATGTAACAGTTTAACTCGGGTGTTTCATACCCCTGGGATATTTAACGTCCCAGGTATCCCAGCATATCAAGTACCAGAGATGAGAAAGAGAAAAGGGCTAGGAGGAGGCCGAAGTTTAGTTTAATTTCCTGTACTATGGATCTTATGTAACATTTGGGTTTGTTTGAGAGTTGTGTGTCGTAATTATATAAACAAGGGTTACGTAAGGCTTGGATTTACTTATTATGCTGTTAAAGTTGTAAGTCATGATTCCTATGTACTGTGATCGTGGTAAGAGATATTTCATGATTTTTGGAAGTCATGCATTATGGTGTACTCATATTAGAGGTTTTATTATTAGAAATACTTTTTATCTAGCTTTAGCTAGCTATCAGGTTCGATCCATTGCTTCCATTGGTAAGGATTTCCATAACGCCTTTATAGGATATTAGCTTGTATTTAGCTTCATTATATAATTAAAAAGTGGGGCATCACAATGTGGGTCTGATGATCTGGTGGTCTGGTGATCTAGTGGGTCTGATGATCAGGTGGCCCAAGATAACCTAGTAGCCAAGGATAACCGAGTGGCCCTTGATAATCGAGTGACCCTTGATAACCGAGTGGCTAAGGATAATCGAGTGGCCCTTGATAACCAAGTGGCCTGCAAGATGAAAACACCGTTAGGACGCGGGTGGGGGTGCCCGCACAAAACCTTCGATGACTAAGTCAGTTCTCGAGAGAAAAAGTGTTAAATTGTACTTCAAAGGCTCAAAAAGTGGGTACCTTATGAGGAAGGATGGCCTCCTATTTATAGTGGAGGGTGAGAGAGCCACATGGCAATCAGGGCGATAATTTCGAGGCCCATTCCAAAGATTCTGCAGCCCATTTTGAGGGTTTTAAAGCCCATTCGGCTAGTCTGACGTGAATGCTTTCTAACATGGCCTTCTTGCGAGACACCGCAAGGGGGCTCACTCGATCATGATCGAGTGGGCTATGAAAATGGAGTGGGCCTTCTTCAGCTACCTTTAACGCTTTTACCCTTCTCTTTTTTCTTGATTTATCTCCCTTTTTGCTACTGCATTGGGCCCATCTTTAATTAGGTATTGGCTTGATTTTTTTGGGTATATCAATTGCTCCTTTCTTTTTTAGCCGAGAAAGTCGAGTGAAAGAGCATACAGTCCCGGGAAAATCTTGCACTTTTCTTGCCATATTTTTCTTTCCTTCGGAAGACCGTTTGTGTGTGTTTGTTTTTTATTTTTTGCATTCATCCGTAAGTTTTGATGTTTTTTTGTCTTTTGAGCCCCTATAAATAGGGCTCAAGGCCTTCATTTGATCCACATGCAACTTGGTCGTGGGTGTCTTCAGAGCTCAAATTCTCTCAGGTCTCAGCGCGTTTCAGGCCTCGTCACATTTCCAGGCCCATTGTGTGAGACATTTGGCTACTCGATCACAATCGAGTGGCTTATGTTGGTGCGGTTGGGGAGCCAATCGGTCATGACCGAGTGGTTGTGTGGTGCGGTTAGGGGCCCACTCGATCACGACCGAGTGGTTATACTGGTTTTAGCTGAGGCCCACCCACTCGGTCATGACCGAGTGGGTGTCTTCACCTGTTCCCAGCTGCTTATTGCTTGCTCCCTTTCACGACTCTGTTTTTCTTCATTTTGTACTGATGTTTTTGCTTTGTTTGCAGGTACTGTTCACTGTGACCATCCGTATTTTTTCACTTCTTCAACATTTAAATAAGGTAATGTTCTAGAGTCTCTTCAATATGTCGAGGAGAAAACCGGCATCATCCCCCAGCCCCGCACACATTCTTGAGGATTCAAGCTCTCGGCTTCGTTTCAAAGATTTTGAGAGGGTTTATGATGCCACCCTCTTGGGATACATGGTACGGTACACTCGTCTTGATGAGCCAGACCCCTTGCAAGTGGATGAAGGCTCCCTAGGTATTTATTACGCTTGTTTTGAGGTGGGGCTTCACTTTCCTCTTCCGCCTTTTGCCAAGGAGTGGTTGCGTCATTATGGGATCGTTCCAACTTAGCTCCATCCTAATGGTTGGGCCCAACTGGTGGGTTTCCCTGTACTTTGTCATCAATGGGATGTGGTCCTTTCCTTGATGTTTTTCAGCTGTTTTTATCGGTTGCAAAGGGCTAACAAAGACCATCACCTCTGCACACTCCAAAAGATATCTGGTTTCAAACTGTTTAACGCTCTTCCTAACAAGATCAACTGGTTCGAGGAACGATGGTTGGTGATAGAGCCTCCACCTAATTGGGATGCTCCCAAGCATTGGAACCATCACGATGCTACCCAATGGTTCCCTCCTTCCAAAGATGTTCGGGGTGTATATCGTCATCCTGTTGACCTGTCGAGTCTCTTAAGTTTAGAGAATTTTAGAATCGCGGGTTGGGGGTTGTAACACCAACTGCTCCTCCTCTATCTTCTAAGCTATCCAACCGAGGAATGAAAGGGGTTGAGGAGGAGGAGATGGAAATGCCTGGGCCATCTTCACATCCTCCTTTTGATCCTCAGGAGGAAATCACTCCTGGGAGTAGATTTCCTTTTGCCATTGTCTTCATTGTTTTGCTACCGCATTACTTCCTATACCTAATGTTTTGCACGAATTCTTGTAGGGATGGCTAGATTAGGTAGACTGGTGGAATTGTGTAGGCGTCATCGTGAGGAGGAGGCATGCATTACGGCAACAACTGGGGCTTCGTTTCGTCACACCGAGGGATCTACCAGCTCTTGACCTCCTCGATCGCGCAAACCTATAAGAGTTTCTCCTACCGGGATTGAAAGGCGTCGTTGCCCAAGAGGTGACTAGTCGAGTGTAGACGTGCCTTCTCCTATGGAAAGCCCAGCATCAGTTCCTCTTTCACAGGAAGAAGCCATTGATGTTCCTTCTCCAGCTCCCAGCTCTTGGGAGGGACAAAGTTAATCTTCTCAATTTTCCAGAGACATGGACCAGATGGAAGAAGAATGTCGTCGCCCAGTGATCCCCAACAGGAAGGATCGTCGTCGCCTTGACAGTGAAAATTCAATGAGGTCATCTCATATCCTTCCCGTTCTTAATGAGGTGAAGCAGACTATGATTCTTGGGGATGGTACGAAGCTTAGCAGTCAAGACTTTGAAGTTTCCCCCTGGGTACGAGACAGACTCTGCTTTCGAACTTGGGATTGCTGCCTGTCTCATTTACTCCACCATTCTCCCTTGAGATGAACGACTATTTATTGACAGTAACCATGCCCAGGCTAGGGATGAAGCGGAGCAATTCCTAGTGCAAGGGATTTAGGGGATCATTACCTTTAATGCAAGGGATACGGCATATCCCAAGCAAGTAGATGCCTAGATGTCGGAGTGGAGGAATCGCCAATCCTCCTAGAATGAAGAACGCCAGGAGCTAAAGTGTCACGCTCGCCGAGCTGAGGCCAAGAAGCAAAATGTGGAGGCAGAGCTTGAGGGCATGCATGCTCAATTGTCTGAGGTTGTTGTTGGTACCTCGGGTCTTCAAGGAGAAATTCAGGATTTATGCTCTAAGCTGGAGGCTAAAGAGCAAGAATGTCAGGTTGATGATGAGGCATGAGGAACTTCTACAAGAACACTCTCTGCGCTTGACAGAGCTAAAGATAAGTCGTAGGGATGCCCGCACCATCCGTGTTGATGGGATGAAGGAATATCATCTTTCGATCGACTACCAAGATAGGAAGGGGAGGTATACCTTAGGCTTTTTAAAGTATGGATTTTATCTGGCTCGCACCTATCTAGAATCTCAGTGTCTAGGAGAGACTTTTCCTAAACTTCTGCTTACCCCCGAAGTTGAGGAGTCTACCTAGGTGGACTAGCGTCAGTATGAGTTGAATGCTCCCATGAGTCTTTCTTCTTACTTGGATTCTTTTATGGTGGACGACTTGGAGAATTTGACAAGCCCATGGGATCTGTTTCCTTTCAACTGTGGGGGAGAAGAAGTGGTGGACAACCCCCAAGAAATTGAGGAGGATCCTGGCGCGACTGTTTAAGGCGTGCCGAATAAGGTCAAGGCTGAGGAAGGAGAACTTCCAATGGTGCTCCCTGAGATTCCTGCTGCATCGTTCGGGTCTACTAGGCACTCCTCTCGCAAGTCTCGCTCCTGCGAGTAGATCCTCATTGTTGTTTACTCTTTTTTTTGGGTACTTTCTGCTGCTCTTGCTACAATAAGAGTTATCACTTTATTCCTAGTATTTATCTTCTTTGATCCACTCAATATGATTCACTCCTCAATGTTTGACTTATTCTTTAATGTTGACCTTAGTCTTGGATAGAAGGTTAGGGCTTTTCTTCCATTGCCAGGCTGTAAGTGGAGCAACGAGCTTGAACATATTTTTACCTCATTGTCGGGCTGAAAGCGGGACAACGGGTTTGAACGTATTTTCACCTCGTTATTGGGTTATGAGCGGGATAACGGGTTTAAACGTATTTTACCTCGTTGTCGAGCCGTGAACAATGCAACAGGTTTGAATGTGTTTTTACCTCGTTGCCAAGCAATGAGTGGGGCAAAGGGTTTGAACGTATTATACCTCATATCGGACAGTGAGCGAGGCAACGAGTTTGAATGTGTTTTTACCTCATTATTGGGCTATGAGCGGGGCAACAGGTTTGAACGTATTTTACCTTGTTGTTGGGTCGTGAGCGGGGCACCGGGTTTGAATGTGTTTTTACCTTGTTGTCGGGCCATGAGCAAGGCAACGAGTTTGAACGTATTTTATCTCGTTGTCGGGCCATGAGTGGGGCAACGGGTTTGAACGTATCTTACCTCATTGTTGGGCTATGAGAGAGGCAACGGGTTTGAACGTGTTTTTACCTCATTGCCAGGCCATGAGATGGGGCAACAGGTTTGAACGTATTCCTTGAGTTTCCTTTCTGCAGGTAAATAATGCTAATAAAATAGTACACAAAATAAAAGTAAAAACACACAAGTATTTTATGTGGTTTGGCCAAATGTGCCTACATCCACGGCCCCAATTAGGGCTTATATTATTGTAGATATTTTGTTAGGTATAGCGTTCATATACAAGTTGAAATAATTCAAATTCCATGTTTTTCCGAGGGTTTCTCCCAAAAGAGTCTGTAAAATGCAGGTGTTGGGACCAATCAACTTCTGAATGCGGTATGGCCCCTCCCAATTTGCTCATAACTTTCCATCATCCTTGAACAAATTGGTCACAATAGACCTTTGGAGTACTATATCCCCTTTTTCCATGGGCCTATTCCTTACCCGAGAGTTACAATAACTGGTGATTCTTCTCTAATAAGCAGCTATCCTCGTTGCGGCGTTATCCCGTTGCTCCTCAATCAAATCCAAATTTTCTTGCAATGCTTCGGAATTCCTCACACCAATCTCTTCCTCATACACCATCAGCCTAGGAGACTTAGCTGAAATTTCAATGGGAATTAAGGCCTCTGTTCCATATACCAGATTGAATGGAGTTTCACTAGTAGCAATTAGATTAGTCGTTCGGTAAGCCCACAAGATCGATGGTAGTTTGTCAACCCATGTTCCCTTGGCCCCTTCAAGGTGGGTTTTTAGACCATGCAATATGGTTCGGTTGCTGACCTCAGCTTGCCCATTAGCCTGGGGTATGCTACTGAAGCAAATCGTAGTTGAATCCCTAGGTTATCATAGAATTTTCTAAATGAATCGCAATCAAACTATTTTTCGTTGTCTGTAACGATAATTCTGGGTACTCCAAACCAGCACACTATGTCTTTCCATACCATTGCTTCTACTTTTCTTACTGTAATGGTGGCCAATGGCTCTACCTCAATCCATTTGGTGAAATAGTCAATGGCTACCAATAAGAATTTTCTCTGCCCTGATGCTTGCGGGAATGGGTCCAAAATATCTAAACCCCACTGAACGAATAGTATAGGCTGGAATGCAAGCTGTAACTGAGATATCAGGGTGGATTGGATTGATGCATGTCGCTGGCATTTGTCACTTGATTTAACTTTCTTTAACGAGTTTGATCGTAACGTGGGCTAAAAGAAACCTACCCGTAAGAGTTTAGTTGCCAAGGCTCTTACTCCCAAATGCTCTCCACATACCCCGCTATGGGTTTCTGCTAAAGTATATTCGGCTTCTTGAGGACCCAGACACTTGAGAAGTGGTATACTGAAAGCCCGCTTATACAATGCCCCATCTATAATGGTAAACCTTGCTGCCCATATCCTAAGTTTCCTTGCTTCTTGGGGATTATTAGGTAGTTCACTGCTGGTCAAGTAATGATAAAGGGGCGCTCGCCAGTCCATTCCTACTTCAACACGCGACACCTCTTTCTCCTCAATACTCGGTTGATGAAGCACTTCAACAAATACTGATCGTTCAGTCGTTTCTTTAGTGGATGCCAGTTTGGATAAAGCATCCACGTGTCCGTTGAGTGATTGATTTATTTGTATTAACTAAAAATTCTAAACATCTGTGCCATGTCTTTCACCTTACGCAAATATTGTGCCATTACCTGTTCCCTGGTTTCATACTGCTCGTGAAACTATAGAACAATCAATTGGGAGTCACTATGGGCGATCAACTGTGTTACCTCCAATTTTTGTGCCAACCTCATTCCTGCAATCAATGCTTCGTATTTTGCCACATTGTTGGTACTTGGGAAAGCAAATCATAGAGAATATTCTAACATTTCTCCCTTAGGGAGTATAAGTACTATCCCTGCTCCGCTTCCTTGCAAATCGAATGCCCCATCCACAAACAGTAGCCATTTGGTCTGCTTATTTCCCCCCACTTTATCGGAGTGCGTACATTCCACAATAAATTCAGCCAATGCCTGCCCTTTTATGGCTTGTCGGGGCTGGTACTATATATCATACTCGCTCAGTTAAATGGACCATTTTGTAAGGCAACCAGAGCATTCAGGCTTCTGCAAGATACTTTGCAATGTTTGGTTTATCAATACGATGATTGAATGAGCTTGAAAGTATGGCCTCAATTTTCTGGAGGCATTAAGCAGAGTTAGTGCCACCTTTTCAGCAAAGGGGTAACGTGTCTCTAGACCATACAACACCTTACGACGTAGTATATTGGTCGATCCACCTGTCCCTCTTTTCTAATCAATACCGCACTTATTGCTTCATCATTTATCCCCAGGTATAAGTATAATGTCTCTCCAGTTTTTGGACGTGTCAATAGGGGAACTTCTTTCAAGTACTCCTTTAATGCTTCAAATGACTTTTGGCATTGTTCTGTCCACTCAAACTTTTTCCTAGCCCTCAGTGTCCGTAAAAAAGGGACCTCTTTCTCAACTGACTTAGAGAGAAAACATCCTAGGGCTGCCATTCGTTCGGTCATTCGTTGAACTTCCTTGATTGATGTTGGCAGTTCCATATCCAGTATCGCATGAATTTTTTCGTGATTCACCTTGATCCCCCTTTGTGTGATCATGTAACCCAAGAATTTTTCGGACTGCACTCCAAAGGCGCACTTTGTTGGGTTTAGCCATATTTTGTATTATAGAAAAACTTCGAGCACTTGTGCCAGCTTTTTTACGTGTGATTCATTCTCCCGACTTTTCACAATCATGTCATCAACATATGCTTCCAATGTGTCCCCCAGCAACTCTTTAAAGACTTTATTCACCATGCGCTGATAAGTGGCCCCAGCATTCTTGAGCCCAAAGGGCATGACTTGGTAACAATACGTCCCCTTTTCAGTGATAAACGACATTTTCTCCTGGTTTAGAGGATACATCATTATTTGGTGATACCCTGAGAAAGCATCCAAAAAGCTCAAGATTTGATACCCAGACGTTTCATCTATGAGTCGATCGATCTGAGGTAGTGGGTGAGAATCTTTGGGACATGCCTTGTTGAGATTGGTAAAGTCCACACACACACACGTCATTTTTCGTTAGGCTTCGGGACCATGACGACATTGGCCAACCATTCTGCATACAACACTTCTTGAATGAAGCCTGCCCTCAGTAGTTTATCAATTTCCTCTTCTAATGCTTGTAACCTATCGGGGGCAATGTTTTGCTTCTTCTGCCTGACTGGCTTGAACTGGGGATCTACATTCAAATGGTGACATATCACATCTGAACTAATCCCTGGCATTTCTTTTGGTGTACAAGCAAATACTTCTAAATTTTCCCGTAGGCATTTCACAATCTCTTCTTTTACACGTTCTGGAAGTTGTGAGCCAACATATGCTAATTTCTCAAAATCAATTTCATTCAAGTACACTGCCTCTAATTCTTCAACGGGTTGAGGTTTACGAGCTATTCCTTCTTCCAAGGATTTATGTATAGTCTTCTCAGAGATAGATAAGGTTTCCTCAATTCTCTTTCCTTTTGTAGATAACACATAATAGGTATATGCCTTCCTTTGGTCTCCCCGAGTTTGTCCAACTCCAACGGGCATAGGGAACTTCATCAATAAGTGCATTAGGACACCACAGCTCTCATATCATTGAGTAGTGGGCGGCCCAAAATCATGTTGTATGCTACCGAGAGAGCTTTAACCACCATAAAGTTTGCCTGTTGAGTCAGTAGGGGTGAATGTAATTGGCTCTTCGTCATCTCTAACCTCCATCACCGAATTAACTTTGTAGGCTTGACAGGCATATGCCTTTTGGGAGGCCGATGTGTCTCTAACTAGGGTTTCTCCTCCCAAGATAACGTGAATGGCTTGTTGAGTTGGTTCATAATCTAAATGAGGGTCTTTCCTACGATCCCTTCCTCTCTCTTACTGCCTTTAGTTTTGCCTTTCATGTCCATCGCGCTTGTTTTCCCTTTGTAGGGGCTGCCGGCCTTCTTCTCCTTCATTTTGCACATATCTTTACAGGTGTCCCTCTCGAATAAGCATTTCAGTCTAATTTTTTAGTTCCCTGCAATGATCTGTAGAATGTCCACGAGTTTGGTGGTACCTACAATACTCCTCTTTGATTTTTTCCCATGGGTTTGTCAACTCTACGGGGTAGTTTGAGGAGTTATTCCCCCTCTACTACTGGTAGTATAGCTGATCGTGGTTGTAGAAGTTAGGTATAATGATTAAACTGGGGTCTAGGTGCATCTGCTCTCTTACCCCTTTCCTGTCGCCATATGGAATCCTCTTCTCCTTCACGCTATTTTCTTTTTCATTCTTTGTCTTCGTTCCCTCCTAAATTTCTCATGATCTCAGTGTAGAGGATATACTTGTTTGCTCTGACAAACAAATCAGCCAGGGACATTGGAGGATCTAAGGAAAGTGACTCTTGAAGAGAGGCAAGTCGCTTCCCTTGGAGCATGGCGAACATCGCCACTTGGGCTGGCAGATCAGGACTTCAAGAGTGGCATTACGAAATCAGTCCACAAACTGACGTAAAGATTCTTTGTTCCCCTGCCGTATACTGAGCAAGTATGTGGCATCCTTTTTTCTTCGACTGTCAATCACAAAAGCCTTGATAAATTCTACTCTAAGCTGCCCAAACAAAGAAATAGAGGTTTCTGGCAAGCTGTTAAACCATGTCTGGGCATGCCCTAATAGTGTTAAGGAGAAGGCTCGGCACATTATGTCGTCGTCCCATCCGTGCAATATCATCAGTACTCATAGTTTTGAATGTGATCATATGGGTCATCTTTTCCTAAATAGGGGGTGATTTGAGATATTTTGAATTTTCGGGGTAGAGGCCTTTCCAATATATCTGTGGTAAAGGGGCATTTTCTACGTTGATGTTCCTTCACTGCGAGGATTAGCTTTTTTCCACTCAAGCACTTCTTCAACTACTCTTTTCATGTCATCATGTATGCTTGTTGTTGTTTGGTTATCATGTCTTGTTGGCGTACTGGCCACAGTTTCATGGTATCTCCATCTTTGGGGGCTTCTGGTTCTGTTTTCCATTCGTGGATTCTCATTTCTTCGAGGTGTGGTGCGAGGATTCTTCCTTGGATGTGGTGATCTGGGCTTATCCTCCCGACGAGGAGTGGATCGAGAATGAGAATCGGGAGTGGCCTCCTGATAGGAATCAGTTCCCACCTTGGGCTGAGGCTCAGGAGGTGGCATAAAATTTTTCAAGGTATCGGGCAACGTCCCTCTAAGAATCATTCCTTGGAGTATGCCAACAATATCTCGAAGTGCCTGCATGCCCTCAACATGTTGTTGTCTCAATGCTTCATACTCTTCCCATGGGACCATACCTGGTGGTTGTCGTGAAGTCCCAGCTTGATCGACTGGAAGTAGCCCCGAGCCATTGTTAAGTAGAGGTGGTGCTGGCTGGTTCTCCACTTGTCAATTCGGGGAAATGGGGAGATCACCTCCTTGGGGTTGAGTATTATGAGTAGGTGGAGGTGCTCCCTACGGGTGAGAATCTGGAATAATGGGAGGTACTCCCTATTGTTGAGAATTCCATAGGGGTAGGCGTATTTCTATTCCTTGAGAGAGAGTTCGTCGATGTCTACATGTGTTTTCCATTCTTAAGTCGACTTCTTATCTTGCATTTCCCACAGACGGAGCCAATTGTTGTTGCCAAAATACAACAATCTATTTTTAATTGCGAGTAGACGTAAGAGCCTCGTTACTGTGAGCTAAGTCATGGTGGCTAAGAGGGTCTGATGAATGATTGGGTCAGATGATCACGTGGGTCTAGATGATCATGTGGGTTTGATGATCTGGTGGGTCTAGTAATCTGGTGGGTTTGATGATCAGGTGGCCCAAGATAACCGAGTGGCCTTTGATAATCGGGTAGCCAAGGATAACCAAGTGGCCCTTGATAACCGAGTGGCCTGCAAGATGAGAGCATTGTTAGGACACGGGTGGCGGTCCCCGTGCAAACCCTCCGATGTCTAAGTCAGTTCTCGAGAGCAAAAGTGCTAAATTATACTTGAAAGGCTCAAAAAGTGCATACCTTGTGAGGAAGGCATGGCCTCCCATTTATAGTGGAGGGTGAGGGGAACAACATGGTAATCATGGCGATAATTTTGCGGCCCATCCTGGAGATTTCGCGGCCCATTTCGAGGGTTTTGAAGCCCATTCGGCTAGGCGGACGCGAATTCTTTCTGACTTAGCCTTCTTGCGAGACACCGAGAGGGGGCCAACTCGGTCATGACCGAGTGGGCCATGAAAATTGTGCAATCGGGCTAAGCCCACTCTGTCATGATCGAGTGGGCCTTCTTCTGCTACCTTTGACACTTTTTCCCTCCTCATTTTTCTTGATTTGTCTCCCTTTTTGCTACTGCACTGGGCCCATCTTTAATCAAATATTGGCTCAATTTTTTCGGGTATATCAATAGTAATGCACTAAAGGATGCTACAAATGATATGCTAGGCATGTGTGGGTGCATATACACTCTAAAAGAGATACTTCTAGAGTTTAAAAGGTGTTAGACTCAAAAGTCTAAAGACACCTCCAAAATGTGGGTGAAAAGCCCCTAAAATATAGAGGTTGATGTGTATTTAAACCCACTAGTTGGTGATAGAGACATGTGACATGTACATACGAGGGTGCAGTGCACTTCCTTATGGAGGCAAGATGTTTCTCCCATGGTATGTGGGGTGGTCCTAAGGTTAAGCTCAGAAGGGCCTTCAAGACAAACCCTATCATGAGGAAGGACTACTAAAAGGAAGTGGGCTTGGAACAAGGGAGCTGTATTGTCATGGGGCAATGTGATGTAATATAGGCAGGGGATGTATCTCCTTAGATACCTCTAGGAGCATGGCTTAACTAGGGGAATCATGCAGGTTTGTGAGGCTGGCCCCGGATGAATGATAAACTAGTGATGGTTTTTTAGGGGGACATATTCTAGCCTTGGGAAGGTTTATCCAAAAGGACGACCTCCTTCAACCTGCTAACAACTTCTAAGAGGACACTAATAGAGTTACCTGGGAGCCAATCATAAGAGTTGTGAATTATCTACATCTCTTATAAATCTCAGACATATTTTGATTAATAAAAGTATTTTTCTTTTAATACTTGTCAATGCATTCATCTTTATGTTTTCTTGCTTAGATGAAGCACAAAGAGTGTAGCAATGTCAATTGGATTATGATGAGATCATACTAATGAGACTGAATGAATTGTTCTTCATTCTTAAACTATTCCTGGTTGTAAGACTATAGAGTGAGGCCTCTACAGTATTAGTAAGACCGATACACACTATGCATGTTCGTAAGAGGGTAGTTGATCTCATTGACAACTTGTGTGGTGACACTAATGCAAGTGTTTAGGTGCTCATTGTTGAATGAGTTCACTAAATCACCTAACTTGAGAACTCCCAAATGGTAACTCTTGTAAATGTCAATTAGGAGTTCTCTATGGCGATAAGTGCTAGTGATCCCTTGACCTAAGGTACCACAATTATCTTGTATGAGAAAAGTCATGCTTTGATGCCATTGTATGAGGTCCAGGAATATGGGTCTTTAATTGGGTGGTTATTAGGTATGATCGAAATCATACGAAGGTAGATGAGTATGCAAGATGGGATCTAATGACCTTTGTAAGAATCTCAAAAGTTATATGCCCTATGTGAATGATGAAGTTACAACTTAAGAAATCGTTGGCCAATGCAGATAGTTGAGAATTAATAAGAGTTATTAATTCAACCATATGAGTGGTGGACTTAGCATTCATACACATAGTGTTAGTTATTGGAGCTTTGACATTTCACCATACTTCTAGACCGTATCGGGGTATTATGATAGAGGGATCGAATAACACTGGAACTTGTCATGGAAAGGTTCATTAGAAGTGTTGTTTGCATTTCGTTATGAAATGGGGGCCATAATACATTGCTAGACGTCAATCTTGGTCTAAGGGCAAGATGGCAATTTTTGGTCATGTGATGACATAAATTACGAATCTTAATCAAAGAGTTTGATCTCGAGTAGGATTCTTTGATTGCCCTTTGCCATCTTCATAGTGAACGTATACAGTCACGCACAAACAAAGAGAAGCTTTATGGAAAATTCGATGGGACCAAAAAATGTTTTGGTCCGAAAGAATTCGTGGGTCTTTAGGACAAGCTAACACTTGCGAAAAAGTCCATGGGATGTTAAAAATAAGAATGAAAGAAAATGGGATTGAAATTGGTAAGGGGTGGCACACGACGCGGCCTGGGATGAGCCTAGGGCCAATGCTCATGCGACTAGTTAGGGCCTGTGCGCCTACACAATCTAGCCTAGCAACAGGTTGGTCGTGGCCTAGTAGGTCCAAAACGTGCTGGGACTCTATTTCCAACCCTAGTTTGGCTAGGGTTTGGTTTTATCCCCTATTTAAGGTCCTGAACACCCTTTGCCTCATGAGAACAACTTTGGGAAAACTTTAAAAAATTGGATTTGCCTCCTAAGGAAGTTGAAAAGAGGTTTCAAGCGGCTAAAAGCGGTGGATCTTGTGTTCTTAGTGCAAGAAGATCCAAGGGCGTGCACGTTGGTATTAATAGAGTTTCTTCTTTAGTGTGGATCATTTATAAAGGGTGGGTGACACCTCGAGGCACAAAGATTCAACTTTTCATGCTTTGGATAACCAAAGGTTGGTTCATCATTCTTTAATTTATGTACATGCAAATAGAGTTTCATTAGTTGAAAAATTTTAAATTTCTATTGTATTTTTGTTTATGAAACCCAATAGAGTCCTTCTCAGAGGGCATGTAATAACAATGGCTCTCTACTTTTTGCTCTCACTAAAAGTCGTAGGGAAGAGTATGCTAAGGGGGGAGTTATCCCAGAAAAGCCAAGGCCTAGGGTTGTGTTTTTATATTTAGGATGTGGTATGACTTACCCAAGAACGGTATGAATTTTAATGATGACACGCTATTACATCTTCTAGTCGATCACATGGCCTATAAATAAGGGACAGTCTTTTCTTATAAACCTTTTCTCTCTCTAAGGCTATTTAGCATACTCTAAATTTTTGTGTAAATCACTCATTTTCACTTGAGGATTTGTTGTCAAGGGAACTAGCATCGGAAACGGCATGGCAAGGACCAAGAGTACCCCCGCCCTTAGCAGAGAGCCTGAGGGTCACCTTTCTATCCTTAGCATTGAGGATATAGAGAGGATTAAGGGAGCTTTTGGGATACTTGACTCTTGGGAGCCCAAAAAGCCTAAGGAAGAGGAACGAACCTCCTAGTTTGTTGAGGAATGAATAGCTATCCACGAGGGTAGTCTAAAGATGGTCTTGATGCACCCACTCCATCCTTTTGAGATGTTATTTTTGAGGGGGTACAAGCTAACGCCTGCCTAATAACACTTTAACAGGTGGGCTACTTTGGTTGGCTTTTTCATCCTCTGTAGGGAATGAGGCGTGGAGCCAACTCTGAAGCTATTTAGTTGTTTCATTTGATTTAGAGCGGTAAAAGGGTGAGAAGAGTTTATGGGACTTGCGAAGAGCAACACTCCCCTTTTTGCAAATTGCTTGAAGAAGTTAGACTATTTTGAATCACGATGGCTAGTAGTGAAACTACCCATGTCTTAGGAGTACCCACGATCTTAGTGCACAAGGGCAGTAAATGGAGACCCTCCCCGAACCTCCCGAGGTCCTTCTGGTGACAGGTGCAAAGCAAAGTTTTGTGGTTCGACTACTGGGGGAAGGGCTAAAGTGGTCTATCTTTTAAGCCTGTTTTCATATGAGCGTTTGAAGAATGCAGGTTAGCTTATGAAGGAGGACAAGTCACCCAAACCGACAACAACTCCTTATGTTGGTTTCAAAGAAAGAATGGATGAAAACTCGGGTCATCAGTTAAAGCAATTGTGACGGAAACAACACTACCATCACAAAGATTTACAATAGCTAAATGACATAGAGGATGAAGAGGAGGCATAAGCCTCTTTAGTAAGGAAGAATAAGCTTACGCGAGTGACCATCCAAGACAAGGCTGATTCGAACCCATTATTATGTACCAATGTAGTGACCCCTGTGCCTCTTATCACCGATCATCAAGGGATATCTACACTTTTTGAGGGGGAGGAGACATCCAGGCTCAATGTGGCAGTGCTCAGGGAGCATCATCAATAGGATATGGACATCTGTAATTACCCTCTCCCTCCCCCACTACTACGTAGGGGAAAAGTAATGTTGTTTTTGAAGGCAGCTTTTCTTTCGTCGCTTTTTCTAATATCGTTCCGTGGCAATTGCCAAATGGAAAGGGAAAATTTTGAGATTTGTCCTAGGTTATTAGACATCGATATAGTAGAGGATCAAGGAATCAGAGCAAGGCTTATTTACACAACAATCTTACCTCAAGATGAACAAAGATTTTTTTGATAGATGTCTAGAGACATGGATTGGGTTAAGAGGTTGCTTGTTAAGGTAATAATTGTTACAATTTGCTTTTATATTTTACAAATTATGATCTCCTAACACTCTGTCCCTATTTTTGTAGGTCATTCAAGTGATAATTATTGCCAACATGAATAACCGGGCGTGGCTAGTGTGAGCCAACAAGGAATATCACTCGAGAATAAAATAAATCTTGCACTAGCAGAACGAGTACACATCTTTTCAATGGCATGCCCAATAATATGAAACTACCCAAGATGAAGCTCATAATCGAAAGGTAAATGTTAAGAGTTTGAAAATAAAGAATCTGTCTCTAGAGAATGAGCTTGCAAGAATAAAGTTTGCCAACAAGGAGCAGAAAAAGAAATGGAGGCAATTTAGGTTTCCAACACTATTCTAACTGAAGAGCGAAACCAAATAAGCGAAGAGTTGAAGCATACTGATTGATGCTCAAAAATGCAACAAATTGTTATATTTAATTGCCCCCTAATCCATTTGATCAAGCTAAGATCTTCAAAAATGCTTATTGCAGCTCAAAAGAAGAAGAAGAAATGAAAGATATGACTTAAAGTTCTAAGGGCATGATTTAAAGAAGAAAGAAGAGCAAGGAGATGAAGGCGTTCTAACAAAGTCAAAGCTATTCAATCGTATCACTGGAAGATATTCGAATGAGGATCAAAGCAGATGGAAGCTTCTCAGTCATTCGAATGCAGCCAAACCATTCGAATGAGTTGAGGGTTTGAAGAAATTCGAATAAGCATACTGTTCAGAAGTTATGAAGGCATATCCGAATGAAGTCTTAGATCATTCGAATGCAATGGCAGAAGGAAGAAAATCCATTCGAATACAGGGTGAGTAATTCGAATAAGAAATGGCATTATAACTTAAGATTCGAATACCTCCCATGTCATTCGGATGCAGTGAAGAACTCAAGTGTAAAAATTGGAAATTCATTCGAATGAAACTACTGTTTCATTCGAATGAGTGAGAAAATTGCAGTGTAAGGAACAGTAAATTCAGAAATTCATCCGAATGGGACTTCAATTAATTCGAATGGTCTGAGAAATCAAAAGAACATCAAGATTCATTCGAATGTTTCTGCTGATTCATTCGAATGAGTATCCAAAGCAAAGTCTGGCACGCGCAAATGAACGCGGTGGCTCTAAGGTAAATTCCACCAACTTTCTGAACCAGTGGACCCCACCTCCAGGAGCCGAAAGCTTAAAATGGAGTCTACACTCTTTGGAATCAGGAGAAAAAAAAGAGCAGACGTTACTTAGAAGAAAATACAAAAAGAAGACAGTAGCAGTGGAGAGAGATAGACCCTTTTTTAACTGAGTAGACTGATCTCTCTCGGAGGGGATCATCAGTAGTTTTTGCTTTGTAATTGTAGAGAACGAATGGCACTCTAGTTCTTCAGTTTGTTCTAGTTAGTTCTCAGCTTTGTTCTTACTTTCGCAAGTCCATTTTCATTTTCTGATTTAGCTTGTAGTTCATTTCAGTAAACAATACAGCATTAGTTTTATTCAATCCTTAGCATTTGATTCTGTTTTATTTTCTTTCCTTGCAAAATCTTGCATTCATCCATTGAGAATAGCTTTAGTCGTGCACTTCCCATGAAGATGTGTGGCTAACTCGATTCTTGGGTTAAGGCAGAGAAGGTGCCCAAAGCCACTGATGAATCAATATAGCAGAACTTCAAATAACTAAGTAACCAAAGTAAGAGTGGTTTTGAGAAATGTTATTAAAATCTCAGGCTTGGATTGGTTCGTATGCCTAAACTAGAGTTCCCATGCCATGTATGAGAGCTTCTTAACCTGGAAACGTTCTCATACCCAAGCCCCGAGCAATCATTTTGTAAAAATGTTATTTATACACTGATTTATAATAGCTGCTTGACATAGAATCTCCATGCCATGTATGGAGGTTGCTTAAACCAAGAGTTATTATCATCTCAGAAGTGCATTTAACGGTTGTAAACTCAAGCCACTTGAGCTGTCAGTTACATTACAGAGAGCTATATGGAAAATCAGTTGGGTTTGGCACCATATCTGTCTTGACCCAAGACCTCTCCATATCCAGATACATCTATATACATTTAGCTTAATCTCATTTCATTGTTGAAAGAACTGGTGTGGTTATCTCCTTCCATGAGTAATCTCCCTGTGAATCGACCCGGTCTTGCCCGAAAAAATAACAAATAAGTTTTCTGCTACAACCACACTCGTGCACTGGCGAGTCTAATCACCTCATTCTGATTGAGAACACAAAAAGTTGCTAAACCATATAAGAAAGCAAAAGAAAAATACAAAAAGTAATAAATACAGAGTGAGTGGAGCAGCACATACCCTTGCCCAATACTAATATTTTTAAGGTACAACACAAGAAGTCGAGCATTGACTTGAGAGAACTGATACAGCTACCATTCAAGCCTAGGCTATGAAGGAATACCAACTCTCTAAGGATTGTTATAAGAGGAAAGAAGCATATGCCTCTTATTTTGCAAAGCCCGATGGGAGCCTCAAGGAACAGCGAGAGGGTGAATAATAAGACCTTTTTGAGGTGAGGCTGGCTTTACACTGAACAGGGGAGTTATCTCGTATGTTCTTCTCTCTATTGTGTCACACTTCCCTACCACTTTATACAACATTTATACAACATTTACAGCACAAGAAGTCGAGCATTGACTTGAGAGAACTGATACAGCTACCATTCAAGCCTAGGCTATGAAGGAATACCAACTCTCTAAGGATTGTTATAAGAGGAAAGAAGCATATGCCTCTTATTTTGCAAAGCCCGATGGGAGCCTCAAGGAACAGCGAGAGGGTGAATAATAAGACCTTTTTGAGGTGAGGCTGGCTTTACACTGAACAGGGGAGTTATCTCGTATGTTCTTCTCTCTATTGTGTCACACTTCCCTACCACTTTATACAACATTTATACAACATTTACAGCACAAGAAGTCGAGCATTGACTTGAGAGAACTGATACAGCTACCATTCAAGCCTAGGCTATGAAGGAATACCAACTCTCTAAGGATTGTTATAAGAGGAAAGAAGCATATGCCTCTTATTTTGCAAAGCCCGATGGGAGCCTTAAGGAACAGCGAGAGGGTGAATAATAAGACCTTTTTGAGGTGAGGCTGGCTTTAGACTGAACAGGGGAGTTATCTCGTATGTTCTTCTCTCTATTGTGTCACACTTCCCTACCACTTTATACAACATTTATACAACATTTACAGCACAAGAAGTCGAGCATTGACTTGAGAGAACTGATACAGCTACCATTCAAGCCTAGGCTATGAAGGAATACCAACTCTCTAAGGATTGTTATAAGAGGAAAGAAGCATATGCCTCTTATTTTGCAAAGCCCGATGGGAGCCTCAAGGAACAGCGAGAGGGTGAATAATAACACCTTTTTGAGGTGAGGCTGGCTTTACACTGAACAGGGGAGTTATCTCGTATGTTCTTCTCTCTATTGTGTCACACTTCCCTACCACTTTATACAACATTTATACAACATTTACAGCACAAGAAGTCGAGCATTGACTTGAGAGAACTGATACAGCTACCATTCAAGCCTAGGCTATGAAGGAATACCAACTCTCTAAGGATTGTTATAAGAGGAAAGAAGCATATGCCTCTTATTTTGCAAAGCCCGATGGGAGCCTCAAGGAACAGCGAGAGGGTGAATAATAAGACCTTTTTGAGGTGAGGCTGGCTTTACACTGAACAGGGGAGTTATCTCGTATGTTCTTCTCTCTATTGTGTCACACTTCCCTACCACTTTATACAACATTTATACAACATTTACAGCACAAGAAGTCGAGCATTGACTTGAGAGAACTGATACAGCTACCATTCAAGCCTAGGCTATGAAGGAATACCAACTCTCTAAGGATTGTTATAAGAGGAAAGAAGCATATGCCTCTTATTTTCCAAAGCCCGATGGGAGCCTCAAGGAACAGCGAGAGGGTGAATAATAAGACCTTTTTGAGGTGAGGCTGGCTTTACACTGAACAGGGGAGTTATCTCGTATGTTCTTCTCTCTATTGTGTCACACTTCCCTACCACTTTATACAACATTTAGTGCATTTTTTCAAGTCAAAGAAGAGTTTTGCAGTTGGGGGCCATGTCTTAAGTCATAAGGTGGTTAGAATTCTCATCATCATTGGGGGGATTGTGAGCTTGTGGATTGGTTCCCTATGTGGCTCATGGACTTGAGTTCAGCCATCCTTTTGGGAATTAGTGTAGCATTCATAGGCCTAGATTACTTGTTTGGAGGGTGCATAGAGGGCTCATTCATGAACTCATTGTAGGCAGAGCAAAGTCTGGTGGGAGCCTCACGGAACAACGAGAGGGTGTATAACAAGACCCTTTTGAAGCAAGGCTAAGCGAGAGTGAGCCAAAAAGAAAAGCAATACCTAGGCCCCTTATTTCTAATCCGTTATTGGCTCGTTTTAGAGAAACATAAGACAAAAATAACATTATGTGGCTTCTTGCACACCTTCTCCTGATTTTTATCACCTGTCAAGTAGAATAGAAGTAAGTAGCCCCAAAAATGTAAAAGAGCACTCTATATCTCAAATTTAATCAAGTATCTGATGAGCTTACTCGAGTATCTAAAAAGTATAATAGAGTGCTGACAAAACATACTCGAGTATAAAGCTTATTCAATCGATTGACAATTTTCATTAGTCGAGTGAGAGCTTGAGTTAGTTGAGTGAATAGCTATTAAAGTCAAATTTTCTAGCCATAGCACATTCTTTTAAGGCATAGTTTGAACCGTTTAGGCTCTAAAAATGCTCTAAATTTTTCATAAATAATCGAGCATGATATTTAAATATTCTAATGATTATTTTATAAAAAATGAAATTTGTCCTTACAGATTTTCATCCTTATGACAGCAACAATAAAAGGAGATGAAGTTAAAGATAAAGACTGTTGATTCTTAAATTCTTTCCGCTACTGAAGTGAGCCAAATCTCTTCAAGATTTCATTCTCAAACATAATGTAACATCCCATATCGAGTGATATGAGGGATTGAATCAACTTACCCTGATGGGCCTACGCGAACTTCTCAAGGGTCACCCATCCTTGAGCTACCCTAGCTCAAACACGCTTAATCTAAGAGTTCTTTATCCACATTCAGCCCAAAAGATATCTAGTTAGTATTGTTTCCTTCCTTACTATCCTCGATATATATACTAGATTCTCTAGAGTCCCTCCTTAAACTTGACCTTTGGCTCTCGAGGTATTACACACAAAAGTGAGAAAGAGTGCTTACATTCTCTACATTTCTTTTATCTCTCTTTTTTTATTCATGAGAAGCAAACTTTTGTATTTGATATCGATTATTGTAAAAGCTTCTCAAGTGTTCTTAATCTGTAATCTCTTCTTATATCTTGTTGTGGTTACACTTGAGGCCTGAAAGCAAGAGGTTATGCCTGATCCTTTGAAAAGGAAAGAGATTACGCCTGATGCTTTAAAAGGTAGTGGTTTATATTGAGCCTTTAAAAATCAAATGTATTGGTTACTACTGAGCCTGTGAATAACAAATATTACAGCTGCACCTGTGAGGTTATAGATGAGGTTGAAAAAGCTATACTGGATTTGGTAAATCCTTAGTGAGGAACCAAGGGAGTGTGATGCATTGTTCTTTTTCTCTTCTTTCAATACTACATTTCATTCTAACAAGAAGTTTCATATTACAACATCTTCAATTTCAGTTTTGCATTTCACAGCAATAGTTTTCTGAAACACTAAAAGAATCAATCATTTTGTATTAAATTTATTTTACTCTTACTCACATCATTTTCTATCAAGATTGCATTTAAAGCATCAGTCTTTATATATTGAAATTTTTAAATTATTTTATCCAAAGAATCTTTAAAATTTAGAAAAGTTTTGAAAACTCAATTCACTCCCCGTTTGGGTGTCTATCAATTCTTTTAGTGATGATGAAGATGAAAATGGTTCAACATCTAGGATGTTATGTGAAAAATTACTCATTGATTTAGAAAAATCAAAAGAGAAAATACAAAGCACTTGAAAAAGAAAATGCATATCTTAAGTATAAAATCACAATTTTGGAAAACCAGTTAAAGGACTCTAAACTTGTTTTCTCAAAGTTCACTACAGGTAGTAATATCTTAGATAAAATTCTAAAATCTCAATAAGTATTTTATGACAAAACAGGTTTAGGATATAATGGGAATAATAATAAAAGTTTTGGAAAGTTAGCCACAATAAAAGCTCAACATGAATTAGGATCAAAATGTAGTAAGTGTAAAAATTAAGGACATAAGAATTTATTTTGTCCTATCATGATGGAAATTCTAAAATTAAGGATGTGCAAATGGTCAGTTCAATTATCAAATCGATTGAAATCCACTAACCGATTAAACCAAATTGGGGAGTAAAACCCAACTGAACCAACTGATTATCTCGAAAAATCGAACTAATTAATAACCGAAAAAAACAAACTAAACCAATTAAACCGAAGAAACATAAAAGAATCAAAGAAAACTGGAGTAACTAATAGAAAACACACAAAATCAGAGAAAATGATGTTATTTTATAAATATCAAAACAACATCGTTTGAAAGTTCGATTAGTTTAGTTATATATTCCAACCAAAAAATCGAACTAAAAATTGAAAATTGAATTTTTGAGAAAAAATAATCAAACTGAACCTATGCAAGAAAAAGTGAACTGAACTGAGAAGTTCAATCAGTTCAGTTCGATTAGTTTGGGTAAACTAAACCTTTGCTTTCCCCTACCAAAAACCAAAATGATCCAATGGTCAAATCTCAATAGATCTAAAAATTATTTTTTTGAAAAAATACTATTTATTTCTAGAAGGGCATCATTGACCACCATCCATGGCAGATTCTGACAATAGGAATTGATTATCGAAATCGTTTTGGTTTAGTGATCAACATACCTAAGAACCAAAATGATCCAACGGTTTGATCTCACTAGATCTAAAAATTAAAATAAGAGAACATTATATTCTTACCTTAAATTAGAGAGACTCCAGTTGTCGGCATTTGAGATGGTAGTTAGTGGTCAGAGGAGAGAGGAAGAGAAGGCAAGCTGAGGTCGGGGGCTACTGGCCGAGGAAGAAGAAATGAATGAGACATAGGCGAGAGGGAAAAGAATGTATAGGCGAAGTTGATTTAGGGTTTAAGAGAAGAGGGGAAGGAGAAAATAATGACAGCCATATAAATAGAGAGATGAGCTGGAAATTAGAGACGAATTTTTCTTGTCTCTAACTTAGACACGAAAATCTAAATTCTATCTCTTATAAAAATGTAGAGATGGAAATTTTTTTTCCATTTCTAAGAGTAGGCAAAAATAAAAAATGAAATAATTTTCGTCTCTAATTAATTTTGAAAAAACTTCAGAGATCGATGGAAATTTTTTATTCTCTGATATCAGGCAAAATTTAGAGATGAAAAATTTTCCATCCCTGATTTTGAAAAACTTCAGAGGCGAAAAATTCCGTCTCCAACTCGGAAAAGATTCAAAGACGAAATTCTTCCTGATAGGGTATAATTGTATGCATATTTTTATCTATTTTTTATCTTAACCTTATGTGATTTTTCCTACATAAAATGTATGTTTATATGGGTTTTACATCATTTTAATCTCTTTTTGTAGAAGCTCAGCAAAGAATATTATTTCAAAGATTTTGGCGTAAAAAGAAAAAAATATTATAAAGTTAATTTTAAAATAAATATTTTATATAATTATTATTATAATATAATCAAAATTATTATAATTAATAATATATTAGATATTATATATTATACTATATATTATATCATATTATATTATTTATATGTAATAATGTGGCAGTGGCGTGAATGTGAGATTTGGGCTAGGGCTCCATACATTATAATATATAAAGAAAATAAAGGTCTGGAGGAATGAAGGAGCGCCGTGCATATACATATATATATATATAATAAGAATTGAGGAGGAGAGGAGGTGGCTGCGCGGCAGAAATTGGAAGCATGGATGTTGCGGCACGGCAGGAGACTTGAGGAGAATTGATTTGGCAGAGAGAAGATTGGACGTAACAAGAGTGGCGCACTGGAAGCCAAGCCTCACACACAGTGAAGGCCGCACCAGTAATGGCAGCAGCGTAGGGACCTTCTTCTTTGTCATTTTTCATTCAGTTTCATTAATTCTATCATAAACTAATTTTATTTAACTAGAGTTTGAGATGAAATGTGTTATGAATTCTTGATTTTTATTAATTAGGTTTCTTTCTGTGATTTTAATTATTTATTATTTATTCTTAATGTGATTAAGTAATTTAACCATCATTTAATTGATTTTGTATTATGATTTGAGACCGAGAGGTGATTTTCATAATAAGTTAAAATAATAAATTTCATGAGATAGATAGTTGATAAGGGATTTGATACTTGAATCTTATGAGGGATAATGAATTGGAACTTAACAATAAATTTTGATTTTTTATAACTATTGAAAAATAGGTTGATTGTTAACAAATTGAGATTTAATTAAGTTAGTAAATCTTGGGAAAGAAACTAACCAATTTAGATATTCACCCCATTGAATTGATACAAAACCAATTGATTGAAAATTAAGATGGATTAATAAGTGGATTCGAAACACCTTAGTTGCCTCTATTTTTTTCCAAGTTAAGTTACTTTTAAATTTGCATTTAATTTTATTTCTCATTAGTTTAATTTATTCAAATTCATCTTCTTTTTATAGTCTAAATAATATTAAAGTTAATCCAATTTTGGTACTTAATTCAATCCTCATGGAATCAACACTCTACTCATTCATTATATTACTTGTTCAATTCGTACGCTTGCAAATTAGCCTAACAACATTTTGCTTGTCTTCGAGCAAAGTAGAGAAATTCCATACTCAAAAGAACAAAACAAGTATTTGGAATCATTCATTATATTAAAACCTTTTGTTATGCCCACATCTAAATCCTCAATTGAGAATGCAACAATAACGAATAAAGAGAAATTAAGCATACTCACATTTCCTAGCTCAAGAATTCGTACAAAATTCTAAACTCAATCATGCTTTGTCATGTACCCAGCACAATCGAATAATGCAACACTCATTCTTGTAACCGTCTCTTCTCACTACTACAAATGAAGGTAGCAAATTAGGGTTTTTTTTATTATATATATATTTTTTAATGAGTGCATTTTATGCTCCATCTCGCTTTTTTCATTTTTTTTTTTGAATTATCGAACGAGTGCATTTTATATTCCATCTCGCTCAGCATTATTCTCCCTATTTACTTAAACCCTGTTTAGGCCTAGCTCAAAGGGAACAATCACAAGAAAAACATTGCATTTATCTTTCATGCCCAGTTACACAACTTACACGACTTCACAAAGAACATGTATTTCAACGATCATAAAACCCAAGTATGCTTAATCTTGCTTTATAAGGTATTGTTCATTTCAAATCAAAGACTCAATGTTAAACACAATAAAAAACCCAAATGTAAATCATGATTCCAAATAACAAGTTTTGCTTATTTTATCTTTCATTCTTTTTTTTTTTTTTTAAGCTTGGGGTTGGGATTGGCCAAATGTGCACCTGATATAAGCTCCACCAAAATTTTCACATCAAAACACACATATGCAACAAAAATAACACATAACAATTAATAATGTTTACCCCCCTCCCTCCCAAACTTATTTAACACATTGTCCTCAATGTGAAGCAAAAGAACATGAAAGAAATACTCCCCTGAAATGCGAAAAAGAATGCCGGCAAAAATTCTTCTTGAAATGTTTAAAGATTCCTGGGCTTATTCTTTTGAAGAAGAGAGGTCGGACTTCTGGATTCAACAAGTCCTAAAAAGAAGAAAGATAAAAAAAATGAAATAAGAAATTAATCCAAGAATATTCTAAAAATTAAGAAAAATATAAAAAAAAATAAATAATATTTCAAATGGGTTGCCTCTCATCAAGCGCTTCTTTATAGTCATTAGCTTGATTATATCTCATTCTTCAAGAAGGCTGAAATTCCTCCGATTTTCTCTTCTTTGCCCTTATTTCCTTCAAAACTTTTTCATAATTGGGAATCAGACAAATAACAAAAAGCAAAGGGATGTTAATATGAAAGTTTTTAAACCTCTTTAAAAATTTAATAGATTGTTGAACCAAATTAGCCACAAGAAATATTTTTGAAAAGGGAATAGAGGTTTCAAAAGATTTTAAATTAAAAGTAGAAGAACTCCCCTTTTTCTCCATTGATGACTCATGGTCTTCTCCTTTGGTTTCAAGATCTTAGCTTTCTTCCTCTTTTGTATGCTTCTCATTTTTTTCTTGTATTGTTTTCCACTTCGGTATCCACTTTGTAGTTTCAGTCGAATGCTGATCTTCAAATTTTAACTGTTCTGATTCAGTCGCATTTCGATCGCGATCGCTGATGGCCCAATCGACTGTTTCTGGAAAATTTTGTCCAGCTTCTTCTAGTTCAACTTTTTCTTCTTCATCTTGCCTCATTTGCTTTCCACTCCTCAGCTTTATTACTTTGCACTGCTCTTTTGGATTATTTTCTGTTGTGCTTGGCAGTGTTCCTTGAGCTTTATTGTTCACCATATTAGCTATTTGGCCAATTTGCATTTCTAGATTTCTGATGGTAGCTTGTTGATTTTGAAACATAGTGTCTGTCCTATCCATATAATTAGAAGTTGTCTTAGCCATGGTAGCCACTAAATCTTCCAATGAAGGCTTTTTTTCTTGCTGTTGGAATCCTATTAGAGGCTTGATAGAGCACATATTTTCATACTATTTAGCCCTCATATTTAGTCCTTTTTGCATATTAGTTGTGTTATTTCATTCATCTTGATTTTATTTCATTTTATTTTATAGGAATTGGGCTTCACACTATTTTATTTTATTTTTCCAGGCTTAGGGCTATGTGGGAGCATGAGATGGGGCATGAGACATCTTGATGGCAATTTTAGCAGATTTGGAGATAGAGAAGTAAGGGAGTTTTTAGCAGATTTGACCTCCTGCACTTCCTTCAGCATTTTGGCTAAGATAAAATTCCAGAATGAAGATGATGTCTTCATAGATATTGAAGGGGACTTCTTGAGATTTCTGGAATGGTATGGTTTGTCCAAATCCGAGCTCGTTTGGGCCTTCAAACAGCGCTTCAAAGTCGGGGCCAAGAAGTTGGGGGCAAATTAGGAAAGCTGCACAGATACTGATTATTTAAAAGGCCATATCTTGGGCGTCCGATATCCAAATCAAGTGATTCAAAATCCCAAGTTAATCTACTCTTTCTGATCTAAAATTCTTATGAAGAGGCCGAAGCCCAGAACTCATGTTAACCTATCCGAAATCGGCCGTCAATTTGCAGTACCCTAGGGTTTCCTCCTTAAGCTCTATTTAAGCACCTTAAGAGACCATAAAAGGGGGATGGCTTGAAGGACGTGAACAGTGGCCGACTTCTCTTCTCTCCATTGTTCTTGTGAAGATGGAAGGCTAAGGATCTTGTAATCAAGTTGCAACACCATCCTTGTTCCCGGTTTGAGTCTTTAGTTTTAATGGAAATCTATTGTTTTTAGTTTTAACTTTGTTGTTATCTTGTTTCCGTTCTCTCTTAAATCCGTGTATGTGTTGATACTGGTTGGATGAATGCATGCATTGTCTTTGTTTGAGAATCCAAGGTTTTTGTGCTCGGTTGAGGCTTTAACTGGAATCAAGAACAACCTGATTGGATGGTACTTCAATCAGTCTTGAATCTGTGAATCTGATTATTGGTTTTTCCAAATCTTTGGCGGTTGTTAAAGAATTTTCTGATTTTTGATTTGAGGATTAAAACTAAACAAATGGTTTATTGAAAAGGCAATGAAAACTGGGATAGAAGGATTGGTTTGTAACTGATTGCATCTCGATTTATTTATTGTGTTTTTGCTTATCTTGTTTTCAGTTTTTCATCAAAAACTTGCCCCCTTGTTTAGCCTTGTTTTGACAGATCCGTTTGAGGTTCGTTGGGAGACGACTTAGGGTTGCACCTCTATTGCAAATCCGCATCATCATACTATCTAATCTATTGGTGTTCGACAGCCCCGATCAGATTTTGGTGTTCGACAGCCCAGCCGGGGAACCAATTTCGTTTCTGTCAAAGAAGACTGATTTAAAAAAAAATTGTGGTTGCTACTTGGTATATAGGTTGGAAACTAGCTGGTTGCGGGCTACCGGTCCAAAGCGAGTTAACCATACTCGGCACTGCTAGATACAACACCACGTACCAAGTTTATACCATTAATCAAGAAGATCAAGAAGACCAGCAAAGCAAAACAGAATACTTTCATTCTCTTCTTCTCTTTTTCTCTTTTTTTTTTTTTCTCTTTTTCTCTTATTCTCATTACTGACAGAAAACTCCTATTCTCTGTTTTGTAGGAGACCAAGAAGCTGCATCCAAGTGCAAGAGATAGAAAAATTTAATAGCCTTGATAGAAAACTCAACAAGTGCAAAACAGAAACTCTTATTCAGCAAGTCTTGACAGCCTCCATGACAGATAGCAATATTTAAGGATTGAGATCAAGAAACCAGTTCTATCTTCTTCCTTTCTCATCCTTACTTGATGTTCTTTCAAGTCTTTATGCTCCCCTTGATGTTTTCTTGCATTTAGAGTGGTTTTAGAGGCAAAATAGGAGCCGGTTTTGGGAAAAATCGGTTTCTGGGTACTGTTCACATTTTTCCACTTGCTTCGATTAAGCTGATTTTTGGTGTCCAAAGAAATGGGGGTGTGAGGATTCAGAGTCACTGGTTTGCGGTGAGGAGACCCTTTTTTGGCCAAATTCCAACGTTTAGACCACTTTTTGGGCCATTTTTTGTTTCCTAGTGGCTGATTTTGTGTGGTTTTCAGTGTTTTTAGGTCCCTCAGTGTTTTTGTGTTGAAATTTTGTGAAAAATTGCATAAAAAAATTGTCTTAGGGCTTCTTGATTGATAGATTTTATATGCCCTACGTTTTTGCATTTTTGGGTGTGCATAAAAAAATCATCTTAGGGTCAATTTTTGTGTGCTGTTTTTGTGAGTCATCTTGAGTGTGTTTTTGTGCTGATCTTTAGTGCATGACCAGATCCTCTAAGGACATACCAATTGACCTAGACCTTGAAATAGAAAGGACCTTTAGGAAGCAAAGGAAGGCTAGAGAGTTAGAGCTTCAGATAGTTGATAATCCTCCTGCCTCTTCTTCCATTGCATCTTATATTCCTTCTGTTTCTATACCTATCCCTGACTTAAACACAATGGGGGATAATGGGAATGGAAATAATGGAAATAATGTAAATCATGGTCATTTGGATGGTAGAACCATTAGAGAATTGGCTGCCCCTGATGTGCACTACCAGTCTTTATGCATTCAATATCCCCAATTGGATGCAACCTTTGAATTGAAATCTGGGCTAATTCATTTGCTTCCCAAGTTCCATGGCCTTGCAGGTGAAGATCCGCACAAGCACCTCAAAGAATTCCATGTTGTCTGCTCCACAATGAGGCCACAAGGAGTTGATGAGGAACAGATAAAACTTAGGGCCTTTCCATTTTCATTAGATGGAGCTGCAAAGGATTGGTTATACTACCTACCACCTGCTGCCATCACAAGTTGGGATGGGCTAAAAGGAATCTTTCTGGAGAAGTTCTTTCCAGCATCTCGAACAGCCGCCATTCGGAAAGAAATTTGTGGCATAAGGCAGAATCATGGGGAGACATTACATGAGTATTGGGAGCGATTCAAGAAACTGTGTTCTAGTTGTCCACACCATCAGATCAGTGACCAGCTGCTGGTCCAATACTTCTATGAAGGTCTTATTCCAATGGATAGGTATTTGGTGGAGTAGCTAGTGGAGGAGCCCTTTCTGAAAAGACATCAGCAGCTGCTCAAGAGCTAATCTCCAAGATGGCACAGAATGCCCAACAGTTTGGTACCAGATCAGCCACTCCCATGAGGCAGGCCAATGAGATTGGTGTTGCTGCCATCAATGACCAATAGAGGATAGAGAACAAACTGGAGGAATTGGCCTCCATGGTCAGACAGCTAGCCCTTGATAAAGGACAGTCCCAATCTCGGCAGGTATGTGATATTTGTTCATTATCTTCCCATGTTACTGACCAATGTCCTCAATTGTAGGAGAATACAGAAGCTTGTGCTGGCATTTTTCCAAGAAGACCCTTCCAGCCACAGCATCATCAGCAGCCACAGCAACACAGATATGATCCATATGCTGCCACCTATAATCCAGGGTGGAGAGATCATCCAAACTTGAGGTATGGAGGTCCTTCCAACCAGCCATTCCAGCCACATCATCAGCAACCTCAGCAGCACAGATTCAATGCACAAAGACCAAGTCAACCAATGCAGCAACCACAACCAGCCCCTAAATCCAAATCAAGCTTGGAAGATATCATGAAGCAGCTCGTTGCCAACAATCTCCAGTTTCAGCAAAGGACCGACACTGCCATACAAAATTTGGAGACACAGATTGGACAGCTTGCAACCAATATCAGTGAACTACGGAGTCAAGGTTCGGGTCAGTTGCCTTCACAGCTAGTTTCAAATCCAAGGGGCAATGTAAGTGCTATCGTTCTCCGCAGTGGTAAGGAGTTGAGCAAACCACCCTCTCCATAACCAGAATTTGGGCAGCAACAAGAAAGCCAAAAAGAAGATCAGCCTCCTCCCATTCAAAAGGACAAGCAGCCCACCACCATTGATCAAGATAAATGAGAGACTTCCTACAGCCATCCACTGCCATTTCCTCACCGAGCCACTCAAAATAAAAAGAGAGCAGAAGCTGAGTTGGATAAGGAGATCATGGAGACTTTCAGAAAAGTTGAGGTGAACATACCACTCTTGGAGGCCATCAGACAGATTCCCAAGTATGCCAAGTTTCTCAAAGACTTGTGCACCCACAAAAGGAAACTAAAAGGAAATGAAAAAATCAACTTGGGAAGAAATGTGTCAGCATTGATTCAACCTGCCATGCCTCAAAAATGCAAAGATCCAGGGACTTTCACCATTCCTTGCACTATTGGAAATTTACAATTTCATAATGCTATGTTGGATTTAGGAGCCTCTATTAATGTGATGCCTAAATCTGTGTATTCTTCTTTGCAGGCAGGTGCAGGCACATTGACATCTACAGGAGTGGTGGTCCAGTTGGCAAATAGGAGCACAGCATACCCTGAGGGAGTATTAGAGGATGTGTTAGTGAAGGTAAAAGATTTCATATTCCCTGCTGACTTCTATGTTTTGAATATGGAGGATGATCACACACCCAGACACGCACTACTTATTCTAGGTAGACCTTTCTTGAAAACTGCAAGGACAATAATTAATGTGCATGAGGGTACTTTATCTATGGAGTTTGCTGGTAACACCATTCAATTCAATATCATTGATGCCATGAAGTATCCCTTAGAAGATCATTCTGCCTTGCATGTTAACTTTATTGACTTAATGGTGGAGAAAGCGTGTGTTGAGTTGTATGATCTTGAGTCTGAATTCCCCACCATCCATAATTTTCCTGATGATATGCATTGCTTTCAGTGTCATGACGGACTCAGTAAGTGTAGTGTTTGTTCTGAAATAGATGAGTTTTTGAGTATTGTTGAAAGTGCACCTTCTCATACTATATGCGATTCTGATGTGCCTCCCATAGAGGAAGTTTCTGTTGTTGAGAATGTATTGCAGGTAGGTGGCAACATAAGCAGACTAGTGCCTTCAATTCAACAGCCACCCACCTTAGAGTGTAAGCCCCTGCCCGAGAATCTGAAGTACGCCTACTTGGCGGATGGAGACAAGCTACCCGTGATCATTACCAACAACCTTCAGCCTAACCAAGAGGAGAAGTTGTTGAATCTGTTGAAGCAACATAAGAGAGCCATAGGTTGGTCACTTGCAGACATTCCTGGTATATCCCCTTCCTTATGCATGCACAGGATTCATTTAGAGGAAGAAGCTCGACCAGTGAGACAGCCCCAAAGGAGACTCAATCCCACCATTCTAGATGTGGTCAAGAAAGAGGTAAGTAAACTACTTTCGGCTGGCATTATTTATCCTATCTCTGATAGCAAGTGGGTAAGTCCAGTGCAGGTAGTTCCAAAGAAGACAGGATTCACAGTGGTAGCCAATGAGAAGAATGAGCTAGTGCCCATGCGAGTGCAGAACAGCTGGAGAGTCTGCATTGACTATAGGAGGCTCAACCAAGCTACCAAGAAGGATCATTTCCCACTCCCATTCATTGATCAGATGCTAGAGAGGTTAGCTGGAAAGTCCCATTATTGCTTTCTTAATGGTTTTTCTGGTTATTTTCAGATTTGCATAGCACTGGAGGATCAGGAGAAGACCACCTTCACCTGCCCCTTTGGCACTTTTGCATACCGGAGGATGCCATTTGGTCTATGTAATGCCCCAGGTACATTCCAGCGATGCATGGTGAGTATATTTTCAGATTTACTTGAGCATTGCATGGAAGTTTTCATGGATGACTTTTCTGTTTATGGGACCTCCTTTGATGAGTGTCTAATCAGTTTGGGTAGAGTCCTAGAGAGATGTGTTGAGAAGAATCTTGTCCTAAATTTTGAAAAATGTCATTTCATGGTTGAGCAGGGGATTGTTTTGGGTCATGTTGTGTCCAAGAAGGGTATAGAGGTTGATAAGTCCAAGGTCAATATCATTTCTTCTTTGCCTTACCCCGCGTCTGTGCGGGAGGTACGTTCTTTCCTTGGACATGCAGGATTCTACAGGAGATTCATCCAAGACTTCAGCAAGATTGCCCTTCCAATGTCCAACCTACTTCAGAAGGATGTGGAATTCAAATTTGATGAGTCTTGCAAGATGGCCTTTGAGGAGCTTAAGAGGCGCTTGACTTCTCCACCCATCATTCAGCCACCCAACTGGGACTTGCCATTCGAGCTCATGTGTGATGCTTCCAATTATGCAGTTGGTGCCGTCCTTTCACAACGAGTGGAGAAGAAGTCACATGTCATTGCTTATGCCTCGCGCACTCTGGACAATGCCCAAGCAAACTACACCACTACTGAAAAGGAGCTTCTTGCCATTGTGTTTGCTTTAGATAAATTTTGCTCTTATCTCCTGGGTTCTAATGTTGTTGTGTTTTCTGATCATGCAGCTTTGAAATATCTCTTGAAGAAGCACGATGCCAAACCCAGGTTGATACGGTGGATGCTCCTCCTTCAAGAGTTCAATGTTGAGATCAAAGACAAGAGTGGAGCTGAGAATCTTGTGGCTGATCATTTGAGCAGGCTTCCTTCCTCTTCAGTTGCCACTACCATGGACTGTCAGCCTATCAAAGATGACTTCCCAGATGAGTTACTCTATCACTTGCATGGTACTGAGCCTTGGTATGCTGACATTGTTAATTTTCTAGCTGCATCTGATATCCCTGCCCATCTTAAGAGAGATCAGCTAAGTAAATTTAAAAGTCAGGCCAAGTACTATGTATGGGATGATCCATATCTATGGCGCATGTGTAGTGACCAAGTCCTTAGGAGATGTGTGCCCGATATTGAGTTTGCTTCAGTCTTGCATTTCTGTCATTCACTTGCATGTGGTGGTCACTTTGGTCCTCAACGCACAGCTAGAAAGGTCCTAGACTCAGGTTTATATTGTCCATCCCTTTTTCGAGATGCTCATACATTTTGTAAGAATTGCACATGTTGCCAGCACACAGGATCAATATCACGGAGGAATGAAATGCCTCAGCAACCCTTACTATTTTGTGAGATCTTTGATGTTTGGGGTATTGATTTCATGGGTCCTTTTCCTGTCTCTTTTGGATTTTTGTACATTCTTTTGGCTGTGGATTATGTTTCGAAATGGGTGGAAGCTAAAGCTACCAGGACTGATGATTCTTCTGTGGTTGCAGATTTTGTTAGATCTCATATTTTCTGCAGGTTTGGCATTCCCAAGGCCATCATCAGTGATCAAGGATCCCACTTCTGCAACAGAACGATGCAATCCATGCTCCGAAAGTATGGAGTTTTACATAAAGTGGCGACGCCCTACCATCCGCAGACCAATGGGCAGGCTGAGATTTCAAACAGAGAGATCACGCATATTCTAGAAAAGACAGTCCAGCCCAACAGGAAAGACTGGAGCAAAAGGTTGGAAGATGCACTTTGGGCCTACCGCACGGCCTACAAGACTCCTATTGGCATGTCCCCATATCGATTGGTCTTTGGAAAATCATGTCATCTGCCGGTAGAGATTGAGCATAAGGCCTATTGGGCGGTAAAGCAATGCAACATGGATATGACAGAGGCTGGTTCCCAACGAAAGCTTCAATTGCAAGAGCTTGAGGAATTGAGATTGGAAGCATATGAGAACTCCAGAATTTACAAGGAAAAAACTAAGGCTGCTCATGACAAATTGATTAACAAGAAAGAGTTCAAAGTTGGCCAGAAAGTCCTCCTATACAACTCCCGTCTAAAACTAATGCCAGGTAAGTTGCGTTCTCGTTGGATTGGTCCTTTTGTGGTTACTCATGTTTTTCCTTATGGTGCAGTTGAGCTTATGGATGAGTCAACCACAAGGCGATTCACAGTCAATGGACAGCGGCTTAAGCCATTCTACGAGAGCTTTCAGGAGCATACTATGGAGGAGCTGCATCTCCTCAACGCCGCCTACAATTGACAAAAATCAGGCTGTTCCTCTCTTCTTATTTTATGTTTTTTTTTATTTACTTGTCCTATACCTGATTCTTGCTGCATGCTTACATTGAGGACAATGTAATGTTTAAGTGTGGGGGGAGGAGTTTTAGAAAATTGGAGTTTTAGAAAATTGAAAAAATATATATATATATAAAAAATAAAAAAAATAAAAAATAAAAAAATTGCAAAATGAGGCAAATTGAGTTTGAAAGAATTTAGCATGATTAGAAAGTTGATCTTATCTTTTTGGGCTTTCAAGTAAATTGGAAATGAGTTTGGCTTGGTGAGTTGATTGAGGTAGTCTTTGTGGGAATATTTGTGCATGTTCTTATCCTTTCTTATGCTATGCCTGCATCCACTGAATTATGGGTATCATTCCAGAGCTTGTTTTGAATCTTTATTGAAGTTATCAGTGCTCATGCATGTGAAAAGATGATTAAGGCATTCTTTCATTTTATACCTAAAAAAAAAAAAAAGAGAGTGATCTTTTCCCTTCTTTAGGTTGAAGAACATTCATTGCATCCCTCGATTAAAAAAAGAAATTAAGCAAGTCCTTTGGAATCAAAAAAAAAATAAAATAAAATAAAATAAAATAGATAGAAAGGCCAAAGGCCAAGGTGAGATGGAGCGTAAAACGCACTCACCAAGGTGGGATGGAGCGTAAAACACACCCACCATGCGAAAAAAAAAGGGTTCTATTTTCTGCTTGCTTAATAGTTCTTCATTGATCTTGGGATTGTCTTGAATGTTTTCTTTCTTCCTAAAGCTTACTTTTCATTGTTATCTTCCTATCCCTTTCACCTTACCATGTTTGAGCCATGAATAAAAGTCCTTTTGATTTGCATGCATAAAGCACTGAGAGTGGAGATTTAGAAGATGAGCATATCTGGTAGTGGAATTATGATTTGGTGGATTTGGGAATAGCATTTGAGGAACTTGAAAGCATGTTCTTATTCTATGAGGGTCTGCTTATTTTGACTCACCTTGCCAAGTTAAATTGCCATGCTACTTGTTTGTTTGGGAAGTGTAAGAAAGATGATCTTTGAAGTGTTGAATTCCTATAAAACTTGTCATGCCTCTCATTTTGCATTCTTTGCATCCTTTTTATTTAAAAGAGTGAATGTTAGTGTTTAGTGTTTTTCCCAGGAGTGAAAAAGTCCAAGTGTGGGGGAATTTGATAGAGCACATATTTTCATACTATTTAGCCCTCATATTTAGTCCTTTTTGCACATTAGTTGTGTTATTTCATTCATCTTGATTTTATTTCATTTTATTTTATAGGAATTGGGCTTCACACTATTTTATTTTATTTTTCCAGGCTTAGGGCTATGTGGGAGAATGAGATGGGGCATGAGACATCTTGATGGCAATTTTAGCAGATTTGGAGATAGAGAAGTAAGGGCAATTTTTAGCAGATTTGACCTCCTGCACTTCCTTCAGCATTTTGGCCAAGATAAAATTCCAGAATGAAGATGATGTCTTCAGAGATATTGAAGGGGACTTCTTGAGCTTTCTGGAATGGTATGGTTTGTCCAAATCCGAGCTCGGTTGGGCCTTCAAACAGCGCTTCAAAGTCGGGGCCAAGAAGTTGGGGGCAAATTAGGAAAGCTGCACAGATACTGATTATTTAAAAGGCCATATCTTGGGCGTCCGATATCTAAATCAAGTGATTCAAAAGCCCAAGTTCATCTACTCTTTCTGATCTAAAATTCTTATGAAGAGGCCGAAGCCCAGAACTCAAGTTAACCTATCCGAAATCGGCCGTCAATTTATAGTACCCTAGGGTTTCCTCCTTAAGCTCTATTTAAGCACCTTAAGAGGCCATAAAAGGGGGATGGCTTGAAGGACGTGAACAGTGGCCGACTTCTCTTCTCTCCATTGTTCTTGTGAAGATGGAAGGCTAAGGATCTTGTAATCAAGTTGCAACACCATCCTTGTTCCCGGTTTGAGTCTTTGGTTTTAATGAAAATCTATTGTTTTTAGTTTTAACTTTGTTGTTATCTTGTTTCTGTTCTCTCTTAAATCTGTGTATGTGTTGATACCGGTTGGATGAATGCATGCATTGTCTTTGTTTGAGAATCCAAGGTTTTTGTGCTCGGTTGAGGCTTTAACTGGAATCAAGAACAACCTGATTGGATGGTACTTCAATCAGTCTTGAATCTGTGAATCTGATTATTGGTTTTTCCAAATCTTTGGCGATTGTTAAAGAATTTTCTGATTTTTGATTTGAGGATTAAAACTAAACAAATGGTTAATTGAAAAGGCAATGAAAACTGGGATAGAAGGATTGGTTTGCAACTGATTGCATCTCGATTTATTTATTGTGTTTTTGCTTATCTTGTTTTCAGTTTTTCATCAAAAACTTGCCCCCTTGTTTAGCCTTGTTTTGACAGATCCGTTTGAGGTTCGTTGGGAGACGACTTAGGGTTGCACCTCTATTGCAAATCCACATCATCATACTATCTAATCTATTGGTGTTCGACAGCCCCGATCAAGGCTTCAACACATTCTGATTGTTGGACCATGAAAAGTTGGGGTGATTCCTCCATCCTGGATTATAAGTGTTTGCATTGGGATTGAATTGTCTTCCTCCTTAATTAGCCACATAGTTGACTGGCTCAGATGGTTGAGGTATAAAAGATATCCCAGCTTGACACTCATGGGTAACATGAGGACCAACGCAAATCTCACAAGCCTGCACACAAGATTGAATAGAGTTAATATTCAATTGATTGATTTTCTTGAAAAGATTATCTACCTTTGCATTCAATATTGTCATCGCATCAATCTCATGTACTCCAGCTGTTCTTCTTGGCATAGATCTTTCAGATGACCATTGATAGCTATTATTGGCAATCTCTTCTAGAAGGTTATACGCTTCATCAGTCTCTTTTCCCATTAAAGCTCCTCTTGCAGATGCTTCATATAAATTCTCCATGTTTGCTTGCATGAAATTGGTTATATCATTCATCATCTTCGCAGTTTTCACAGGTGAAAAGAATTTATTGAGAAATTTTTGTGCCAAATCATCCCATGTTGTAATGGACCCTACAGGCAAAGAGTTCAACCAACACTTAGCTTTATCTCTTAATGAAAAAAGAAATAGCTTAAGTCTAACCACATCATCAGAGACACCATTTTGCTTAAAAGTATCACAAATGTCTAAAAAATTAGTCATGTGAGCATTGGGGTCATCGCTCGGTAACCCACTAAATTGAACAGAGATTTGAATCATTTGAATAATAGCTGGCTTAATCTCAAAATTATTTGCCCTTATGGTTGGTCTGGTGATGCTGGATGGTGCTCCTTGAATAAAGGGCATAACATAATCCCTCAAAAACTCTAGTTTGGCTATTCCTTTGCTCCACAATTTCGTCTCCCATGTTTTGTTGAGATTCCAATGTGACCTACAAAGAAGAAATAGAATATCACTTGATTTTTTTTATATTTTATTATTATTATTTTGAACACTAAAAAATGCAAAAAAAAAAAAGAACACAAAAATGAAAACAAACTACTAAAAACAATTAATGTCTAAACTAAAATTCAAGTTAATTAGTATTGATATTAATACCAATCCTTGGCAACGGCGCCAAAAACTTGTTAGGCTAATTCGCAAGCGTATGAATCGAACAAGTAATATAATGAATGAGTAGAGTGTCGATCCCACGAGAATTGGATTAAGTACCAAAATTCGATTACCTTTAATATTATTTAGACTATAAAAAGAAGATGAATTTGAATAAATTAAACTAATGAGAACTAAAATTAAATGCAAATTTAAAAGCAACTTAACTTGAAAAAAAATGGAGGCAACTAGGGTGTTTCGAATCCACTTATTAATCCATCTTAATTTTCAATCAATTGAGTTTATATCAATTCAATGGGGTGAATATCTAAATTGGTTAGTTTATTTCCCAAGATTTACTAACCTAATTAAATCTCAATTTGTTAACAATCAACCTATTTTCCAATAGTTATAAAAAATCAAAATTTATTGTTAACTTCCAATTCATTATCCCTCATAAGATTCAAGTATCAAATCCCTTATCAACTATCTATCTCATGAAATTTATTATTTCAACTTATCATGAAAATCATCTCTCGGTTTCAAATCATAATACAAAATCAATTAAATGATGGTTACTTCCATTACTAATTCTATCTCTGATTTAGAGATGGAAAAGTTCCGTCTCTAAAAGAAATTTTAGCTTTCATCATCTATCTCAAAATTTGTTTTTACTAGAGACAAAATTTATTTTCGTCTCTAAAATCCGTCTTAGTTAGAAATGGAAATAAATTCCATCTCTAAAAATAATTTTTTTGTAGTGCTAACCAATGGCAGAGCCACACATGGTCAAGGGTGGGCTATTGCCCACTCTAAATTTCTATTTTTGTAATTAGTTAAAAATTAATTATTAAAAAAGAAACTTAATTAATAGACAAAAATCACAAAATGTATTCAACATGATATTCAAAAGCCTTCAATCTCCACCTCTTTGATTTCCTTGGTCTCTCATCATTATCTTTCACCTTTGTTGATCAAGAAAAATAAGCAATCGGATGCTAGTCGATGGTAGTGTTTTCTCTTTTTTCAGCATTTATTTTTCTATTTTGGATGTTTTGATGAGATCTAGGACTAAATTTTAGGGCTTTTTTAAAGGATTTAGGTTGGGGCTTTTTTTTTTTATTTTTTAAGAATTTAGGAACTGAATTTTGGGTTTTTCCTTTTTTTTTTTTAAGGATTTTGGGATTGTTTTGAAGGATTTATGGACTAATTTTTTTGGTTTTTTTGAAGTATTTAGTGACTCATTTTTTGGAACATTTTTAAGAATTTTAGAATTGTAATTTGGAGTATTCTTGAGGGACTTTGAGACTGCATTTTGAGGCATTCTTGAAAGATCTTGGGATTTTTATTTTTTTTTTGCATTCATGAAGATTTTGCTGGTAGACAGGTAAGTAGATGGTAATAACTTGCTACCTTTCATCCTCATTCAGTCATTCCTATACTTAACTTTCCATCAGATGCCAGGACAACTATTTTGGGATTGTTTATTGCTATAATAGAAAGAATATTTTATGTTATGAAGTTTGTTAAGACTTGGCTGTGCAATTGAATTGGAGATCGATAGTTGAATGACAATTTAGTTGTTTATATTGAAAATGATATATTTAATCAAATTAATAATAATGTCATTATACGACGTAAAATATGAAAATGCGTCGAGAATAATTGTAATAATTTATTATCAATATATTTTCTTTAGTATTATATTTTTTTAAAAGGTTGGCTAAAATGGAGAAATGCATCGGGAGTGTTATGTGATGGTAAAATCCCATTAAAATTGAAAGAAAAATTTTATAGGAGAGCTATAAGACCAGTCTTGCTGTATGGCTCAGAATGTTGGGCAGTCAAATACCAGTATGAGCAAAAGACGAGTGTAGCGGAGATAAGGATGTTAAGATGGATGTGCGGACATACAAGAAAGGATAAAATTAGAAATGAAGTTATTTGTAATAAGGTAGGAGTAGTGCCAATCGAGGAAAAGATGAGAGAAACTAGATTAAGATGGTTTGGTCATGTGAGAAGGAGACTAAGAGACGCTCCTGTGAGGAGAGTTGATGAAATGGAACAATTAGTCACAAAAAGAGGTAGAGGTAGACCCAAGAAGACTTTAGGAGAGACATTAAAGTTCGATATGAAGTATATGGATCTAAATGAAGATATGACAAACGATAGGAATACATGGAAGTCCAGAATTCATATAGCCGACCCCACATAGTGGGATAAAAGTTGGATATGTTGTTGTTGTTGTTTATATTTTTTCAAAAATTTTCTTTTACTATTTAATTTTCGTCCACTTAGGTAAAAATTTTTTACTCCACCACTGGTGCCACCGTAAGTTCTTACATGTATGCTTTGCCACCAAGTCATGTGGTGCATCTCGAATCTCTTACATTTATGCTTTGCCACCATGAGGTATTGGTGCCCCTTGGATGAGTCTTACGTTCTTGCTTCGCCACCAAGTTATGCTGGTGCATCTCAAAGTTGTTAGATAAAACTTCACCACCACGTGATATTGTTGCATCTCAAAACTCTTGCGTATATGTTTCGCCACCTTGTGGTATTGGTTTGTCTCAAAACTTTGATAAATATTATTTAAAATGCCATTGAATTAGCAACATTTACAGCCACCGTCGAAATACTGGAAAAACATGGCTAAACAGCGTGATTGACATGATGACATTTTTAACACACCAACCAAAACGACGTGTGTACAATTGCATTTTAAATGCCAGCAAAAGTTTATATAAAATGCCACTGAATTAGCCGTGTGTACAATTGTCGTTAAAAAGTCAGAAAAACATAGCTAAATGGCACGACCATAATAATGATGCTATTTTAGTCATGTCGAGCTCATCGACATACATTAGCATTCAAACAAAAACGACGTCATTTTGCATATTTAATAACATTTAGGATTTAAACAACATTAATTAATTTCCTGATGTTTAAAAATGCAGAGATCTGGGTCAAAATCGTAGGGAATTGATCCAAAAACGACGTTATTTCAGTCCAAGAAGGTTTTGATATATGTGCACCTGTATCCTTCTTTGTATTCCCATTCTTTCTCTCTCCTGCGCATTCAGCCCTCCTCCTCCTGTGCCATCGGAAGATGACCCTGATCTTCTCACCGCTGACACATATCCCAGAGAGGCTGTCTCTCTCTCTCTCTCTTTGTCCCCCACTCCATCTCTCTCCTCCTTTCCTATCTCTGCCTATCTGTTTTGACTAGGGTTTGGTGTCTCACAGTTGAAGGGTTGCCATTGCAGCATAAGGTGTCGCCATCGTCGTTCTCTTAAATGGTAAGGCTGTTCATCGTTCCCACCTCATCATATTACTGTTTGTAAACTGTGGCTGTTTACTTTTCTACAGTGCTTAGGGTTCTGTATTTGATTTAGCGATTTGGCCATTTCACCATTTCTACTTGCTCTAGACTCACCCTAACATAAGGGTAAAATGCTGTTAAAAAATCAACTTCTAAAAACATGTAGCCTGCCTAGGTATCAAACTAACCTTTTGAGTAATTCCTTACCTCAATCAGTTTCATTTACTAATGAAGCTTTAACATCCCTTCTTTGGTTGTCATATCCTCCATCAAGGTAGGATGTCCTTTTAAGTTCCAGATTAAGGAACTATTCAAACTCTACAAGTCCTTGATTATATACACTAAACCACGTAGAATGCACAAGATGTCATTCAACGTACTTCTAGAGAACAATGACAATTGGATTGTCTAACTAGAGCTCAATAGTCAAGTATATGTAGTCATACCGATGATCAATTCAACAAGAGTTTATGCTATCATGCCTGTATCTAAGATCTTCATCTGTCAAAGTCTTCTTTGAATAACCAAAGATAAAGACATTCTGTAGCCATGGAAAAGCAATGGTAAGATTTGGAAGGCCACGAGTATGGAAATGTTGAATTACAAACTGTGGGAAGTTATTACTTCTCTTCTCTTTTCTTTTTTATTTGTTGTACCAACTGCTAAACTAATATTGTTTTTCTCTTCAATCTATCTCCCACCCCATTTTTATCAACAAATATGCTGCCTCCAAAAAGACAAAATTTTCATATTATCTCAACATAAATAACTAATGGTAATATTTTGTCATATATAATTAATTTTTAGTGAAACAACACCCACTTCCCCAACAAGAAGGTAAACTATAAAAGACTTGTATCCATATGCATATTACAATAAGGTAAACTATAAAAGGAAATAGTCTCTTAAATTATAAGTTATCTAATAAAATTATAAACAGTACTTTACTTACAGTATATATTTGCCAATGCTTTTTCCTAGCTTATTTCATATTATTTGGTTTTTCCCTCCTGATTCGAGGGAAGGATTTATGGAATAAAAAACCTTTGGGATTGTCTGGATTTCTTCCCTTTGGAAAGAAACTGTATGGTGTTTGTGCATGGCGTTAAAACATGCAAATTCATTGCTTATCTGGCTTCTTCCACGCGAATTGGGCATTTGTCCGTTTCTTGTTTGCTGCCAGGTTTTGAAGAATTTGTTGAATTCCCCCTTGAGGTTCTAAAGAAGGTTAAAGAGATTGAAAAAGTTTATTTTAAGTTTACTTTCTATTTTATTTAACTGGATGAACGTCATGTTTTTGTTAATATTGGTCATGGTTGTTGTGATCTTTATGTTTAGCGATGATGAATACTATTCAAAAGCCCAAATAGCGCAACTTTGAGAATTAGACCCCGAGATAAAGAAGCCCCAAAGGGTCAGGCCTGGTTCAAGGCCAGACAATAGATAACCCAAATGCACACCAAGGCAGGCCAGGGCCCAAGCTTAGGCTCATAATTGATCCACCCAGCGCATCTTGACAATGACATCGGATCGCCCATGTCATTGCATCTTGACCATGCTTACAACACACCCCGCTTATACAAAAGCATAGTGTCTAATGGTTCAAGTGCAAAATTTATTAAGCATTTCTTACACTATTGTTGTGTCATTTCTGAGTATAATGACTAACTTAAATGTTGGAGAATTCAATGAGAGACAAAACCCTACCCATGTTTTTTTTGTAGGAAGAGCTAGTTTAGGACATGCTGCATTTTGAGGGTTACTGTAATACCCTAAAACATCATAAATAACAATTTTGGTATGTAGACCCCGGAGAAATTATTAGAATTATAGTATTTATCGATAATTTAATAGGGTAAGGTATATTTATATTGTAAATAAATTTATTTATCAGATCGTTTTATGTATTTTTAATCATAGTTAAAATTGTATGGTTTAATCATAGTTAAAATACCATAAATCTTGTGTATGAATTGGGTTTTCTTGCAAATGTTTATGTCGTATATGGATGTATATATGTATATGTATGTATATATGCATAAAAAAAAACCAAAAAATCTGGAAAAATCAGAGCAGGCGCGCGGCCATGCTCTAGCTATGCCTACAACAAGCAAACCAAGGGTAAGGGGGGCCATTAATGCTTCAAAGGACGTCGGAGTGGCCTTCCAAGACGCGTGGTGCTCGTGATGGGACAACTCGCAGTGAGTTTCAGCTATAAATAGCCGCATTCAAGCAACCTCCTTCATCATAAATTTTTACTTCATAGATCGGGCGTTTAGGGTAGCCTTTGAGAGCTTGGTAAGTGGGGTTCTAATTCTTGCGTTGTGGGCGAATTTTTTGGAGCGTTTGGTGACCAACGGAGCAACGGAGAAGGAGAATCAAGCCTTACTGGAAAATCGCGACTTCTCCGGAACCGAGACTTCAAACGTAAAATTGAGGTATTTTTTTATGTTTTTCTCGAATTTAAGGTTATATTTGGGTTCGGGAGGTCGGTTTTAGGGGGGGTAGGGGTTCGTTTTGAAGCTTAGAAGCTCGGGGCGTTCGCCAGCGGTGAGGTAGCCGTCAGAGAAGAAAAACCAAACCAGATGCGTGGCTGCACGCGCTTGTGAGTGGGAAGAAGGCGCGTGGCTTGCACACGCCCGCTAGGAGAAAATAAAGAAAAAAAAATAAAAGAA
This sequence comes from Diospyros kaki, assembly GCA_036245055.1. Taxonomy (NCBI): domain Eukaryota; kingdom Viridiplantae; phylum Streptophyta; class Magnoliopsida; order Ericales; family Ebenaceae; genus Diospyros; species Diospyros kaki. The sequence continues at coordinate 20,446,557 of BSEG01000010.1, forward strand.
AAGAAAAGAAAGTAGAAAAATTAAAAGAAAATAGATAAAATTTTGAAAAACTTTACAGAAAATCTATAATATTGCTTATGTCTTATTTTGTGAAAAACATTCTGGAAAATGGTAAGTTAATTATTTATTTAAGTAGTTTTTCTATTATGAAAATAAGGAAAAAAATAGAAATTTAATTTGAAAAATTTCAAGAAAATTCTAGAAGGCTAGAAATGTAATTTTAAAAATATTAGTGAAGGAAAATTAGGTTAAATGAAGGTTTAGATATTTATCATGAATTTTTGAGGAAATAAAACTTAGAAAATAAGGAGAAATTTTGGAAACTATGAAAATTATGAGAAAAATAGTAAATTGACATTTTGGAAATAAATTTAATGTTTTAGGAACCCTTGAGGCTCGAGGATTTAAAAATAGCTCGTCTAGCACGACTTTCGAGGTCGACACGCTTTTCGAGACAACTTAAATTGTGAAAAGTAAGTGTCCTATTACAAGTTTAGAACGATTACAAATGTTTATCTTCAGGAATGCTTTGATCATATTGACATGCTTTGATATGTATCTATCACGTAGACTGCATGCATGACATGACTATGAAATGTATAAATACATGTTGATATCATTGATCACACGCACAAAGGCCGTAGGGAGTACGAACTGACACCGTTACTTTACCAAGGGTGCACCCATACAACCCAGGTTCGAAAGAGGTAGCTGCAAAAATTATAGATAGCATGTAGGGTGCAGTTGACACCTACGATGGATAAGACATTGCATACACACATGATAAAACATTTGTACCCTTAATTACTTAGATGGTTCATCATCTAATCTGAGTTTTTGCCCCTGGAATATTCAACAATCCAGTCGGGACTTCCAGAGATAGTATGGAAGTCAAAGATGTATAGTGACGTGAGTCGTCGAGGAATAAGCAATTGTACCATGTTATGTTGTAGTATGGATATTTCGAGTATGATGTACATTTTAAGTAATCATCAGAAGTTTATGTATCAACTTTGTAATAAATGCCATGTTCAGTTATCTATGTATGAAATGCTATGATCAAGTTCGATTTTCATCTTCCTCTTATATGATTCAGTTAAATCTAGTGTATGTATTGTTTCGCCTAGCACTAGATAGGCCTAAGGAAATTTCGGGAATATTGTAATTTAGAAAAAAAAAATAAGTCCCAAATTTTCTAGGTTATAACACGCCCTGAGCAAATGGGGTGTTACAGTTGGTATCAGAGTTCAACTAAGTAGAGTACCTAGAAAGGAGAACTTAGATTGAACTTTAGCACTTATATCGAGAATCTAAAAGGGTTAGAAGTACCAACTCGAGGCCAATTAGGGGCATTAACGGGAGTTATGATGATAGGATGGCGGGAAACTTCTCAGAATAGGTATTCGTTGATCATTGGGCACATCGTCTCGACACCCGGATCTCGAAACCGACTGAGGGCATCATGGAGCATCTGGTCCAAATGGAAGAAATCATCGACGACGTAACCCCGAGTTACCGACTCTGGCTTAACCTAGTCCAGTTCTAGATAAATATGTTGGTTGGTGTTTTGGAAGGCGATCTGCAAGACTTCGCTGACTAGGTCCGACAGGACAGGCTATTTCCCGAATTCGGTCTTCATTGCCAACGGATTCGCGAACAATTGGTGGAGCTATATAAACCGGTGCTGGTGGGGGAGTCTGACGAAGAAGTGGGAGACCAAATCGAGGCAGAAGAAGAAATGGGAGACCCAATCGAGGCAGAAGAAGAAATGGGAGACCCAATCGAGGCAGAAAAAGAAATGGGAAACTCAATCGAGGCGGAGGAGGAAGACAATGAACCCATATTCTGGGTCGAGGATAACCTTCTTGAGTTTGAGGACACAGACTCCGAGGACGAGGAGGAAATTGAAGAAGTTAGAGACGATGTCGAGGGACCACCGAATAAGTCCGAAGAGGAAAAGAACGCCTGGATATGGAGGTCGTCCGGACCAAAGTAGATATAGCTAGAAATGCTCTAACTATCTCCATGACTTGTGTAGTGTGTTGCTTATAACATTTTGTAATCGAATGTATAATATCTGTAAAAATTAATGAAGGTTGAACTTTAGCGGATGGTAAGACTTCTGAGCTAATCGAGAATGTTATTTTCTTTCCAGATGGTGAACACTCAAAGGGAGATGACGATAGGACCTAGGACACCCAACCCGCGAGTCAACAATGCAGAGGGAAATACAAGTGACAATCCGGGAGGTGGCTCTAGCCAGGAGCATAGGGGCAGTCAACTTGATCAAATGGAGCAAATAATAGGGAGTATGATAGGATTTCTGCAAGAAAATCACTCCTAGGACGGCCATGCACTCAACATGCTCGACGTCTACCATCAACAGAATCCCCTCGTTTTTCAAAGGAAACTTGGTGTAGACCTCAGCGAAGGGAAATTCTAGATTAAACAAACAAAAAAGCTGCTAGACCACTTACACTGTGGAAAAGAGGAGAAAGTCAACTGTGCCACCTTCATACTTCAAGACAAGGCAGACAGATGATGGAAGGGAGTCGAGCGAGCGATGACCCCACGAGCTAGGCCACCATACGTCACCTGGGAGCGGTTCAAAGAACTCTTCGACGAGAAGTACTTTCCTTTAAATTTGAGAATGAAAAAGGAAAGGGAATTTATGGAGTTAAGACAAACTGGGGACATGACCGTAGCCCAATACGAAGATGCCTTCAACCGATTGATCAGGTACATGCCCATTTATGAAGGGGATGAAAGGATCAAAGCCCAAAAGTTCTTAGGGGGGCTAAATCTAAGGCTTCAAAGGGCCTTGACCAATATAAGTACTCAATCTTATGCAGAAGTGGTATTCCAAACCGTTACCACTAAGGCTAATCTGAGCCGGATCGAGGCTATTCAAGAAGAAAGTCAACAAGCAAGCGGTAATAGAGCAGGCAAGAAGCTGGATCTCAACAGGCCTAAGTTCAAGTCTAGTATTCCATGCACGAGATGCTAGAAGCAACACCCCAGAAAACCGTGTAGGTTAGGAACGAAGGGTTACTTCAACTGCGGAGAGGAAGGGCATGTCAATCTGAACTGCCCCAAGAAAGGAAACACCTGTTTTAACTGCCAACAGACGGGACATTTTGCAAGGGACTGTCCAAAGCCGTGGCTAATGAGTCAACCCCAAGGGTCGTCAGGAAATGCCAGAGTGCAGCAGGGAAGGGTATTTCATTTGACTCAGCAAGATACAATAGAAGACCCAACTGTAATTGAAGGTACCATGTTATTATCTGGTATTCCTATGCATGTCTTAATTGATTCAGGAGCAAGTCATTCATTCATTTCGCTTGTATTTGCCGAAGTACTAGGAGAAAAATCAGAAAAATTGAACTGTCGTATGATCGTAGCAACCCCAATGGGGAAGTCTCTAGAAACCTCCTCAAGATATAAAAATAGAAAAAAACATATAGGAGAAGTTGAGTTCCTGGTGGATTTAATCCTTTTGGAATTTCGAGACTTTGATATAATTTTAGGAATGGATTTCCTAACCAAATACAACGCTACATTGGATTGTAAAGCTAAGATAGTCAGTCTCAAGATCGGAGACTCAAATGTTAAGTTTCAAGGGCAAAATAGGGTAAGTGAAAGGAAGTGGATCTCGTCCCTAAAGGCTAAGAAACTATTGCCACAAGGGGCTCAGGGATACTTGGCGTGTGTCCAAGGGAAAAATGAGAAACCATTGAAAATCGAAGAAGTGCAAATCGTTAGAGAGTTCGGGGATGTGTTTCCCGAAGAATTGTCTGGATTGCCGCTACAAAGAGAGATCGAGTTTTCAATAGAAATTGTATCGGGGTCAAGTCCAATTTCCATACCCCTGTACAAAATGGCTCTCGCAGAATTAAGAGAATTAAAGGTCCAACTTCAAGATCTATTGGACAAGGGGTTCATCAGTACTCTTTGTTAAGAAAAAGGATGGGAGTTTGAGGATGTGCATAGATTATCGGTAGCTGAACAAGATAACTATCAAGAATAAATACCCACTCCCTAGAATAGAGAAGCTATTTGACTAATTACAAGGAGCTAAGGTCTTCTCGAAGATTAACCTAAGATCACGATACTACCAATTGAGAATCAAGGCAGAGGACGTGCCTAAGACAGCTTTTCGTTCTCCATATGGGCACTAGGAATTTATAGTGATGCCATTCGGGCTGACCAATGCCCCAGCAGCTTTTATGGATACCATGAACTGAGTATTCAGACCATTTTTGGACAAGTTCGTGATCGTGTTTATAGACGACATACTGATATACTCTCCATCTAAGGAAGAGCATGAGTCGCATTTAAGGTTAATATTGCAAACATTGCAAGAACATAAGTTGTATGCCAAGTTGTCCAAATGTGAATTTTGGTTAAACCAAGTGGCATTTTTAGGACACGTCATATCGGTCGACCCGGCAAAGATAGCAGTTGTAAGGAATTGGAAGCAACCTCAGTCTGCTACGGAAGTCAAGAGTTTCCTGGGATTAACAGGGTATTACAGAAAATTCGTGGAAGGATTTTCCAGGATTTCAATGCCCCTTACCAAGCTAACCCAGAAAAAGATGAAGTTAGATTGGAACGAGCGATGCAAGGAAAGTTTTCAGAAGCTTAAAGATAAACTCACGACCGTTCCAGTGCTAGCTATGCCAAATGGATTAGGTGGATTCATGGTGTATACGAACGCCTCAAGAAATGGTTTGGGATGTGTGCTGATGCAGCACGATAAGGTTATTGCCTATGGGTCCCGACAGCTTAAGAACTACGAGCAGAATTATTCGACCCATGATTTGGAATTGGCAGTGATGGTGTTTGTCTTAAAGATTTGAAGACATTATTTATATGGCGAGAAGTTCAAAATTTTTACTGATCACAAGAGCTTACAATACGTATTCTTGCAGAAAGAATTAAACATGAGGCAACGAAGATGGATGGAGCTGTTAAAAGATTATGACTGCACTATCAAATACCATCCAGGTAAAACTAACGTTGTGGCGGATGCCCTAAGCAGAAAAGGAACCACTTGTGTGGCTGGAATGATGATATCTGAGTGGAAGCTAGTGGAAGCTTTTAGTCTAATGATAGTCGGAGTAGTTTCCTTAGGTAACTCTGCCTACGCAGCTAGTCTCACTCTGCAACCAAAATTAAAGGATCAAATACGGCAGGCTTATTCAGAAGATTCTCGAATTAAGTCATGGATTGACGAGCACGGACGAGCAAAGAGACCGGAATTTGAGGTGAGAGAAAACATTCTGCGGTTTCAAGGAAGGATATACGTGCCTCGCGTGAAGGAGTTGTGGCAAGTAATTTTGGGAGAAGCCCACCGATCCAAATACTCGATACACCCTGGTGCTACTAAGATGTACAAAGATTTGAAGGCTATGTATTGGTGGCCCGGAATGAAGAAAAGTGTGGCAAAATACGTTAGTCAATGTGACACGTGCCAGAGAATTAAGATTGAGCACCAAAAACTGGGTGGAAGTTTACAGCCATTAGAAATCCCGAATGGAAATGGGAGTATATTATGATGGATTTCATGACAGGGTTGCCAAGGAGTCCCAAAGGGAACGATGCTATTTGGGTGATCGTTGACAAACTGTCTAAGTCTACTCATTTTCTAGCTATGAAAGTAGGCCAACCAATCAGCAAGCTAACTCAACAGTATCTTAATGAGATTGTCAGATTGCATGGAGTGCCTGTGAGTATTGTGTTAGATCACGACCCAAGGTTCACTTCTAGGTTCTGGGGAAGCCTACATAAATGTTTAGGTACTCAGCTTAAGTTAAGTACAACTTCCATCCCCAGACTGATGGTCAATCGGAAAAGACCATTCAGACCCTAGAAGATATGTTGTGAGCATGTGCTATCGATTTTCCACGGAGTTGAGAGGAACATTTACTATTGGTGGAGTTCGTTTACAACAATAGCTATCACAGTAGCATTGGAATGGCTCCATATGAAGCTTTATATAGACAAAAATATAGGTCCCCGCTATGCTGGACCGAGGTAGGTGAACGACAAATCTTGGGACCCGAGATAGTTCAGGAGACGACAGAAAAGATAAAGCTTATTCGAGAGAGAATTAAGGAAGCTCAGAATCATCAAAAGTCCTACACGGATACTAGAAGAAGGAATTTGGAGTTCCAAGTTGGTGACAAAGTGTATCTAAAGATATCTCTACTAAGAATGATAACTCGAAGAAACAAGCAAAAGGGTAAGTTAAGTCCTAGGTATATAGGACCATATGACATAGTGGAAAGAATTGGACCAGTCACTTATCGACTCGCTCTACACATGGCTTTATCAAATCTCTATGATGTATTTCATGTACTGCAACTCTGTAAGCATAAGCCAAATCCCGCTTAAGTAATGCCAGCCGAAGCTATCGAGATTCAAGAAAATCTTTCGTACTTTGAGAAACCAGTAAAAATTTTGGATCGTAGAGATCAAGTTTTGAGAAATAAGTCAATTCCCCTTGTGTAAGTTTTGTGGAGAAACTCAATAAGTGAAGAGATAACTTGGGAGGGAGAAGAAGACATGAAGATTAATTTTCCATACCTATTTAAAGATCCTATAGTCAGAATGAGCAAAGAATGATCAAATTTCGAGGACGAAATTTTTGTAAGGAAGGGAGAATGTAATACTCTAAGACATCATGAATAACAATTTTGGTATTTAGACCCTGGAGAAATATTAGAATTGTAGTATTTATCGATAATTTAATAGGGTAAGGTATATTTATATTGTAAATAAATTTATTTATCAAATCGTATTATTTTAATCATAGTTAAAATTGTATGGTTTAATCATAGTTAAAATACCATAAATATTATGTATTAATTGGGTTTTCTTGCAAATGTTTCTACCGTATATGGATGTATATAGCCATATGTATAAGTATGTATATGGGTATATGTATATATGTATATGTATGTATATATGTATAAAAAAAAAACCAGAAAATCTGGAAAAATCGGAGCAAGCACACGGCCATACTCTAGTCGCGCCTGCAACAAGCAACCAAGGGTAAGGGGGGCTATTAATGCTTCAAAGGATGTCGGAGTGGCCTTCTAGGACGCGTGGTGCTCGTGATGGGATAACTTGCGGCGAGTTTCGGCTATAAATAGTTGCATTCAAGCAACCTCCTTTATTAGAAATTTTTACTTCATAGATCGGGCGTTTGGGGCAGTGTTTGAGAGCTTTGTAAGTAGGTTTCTAATCCTTGCGTTGTGGGCGAATTTTCTGGGGTGTTTGGTGGCTAACGGAGTAGCGGAGGAGGAAAATCAAGCCTTACCAGAAAATCGCGACTTCGTCAGAGCTGAGACTGCAAACGTGTAATCGAGGTATTTTTGTTATATCTTTCTCGAATTTAAGGCTATATCTTGGTTCGAGAGGTTGGTTTTAGGGGGAGTAGGGGTTCGTTTTGAAGCTCGGAAGCTCGGGGGGTTCGTCGGCGACAAGGTAGCCATTGGAGAAGAAGAACCAGATTAGGCGCGTGGCTGCACATGCCCGCTAGTGGGAAGAAGGCGTGTGGCTTGCATGCGCCCGCCAGGAGAAAATAAAGAAATAAAAAGAAAAAAAAAAGAAAAGAAAAGAAGAAAAATAAAAACAAAATAGATAAAATTTTGTAAAAATTTATAGAAAATCTAGAATATTGTTTATGTTGTATTTTGTGAAAATTTTTCTGGAAAATGCTAAATTAATTATTTATTTAAGTAGTTTTTCTATTATGGAAATAAGAAAAAAATAGGAATTTAATTTGCAAAATTTCAAGAAAATTTCAGAAGGCTAGAAATGTAATTTTAAAAATATTAGTGAAGGAAAATTAGGTTAAATAAAAGTTTAGATATTTATTACGAATGTTTGAGAAAATAAAACTTAGAAAATAAGGAGAAATTTTGAAAATTATGAAAATTATGAGAAAAATAGTAAATTGACATTTTAGAAATAAATTTAATGTTTTAGGAACCCTTGAGGCTTGAGGATTTGGAAATAGCTCATCTAGCACGACTTTTGAGGTCAACACACTTTTCGAGACAGCTTAAATTTTTAAATGTAAGTGTGCTATCACAAGTTTAGAACGATTATACATGTTTATATTCGGGAATGTTTTCATCATATTGACATACTCTGATATGTATCCATCACATAGATTGCATGCATGACACGACTATGAAATGTATAAATATGCGTTGATATCATTGATCACGCGCATAAAAATGGTAGGGAGTACGAACTAGCACCTTTACTTTACCAAGGGTGCACCCATACACCTCGACTTCGAAAGAGGTGGCCGCAAAAATGGTAGGTAGTATGTAGAGTACAGTTGACACCTACGATATATAAGACATTGCATGCACACATGATAAAACATTTATACCCTTACTTAGATGGTTCATCATCTAATCTGAGTTTTTGCCCCTGAAATATTCAACGTTCCAATTGAGACTTCCAGAGATAGTACGGAAATCGAAAATGTGTGGTGACACGAGTCGTCAAGAAATAAGCAAGTGTACCATGTTATGTTGTAGTATGGATATTTCGAGTATAATGTACATTTTAAGTAATCATTAGAAGCTTATGTATCAACTTTGTAATAAATGCCATGTTCAATTATCTATATATGAAATACTATGATTAGGTTCGATTTTCAGCTTCTACTTATATGATTCAGTTAAATCTAGTGTATGTATTGTTTCGCCTAACACTAGATAGACCTAAGGAAATTTCAAGAATATTGTAATTTAGAAAAAAAAATAAGTCTCAAATTTCCTTGGTTATAACATGCCCTGAGCAAGTAGAGTGTTACAGTTACTAAGACAATCAGGGTGCAGTAGCATGCCCGTAAAAAGCATAGAGATATCGCAAATTGGGGGCTGATCAACCCTCCAACCCTCACATTTATTGCTGGATAATTGTGATTAATTTCTGATATGCCCTGCAAAGTGGAGAATTACAAGACCTAAAAAAGTTGTGAAACGTGGACATGAAGCCCAAAGGCCCAACGGGTTGTAGGAGATCGAGGAAATAAGCCGAAGGAGCAAGAGGTCGAGCTGAGACCAAGTGGGGAGGGCCCACTCGGTTATGCAGAGTGGGTATGACTCTGCTTCAGTTTTTCGGACATAAATTTCTCATACGAGCTCCGATTTGCCTAATTCAAAGTCCTATGGAAAGATAAGAGAATTATCTACAACTTTTATGTTTTGAGTTTTGATAGATTCTAGCTTAATCAAGGTTTAAATTTGGTATGAAGTTGATGCACCTACACTATGAAGGCTAGGAGTCAAGTATTGAAGGAAGATGGACTCGAACCAAGTCAAAAGGGAAAAAGAAGGCATAACCGAGTGGCCCCCCACTCGGTCGGGCACAAGAAGACATGACCGAGTGCCCCCCACTCGGTCATGACCGAGTGGCCACTCGTTATTTATGACCCACTCGGTTATGCCGAGTGGGTATGACACTGCTTCAGTTTTTCGGCTATAACTTTCTCATACAATCTCTGATTGACCTGATTCAAAGTTCTATGGAAAGATAGGATAATTATCTACAACTTTTATTTTTTGAGTTTTGATAGATTCGAGTTCAATCATCATGAAAATTGGGCATGAAGTTGAGGTATGAGATCCACTCAAAATGGGCCGCGAGATTCTCGCACATCTTTTCTCTCTCCTCCGCTATAAATACGAGATCATGCCTTCATCACAAGGTACGCTATTTTGAGCAATTGAAGTACAATCTTCTCATTTTCTCTCAAGAGCTAATTTAAGCATCGGAGGGTTTGCTCGGGGACCCCCACCCGCGCCCTAACGGTGCTCTCGTTTTGTAGGCCTCTCGTCACCAGCAAGGCCTCTCGTCACCAGCGAGGCCTCTCGTCATCTTGAGGTCTCCCGTCATCTTGAGGTCTCCCGTCATCTCGAGGCCTCTCGTCATCTTGAGGCCTCCCGTCATCCCGAGGCCTCTCGTCATCTTGAGGCCTCCCGTCACCCCGAGGTCTCTCGTCATTCTCAAGGCCACCAGATCACTTTGAGGCCACCAGATCACTTTTGAGGCCACCAGATCACTTTTGGCCCCCAGATCACTTTGAGGCCACCAGATCATCAGCCCACAAGATCATCAACCTGTCAGACCATCAGCACTATCGGATTATCAGACTTGGAACTCTGACAGATCCAATCGCTTGTCAAGATTCTCATCAGTGAAGACACGACTCCCGAGACTCTTACGTCTATCCACAATAAAAAAAATAGATTATTTTATTTTGGTAACAACAATTTCTTTGAGGTCTTTGATGAAGAGAAGAATTCTTATACATTTTCTTTTCTTTTTCACTATTTTGTTTTTTGTTTTATTAAGAGGAGCTTGATGGAGTTTTTTTCCACGTTCAATCCCATGTTTCTACATCCATGTGAGCCATCCATCATTAGCTCCTAGAACTTGCTTGTCAATTGCCACCATCTCTTTGTTAGCACCCTGATACTTTTTTGAGTGCTTGATTAAAGAGAATGATTCAAGTTGGTTTTTCATTTTGCGATGGCAGCTCATTTTGGCATATGAGTGCATGGAAAAAATCCAGTTTGACTGTCATGAGATTGTCTTAATTACTTGTACTGGCCCTAGCAAAATAATCTCATCCTCAACCATTATTCATGACCCTGCTTTATGTTTCTTTCTATCAAGCATTCAATATCCAAAAATCTTCTTATTTGACTTGACTAAAAAATAAAATTCTTCTTATTAGTTTCTGGGTTTGTCTCTCCCTTCTTAAACCCCCATTTTCCAAGGAAAATTAGAAATAGCAAGTTCCAAAATTGTGATGCTTTTACGATCAAATACCCATTTTCCTACAATGGTGAGGAAGCTACAGTACACTTGTATCTATCATGCTGAACACCTCTATATACAGTACATTTTTTATTTCAAAGTTTTATTAATTTTTTTTTTTTGTAAGTAAGAATTTCATTAAAAAAAATTACAAAACGTCCACAACTTATACTAAAGTATATCCCGAGCATCACAAAGAAAAAAACTTAATAAAAAACAAAAAATTGGACCTAAACTACTAATATAAATTTACATTCCTCCTAACATAAAGAATATATGCAAATGTTAGAGAAAATATTCAAATGACTTCACTTGCAAGCTTGAAGTCACGATCTTCATTTGATTTACCTCCCCAAGCATTAAAAGGCTTTTAGTGCTAATGTTAACATTATTGATGCCAACACCCGGTTACTCACCAACCAAATACTTGGAGAGGACCATAAATGTCAACATTTTTCTCACCTCTCTAATCATTATTAGACTTTTGATATGAATGTCAACTTTTATGATCAAAACACCTGGTTTGTAATGACTCGTTAGTGGGCATAGATGTTATTAGTAATTTATTTCAGCATTTGAGTTTTTGCCTTAATTAATTGTTGGAAATAATTTATGTGTTGATAAGAGGTAATTAATGAAAATAATAATTTTGTGGGATGATTAATGTAAGTGAAATTAAAATTTATAAGCCCATATAAATGGAGTTTAAATGTGTAGAAGAGTTCAAAGTTGTAGGCTAAATGGGCTTGAGCCTAATATGAGTGGACTCTTGATTTGGGCTTAGGCCCATGTGTGTAATAATGTGAGATGATTAAAGAAAAGGGAAAAGAAATGTAAAGAGGTGAGAAATGTCCATAGGGGGCATAGATATTCAAGTGGAGTGTGTGTATAGAGAAGGGCAAATTGGGAAGAAGAAAAGAAGGGGGTGGTTGGAGTTAAACCGCAATCCACTCCCTCCTCATTCTCTCTTGCTTCCTTTACAATCATTCTTCTTATTCTTATTCTCCAACTCTCTTGCTCTCCCTCTTGTTCATCTCTTTTTCTTCCTCTTCATTTATTTCTTCTATGATCTCTTCATTTTCTACTCTTGGTTGGAGTTTCAAGTAGAGATTTGCAGATTTTGGGGTGTTCTTTATCTCTTTGGAGTTGCACCATTTAAGGCAAGTTCTCTTGCACTTTCCTTTCATGGGTTGAGCAAGTATTTCCTTCCTTTCTTCTCCATTTCATTTCAAAATGCTTCCATTGTAAATATTGTAATCTTTTCCATGAAAATGTTCGATTGTTTCCATTTTTGTATCTTAGTGGGTCTTTTTGTAGGCATGAAGTTGGGTCTTGTTGGTGTTTCTTTGGGGTTTGTTTACCACATTTTTACTTAAAGGAATGACATTTGTGGGTTAGGAAGCTAATGGTGGTCGTTTTGGGGTGTTCCAGGTCCGTTTTGTGCTTTTTGTGTGTGTCGAGTCAACTAATCTTGGGGTTTAGTCGACTCAACAAAGGCTTATTTTTTTGAATTTTTGTGCTAGCTCTCGGTCCAATCGACTAATCAATTTGCTCAGTCAACTAAGCATTAGTCGACTATTCCTTCCAATAGTCGACTGTTCCCTTTCTTTCAGCACTACTCAAGTTGCACTCTTTGACCATAACTTTTTGTCCCAATATTGGAATTAAGATCCTTTTTTTTTTTTTTTTGTAACCTTAACTTGATAAGGTTCGATTTAGCGTATTTTGGGCACAATTTGGTTAATATTTGACCCTATTAATGCTTTGTCAAACACAAGCCCTAGTTATTAAAATAGGATGTTTAACCATTGAATGAAAGATTAATAGCCATGGTTGAGAGTATTTTTACGTGAATTCATGAGTGATATCCCAGGTCTTAGAGGGTGTATAACATTTATTGGAACATGATTATGGGTGGTATATTGAGTATGGGTATCGATATGGAATTGAATCTCAATGAATGACATGAAATCACATGAATGACTATACCATCGGCTCATGAATGAATATGTTATTGAAATGTTTAAATGTAGGGTGCACCTAATTGGGACCCTTTGTGTCTTCTATCCTAGTACGAGCGCTCCTTCGGGTGGAGTTATGTGTGTTCGTCGAATTAGCTGATCTGGTCCCATTTAGCATTTTGCGCTAAGATTTGGCTTTTTGTTGCGTTTCCCACAGACGGCGCCAAATTGTTGTTGCTCAAATACAACAATTAGAATTTTTAGTAGTGGGATGCACGTAGATGCCGTCAGCCTCGGGACTTGATCGAAGATTTGGCTGCAAAACTAAGGGAGGGCTTCCGAAGGGATGCTTCCGAAGCCTCTTTCCGAAGACTCAATGTGGGCTTCCGAAGGTCGCTTCCGTGGTCAGCTTCCGAAGGGTTCAGGTGGGCTTCTGAAGCTTGCTGCCGAATTGGGTCTTCCGAAGGAAAATAGGGTCTTCCGAAGGAAAAGAGAGTCTTCCGAAGGAAAAGATGGTCTTCCGAAGCCTGCTGCAGAATTGGGTCTTCCGAAGGACAATAGGGTCTTCCGAAGGAAAAGAGAGTCTTCCGAAGAAAATGATGGTCTTCCGAAGCCTGCTGCAGAATTGGGTCTTCCGAAAGACAAGAGGGTCTTCTGAAGGACAAGAGGGTCTTACGAAGGACAAGAGAGTCTTCCGAAGGAAAAGATAATCTTCTGAAGCTTGCTGCCGAATTGGATCTTCCGAAGGAAAAGGGGTCTTCCGAAGAACAAATGGGTCTTCCGAAGGAAAAGATGGTCTTCCGAAGGTCTGTACGGGGCAAACAAAGGTTAGAAGGCTCGCGGGATTTTCCTCCCGCGAAGGCCCTCCGACGTTCAAGTCAGTAACGAAATGGAAAAAAGGACTAAATTTCGGAAGGAAAATGAGAGAGAAATATCGATGTTCGGATCCGTTTTTGGGGGTTGAACTTGGCCTTTTATAGAGATCGAGTAGGGAGTACACGTGGGTCTTCCGAAGGATTCCTTCCAAAGGGATCCTTCCGAAGGAACCTTCCCCAGCGGCTTCCGAATGGGGCTTCCAAAGCCCTTCTTCAGTAGCTTGAGAAGCTCTTCTGAATAGAGCTTCCGAAGCTTTCCACTTAGCATCTTCCGAAGACCTTTTACCAACAGCTTCCGAAGACCTCTTCCGAAGGGATCTTCCGAAGATCCTTCCTCAGCATCTTCCGAAGACCTTTCACCAGCAGCTTTCGAAGACCTCTTCTGAAGGGATCTTCCGAAGATCCTTCCTCAGCATCTTTCGTAGCTCTTTCTTCAGTAGCTTCTGAATATGGCTTTCCCGCCATGTTTGGACTTTTTTATCCTCGATTTTTTGGGGCACCACAATTTTCCCCCACTCTTTGTTTTGTTCTTCTTAGATACAAAATGAAGAGTATTTTCTAAGCATAGGGCGCCAACAATCGGAAATGGCTCTTCCCGAAAGACCTTGCGTCCCCAAGAATTTTCCTTCCTTGGGAATTTTTTTTTTTTTTTCGGATGTAACTTTTAACAATGCTATGTTCGTGGAGCTCTTACGCTCTTGAGCTCGAGGAAGGCGAAGTAAGTGTCGCACGTCTAGCACCACTCATATGATCGAGAAGGGCCTGGAGATGGACCTTAGCGCTGATGCTTCTCAAAACCTGCTCCTTGGTGTGGGTTAAGGTCACGTGGATCGTCCCTTAGCCGAAGATTAGTGCCGACTTTATAATTTACATTATTTTTTTAACTGGTTGTAAGGAGCAATCATTTTGCTAGTTTCATCTCAAAGCACTCTTAGAATTTTTGACGTATTTCTTTGGCTATTGCGTTTCATTTTGTCATCTTTGGATGAATGTAGTTTCTTGGTAGTTGTTTCAACGTGCCTCATGTAATTGTCTTATTTGAATCACCACGTAATTCAATCATGTTTCCATCATTTGCTTGTTGGTCATGCGACTTGTATTCATACCTCTTCAGGCTTTGATTTATTAGCCACAATAGTTCAGTTTCTTTTGTTCCTGTCTACACCTTTTCTTCAAGGCTCTTTGGCCCCGGGAAACTCGAGATAGGCCTCGTGCCCCTGACATTACTGCGAGACTCATGCAACATTCATCGAGCTCTTAGCCTTTGTTCAGATTGGGGGATTGTCGAGCCTTCGCGAACGTTTTCGAGAGAGGCCTTCGTTTGCCATAAGGAAGCTAGATTGGGCTAAAGATCCAACGTGGAATTCATTCCGAGCGTCCAAGTCTTTGCCGGGAGACCTAGGTGCCAGATTGATCGAGGAGTCGGGTCTAGCTTAGGAGCGTAGCACCGGACTCGGTCGAGTGATCTAGGTGAGTCTGCGGCCATAAGTGTCGGAGCATCCGATGATCCCGAGTTGATCTATCGTCCTGGGTGGTCTCGATGGTGCCTGTTGTTTTCCATCAGTTTCGTTTGCCATGGGAAGGGTGGATTGAGTCAAGGATCCAATGTGAGATTCATCCCGAGCGTTCGAGTTTTTACCGGGAGACCTAGGCGCCAGATCGATCGAGGAGTCGGGTCTAGCTTAGAAGCGTAGCACCGGACTCAATCGAGTGATCTAGGTGAGTCTGCGGGCATAGGCGTCGAAGCATTCGATGATCCTGTGTTGGTCTATTATCGTAGGCGTTAAATTGAGTCGTGGAAGTCGAGTTTTTGAGGGTTGTATCTCATCTCTTACTCTATTCGTTTATCCCTTTGAGGCCCGGTCTGTCTAGAGGGATCTGACTTTGACCAAAGATCCAATCCGAGATTCTTTCTGGGTGTCCGAGCTTGCCGGGAGACCTAGGCGCCAGATCAATCGAGGAGTCAGGTCTAGCTTAGGAGCGTAGCACCGGACTCGGTCGAGGGATCTAGGTGAGTCTGCGGGCACAGGCGTCGGAGCATCCGATGATCCCAAGCTGATCTATGGTCATGCGCGCCAGATTGCACCTGGGCGACACAAACCTCGTATGCCGAGGGTGTCTTTCGACTTACCATAGCTGCTCACTGCTTTGAGGTCCGGTCTGTCCTAGGGGATCTAGAGTTGGACAAAGATCCAATCTGAGATTCCTTCCGGGTGTCCGAGCTTGCCGGGAGACCTAGGCGCCAGATCAATCGAAGAGTCGGGTCTAGCTCAAGGCATAGCACCGGACTCAGTCGAGGGATCTAGGTGAGTCTGCGGGCACAGGCGTCGGAGCATCCGACGATCCCGAGCTGATCTAAGGTCATGTGCGCCAGATCGCACTTGGGCGACATAAACCTCGTATGGTGAGGGCGTCTTTCGACTTACCATAGCTGCTCACTGCTTCGAGGTCCGGTCTGTCCTAGGGGATCTAGAGTTGGCCAAAGATCCAATCTGAGATTCCTTCCGGGTGTCCGAGCTTGCCGGGAGACCTAGGCGTCAAATCAATCGAGGAGTCGGGTCTAGCTCAAGGTATAGCACCGAACTCAGTCGAGGGATCCAGGTGAGTCTGCGGGCACAGGCGTCGGAGCATCCGACGATCCCGAGCTGATCTAAGGTCATGTGCGCCAGATCGTACCTGGGCGACATAAACCTTGTATGGCGAGGGCGTCTTTCGACTTACCATAGCTGCTCACTGCTTTGAGATCCGGTCTGTCCTAGGGGATCTAGAGTTGGCCAAAGATCTAATCCGAGATTCCTTCTGGGTGTCCGAGCTTGCCGGGAGACCTAGGCACCAGATCAATCGAGGAGTCGGGTCTAGCTCAAGGCATAGCACCGGACTCAGTCGAGGGATCCAGGTGAGTCTGCGGGCACAGGCGTCGGAGCATCCGACGATCCCGAGCTGATCTAAGGTCATGTGCGCCAGATCGCACCTGGGCAACATAAACCTCGTATGGCGAGGGCGTCTTTCGACTTACCATAGTTGCTTCATCACCTTTTGTCCCTCATGAGAGTCAGTCTGTCCTCAGTGTATCAGGGTTCAATAGCCAGTCCGGTTCTGGATTCTTTCCGGGTGTCCGAGCTTGCCGGGAGACCTAGGCGCCGGATCGATCGAGGAGTCAGGTCTAGCTGAAGGGCATAGCACCGGACTCAATTGAGGGATCCAGGTGAGTCTGCGGGCACAGACATCAGAGCATCCGATGATCCCGACCCGGCCTGGGGTCATATGCACCTGATTTCGATCGAGTCACCCTGATCTCATCGAGGTCATCGCTGAGCTATTTCACCTGTATTACATTTCATCGCACATACAAATGCTCAAGGTATAGGTTACGTGGTTCGGCTTATACTTTGCCTACTCCACGGGAATACATGGGGTATATTCTTTTATTTATAGGGGGATTATTACATAGAGAAATCAGGAAGATCTCTGGTTTACGGTGGAGTCAAGTAGTGCCTCTTGCAATGAACGCATCTCCATGTCTTGTGCTTCAGATCTTTCACAGCTAGCTTCGACCGATAGAGCAAGGGAATACCTTTGATGGTGCATAGTGTTCTAGGTCTTGCTCTTCACATCCCCTCTGATTGTTTTTCCTGGACATTTTCCCCTGGCCTTGATGATTTTTTGGTTTATTTAGTATGAATCGATTGAGTTTTCCATCTTTGATGAGTTGTTCAATCTGGTTTCATAGCTCCTGACACTATTCTGTAGTGCGCCCTGGGGACTCGTGAAACTTTGCAGAAAGAGTCTCTGTTCCTACCCATGTGCAATGGAGGAAAGGATAGCGACTCTTGGCTTAGTGAGGGGAGCAAAGCTCTAGAATTGCATCTTTCGGGGGCTCTTCTTTTCTCGGCAACTTCACTGATGTGTCTGACCCAACGTCGTTCGGCCTTTTTCTTCTTTTCCTTTCCCATGCTTCTAAAATTTCCATTTGAACGATGAATTGTTCGGCTTGGGCAAACAATTCTGCCATTGAGTCTGGCTCGGAAAATGCTAGGGATCTTCGGAGCGGGGCGTAGGCGATTCCATTAAGCAAGGCTGAGGCTGCCAAACTGATAGGGAGGTCCTTTACCTCTTGCGCTGCAGCCCTAAATCGCTCAATATATCGCTTTAGGGATTCATTTGGCCTTTGCTGCAAGCTCATCAAGTACACAGCACCCTTCTTCTTCGAGACATAGGTAGTGAACACCTCCAAAAACTCTTTCTTCAGCTGTTCAAATGATCGGATATGTCCGGCTGGTAACTCAGTGAACCACTGTTGAGCCTGTCCTACTAGGGAGAGCAGGAAGACTCTGCACTTAGTGACCTCATTCCACCCATGTAGCACGGCCATTGCGACGAAATGTTGTAAGTGCTTCTCTGGGTCTTCCTTCCCCGAGTATACCGAAAGCTACAGTAGCTCGAACCCTTATTGCACTGGTTGCCTTTGGAGTTCTTCAGATAAGGGAAACCCATTCGGAGGCATTTTCTTGGGCGTCATCATTATCTGCTTCTGCTCTAGCACCTCTTCTATGAGGCGCTTAATGTCAGACGCCTTGAGGGTTTCCTGTTCTGCTTCATTTTTGTAAGGAGATGGGAGATAAGAAGCTCGTGCATAGGTGTTTCCCGTTGTCTCTTTATACATGGGAGCTTTTCCTATGCTCCTATCATGTTCCCTTCCCAAGTCTGTCATCTCTGGGACTTAGTTATTCGGCCATGGAGTTATAACTCTTACCCTCTGTCGTGCGGTCCTTGGAGGGGTTTCTATGGATCTCTAGTGTTCTCCTCTCGTATCGACTTTTCCCATGTGGGGAATTAATTCACGCAGCAAAGTAGTGATTCCCTGTAGTCTTCTCATATTCTTCTCATTGTTTATCTTGAGTTCATCATTTTCTTGTTTTAGTTCCTCAAAATTCTTCTGTAATTGTTCATAATCTGATAGCAGGACCGTGGGTGGGGCTATCCCAGTGGGTTCTGGAGGTACTAAAGTCTCCACGAGGTCTCTGTTTGGAATTGAAGATTGTCCAAATGAGTGTTGTTCCTGACTAGAAGGTGTTGCACGCTGGACTTGCTTCCCTCGTTCTGTTGCATGCCTCCTCAATCCAGCTATGTGTACTTTCTCATGTTCTGAACGTTCCATGCCGCCTAGTCCAGTGGCCTGGTTGCCTTCGAGCGTGGGAAAGTTTTCTGAACGCACTTCATTGTCATGGTGATCTTCCAAAAATTCTGGCACTGTAGGGTGCACCTGATTGGGACCCTTTGTGTCTTCTATCCTAGTACGAGCGCTCCTTCGGGTGGAGTTATGCGTGTTCGTCGAATTAGCTGATCTGGTCCCATTTAGCATTTTGCGCTAAGATTTGGCTTTTTGTTGCGTTTCCCACAGACGACGCCAAATTGTTGTTTCTCAAATACAACAATTAGAATTTTTAGTAGTGGGATGCACGTAGATGCCGTCGGCCTCGGGACTCAATCGAAGATTTGGCTGCAAAACTAAGGGAGGGCTTCCGAAGGGATGCTTCCGAAGCCTCCTTCCGAAGACTCAATGTGGGCTTCCGAAGGTCGCTTCCGTGGTCAGCTTCCGAAGGGTTCAGGTGGGCTTCTGAAGCTTGCTGCCGAATTGGGTCTTCCGAAGGAAAATAGGGTCTTCCGAAGGAAAAGAGAGTCTTCCGAAGGAAAAGATGGTCTTTCGAAGCCTGCTGCAGAATTGGGTCTTCCGAAGGACAATAGGGTCTTCCGAAGGAAAAGAGAGTCTTCCGAAGAAAATGATGGTCTTCCGAAGCCTGCTGCAGAATTGGGTCTTCTGAAAGACAAGAGGGTCTTCCGAAGGACAAGAGGGTCTTCCGAAGGATAAGAGAGTCTTTCGAAGGAAAAGATAATCTTCTGAAGCTTGCTGCCGAATTGGATCTTCCGAAGGAAAAGGGGTCTTCCGAAGAACAAAGAGGTCTTCCGAAGGAAAAGATGGTCTTCCGAAGGTCTGTACGGGGCAAACAAAGGTTAGAAGGCTCGCGGGATTTTCCTCCCGCGAAGGCCCTCCGACGTTCAAGTCAGTAACGGAATGGAAAAAAGGACTAAATTTCGGAAGGAAAATGAGAGAGAAATACCGATGTTCGGATCCGTTTTTGGGGGTTGAACTTGGCCTTTTATAGAGATCGAGTAGGGAGTACACGTGGGTCTTCCGAAGGATTCCTTCCAAAGGGATCCTTCCGAAGGAACCTTCCCCAACGGCTTCCGAATGGGGCTTCTGAAGCCCTTCTTCAGTAGCTTGAGAAGCTCTTCTGAATAGAGCTTCTGAAGCTTTCCACTTAGCATCTTCCGAAGACCTTTCACCAGCAGCTTCAGAAGACCTCTTCCGAAGGGATCTTCCGAAGATCCTTCCTCAGCATCTTTCAAAGCTCTTTCTTCAGCAGCTTCCGAATATGGCTTTCCCGCCATGTTTGGACTTTTTTATCCTCGATTTTTTGGGGCACCACAGGTTTAAATTGTATTTAGGAAGTCGGGTGTACTCTATTTCTATATCCATCCCTTCATTCTTGGTACTGTTATTATATATATATACACTTGCCGAACCTTATGGCTCACCTTGTTTAATCTTTGTCATTCTAGATAAGGGCAAGGAGATTGTTGGGGGCAAGTCTAGTGCGGCTTGAGCCCAAGTTTAGAAGTGTACAAAGACCTTCCCAAAAAAAATGTCCATCTTGGTAGTTTTGTTGAGGGCATGTTGTGAGGAGATTTTTATTTTGTTAATTCCATTAGTGCCCTTGTATTCATTTTGTATAGGCCATAGTGCCAGAATGATGTAAACTTATATTATGGCTTTAGCTGATGAAATCTAAAGTTAGAAGTTGTGATGTTGAGTTATATTATTCTATATCATTTTTGTGACGACCTCTTTTCGGATGTTCTATACTAACGAGATTATCCGGGAAAGGGTTGCTATACGGTTACTCACCTAAATAATATTTAGAGAGGATAACAAATGCTATTTTTTAATCTTTAAAATTCATTAACACTCCTAAGTGTTATTTGGCTTTTGATTTAAATGTTAACATTTGTGATTTCAACACCCAATTGCTCTAAAATAAATACTTAGAGTGCAAAAGTATACTCATATTTCAAATTACCATTTTACATGAAAATTAACATTTGTAATACCAACTCCCAATTACTAAGCAATTCAAAATAGAGGAGTATAATTATTTTGATTGGCTAGAAGCCACCAATAATGCTATAGTGCCTGGGTCTGTAATGTCTAAGGGAAATAAATGGTGGATAGTCGTGTCCATACAACACACTAAATTTGATGTGCCAACTAGGGCATGGATTGCTGTTACTCACGAAAGCAATGATAATTATTACATTCCCTACATATGAAGTACACCATTGCTTACAAAACAAGATGATTAGCAACCTTCCAATGACCTTTGTCACTCCACATGGACGCTACCCACAAAATACCTATCTCCCATCTACAGCAAGGTCATCCAAATTTTTTAGAATAATGAAAAAAGGATAGCACTTGACGAGAATAAGAATAATCAAAGAACAATTGGTTGTGTCTCTTTGTTACCTCCTTTTAAAGAAAACATTTATTTAGAAAAAGAAAGTACAGGTTAATACGATCAAAAATAGAAAGACACTCTCTAATCACTAACCAAAAAATAAAAGTATCTAAAGGAATACTATAACCATGCCTTACCAATTGATGTCAGGGGACATGAGGGCACTGCATCGATAGACCCTGCAAGGCAGAAAAAACAAAAAAGATCCCATCTAAGGCTAAAATAATCATCTCAACTCATTACTATGCTCGACCCTAGGAGGGTCGGGTATGTGTTCCTAAATAAAGGCCAATGATGACAATGAAGCCATCACATTCCAAACACAAGAACCATCAGCGATGATACCTAGGACATAAGTAATGGTAGAGATTCCCAATTGCCAAGGCAATTAGAAAGAAATTATATCAACAAGCACCCCCAGAGGATGCCACTGATCATGCCATAAGAAGGTTATCCTATCATTTCCTATCGTCATTCCAAAATGAATCCTAACAACATTGCAAACTGATAGAAGTTTCCTTCAGTAGCAAGGGCACTAATATGGCACTAGAAGCAACTAAAAACACCTATCCTTCACCCAAAAGGTGTGAACCCATTTCATCCATAAGGACTCCCTATCACTCGAAAGTAGCCTTCAAATTAATTTAGCAACAAAGATTGAATCCAAACATATAATGGTTTGATACCGAAACCCCCGCTCTTTGCTCTAGGCTACCTTCACCTTATGGGAATTTGACTCAACTCCACCCTATAGGAAGTTTCTAACTAATTACTCTAGCTCTTTTATCACTTAGTTAGGAAAAATGAAAATAGAAGCCCAACATAAATAAATAGTAGTAAGAATAGAGTGGGGTAACTGAAGTCGACTGCCAAGTAAGAGTAGTCAAGTTCTCCAAGAACACACTTTATTCCTAACCTTGTCTATAATGGGCTTATAGTCCCCATATGAGAGCTTAGACTCATAATTAGATTAGGGTTTTATAATTTATTTTTTTAATTTTTATATTATTAGAATAGTCGAGTGATTCAGTTTTTAACCGAATTTATTTTTATCAAACTGCAAATCATACAATTTGAGGATTTATCAAATCATCTCAAACTATTTCTCTAAAAAAATTGTATAGTTAGTTTTCACAATTTAATAGTTTTTTTGAACATGCTTAGGTAGTAGACTTGACACTGTATTTACAGTAGAACTTTTAGACTTATTTTGAAATATGTATACTAGGAATATTTTGATAATTAATGTAAGAGGATATGATGGCTCAAAATACCTTTGCTTACATTGAATGTAACTATTTTTTTGTTGAATTGGACACTCTATTGAATGATGTTCTTCCTCGAATATAACATTTTTTAAGCACGTATGGTAAAACATTTTCAAATGCAATAAAATTAATGGAGTTTTTGTATAGATCTCTTGGCATTGTTTACCAACCCAATAATGAAATGAATTATATATATATATATATATATATGAAGCAGCATTTTTTCGTTGAATGCCAACGCTATTTTTCATAAATATCATGTCATATATAGAAGTACCCAAAGTTTACAATAATGCTGGTAGCTAGCTAGTAATTAAGAAAATGTTGGGGGAATGGTTCCCACCATTTTAGAAAACGTTTCTCATGAAAATGCTGACATAAATGTCAAGAACAAAACCCCCTATTTCTTCTAGTGTCAGCTATAATTAATTATCGAGAGAAACGAGTTTTCCATGCATGAGGCACTATGTTATATTCTATAATTTTTTTTTCCTATAAATAAGAATTTCATTGAAGGAAATCAATAGTATCTATAGATTTATGTTATGATATATTCTAAGCATCATAACTAAACTTGGAAAAATACACTTTCCTAAGCGTTATTTTGGATTCGAGTGTTAATATTTGTGATGCCAATCCCAGTTACTCACCAAAAAAATTATTTACAGTGTAAAGCATGGGCCAATAATTTGCACAATCGTTTTACGTGAAAATTGGTATTGGTGATGTTAGTCCCCAATTACTAAGCAATTCAAAAAAGTAAGCAATATAATTTTGGCTAGTCAAAAAACACCAAAAATGTCGCAAAGATCGGCTCTCAAAAGGCTCGCTAAAGGAAATGGTGGATAATGGTCATGTCCATGTCCATATATTCTATAAATTAATCACATGTCATCATGTATTTGTCACAGGAATAAATTAACTCAAGATTTGGATGATAATGGACTGTAAATAAGGTCCATAAGATTTTGACTGTAAGAATTACTGGTTCCGAAACAATGTATCTTTTCAAGTCTCTCATTTCAAAAAGACACTATTTTGGGAGCTTATAATTATATGATCTTTGAAATGTGCATAGCCTTTTCACTTAAAGAAGAATTTGATACTCTTGAAAGTTCAGAACCATAAAAAGACGGATTTTTATTCAGGTCAATTAAACTTTTGTTTTTCAACTTCAATCAAACAATACAAAACCAAGCAACATAGCTCACTATCTTTAAAGAGAGCTAATTTTTGAAGTTGCCTCAAGTATTTAGAATTAAAGCTATTGTGGGGTGCACTAGAAAAATCAAAGTTAAAAATCTAAATAAATTCAAGAAATATTTAAGAAGACCAAAGACCCAGATGATTCAAAAAGTCTTTCGAACAAGAGTCTTCCAGAGACTCCAAAGAGTCTACGGGCTAGCTAAGCCCTTAAGCTTGTCTAAGCCTAAAACTCATCTGAAGAGTCTTTTGGGGCTAAGTCACTTATTGTGGCATAGCCTTTGGGACAATTTCCCCTAGAGAAGTCCTTAGGAAGCGTACAAGTCGCGGTCCAGCGAGGCCTAATTTTCTGGCCAAGTCTCTAAAACCTTGCTAAACCTATACCAAACGCCTCCAAATTCTCCAAAAATGCTCCCTAGCACTCAAGGAACAAAAGCCCTATGCTCTCAATGCTCAATTCTTGCTAAAACTCCCTGATTTTCCTTCGATTTTGAATGAAACCCTTGGCCACAAGAACCCTATTTATACTCGATTTCCACCAAATTTTTTACCATACATAAGCTTTCTTGGTCCCCAAGCTTCGAATCTTCATCATTTCAGGCCTTGAATCGAGTTAAATGCCGATGAAATTCCCTTGAAATCTCCAGCCAATTTTTTGATTATTTTGAAATTAATTTCCCGTCATCTCATCGTTGATCTTGGCTAATAACCATGCCCATTCAAACTATCATGGTCTGGTGAGCATCCTTGTACCCCTTGGAAGTCCCGTCGACAACCATCGCAAAGGTGGCCAGTGATTTGTAGGTTTCACACGTAATTTTCATTAATTACACTTTCACCCTAACTTTTGGTGTTTTACATTTCTTCCCTTATCTCTCAAACCCTGGGTTTTCCACTTATTCCATCAGAGCCCACAAGTTTAGGATGTCTTATTACACCCTTGAAAGTCTAAAAAAACCCTAGTTTTGACCACCCTCTAACAAATTCTAGATTCTACACTTTGGCTCGAATGCCCCTAATTGCATGTTTTTAACCCCAAACCTTTGTGAATCTCTTGTTTTTAACAACCCATGACTCTTTGGACATTTTTACCCTCCAAGTTTCATCTTGGTATGGTCACTTACCTTTTCGTTCATGTTTTGGAATTTACACATTGGCCCGAAAGTATGACAAATTGCATTTTGACCCAAAAGATTTCTAAAATACTTTTAATATAAAATTCTGGGTATTACATCCTCTCCCTCTAAGAAAAAATTTTGTCCTTGAAAACATTCATTCCTAGAACTAAATAGATATGGATAAGAGGTCTTTATCTCTTCTTCCTATTCCCATATGGCTTCTATTGTATCATATTTTTTTATATATGAGAAAATGTGTTTGAAGAAAAACCTATCTTAGAATGAAAAATCTTTATGCGAATCTCATATTTCGAAATAAAGTTTTCATATTTCGAAACATACTTGAATAATGTTTGGCGCGAATGTTCAAATGTTTGAAAAATCCAAAATTCATGCATCATGTTTCGAAACTTAGTTTTCATGTTTCGAAACATCTTTCTGCCATGTTTTTATACATGTTTCAAAATGTCTTTTGAAAAGATTTCAATGTTTGCTAAGTTTGTATGCTATATTTCGAAACTTGTTTAAGATTTAAGCATATGTTTCGAAACCTATATTATATGTTTTCAAACCTCTGTCATTTCTGTCAGCAAAGCATTCAAAAACTGTGTTGCACATGTTTTGAAATATGTTTTTGAAGTATGTTTCGAAACCTTCATATCATGTTTCAAAAACATCTGAGTCTGTCAGTAGAATATTTAAAAAGTCGACATGCTTTTTTTTTTTAACTTCTTTTCATCCAAAAGTTGTTTAAAAGGTTCTTTTGACTTAATCTCCATACTTTGATGTTTCAATTTCAAATTTTTGTAAGTGAAGAGTAAAAAATA
Source organism: Diospyros kaki (assembly GCA_036245055.1). NCBI lineage: Eukaryota > Viridiplantae > Streptophyta > Magnoliopsida > Ericales > Ebenaceae > Diospyros > Diospyros kaki. Next base: position 20,472,237 of record BSEG01000010.1, read on the forward strand.
ATCATGTCTTACATAAAGCATTGTCTCCAACTCATTATATCTCTAAGTGCATAACCAGTTGTAAAGGCTAGATGTTTCGAAACATGTGATATATGTTTCGAAACCTCAGTGTAAAAGTGTGTTGTTTCGAAACCTAAAAGGTGTGTTTCGAAACCTACTTTAACATGTCTCTAACGGTTATAATTAGAAAAAACTCAATCTCTTTGATATATATATATATATATATCAGTTCTTTGAAGATAAGAGGTACAACTTAAAAGCATACACTTAAGAACACACTTATAAGAGACATACACGAGCACAAGTGAACCAAATCTTTGTGACAAGCTCTCAAAGAAGATCTATTCAATCAATTCATGATGTGCATTGTGGTGTGAAAAGGAGAAGCAAACTGAAATCGACATCTCATCCATTCTAAGCTCTCCTCACCTCATACCAAGAGGTTTGTATAACCATTTGGTAAGGTTCGAGTTAAGCCATAAAAACTCATCGTGTACAATGTTTTAGGGTGAACTGTGGTAAAACCCTTGTTGTGATTGATCACTAGTGAAAGTGATTCTGTTTCAAAATCCTTCAAATGGGTAAGCTTGACGGTAATGGACTAGACGGGGTGCCGAACCACTATAAATCTCGTGTGCATTTGCTTTACTATTTTACTTATCTATTCTTATTGTTCATGCTTTAAAAAGAAACATTTTCAAAAGCTAAAAGTTTCAAAATAAGAAAAACAAAGAACAAGGTTTCGAAACATATCATAATAGGTTTCGAAACATACTTAACAGAAAGGTTGATTTCAAAACATTCTTTCTTGAATTCTTTTGATTTTCTTGGTTATCTCCTAAACTAGGTCGAGTTCGACTAATCTTGTTTCCCTAGTTTTTACCCAACAGAGTGGTGCTCTGCACTTCCATCCATACAATGCTTTATAGGGTGCCATCCCTATACTACTGTGATATCCATTGTGGTAAGAAAACTCGATCAGCAATAGGTTCTTCTCCCAACTTCAAGAAAAGGAACACAAGCTCTCAACATGTATTCCAATGTCTGGATTGTTCGCTCAAATTGACCATTAGTCTAGGATGATAAGCTATAATGAGCTTCAGTTATGTCCCCACGCACATATGGAAACTTTCCTAAAATCTTGATGTGAATCGTGGATCTCGATCCGACGCTATACTTGCAGGGATTCCACGTAATCAAACAATCTCTGCAATGTACAGTTGGGCCAATACGTGTTTCGGTTGTCCTATTTTAATAGGCAGAAACTAGGCCAATTTCGTTAGTCGATCTACTATCACCTAGATTACATCGTTTCCTTTGGGACTTCGAGGCAACCTAGTCACGAAATCCATGGTGATGTGATCCCATTTCCGCTTAGGGATGTCTAAGGATTGCAATAATCCACCTGGCACTGGTGCTCAATTTTGATGCGTTGACAGGTATCGCATTGTGCCACATGTTAAGCTACATCTTTTTTTATTTCGGGCCACCAATAAACTTCCTTGAGATCTTTGTACATCTTTATGGCTCCTGGGTGTACCATGTATTTAGCTCGGTGAGCTTCTCCCAATATAGTTTGTCTCAAACCTTGTCCCCTTGGCACATATGTTCTTCCTCGATATTAAAGTATGTCGTTATGGCATTTGAATTCAGGTGCTTTCACTTGGTCGTTTCCATCTATCCATAGATTTCTCCGTGAATCCATTGGAAGAGTTAACCAGATTTGGTCCATTATGTCAGGTTGGATAATCAAACTTGCCAGATATCCACTGATTGACTTAGGCTTGGCACCTGCCGTTAGATGGCTGAAATCTTCGATCATTTTCCATTCTTTGATCATCATGTTTGCTACAATCTCATAACTTTTCTGACTAAGGGCAACTACAACCATATTTGCTTTCCCTGGGTTGTAAGAAATAGTAGAATCAAAATCCTTCAAGTATTCCATCCACCTTTTTTGTCACATATTCAATTCCTTCTGGGAGAATATATATTTTAAACTCTTATGATCCGTAAAAAGTTTGAACTGCTGTTCGTACAAATAGTGACTCCATAACTTCAAGGCGTAAATAATGGCTGCTAATTCCAAATCGTGGGTTGGGTAATTTTGTTCATGCTTTTTTAGTTACCGGGATCCATAAGCTATTACTTTCCCATCCTACATCAAAATGCATCCCAAGCCTATTTTTGAAGCATCACTATAAATCACGAATTTTCCCAATTCAATTGACATTGCCAGAATGGGTGTCATAGTTAATCGCGTCCTAAGCTCTTGAAAGCTTTGCTCACACTTTTCATCCCAAATTTATTTAACTTCTTTCTATATCAATCGAGTAAGTCGGGCAAAAATCTTGGGAAAATCCCTCTACAAATCTTCTATAGTATCCAACTAATCTAAGGAAGCTTCAGAATTCTCCAACTTTCTTGGGTTCTAGCCAATTTTGAACAGCTTCTATCTTTGTCGGGTCTAAATAGCCTTCAATTGAGATGATATGTCCAAGAAATGCTACTTGAGTAAGCCAAAATTCACACTTTGAGAACTTAACGTATAATTAAATGCTATTTTCTCAATTAAAATCTAAATTACCACATTAAACAATTAATTGGCAAATTCTCTCAACTAAATACCTCATGAATTAATTAAATAATTCTAATTAAATACTAGGCCCGCTAACGGGTCATTACAAATCTCGCCTCGGGACGCTCGTCAAAGATATACTTTTGTCCTTAGGTATCTAACCTCTAGGGCACTCTCTGAAGCTGATTCAATCACTTATTTCTAGCATATTTTTCGGTATTTTAAACTTACTTAAAATAAATGACAACTTCACGAAAATATGGGGTATTACACATATGCTAACAAAATCCTAGAACCCCAGTCTAGTCTTTGTATTATTAAGACCAACAGATCTGAGCTAAACAAAGCATAACCTCACGCAGCGGAAATAACAAAACCTAACATCATAAGATATTACAACAGTTTGAAAAAACCGTCTTCCAAGCAAAATAAGGATTACATAACTGAAAGAAAACATATATATATCATCTAACACACTCGTACTTCCTCAATTCTATCCGATCACATTCTCATCCCTGTTGCGACCCTCGTTTGGAACATTAAATGTTTCAGGGGAAGAACCCCGATTAAATGCTGAATCATCTAAGTGATGGCACATAAAACAGTTTTATAGAATTCATGAAATGAACATAAGCAAGGCCTATACAAAAATAATACGACACGTCAACCTTGAGAAATCTCCCTAGCATACTCAACCGCCCGTGGAAAATCCATTCCACAAACCTTACCCCATTCTCAAGAAACCCCATCCCGTCCCACCAGATTATGACATGATTTCAATATAACAATGCAACGAAAACCACTTTCCATGCAATTTCACAAATCATATCCAGTAGATGCATCACCTGAAAATAACTTGTTATGCAGAGTATGCCTAAAAACAAAAAAGCAGCATAACCACATATAATTCAACCACGTCAATGTGAAACCATAAAGTGAACCTCAGGCCGAACCACCCACATAAATCATACTAGATTTTGAAAGGACTACTCACTCACCTCACATAGTAATTTGGCATGCTCCTCGAAAAATGCATCGACCTCAAATAGCGTGTAAAATTCCAACACTCGTAGTCATCCTTTCCTAGCCAGTAATTATCCAAGGAAATCAATATTTATGGTTTTCCTAATTTCTTCCATAATTTTCTCAATTTTTCTTATTTTTCTCTATTTTCCATAACCTTTATTTCCTTAGAAAATTCATAATAAATACCTAAAACCCAATTTCACAAAATATTTTTACATAAATATTCCTAAAACAATTTTACAAAATTATCAAAATTAATTTCAGGACTAGATTGTACCTCATGCACCCTCACGCGCCAAGCACGTGGGTAAAGGTGGCGTCCGTGCGTGTTAGTCACGCGACCAGTCTTCTCCAGTTATCTTCTTCGACTCCGACAAGCTGCGACGGCTTCCAATGGCCAAACATGCTATATGGCCTTGAAGCCTTGAGGTGATCTTAGAGGTAACCTTTGATGGCCGAAACACCTGCCAAAAGGCCCTCAAAAGCTCGATTGCAAGTCGTGGTCCGGCGAAGCCTAATTTTCCGGCCAACCCTCTAAAATCTTGCTAAACCTATACCAAATGCCTCCAAATTCTCTAGAAATGCTCCCTAGCACTCAAGAATAAAAGCCCTATGCTCTCAATGTTGGATTCTTGCTAAAACTCCTTGCTTTGCCATCGATTTTGAATGAAACCCTCGGCCTCAATAACCCTATTTATACCCAATTCCCATTGGATTTTTGACCATACATAAGCTTTCCTGGTCCCTAAGCTTCAAATCTTCATCATTTCAGGCCTCAAATCGACCTAAATGATGATGAAATTCCTTGAAAATCTCTGGCTAATTTTTTGATTATTCTGAAACTAATTTCTCGTCATCTCACCTTTGATCTTAGCCATCACCGTCGGGACTTCCAAGGGGTACCAGGATGCTCACCAGACCATGCTGGTTCGAATGGGCATGGTTATTGGCCAAGATCAATGGTGAGATGATGAGAAATTAATTTCAAGATAATCAAAATAACAATCCATTAGGCCTTGCCAGACCGCACCCTGCAACCGAGCTTTTGAGGGCCTTCTGGGGGGTGTTCCGGCCATCTAAGGGTACTTCTAGGATCGCCTCATGGAGAGCTTCAAGGCCATATAGCTTGTTTGGCCATTGGAAGCCGTCGTAGCTCGCCGGAGTCAGAGAAGACTTGTTGCGTGACCACCACTCGCAAACGCCACTCTCACCTACGCGCTTGGCGCGTGAGGGCGCATGAGGTACAGTCTTGTCCCAAAATTAATTTTGATATTTTTGTAAAATTATTTTAGAAATATTTATGCAAACATATTTGGTGAAATTGGGTTTTAGGTATTTATTATGAATTTTCTAAGGAAATAAAGGTTATGGAAAATAGAAAAAAATAAGAAAATTGAGGAAATTATGGAAGAAATTAGGAAAATCATAAATATTTTTTTCCTTGGATAATTACTGGCCAGGAAAGGATCACTACAAGTGTTGGGATTTTACACGCTATTCCAAGATAATGCATTTTTCGGGGAACACGTCGAATTACTGTCTGAGGTGACGGAGCAGTCCTTTCAAAACCTAGTATGATTTATGTGGGTGGTTCAGCCCCAGGTTCACTTTATGGTTTCACATCGAGGTGGTTGAATTATATGTGGTTATGCTACCTTTTGTTTTTAAGCATACTGTGCATAACAAGTTATTTTCAAGTGATGCATCTACTAGATATGATTTGTGAAATTGCATGGCAAGTGGTTTTCGTTGCATTTTTATATTGAAATCATGTCATAGTCCGGTGGGATGGGATGGGGTCTTCTTGAGAATGGGGCAAGGTTAATCTCTGTTGATCGAGTGACGATGTTGGGAACCCGGAGATTAAGTATGTTGTGGTAAGGTCAATCCCAACGGTGTGTGGAATGGATTTTCCACGGGAGGTTGAATATGACAGGGAAATTTTTCAAGGTTGACGTGTCGTATATTTTTGTCTATGCCATGCTGATGTTCGTTTCTTGCATTCTATAAAATTGTTTTATGTGCCATCACTTAGATGATTCAATATCTAATCTGGGTTTTACCCTGGAACATTCAACGTTCCAGACGAGGGTCGCAATAGGGATGAGAACGTGATCGGATAGAGTTGAGGAAGTACGAGCGTGTTAGATGATATATATATATATATATATGTTTTCTTTCAGTTATGTAATCTTTATTTTTTTCGGAAGAAAGTTTGTTCAAATGGTTGTAATATCCTATGATGTTTGGTTTTGTTATTTCCACTGTGTGAGGTTATGCTTTGTTTAGCTTAAATCTGTTGGTCTTAATAATACAAAGACTGGACTAGGGTTCTGGAATTTTGTTAGCATGTGAAGATTGTTTATTGAAACATTGCGTGTGTATGGATCTTATCTATTGGCAAAAATCCCGATAACTTCTTATAGTGGCATGCCAGGAGAGGCGGGGTGTTACAATTGATATCAGAGCCTTAGGTTAGTTAAATTGTCAAACTTAGCTTGGTTAGAACTGTTGGATGAAGACTTAGAATAGGATTACAGACCTTAAGAGAGACGTGAAACTTAGAAGGAAGTGATATGGAAACTCTAGGAGACATACGTTCGAGGTTTCTGAGTAGAATTTATGTGTTATTAGCAACAATAGTGGATCAAGTGCTGCTGACTCACTAGGTGCAAAGGATCGAAGCTCGAGAAAACCCGCAAGAGGAAGACATGATTATGTTTTTGAATGCAATGGAGGATATCATAGATGATGTACCCCCGAGCTACTGACAATTGAAAGATCTAGCAGAGTACCAAATCGACTATCTTATCAACCTGTTGGTAAGGGAATGGAAGACTTATGCCCAGTGGATATGGCAGAATTGGGAATTTGAAACCCTAAACGAATTATGCACAAGGATTCAAGCACAGTATGCGAATCTATACGAAGAAGCTATGGATGAGGAAGGTCAAGAAGATGTCGTTGTTGAGGAACTCAAAGAAAAAGAGGATGTCATTGATATCAGTACTGACGAGGAGTCTCACAAGGATGAAGAAAGACCCCCAGCCGAGTCAAACGATGACATTGGTACTAAGGAGCCATGGATTTGGAGGCTAAAGAATTAGTCGAAGAAGAAAATTTTATGCTTATTTTCTTTTTTATTGTGTTAGAATGTTATACTAAGTAGATTCACTTTAAGGAATAAAACTACCTTTACGAGAAATGGTATGACTCGAGTTTAATTTATTTCATTTATCGCTTCAGATGGTAACCACACGACGACCTAGAGAATTGATTGTCAACAGTTATGGAAGGAAAGATGAAGATAATCTTGAAGAATCGGGTAATCATAGGAATCACCCGGAAAGGAATGATAGGTTTGTTGGAGAATCAAGCACAGGTGAAAATCAATTTGATAGGATGGAAAGGTTTTTGGAAAGTATGTTGACCTATGTGAGTAGAGAGGAACCTACTCGATATACAACCATAGCACTGGAGCAATATCGACACTTGCGACCACCAGTGTTTAGGGGAAGAGCTTGTGACAATCCCAGCTCGACTGAGTACTGACTTAAGCAAACAAAAAAATTACTCCAATACCTTCGGTGCAGCGTAGAAGAGAATGTAGGATGCATCATCTACATGCTAGAAGAAGAAGCTGGTGGTGGTGGCAGTTAACCGAGCATTCGTTATAAAAGACTCATCAAGGGCGCGGGAATGAAGTTGAAAACATGCTAGTCCTTACTTGGGAAGGATTTAAGGAAGAATTTAACGATAAATACTTTCCTAGAAGCTAGAAGGAAGAAAGGGTTTGGGAGTTCATGAGGCTAAAAAAAATCGGGGAAATGACAGTGACACAATACGATACACGATTCATTCAATTAAGCAAGTACGTGCCCATGTATGAGGCAGACGAAGGTCAAAAGGCACAAAAATTTATATCAAGGTCACAAGTGAACCTCCAACAAGCTTTAAGTATGTGGGTTGTCGACTCGTATAAAAAAGCTTTAAATCAAGCCCTAATCATAGAAAGAAACTTGACACGAGTGAAGATAATTAGAACCAAGGAAGGAAGCGAGGGAAGTAAGACAGGAATTTCATCGTCTCGACCCAAGGATGAAGGAAAGTGTCCTTGGTGCAAGAAGAAACACTTTGGGAAGAGATGCGTGGTGAAATGCTATGGTTGGGAGGAAGAGGGTCATATTAGTAGGAATTGCTCAAAGAACAAAGAGATACCTCAGGGTGGATACCAAGGAAGAATCACATGCTACAGTTACGGGCAACTCGATCATATTTCAAGAGAGTGCCTAAAAAGACAAAAGATCAAGTAGCCAAGCAGGGGAGCACAGAATGTTTGCCATGGGCACGTGTATAATCTAACCTATGAGGATGCAGAGGCTGACCCTGCGGTTATTAAAGGTACATTATTTTTCTCTGAAACTCCCATTCATGCTCTAATAGACCCCGGCTCTACGCATTTGTTTATCTCATATGCAACAGCATGTAGATTAAAATTTGAACCAGAGAAATTGGGATGTCAGATGATCATAGCTACCCCTATGGGTACAACTATAGAAACAACAAAGGGTTATCGCGGGTGTAATTTAAAATTGGGAGGAGAAGAATTTAGGATGGACCTAGCATTATTAGAAATCCAAGACTTCGACCTGATTATAGGTATGGATTTCCTATCATTATATAGTACTAAGATAGACTGTAAAGGTAAGTGGGTAAGTTTGTTAAAACCAAACAGGGAACGGGTCATTTTCAAAGGGCAAGGAAATAAAGGACGGGGTGTAGCATTGTAAGCGTTGGTATCAACAAAACCCGTTGTGATAGAAGAAAATCCAGAATTAGGAATGATAAGGATCGTGAATGAGTATCCTTAGCTTTTTTCTGAGGATTCACCCGGTCTACCTCCTCATCGAGAAATTGAATTTTCCATAGATCTAGCACCAGGCACCCAGCCTATCCTTATACCACCATATAAGATGGCCCCAACTGAAATGAGAGAGCTAAAAGATCAGTTGCAAACACTGACTAGTAAGGGATTCGTTAGGCCAAGCATATCACCTTGGGGAGCCCCGATACACTTTGTTAAGAAAAGAGATGGTAGTATGAGAATGTGCATTGACTACCGACAATTGAACAAGGTTACCATAAAGAATAAGTACCCACCCCTAGGATTGAGGAATTGTTAGATCAGTTGCAAGAAGCTAAGGTATTTTCCAAGATAGATCTCAGGTCAGGATATCACCAAATGAGTACTAAACCGGAAGATGTGCCTAAAACTGCTTTTTGATCAAGATATGGCCACTATGAGTTCTTGGTAATGCCATTCGAATTAACAAATGCACCAGCTGCATTCATGGATTTGATGAATCAAGTTTTCAAGGCGTACTTGGATAAGTTTGTCATAGTTTTTATTGACGATATCCTGATATACTCTTCAAGTGAAATGGAACATGAATAGTATTTGAAGATAGTAATGCAAACACTTCAGGAACATAAGTTATATGCCAAGTTCTCGAAGTGTAAATTTCGGCTTAGACATATCATCTCAGCTGAAGGCATAGCTATAGACCCGGCAAAGATAGAAGTTGTGCAAAATTGCATAGCACCCAAGAACGTTGGAGAAATCCAAAGCTTCCTTGGATTAGTTGGGTAGAATAGAAGATTTGACCGAGGGATTTTCCAAGATTTTTTCCCCATTTACCCGATTGACACAGAAAGAAGTTAAATACGTTTGGGATGAAAAGTGTGAGCAAAGCTTTCAAGAGCTTAAGACGAGATTAACTATGACACACATTCTGGCAATGCCAACTGAACTTGGAAAATTTGTGATTTATAGTGATGCTTTAAAAATAGGCTTGGGATGCGTTTTGATGTAGGATGGGAGAGTAATAGCTTATGGATCCCGACAACTAAAAAGGCATGAACAGAATTACCCAACCCACAATTTGGAATTAGCAACTATTATTTACGCCTTCAAGTTATAGAGACACTATTTGTACGGACAACAGTTCAAAATTTTTAGGGATCATAAGAGTTTAAAATATATATTCTCCCATAAGGAATTGAATATGTGACAAAGAAAGTGGATGGAATACTTGAAGGATTTTGATTCTACTATTTCTTACAACCCAAGGAAAGAAAATATGGTTGCCGATGCCCTTAGTAGGAAAATTTCTGAGTTTGTAGCAAACATGATGATCAAAGAATGGAAAATGATCGAAGATTTCAGCCATCTAACGGTAGGTGCCAAGCCTAAGTCAATCAACAGATATTTGGCAAGTTTGATTATCCAACCTGACATAATGGACCAAATCAGGTCAACTCTTCCAATGGATTCACGGAGAAATCTATGGATAGATGGAAACGACCAAGTGAAAGCACCTGAATTCAAATACCATAATGGCATACTTCAGTTTCGAGGAAGAACATATGTGCCAAGGGAACAAGGTTTGAGACAAACTATATTGGGAAAAGCTCATTGAGCTAAATACACGGTACACCCGGGAGCCACAAAGATGTACAAAGATCTCAAGGAAGTTTATTGGTGGCCTGGAATAAAAAAAGATGTAGCTTGACATGTGGCACAATGCGATACCTGTCAACGCATCAAAATTGAGCTACAACGCCCATGTGGATTATTGCAATCCTTAGACATCCCTTTGTGGAAATGGGATCACATCACCATGGATTTCGTGACTAGCTTGCCTTAAAGTCCCAAAGGAAACGATGCAATCTGGGTGATAGCAGATCGACTAACAAAATCGGCTCATTTTCTGCCTATTAAAATAGGACAACCGATACACGTACTGGCCCAACTATACATTGAGGAGATTGTTTGATTACATGGAATCCCTGCAAGTATAGTGTCAGATCGAGATCCATGATTCATATCAAGATTTTTGGAAAGTTTCCATAAGTGGATGGGGACACAGCTGAAGCTCAATACAGCTTATCATCCTCAGACTGATGGTCAATCAAAGTGAACAATCCAAACATGTTGAGAGCTTGTGTTCTTGACTTTTCTAGAAGTTGGGAGAAGCACCTACCGCTGATCGAGTTTGCTTACAACAATGGATATCACAGTAGCACAGGGATGGCACCCTATAAAGCAATGTATAGACGGAAGTGTAGAACACCACTCTGTTGGGTAGAAACTAGGGAAACAAGATTAGTCGGACCCGAGCTAGTTCAAGAGACAACCGAGAAAATCAGAAGAATTCAAGAAAGAATGTTTTGAAATCAACCTTTCTGTTAGTATGTTTCGAAACCTATTATGATATGTTTTGAAACCTTGTTCTCTGTTTTACTTATTTTGGAACTTTTAGCTTTTGAAAACGTTTCTTTTGAAAGCATGAACAATAAGAATGATAAGTAAAATAGTAAAGCAAATGCACACGAGATTTATAGTGGTTCGGCACCCCGCCTAGTCCACTACCTTCAAGCTTACCCACTTGAAGAATTTTCAAACACAATCACTTTCACTAGTGATCAACCACAACAACGGTTTTACCACGGTTCACCCTAAGACCTTATACACAATGAGTTTTTATGGCTCAACTAAAACCTTACACTATAATGAGTTTTACGGCTAAACTCAAACCTTACAATCAAATAACAAGATAAATAAAACTTATCTTTTACAACCCAACAGTTTTAATGTAATGAAAATACCTTACCAAATGGTTGTACAAACCTCTTGGTATGAGGTGAGGAGAGCCTAGAATGGATGAGACATCGGTTTCAGTTTGGCCAACTTTGCAGCTGTCGTCGACAGGACTTCCAAGGGGTACCAGGATGCTCACCAAGCCATGATGGTTTGAATGGACATGGTCATTAGCTAAGATCGATGGTGAGATGATGGGAAATTAATTTCAAAATAATCAAAAAATTGGTCAAAGATTTCGAGGGAATTTCATCATCATTTATCTCGATTCGAGGCCTGAAATAATAAAGATTCAAAACTTAGGGACCAGGAAAGCTAATGTATGGTCGAAAATTCGGTGGAAATCGGGTATAAATAAGGTTCATGAGGCCGAGGGTTTCATTCAAAATTGAAGGCAAATCGGGGAATTTTAGGAAGAATTGAGCATTGAGAGCATAGGGATTTTTTTCCTAGAGCGCTAGGGAGCATTTTTGGAGAATTTGGAGGCGTTTGGTATAGGTTTAGAACGATTTCAAAGGCTTGGCGAGAAAATCGCGTCTCGCCAGACCGCGACCTTCAACCGAGCTTTTGAGGGCCTTCTAGCAAGTGTTCCAGCCATCTAAGGGTACCTCTAGGATATCCTCAAGGAGAGCTTCGAGGCCATATAGCTTGTTTGGCCATTGGAAGTCGTCACAGCTCGCCGTAGTCCAAGAAGATAACCAGAGAAGACTCATCACATGACCAGCATGTGAGGACGCCACCCTCACCCACGCGTTTGGCGCATGACGGCGCATGAGGTACAGTCTAGTCCTGAAATTGATTTTGATATTTTTTTAAGATTATTATAGGAATATTTATGTAAAAATATTTGGTGAAATTGGGTTTTAGGTATTTATTATGAATTTTCTAAGGAAATAAAGGTTATGGAAAATAGAGAAAAAAAAGAAAAATTGAGGAAATTATGGAAGAAATTAGGAAAACCATAAATGTTGATTTCCTTGGATAATTACTGGCCAAGAAAGGATCACTAGATAAGTGTTGGGATTTTACACACTATTCGAGGTCAATGCATTTTTCAAGGAACACGCCGAATTATTATTCGAGGTGAGTGAGCAGCCCTTTCAAAACCTAATATGATTTATATGGGTGGTACGGCCTGAGGTTCACTTTATGGTTTCACATCTAGGTGGTTGAATTATATGTGGTTATGTTGCCTTTTTGTTTTTAAGCATACTGGGCATAACAACTTAATTTCACATGATGCATCTACTAGATATTATTTGTGAAATTTCATGGTAAGTGGTTTTCGTTGCATTGTTATATTGAAATCATGTCATAGTTCGGTGGGACGGGATGCGGTCTTCTTGAGAATGGGGCAAGGTTAGTCTCTGTTGATCAGGTGACGATGTTGGGCACCTGGAGATTAAGTATGTCGTGGTAAAGTCAATCCCAACGCGGTGTGGAATGGATTTTCCACGGGAGGTTGAGTATGCCAGGGAGATTTCTCAAGATTAACGTGTCGTATTATTTTTGTATATGCCATGCTTATGTTCATTTCATGCATTATATAAAACTATTTTATGTGCCATCACTTAGACGATTCAACATCTAATCTGGGTTCTGCCCCTAGAATATTCCATGTTCTAGATGAGGGTCGCAACAGGGATGAGAACGTGATCGAATAGAGTTGAGGAAGTACGACCGTGTTAGATGATATATATATGTTTTCTTTCAATTATGTAATCCTTATTTTATTTGGAAGACAGTTTGTTCAAACAATTGTAATATCTTATGATGTTAGGTTTTGTTATTTTCGTTGCATGAGGTTATGCTTTGTTTAGCTTAGATCTGTTGGTCTTAATAATACAAAGAATGGACTGGGGTTCTGGGATTTTGTTAGCATGTGAAGATTGTCCTTTGAAAAAACTGCGCTTGTATGGATTTTATGTATTGGCAAAAATCTTGGTAACTCCTTATAGTGGCATGCCCAGCAAGGTGGGGTGTTATGCCAGTGGCCTCACATAAAAGAATAAAATGCATCATAATACATATCGGTCTGTAGCTGATACCTGCAACTAGAGAAGTTGTGATATCATGTGAACCATAGGTCTTATCTCATATACTCGGCTGTAGCCATACATATATATAATCTCACCCAGGGTCATCACCTCTGGGTGCGCCCCTCAATCGTCACCTCTGGGTGCACCCTGCAATCGTCATCATAGGAGCATAACCCCAGTCAAGCTAGTGCCTAGTGGTATTGGGGGATATATTTCGGCAGTACACAACTGCGCGTGCATAATCATCTCCAACCTTTCCAATTCATATGCAACATGTAGGGCAACCACACTCAATGCTTATCCTACAGTAATTATCAATGCTCCATGAAAACGTATGAAATGAGAAGTTAAATGGTCAAACACAACAACATGCTCATGATGCACAAATATCACACAGTCAACTGATGCCATGACAGGGGGTATCATCACAATCATGGCCATCACAGTGAGGAAATAGCACTAAAAGATGGAACATGCCACACTTGGGTCTCACGGACAAAACAGGGTATCTTATTGAGCGTTCAAGGTAGTAGCAAGGCATGAGGAAGAGACAAGCCCTTTATGCCAACAACTCCCACAAAATCACCATTCCTTAGAAATAGTGGGGAAGAACAAACCCCACATAGCTATTAAAGACATCCCCAGACTCAGACAATAAAACCCCAATCAAACCCTCAACCCGTCTTTAAACTTAAGAACAAGAAATATTCCCAAGATGAAGGAAGAGTAGAAAGGAACTTGCCTTCTTAAGCCTTCTTCAATGCTTAATCGCAGCTAGAGATTCCTCAGATGGTAGGGTTTGGCTCGATGTTGAAGAGAAGAAGAGAGTTTGAGAAGTTACAAAGACACGTACGAGAAAGAAAGCTCTGATTGAATGATATTAATTTCCCATAAACTCTTCATTTTATATTTTCTTCATAAGTCATGTTTATCCATTCCTTTATTTTCCTAAATTCCTTTATTATTTCCCCATCTGGAATCTTCTATATGTTTCTTGAATCAATGGCGGTCCGAGTGATATACATATATATATATATATATGATTATGAATCACTAAGGGAGACATTCGAATATAGTTTAAGGCATTTTGATGATATATATATATAGGTTGCTACGTGAAAGACATTCAAATGAGCTAGGCACATTCGAATGGGTTCTGAGGCATTTGATAGAGCAATTGAGAAAATGCAAAAGATATTTGAATCCTACAATGGGGCATTCGAATGAATTTGAAACAATTGGATGGAATGCTAAAAAAAATAAAAAATAAAATAAAAAAAGAGAAGGCCATTCGGATGCTACAATGGCCTCATTCGGATGAATTTCTCAATTTTCACTTGACTCATTCAGATGGAAGGGTGGTCATTCAGATATGAGGGTTCAATTTACAAAAAAAAAAAAATGGATTTTTGGTAGTTTCGACACCTCTTCAAACTTTGTTCATAACTCTCTCGTCCAAACTCCGATTGAGGTGATTCAAGATGCTATTAAACAAAAAGAGAAAGATATACAACTTTCATGTTTTCAGTTTTGAGAGATTCAGAATGCATCAAGGCTAAAATTGGATAAAATGGAAATCCTGCATACAGAAACATAGGCCATCCGAATGACTTAACTCCCATCCGGATGCCTAAGCACTCATTCGAATATCTAAGCTACCATTTCCACATACATTCTGTTACAACACCAAAAATCTAGCTTAATCACTTAGCTTACACACTTAACCCTTATCCCACACTTAGGAAATTATCACCAACAACAACATATTAAATATCAAGGCCAACCAACTCAATCCTCAAGGCATGACACAAGAATAACTAAATTTTGGTCATTACATGCTAGTATGAATCTTGTTAACAAATTATCTAAACATGATCTTGTTAAAGGGTTACTTAAGTTAAAATATGAAAGAGATCACATTTGTGATGCATGTATGAAAGGTAAGCAAATAAATTTATCCTTTAAACCCTCAAATTAAGTCTCAGCTTCTAGCCCTCTAACATTGCTTCATTTAGATCTTTTTGGACCTATGAGAACCCAAAGTCTGGGAGGAAAACATTATATTCTTTTCATTGTAGATGACTACTCTAGGTTTACCTGGTAATATTCCTTGCCTCTAAAAATGAAACTTATAAACATTTCAAAATATTTTGCAAAAAAGTTCAAAAAGATAAAGGTATATGCATTTCAAAGATAAAGAGTAATCATGGAGGAGAATTTGAAAATGAAAATTTTAAACATTTTTGTGAAGATAATGGTATTGAACATAACTTTTCTTGTGCTAGAACTCCTCAACAAAATGGAGTAGTTGAAAGAAAAAATAGGTCTCTACAAGAAATGGCTAAGACCATGTTGTGTGACAAAAATCTCCCTAAAAATCTTTGGGCGGAAGCCGTGAATACAGCGTGTTATATTCTAAATAGAGTTTCAATAAGACTTATCTTAAAGAAAACTCCATATGAACTATATAAAGGAAGAAAACCTAATGTTGCTTACTTTCACATCTTTGGTAGCAAATGCTTTATTCTAAATAATAAGGATGCCCTATGTAAATTTGATTCCAAATGTGATGAAGGTATATTTTTAGGGTACTCATTACTAAGTAAGGGATATAGAGTATTCAATAAGAAAATATTAGCAGTAGAAGAATCTATTCAAGTAAAAGTTGATTATACAAATTCCACCTTTCCTAAGTCTCAAGAAGAAGATGAAAATGAGTTAAGCAAGAATCTTGAGAACCTATCATTAGATCATTAAGACCATCAATCCTCAAGTAGCAAAAGTCAAAATGAAGAAAACATTCCTCAAGAAGAAAAAGAACCATCATTCCCAAGAGAAATAAAATATGTGGAAAATAATGATATTATAGAAGATCCTTCTAAAGGAATTAGGACAAGAGCATCTATTAGAAATGAATGTCAATATGATGCCTTTATATCTCAAATAGAGCCTAAAAACATCAAGGATGCCTTAAATGATGAAAATTGGATCATTGTCATGCAAGAGGAATTGAATCAATTTAAAAGAAATGAAGTGTGGAAATTTGTTCCAAGACCTAAAGATCACCCAACCATAAGAACCAAATAGGTGTTTAGGAACAAAATGGATGAAAATAGAATTGTTACAAGAAATAAAGCTAGGTTAGTGGCTCAAGGGTATAGCCAAGAAGAAGGAATAGATTATAATGAAACTTATGCCTCGGTGGCTAGACTTGAAGCTATAAGAATGCTATTATCATTTGCATGTCATAAAGATTTTAAATTATATCAAATGGATGTCAAGAGTGCATTCTTAAATGGTTACATAAATGAGGAAGTATATGTAGAACAACCTCCTGGCTTTGAGGATCCAAAATTTGAGGATCATGTGTTCAAACTTTCTAAAGCTCTATATGATTTGAAACAAACCCCTAGGGTTTGGTATGAAATAGTTAGTAAATTTCTTCCAGGAAAAGGGTTCAAAAGAGGGCAAATATATACAACATTATTTATAAAATCATAAGTTAAAGACATTCTATTGCTTCAAATTTATGTGGATGATATTATCTTTGGATCCACAAATAAATCTCTATGTAATAAATTTGCAAAATTAATGTAAGGAGAATTTGAAATGAGTATGATGAGAGAATTGAAATATTTTCTAGGGTTGCAAATAAGTCAACAAGATGAGAGAATTTACATATCCCAACAAAAATACATTAAGGATCTTTTTAAAAAATTCAATGTTCAAGATAGTAAACCTATAGTTACTCCTATGAGCAGTTCATCATATTTGGACAAAGATGAAATAGGAAAAAAAGTAGACAATAAGTTGTTTAGAAGTATGATTGGATCATTATTATATCTAACAGCAAGTAGGCCGGATATTATGTATAGTGTTTGCTTATGTGCTAGGTTTCAATCAGATCCTAAGGAGTTTCCCCTAAAAGCAGTCAAACGAATTTTTAGATACTTAAAAGGATCATCTAATCTGGAATTAATCTATCCCAAAACAAATGAATTTCATCTTGAAGCTTATATAGATGTTGATTATGATGCGTGCAAAATTGATAGAAAAAGCACTAGTGGCTCGTGTCAATTTCTAGGAAATTCATTAGTGTCATGGTCTAGTAGAAAGCAAAATAGTGTCGCACTCTCTTCCACCGAAGCTGAATATGTAGCAATTGGAAGCTGTTGTGCTCAAATCTTATGGATGAAACATCAACTAGAAGATTATGACATAAAACTTCAAAATAATCCAATAAAGTGTGACAACACAAGTGCAATAGTGTTAACCAAAAATCCCGTATTTCATGCATGAACTAAACACATTGAGGTCAAGCATCACTTTATTAGAGATCATGTTCAAAAAGAAGACATTAAGTTGGAGTTTGTTGATACAATTCATCAAGTTGCTGATATCTTCACAAAACCCTCAGAGAAAGAAAAATTTGACTTCTTTAGAAGTGAACTGTAACACCCGGTGTTATCGATGTTAAGAGAATGAGAAGGGAAGTGAGAAACTTCCAAAAATTCCCTTGAAGGGGGTTAGATCCTTGAGAATATTAGTGCGCTATGAGAAGGGCATTTTGGTAATTTGGATAGTGAAGTCCAATAGAAGGTATTTTGGTAAATTGGAAATAATTCCTATGTGGAGTTAGGTGTGTAAGTGAATTAAATCTCAATTTTGTATTTATGTGGAGATATATGGGATTAATAATTCACAAAGGGTATTTTGATAATTTGGAGGGAAATTTCCATAAAGGAATTTAATTATGAAATATTGGGAAAATGGTGGATATTCAATTATTTGAGAAAATAATCATTTTTCCATAAATTGGTGAGTTAATATGGTGATGCCACATGGATGGATGAGATTAGAACTTGGGAGCCAAGGTTGGTGTCTTGTAGTGACACATGGCATTTTGTGGTCCAAGGTAAATGGGGAGACTTAATTAAATGCAAAAGAAAATGATATTAGTCTTTCAAGCATTTAATGATGAGAATGATTATGGTAAATTAAATAAATCCAAATGAAATGGAAAATTAGTCACCCATTAATACTTTGGAAAATATGAGATTTATTTAAATGCATAAGAAGGGATTTATGTCTCTCATGGTGATGGGTTGAAAATAGTCAAAATAAATTAATTGAAAATAAAAAGGAAATTTCCAAGTGATCCAATGGTTGTGCTTGAGTCTTGGAAGAAGAATGAATCCAAAGGTGGGGATTCAAAGAGAAGAAATGGCATGGATTGTCAAATATTAAAGAAATGAGTGGTTGAGATTAAAGCTTTCAAAAGCACATGGATTGTGCTTTCTTTGGAAGGTTGAGATCTTCTCTTGAAAAGTGAATAAAATCAAATGGATGAGATTAATCAAGGCAAAAGCACATGGATTATGCTTTCTTGTGTGGT
The DNA here is from genome assembly GCA_036245055.1 of Diospyros kaki. Lineage (NCBI taxonomy): Eukaryota > Viridiplantae > Streptophyta > Magnoliopsida > Ericales > Ebenaceae > Diospyros > Diospyros kaki. Next base: position 20,490,935 of record BSEG01000010.1, read on the forward strand.
TGGGATTTTCTCTCAAAAAATAAAGGGAAATCAAGGGCTAAGATGAAGTTTTGAAATTGAGATTTCAAGACAAGAGAAGTATAAAAAGGGAAAGAGAGTATTTGTCTCAAATTTTTGCCATTTGAAGAGTCTTGAAGAAATAAAGAAAGAGAGAAGATGAAAGAAAATAAGAGAAAGGGAGAAGCTTTCCAATGAGAAGGAAATGAAGAATGCAAAGGTAAGGTTTCTACCTTATGGTAATATAGAAAAAAATCCTTTTGTCTTTCTTGTATGGTGGCTTAGCTACCTTATTTTTTTTTAAGGGGTTTCTTGAGAAAGAAAGTTGGAAGCAAGGAGATTCTTGAAGCTGTAAAGAATGAAAAAAGGTAAGGGATGGACCCATGTGGAGGTGGTCTTCCAAGTTGGCAAATATGTTTGATAATGTTTTTATGTAGCATTTACATGTAGTGGTTATCACTTGCGTGATGTAAGATCTAGTGGACCTATGGCCATATGGAGGACTAGTGTTGTGGGAGGGGTAGGTTGATGCCTCAAACCTTGGTGGGTTGTGAGAATGAATGGGCCTAGCCTCATTTGCATGTATTTGGCATACATAAACATGGTTATATTCATATTTACTTTGCATTGCACCCTTATTGAGATTAATAGCTCATGAGGTTTTACCCTTACATATAAGTTGTAAAAGGATGGGAAAATCAAGGCAAAGATGGAATAGCATGTGGATGCATAAGAAAGAAGTTTCAAGACCATTTTATGGCTTATGGAAGTCTGTTTTGTTGTGTTGATGTACGTTGTAATAGCACCATGAATGGGCGTATGAAATATTATTTTCTTTGTGGTGTAAGCTTTTTATGTAAAAAGTGGGCATTATTGATGTATGATTTTATTTTGAAAGTAAGACAATGGCTTATGGTATGTTGAAGCCTAAGTTTGGGTGTGAGTCTCATTTTCGGTATGTGTTATGGGAAGCACCAAAGAAGTTAAATCAAATAATTTTTGTTTGTGAAATGAGGTTTTTGGGAGGTGAAAGGTGGATATTTTTTATGCATGTATGAGGGGTAAGAATTCTGGAAAATATGGGTTTAAAGCCCCAAAAAAAAAAGAAGAAAAAAGAAGTGGAGGCAGCAGCAGCAATTGCCAGGGCCCTCACATGGCTCGCAGGGGGCCACAGCGGGTAGCAGGCGTGCGGTCGGGAGCATGCGAGCGCCTAGGCATGGGTGCTGGCGCACTGGGGTGCGCAGGTGCTGGGGCGCGGGCGTGGCAGGCGCAGCCTGCGCGTGCAACCAGCGCACCGCGGGGCCTCGGGCAAGCCCCTGGAGTGTCAGCGGGCCCCGTCAGCCAATTTTTTTAAAATTTGGATTTTTTGGGAATTTTGGGGCATTTATTTATTCATTTTGGGCCCCGGAGCAATTTAAAAAAATAAAGGGATTTTTGAGATAAATGTTGAATTTTTGAAAAATGGAATTTTTAAGTTTTTCCTCTAATTTTTGGGGAATCAATGGGTTGATTGAAATGGTGAAATTTATGGAGCCAGGTGAAATTCTTAGATGAAAGAAGAATTAAAATAATAAATGGCTATTGGGAAAACTTAATGAAAATTTAATTAGCCAGGTGTGGTATGGTTCAAGCCCAAATCTACTAGTGAATCCTGGGGTTGAGGAAAAGTAAGGACGAAGCCTAGTTCCCACCTAGGTGTTAGAAACCGAGCAACCGTGAAGAGTAGATTCTGCCTTGATTGATCCGTAGAGTCGCAAACACGAACTCCTCCAAGTTAGTCCACACGATCAGTCGTTTCCACGAACGCCTTGAGTAATGCTAGTAACCCTAGGCACCTATGAGAGATCCAAAATTTTTTCTTGCTTTCCATCTTCTTAAGTGGCCTATTTATAGAGTTTAAAAACCCTAATTGTGCCTTTGGAAAGCCCCTAAACGTTTTAGGCCCGACCCCTAATCATATTACACGTATCTCTCTTTTAATTTGTGGAACGGGCTCGACCCAAGTGTGTGACCCCTTAGGTCCATCATTGGGTTAGATGTAGGGCCAATTTTATTAGGCTATATGAAGGCTCAACTCATTAGAATAATTAAACTCTTTAATTAAACTTATGGGCTTCATAATTAACTCATCTCATGGGCTTCTTAATTAAACTCTTTAATTAATAGTTTTAGAATTAATCATATTAATTCTAAAACCCTACATATCATGGTTAACGTCTAGCAACATGCCATGAATTCCTAGCCAACGATGAAAAACGAACATTTTCGATTGCAATTACCGTACAGTAAAATCCTTTCATCAATCTATGTCCCGATTGAATTTAGGGTATGGTTTTATAACGAAACCCTAGTCATTCAACAACTATGTATCCATTCCAGATTTATGACTTGTTCGATAAAATCAAAACACCTTTTGATTTCCACCTCACCTTGGCCAAGGATTTCCTCAGTCATGAAATCATCGGAATACATAGGACATCTTCTCATCTTGTCGATAAGTGATGAATCCTATTTCGACATTCATAAGCCTTCATATGTGATAAGGTTACGCCCAGTGATAATTTGTTAATGACTCCATTGGAATCCAAAAAAGAACTAAAGTGTAACCAGTCAAATATAAGACTACCATGATGTCTCAAGTCTAAAGACCAATCTACACTATTGCAACACAGAAATTCCAATTCGACAATGAACAATAACCATTAGGAATTCTGTAGTGGGTCAGTTCAGTGTACTTATTCTTATAATAAGCACCCACATATATGCACTAGTGTCCACACACCAATGTCCATGAAACAAGACATTCTCCTAATTGAGCATGCATCATATATGCTAGTCTATCCGAGTTATTAGTGTCCAATCCTAATAACTCTACGACTAGGAACATTTAAGATCAAGGCTTATAAGGAATATGTTTCATGATCGTCATCTCTATGAACGACCATATTCCACGAGCCTATCTGATCTATGGACTTTGTCAAATATGGAAATAATAAAGACAACCATCAATGATAAAAACACAAACATAATGCCTTCCAATAATAATTTAATGAAGATAAAGAGTCACAATATGAAATATGATCAATTACATGTAAATATAATTGGCTTGTGGGGCATATCTCTAACACTAGGATGTTTCGTGTTGAAACATAGTCCGCCCTTCACGAATGACCGGGCATGTGAGCAGTTCGGATGATTGTTCACGAATGACACCCGTAAGTGGGAAGGGGCCGTCACATGAACTAGGAATGATTGTTCCCTAGCATGGTATTTAGTTGAATTATGTTTGAAATGAAAGGTGTATCATTTTTTGGTTTTATTTTAAGCCTTCTTAAGAAACTGTCGACATGATAACTCATATTGTCGACATGTTTTTGACAAAATGTCAACAGATTATTTAAAATGTCGACCGATCATCAAGGCAAAATTTAGTCGTGTGAACTATAGGAAAACTTTCGACAGCTATATCAAAACTGTCGATTGATTTGCAAAAACTATTGACACCTTTAAACATACTGTTGACCATTTCTATCGAGGTTTTTTTTAAAAAAACTCGCGACCATTGGACTTCTCATTAAAAATTCTACTCTCTCTCTCTCTCTCTCGTTTCCAACTTCTCTCTGCCCTCTCTCGTCTTGTTCAATCAGTCTTTTCTTGTTATCTCAAATTTCTCCTATTCTGATTCCAGTGGCACGAACCAAGAGACCTCATGCCCCGGCCAACGTTCATTCCAACGAACCCACCGTTGTTCAACGGTTGGTTCATATTCCTCGAAATCTAGATAGGTATTCTACTTCCTTTGCATCTTGTGAAGTTCTTCTCAATAGAGTCCTTACCTTTGAGTTTCTAAACGATCTTGGTTTTCCATATGCATCTAACCTAGAAATGTTTGGGTGGACCGATTTTCTTACACTTCATAGAACTGTTTATGAAGATGCTATTAGGGCCCTCTATTGCAATACATCTAACATGTTTGATCGTTATCCATCTCACAATCAATTCAAAACCAATGTTTGTGGGACTCCTTTTGTCATTGATACCAATATTATCCATAATTAGATTGGTATTCCCACAGATGGTGAAATCTATAATCCTAGTGAATTTATCTTTGATTTAGCCACTAAAACCGTTTTCAAAGATGATTCACTACCTTGCTTCATTAGTTCTTCCACAAAATTATCTATGATGGGTCGTCTTCCACATCTTATTGTTGTTCATATTATTTCTCCTAGAAGTGGCAACTTTTCCGAAGTCACAAAAGAAAATTGTTGGATTATGTTTCACATTATGACTAGAAAAAGAATTGATCTATGCTTTCTCATAGTAGATGAAATGATCGGTGCATTCACCACTAAGAAGAGATGCCTTCCATATGGCATGCTTCTTAGTGAAATCATTGACTCCAAACTTGACAATCTAGGAAACGTTCGTTGTATAACTCTTCTCCCATCAAAAATTCTTAGCGAATCCTCTCTAAGGCATGTAGGTTTTACCAAAAACAAATCTAGCCAATTGGTGAAATCCAAGAAACATCAAAAGCCTTCCTCCTCTGATAGTGAGGATGATCTTCTTCTTCCTAATGATCTACCTTTTGAAGATATCCCTCCTCCAGTTGATTCTCCTCTTCCAGCTTCTCCGCCTCACCATATAGGAGAATTCTCTCACTCCCAAGATGATGCTATGGTACATGGCATAGCCTACCTCAAAGCTCAAGTTGACTCTCTATGAGATGAGATGAAGGAAATTAGGAGCAGACAAGATCATATGACTCAACTACTCGAAGCTATTATTTCTTGCCTGCCTCCACCTGACTCATCATCTTAGCCTTCGCCTACTCAAGAGCCTTAGATGCTTCCCATGATGTTCACACATATTATATATATATATATTTTCTATTTAGTAATGTTTCTTTTTTAGTCTAACTTATTCTAGTTGTCAAGTGATGAAATGATAACATCTATGTTTAAATCTTACTCTTATTTTTTATGAATGCTACCTTGACTATGCTTATGGATATTTGTTCCTTACTACTTTGCCTTGTTTGAATGCCTAATTCTATATGTGATGATGTTCTCTTGAGGGGGAAATATTGTAAAGATATTTTCTAATTTCTTTCATGTTATTTTAAGGGGCATCATATCTTTGGAAAATGTCCTTTTATTCTTCTACACCTTTTTTATTTTTAACAAAAAAAAATGGGAGATATATATATGTCAAATGAATATCTATATATATGTCAAATGATTTTTATATATGGTTTTTGTCATCACCAAAAAGGGGAAGAATGATAATTTGCTTCCTTGCTTTCGGTTTTGATGATGATCAACAAAAATGGTTTGCATGGCATAATTCACATAAGTTTTTGATTTCAAACTAAAAATCATTTTTCCATCTTTTCAAAAATCAAAACTTTATCTAAATCAAAATCATTCATGTGGATTATTTGTAGCTCATTAAAAGATTCGATATGATACACATTTTTCAAATAAGTTTCAAACTTAAGATTTCAAAAAGAATGGAGAAAAAGGAAGTCTTTAAAACAAATGTTCTTTTGAATCATAAAAGCAAAATGTCGACAGTTCTAAAGAATATATCGATAGTATCCTTTGCTTGGGTAAAGATGCCAACAGTATATCCTAAACTATCGACCATTTTTATGTTTTGTAGCCCAAACTTTCGACAGTCTACATCAAACTGTCGACAGGTAAAATGCATGCTCTCGATTTCTAAATGTCGACAGTCACTGCATCAATAATGTCGACAGTTTTTGAAACCTGTCAACAACCTTAAAGAAATTGTCGACAATTTCTATGGCAAACAGCTTGTAATGGCTAGATTCTCCACTCTTCTATGATGGTCTCTCCACTTGCAACGGGATGATTCGTGTATGGACTCTCAAATCTCTGTAAATACAAGTCAAGAGGAGAATTCAAGATATTCAAGTGATCCACCTACAAGCTTCCAAGTGCTCATCAATTATTGTGCTTCATTGGTGCCCTAAATCTCTTTATTCTCAAGGCTTGTTTTTATTTGTGTAAAAGCATATTTCTAGCCTTGTGTTTGTTCTTGATTGCACTGTAACTAAGAAGGCATACTCTTAGTAATTCATCTCTTGTATCGTTACTTGTGTTCCTAGTTTGCATAGCTAGAGGACCTAATTGTCATAGTAGCAGGTTTGTATTACCTAGCTTTATTAGAGGACTTGCTTGCCTAAGCAAGAGGATTGTATTTTCCTAGTTTGAAGCTAGAGGGCCTATCCGGTGTGATAGGAGAGTTATAGTAATTTTGTTTGAAAATCCTTAGTGAGAAGCTAAGGTAGTGGACTAGGCTTATTCAAGTCAAACCACTATATATCATTTGTGTCACTCAATTGCTCTTACTTTGCATTTCATAATTTGTGTTTTGCAATCTTTCAACCTTCCTTATATTGCATCAAAGTTTTGTTCCTTTTAAGTAAGAAAATTTTCAGTTTTATGTCAAAATTTTAAATAACCCAATTCACCCTCCTCTTGGATATTGTTGTCATAGCTATTTGATTCTATCAGAACGCCTCTTCAACAACATATCTTATGCAAGGAGGTAATGTTGTCTATGGTAACAACTCTAAAGGTAAAATCCTTGGGATTGGTTCAATTTGTTTTCCAAACTTTGTGTTAGAAAATGTTGCTTTGGTTGAAGGGCTTAAACATAATTTAATTAGCATAAGTCAATTAGGTGACAAAGACAATAAAGTATGTTTTGATAGTAACTCATGTAAAGTTGTTTAGACAAACAACTTTACATGAGTTACTATCAAAACATACTTTATTGTCTTTGTCACCTAATTGACTTATGCTAATTAAATTATGTTTAAGCCCTTCAACCAAATGAAGTAAAACTAATAGGTAATAGGATAGAGAATGTCTACATTATATATTTGGAATTATCCTTATCTAGCATAAAAAATGCCTAGTATCAACTATTTCTCAAAATACTTGGCAGTGGCATAATAGACTAGGACATACAAGTATGAATGTCATCAATAAATTATGAAAACATGATCTTGTTAAAGGATTACCGAAGCTAAAATATGAAAGAGACCACATTTGTGGTGCATGTATGAAAGGTAAACAAACAAGTACATCACTTAAGCCCAAAAATGAAGTTTCAACCTCTGGGCCTCTAACTTTACTTCATGTAGATCTCTATGGACCTATGAGGACACAAAACCTAGGTGGAAAACAATATCTTTTAGTCATTATGGATAACTATTCTTATGACGACCCCACCCTTAGAAACCCCGGTCGAGGCCCCAAGGGTGAAGTGTCAAGAGAAAATGGTACCTGTGGGAGTCATAAGAGAACTCACCACAACATTATATAATTGACTACAAAAACTATATATACAAAACTGGATGACATGTAATGTCACATACAACGGGCCATCTACCCGAAGCATTACAAAAGAAGATAAGATAGGGCCCTCAAATAAACCCAAGCACCATATCACACCCCCAAAGATCTTTTATCTAGGACCACTTTGTACATGTCTAAACACTGGAACCCACATTGCTAGGTTCCCCATCTTCTTTAGTCTTGCCTTTACTTGGAACGATGTAAAAACAAATGAGCTACAAAGCCCATCAAGTAATATAGGAACAAAGACAATGGGAGTAATAGAGGCCCAACCATAGATGATAATAAATAGCATCTCCCATGCACATAACTAGAAGTGGAATCAAACCACAAGCATCATGAACATAAAACACATGCATCCAAGCCAAGCTAGTATCAGATTATAATGAACATGTATAGAGATTAAGATGCATGCTCCCACATAACCATCCTACATAGTCATTTAAAAGAGGATCTAAGTCCCACATGAGTCCAGCCCTTGTGGCCCACCTAAGCTTAACACAAGTCCATCTTTATAGCCCACCTAAGTTTCGGTTCATCACCATAGAGAATATCCTAGTAGATCTTGTCCACAACATGCATTGAGTATCACATATAGTTCCCACCATGCAATGCATAACAAATGCACCATGTTCCTCACATGCCCATGCATAAGACCCCTTACATACACATGCACAATGCAAATATACTTGCACACTTATGATTGGGATGCATGGGGGTATGCACTAGAGGAGGGAGCCATAAGCCAAGAGGAAGAAAAGAGACATTTTAGCACAAAAACACATTTGGATAACCTACAATAACAATCAGTTGACAATCTCTAGGGAGGTTGTCAACAGTTCCTCCCCAAACTATTGACCGACAAAACCCAAGAACACCTGAAAGCCTTGTTTCTTCCATCCAACCCTGGCAAGGTGATACAAAACCATGCCTAACTCCCACTCCTATCCAAAACTACATCATTCCCAAGTAAATAAGGGAGAACAAGTCCCTTTAGAAGCACAAAAAAGGAGGATAAACAAGGGAAAGGAAGTATTTTACAACCATGTAGCAATCTTGTTTTCAACACAAGAAGTTTTATAAAAAACAACTTAAAAGCTAAAGTTTCAACCTTAAAATCATAGAGAAAAGTAGGAACTTGCTTTAGCTTCCTTCCTTACGAATCTCCAGCTTCTCTTTACCTTGAACTCCACCTATAGGATGCCATACATAGAGATATTCATCTCTTATAGCCACAAAACAAAGAAAAAGTTGGTTTCTTAGGCTAAAAAGAGCTGGAGAAGTTTCCTACCTAGAAATCTCTTCCTTAAGGTCCTTAGCATCCACAAGAAGGAGGGCAGGAAAATCTTAGCCACTGGTTGCCTCTACCCAACTATTCTCTTCTTTTTCTTTCAAATTCTTCTTATATGTATATATAATTAATTCCCTTGGTTTAAGCATAATCCTTCTTTTCCTACCTACTTAGGCCACTTAATCACCTTCATTAATCCCTTTATTCACCTGACTTGCATGTGCATGGAGAGTTGTAATATCCGGAATCAGAATGAATAAATATATAATTATTTCATGAAATATTACATATTTGGTGGCGATAATGGAATCTTGGAGACAGTTTAAGGGTACTGAATAGCTGAATCGAAAGAAGGGAGTAACCCGGGATGTGCATGTTTTAAAGGAAAGAGATATCCATAGTAAGCATATTAAAATAAGATTTTTAGTGCTCAGAGAAGTCAAATCAAGAACGACTTTTGGTACAGCTTCAGATCAGACTGAAAAATCGAATTATCGTAAAAGGCTTTAAAAAAGACAACGAAACCTTCGTAAAAGTCAAATATTACATAAAGAACAACCCTTCAGTGGTTTCAAAAAGAAACAAAAGGGTATATGGCCAAATTGAAGATTCAGGCCTAAGTGTAATTTTTGAAAATTCCCGAGAGAGGTCGAAACGACATTTTTTCTAAAACCTCGGGGGTCAAATGAGAATTTTAGAACGTGAGGGTCTCAACAGAATTTTTGGAAAATTTAGGGACTTTATGAAAAGGGCCAACATTGCATTTCAAAAATTGAGGAGGTGAAAGTGTAATTTTTAAAAAAAGCAGCCATGGCCGACCAACCATCCAATCGCCGAATCCAGCCATGGGAGACTTGAGGAAGTGGTTGAGGGGCCTCGGAGCAAGACCAAGACAAGTTTCTTGGCCCACAAACGGCCAAATCATCGTCGAAATTGGCCAATTTTAAGCTAAAAGTGGCCGAAAGCTTGGCCATTTTAATCAAGCTTTTGAGGGAATTTTTCGATGGTTTTGGACTGACCTAGGGCATGAGAAGATGTTGGTGACCTTGGATGGAGCGAGATTGGTTGTTTTGTGGGTCGAATTCGAATATAAATAAAAGATGAAGAAGCCAAGGGTTTTTAAAAATTTCAAGCTCAAAATTCTCTCGATTTAGGTTGAATCAAAGCCTGAAATTAAGGGGCTTCTGACCCTTGAAGGTTGTAGAGCATTTCAGGTAAATTTGGTGCAAATTGGTATAGGTTTTAGTGGGTTTTGAGTAATGGCCGAAAAATCAAGCCGGGCAACAAGGCCGAGCCTATAAACAGTCGATTGAGGCACCTCCGGACCTCCTTTCGAACCTCCAGATAGTGCATTGGGATCGACTTCAAGTGACCTTCAAGGACGTGTGGTTGGTTTCATCGCCAGTGCAAGAAAAGATGACCGACACGTGAAGCTCACGTGCAACCACTCGTCGTAGAGCGTGCAGGTGCGTGGCCAATTAGGTTTTTTCGAAAAAAAAAAATTTAATATGTTTCTAATTTAATTTTAGGATTTTTTATGTAAACATATTTGGAAAAATGTTGATATAGGCATTTATTTTGGAATGCTAGAAAACAAATTGGAGAAAAATAGAGAAAAAGGCAAGAAAATTATGAAAAAATAGGTTTTAATGATTATTTAAATAAATATCTTGGATAGGGTGCTTTGGGACTTGAGGTGAAGTAGTTTGTGCTATTTTTGAGATTTGACCCAAAAATCAAGGTGGTTCACACTTTTCAAGATATTCTGAACTTTGTGAAAAGTAAGTGGTTCTACTCAACTGGATTTAATTTATGAAAAGGGCTTGTAAGTGGTTCAACCCAAAACCCAATTTTATGTAAATGGTTTTATCATGTTGTCATGCCTTGATGTGAATATGTCATGTAGATTGCATTTATGATGAAATGTGCATACATTCACGATGAAATTTACGATCATATGTTGCATGGGTTTGGGATTAAGGACTAGCGCCATTGTTTTACCAAGGGTGCACCCATACACCTCGGTCTGGCAGGGAGACTGTAAATATGGCGGGTAACAATTGGGTGTGGTCAATCCAAATATAAGAGTAATGATGATATGTGCATTGCATTCATACCATGCATTAAATGATATACCCTTAGATGATTCAGCATCTAATGTGGGCCTTACCCCTGGAACATTCAAACATTCCAGATGGGGTTTGCAGCGAAGGCATAGAAATGGATGAGATGTAATGACTCAAGGCGTTATGGATTCAATAAAGTTATTTTTGCATTTTGTTTTCTGTATGAGGATCCAAATATGTATCAGTCATGTTATGTTATGTTTCAAGTCATGTTGAAAAACTTATGTTCTAATGATGAATAGTCTTGTATTATGGATTATGTTTGAAATGATCATGTAATTCGAGGTATGTTTAGGTTCGATTCTTGCTTCTGCTTTTGATGAATACCTAGCCTAGCACATATAGTGTATAAGTAAGCTAATGATAGGCAAGTAGTAGGGAAATTTTGAGTTATATCATGATGAGTTATTTTTAAAAATATATATATGTATATATAGCCGAAATCATACTCGAAAAAGCGGGGTGTTACAAGAGTGATAGCAAAGTTAAGAAGTGGTCAGCTCCTTACCACGCGTAAAATGCCTTCCTTGGTCGAAACGGTTAACAACCCAGCCAAAATAATTCACAATTGGACACATCGATCAACAAGTGACTCGCAACTTATCGATTGGATGTGGCCTTTGAGCCAAATGGTCGACAGTCTCTCTCGGCCTATCGATAGCTTCTATTCCCGAACCACCTCCTCCCTTCTTTTCTTGCTTCCTTAACAACATACAAGATAACATATAGATCGATAAGCTAACTTTCATGCGATAGCATTATATTACCACTATTGGGGTATAATTCTAGGTTCACTTGGGTAATTTTCCCTGCATCTAAAAGTGAAACATTCAAATCTTTTGAAATGTTTTGTAAAAGAGTTTAAAATGATAAAGGCATATACATTTCAAAAATCAAAAGTGATCACGGGGGAGAATTTGAAAATGAACAATTCAAACTCTATTGTGAAGAAAATGGGATTGACCATAACTTTTCTAGTGCTAGAACAACTCAACAAAATGTGGTAGTTTACAGGAAGAATAGATCCTTATAAGAAATTGCTAGGACCATGTTGTGTGATAAAAATCTTCCTAAATATTTTTGGGAAGAAGCCATAAACACTGTATATTACATTTTGAATATGGTAGTTTACAGGAAGAATAGATCCTTATAAGAAATTGCTAGGACCATGTTGTGTGATAAAAATCTTCCTAAATATTTTTGGGAAGAAGCCATAAACACTGTATATTACATTTTGAATAGGGTATCTATAAGTCCCATTTTAAAGAAAAACCATATGAGTTATATAAAGGAAGAAAGGCAAATATCTCGTATTTTCATATTTTTTGGAGTAAATGTTTCATCCTAAACAATGGTAAAGATTCTATAGTTAAATTTGATGCTAAGAGTGATGAAGGTGTTTTGTTAGGTTATTCCTCTCAAAGCAAATCATATAGAGTGTTTAACAAAAGAATCTTTGTAGTAGAAGAATCCATTCAAGTAATTATCAATAATGTAAGTATTGATGTTTTGAAACCTCATGAGGATAATGAAAATGAATTAGGTCAAAACTTTGAAAAATTATCGTTAGAAAATAAACAAATTCATCAAATAATGATATTCTCAATGAGGAAAATGAAACTCATGTAGAGAAAGAATCATCATTCCCAAGAGAGAGAAAATATGTAGAAGATAGTAAAATTATGGGAGATCTCTCAAAAAGAATTAGGACTAGATCCTCTCTTAGAAATGAATGTCAATATGTAGTCTTCATATCTCAAATAGAGTCTAAAAACATTAAGGAAGCCCTAAAAGATGATTATTGGATCATTGTCATGTAAGAAGAGCTAAATCAATTGGAAATAAATGGAGTCTGGCAGTTTGTTCCAAGACCTAAAGAACATCCAACCATAGGAATCAAATGGGTGTTCAAGAAGAAAATGAATGAAAATGGAATTGTTGTAAGAAACAAAGCTAGATTAATGGCTCAATGGTATAGTCAAGAAAGAATGATAGATTATGATGACATCTATGCCCCCGTAGCTAGATTAAAAGCCATAAGAATGCTATTGGCATTTTCATGCCACAACTGTTTTAAGCTATATCAAATGCATGTTAAAAGTGCATTTCTAAATGGTTATATAAATGAAGAGGTATATGTAGAACAACCTCCCGATTTTGATAATCCTCAATACGAGGATTATGTGTTCAAACTCACCAAGGCATTATATGGCCTAAAATTTAGGGCATGGTACGAGAGACTTGGAAAATTTCTTTTAGAAAAAGGATTCAAAAGAGGATAAATAGATGCAACTCTGTTTATGAAGTCTCATAAAAAGGATATACTATTAGTACAAATTTATGTTGATGATGTTATATTCGAATCTACAAATAAATCCCTGTGTGATGAATTTGTAAATCTAATGCCAGGAGAATTTAAAATGAGTATGATAGGAGAACTAACATATTTTCTAGGATTACAAATTAGACAATCGAATGAAGGAATTTACATCTCTCAACAAAAATACATAAAATATCTTTTTAAGAAATTCAATATTCAAGACAGTAAACCAATAGCCACTCCCATGAGTAGCTTATCATACCTAGACAAGGATGAGATAGGGCAAGCAGTGGAGAATAAATTATATAGAAGTATAATTGGATCATTGTTATATTTGACAGCAAATAAGCTGGACATTATGTTTAGTGTTTTTCTATGTGCTAGATTTCAATCCAATCCTAAGGAATCATATCTTAAGACTGTAAAAAGAACTTTTAGGTATCTAAAGGGATCACCAAATTTAGAATTATTATATCCTAAGAAAAATGAATTTGATCTTATAGCTTATATCGATGCTAACTATGATGGTTGCAAAATAGATAGAAAAGGCACTAATGTCTCATGCCAATTCTTAGGAAAATCTCTAGTATCATGGTCAAGTAGAAAGCAAAGTACCATTGCATTATCTTCTACTGAGGCTGAATATGTTGCAGGTGGAAGTTGTTGTGCTCAAATCCTATGGATCAAACATCAACTGGAAGACTATGCCATAAAATTTTGAAATATACCAATCAAATGTGATAATACAAATACTATAGCATTAACCAAAAATACAGTGTTTCATGCTCGAACTAAACACATTGAGGTTAAACATCATTTCATTAGGGATCATGTACAAAAGGGTGACATAAATTTACAATTTGTAGACACAAATCAACAAGTAGCGAATATATTTACAAAACCACTAGATAGAGTTAAATTTGAGTATTTTAGGAGTGAACTAGGAATGATAGCATCTTGACATAATTTTTACTTGATATCGATATGAAACTTGATTTAAATATAAAATATTGTGTTCATATGAACATTTTATGTGATTCATATTTTAATTTTTCACAAAGCTAAGAAGAATTGATCGACCAATTCTATTAGTATTGTCGACCATTTTGAAGAAATGCTCGACCGTTATCTTAAGACTATCAACTATTCATAAATGCTAAAATCAAAATCATGAACATTAGGCAAACTGTCAATCGGTTCCTCCATAATGTTGATCGTTCCTGTCAAGGGTTTTAAAAAACTAGCGACTGTCAAGTGGCCTCATCCGAAATCTATTTTTCTCTCTCGTACTCAAGCTATGTCCCTTATTTCTCGTCTCATTTGATCAATTCTAAGTCATATCTTTCGGTTATTCACTCGATTTTGCATCAAATTGTAAGAACAAAGCCTTCTCAAGCCGTGGTCGATGCCCAATCCAATGAACTATCCGACATTCAGTGTCTCATTCACAACCCGCACAACTTAGAACGGTATTCCTCTCTCTTGGGTCTTAGGAAGTCCTTGTAGGTAGAATTCTCACATTCGATTTCCATGAATCTCTTGATTTTCCATATACCATTAATCTAGAAAACTTTGGTTGGAAATGTTTTGTAATACCCAGTATTTAATATCAAAGGTATTTTTGGAAATTATGCGGTCAAAATAGAATTTATCAAAGTTTTGGACCAATATGTAATATCCAAAACTTGAACGAAAAGGCAAGCAACCAAATCAAGATGAAACTTGGAGGGTAAAAATGTTCAAAGAGTCATGGGATGACAAAAACAAGGGATTTACAAAGGTTTTGGGTCGAAATTACGCGATTAGGGGCATTCGGGCCAAAGTGCAGAATCTAGAAATTTATGGAGGGTTGTCAAAAGGAGGGTTTTTCTAGATTTTTAAGGGTGTAGTGACACATCCTAAACTTGAGGGTCTTAATAGTATTAATGAAAAACCAAGGGTTTGAGTGAAAGGGGCAGAATCTTGAAATATCAAAGTTTGGGGGGTGAAAGTGTAATTTTTGAAAATCAGGTGTGAAACTTGCAAACCACCGGCCAACTTTGCAGTGGCCATCATCGGAACTACCAAAGGGAATCAGAATGATCTCCAGGCCATGATGATTCAATTGAAACAAGCCATTGGCCGAGATCAACGGTGTAGTGGCCGGAATTAATTTTTAAAGGAAATCAGAATTTGGCCAAAAATTTCAAAGCAATTTGGTCAATATTTAGCTTGATTTTGAGGCTTGTAATAATCATATTCGAGTCTTAGGATGTAGGAAAGCTTATTACTGGTCGAAGATCCGATTGAAATCGTGTATAAATGGGGTTCGAATGGTCGAGGATTTCAAAATAAATCAAAGTAGATTAGTCGTGTTTTAGCAAGAATCGAGCCTTAGGAATAAGGGGATTTTGTTCCTAGAGTGCTAGGTAGTTTTTCTGGAGAATTTGGGAGCATTTGGTATAGGTTTCAAGGGATTTTGGGAGTTGGCCAGAGAATCGGGCCTTACCGGAGTCGAGACCTACAACCACCATTTAAGGCTTTTTTTGGTGACTTTTTTCAACGTTTGAAGGCACCATCAAGGTCACCTCGTCAAGTTCTTCAAGACCCTAAAGTCGTTTTAGCCAAAGGAGGTCATCGAAAACCCGTCATCGCCGGAGAAGACAATCGGAACTGGCTGCGCGTGGGCTTCTCTCAATGACGCTTGGGGTGGTGTGTAAGGGCATGTGAGGTGATGTTTCTTTTTGAAATTAATTTTATAATTTTTCTAAAATTATTTTAGGAATTTTCATGGAAAAAGATTTGGTGAAATTGGGTGTTAAGTATTTTCTATGAATTTTCAAAGGTAAAAAAGGTTTAAAAATAGAGAAAAATAGAAAAAAATTGGGAAAAAATAGGAATATTAATTTCTATAGACATAAATGTTAAACAGGAGACGATTGGACTATTTGAGGTAAGGATTGCACGATTTTCAAGGTGTGGCACATTTTTTGAGGCAAAAATCAACTCTCTTCTAAATTAATGTGAGTGGTCCGATTCCAGTCTTACCGTTGTTTTAAAAGTATCTTGATGTGTGTGTAGTGGGTTCAGGTGAGTGGTTCTACCCTCTTGAGCTTAGGATTTCATGTGTTTGGATGAGGTCGAGTGAAAGGTTATACCCTACAAAACTTGAGATATATTGTATATGCATTTTACTTACATAATTGTGACATCATATGCATACTGTTCATGTGGAATATTACATCAATTGTTTTACTTATGAAAAGTTGGTGCATGGTACGTGTTATGGTCATATCATCAAGGTCTTGATTTTATGTCATTGTTAACGGGATAGGGTCTTCTTGAGAATGGGGCAAGATTAATCCTGGTGATCGGGTGACACGGTAGGGCACTCGGGGATTAAGTATGTCGCGACAAGGTCAACCTTAAAGGTGTGTGGAATGGATTTTTCATGAGAGGTTGAGTATGCCGGGGAGATTTCTCAAGTTAGACGTGTTGCATGTGGTTTTTGTTTATATATGCCATGTACATATGTTATTCATGCATTCAGTAAACTGTATCATACCATCACTTAGATGTTTTATCATCTAATCTGAGTTATGTCCCTGGAACATTCAACGTTCCAGCCAGGGACTGCTACAAGGGAAAGGACGTGGCCAGTTGAGGGCCAACAGAGTTTAGTGTGATAGCGGTTGTATCGTTTTGGGGCGATAATATTTAAGTTTGATATATGTATGGACGGGTGCATGATAGCGTTATTATTATTTTGTAGCGTTGTAATACGTATCTTGCTATGTATGTACCTCATGGTAGGCCACGGTATTTGATATTATGATATTATTTTTCGTTGCGTAATATAATAACTCGTTTAGTTTGAGACTATGGATCTTTTTAGCTAAACAGGCAAGACTGGGTTTCCAAGATTTTCATCTGCATGTGAAGATTGTTCGTTGGTTCGTTGTATATGTCAGGCATGTTAAGAGTTGTTCTTGTTGCACTACATATGATAATCATGGAAAAAAAATATTCTCGGGAATTCCCTTATAGTGGCACGCCCGGGGAGGCGGGGTGTTACAATTGGCCAGGGACTGCTATAAGGGAAAGGACGTGGCCAGTTGAGGGCTAACAGAGTTTAGTGTGATAGCAGTTTTATCATTTTGGGAAAGTAGTATTTAAGTTTGATATATGTATGGACGATAGTATTATTATCATTTTGTAGCGTTGTAATACATATCTTGCTATGTACCTCGTGATAGGCCACGATATTTGATGTTATGATATTATTTTCCACTACGTAATATTATGACTCGTTTAGTTTGAGATTATGGATCTTGTTAGCTACGGGCAAGACTGGGGTTTCCGAGATTTTCATCTGCACGTGAAGATTGTTCTTGAGATCACCATAGGTGCTGGTCTGTGTAAGCATGTGAGATTGTTCGTTGGTTCGTTGTTTGTGTCAGGCATGTTGAGAGTTGTTCTTGCTGCACTGTGTGTGATAATCATGGAAAAAAAAATAATCTTGGGAATTCCCTTATAGTGGTACACCCGGTGAGGGAAAGGACCCTGATCGGAGGTCTATCTTTGAAAACACCTTAACTTCTTGAAGTTGGTCAAATAGTTCTTCAATTCTAGGAAACAGGTACTTATTCTTTATGGTTACCTTGTTTAACTACCGATAGTCAGTACACATCCGTAAGGTACCATCTTTCTTTTTTACGAAGAGTATCGGGGCTCCACAAGGCGATACACTTGGTCTAACGCTTTTGTCAATCAAATACTGCAATTGCTTCTTCAATTCCCTCATTTCGGCTGGGGTCATCTTGTACAGTGGTATGGATATAGGTTGCGTTCCTGGTACAAGATCTATCGAGAATTCAAACTCTCAATGTGGAGGTAATCCTGGTAAATCTTTGGGAAAAACCTCAGGATATTCACTCACAATCCTTACTTCTTCCAACACAGGACTTTTCTTACTTGATTCGAGTTTGGCTATTTGCACTAAACTCCGTTGGCCCTCAACTGGCCATGTCATTTCCCTTGCAGCAATCCCTGGCTAGAACATTGAATGTTCCAGGGGCATAACCCAGATTAGATGATAAAACATCTAAGTGATAGCATGATACAGTTTACTGAAAGCATGAATGACACATGTACATGGCATATATAAACAAATACCACATGCAACACATCTAACTTGAGAAATCTCCCTGGCATACTCAACCTCCCATGAAAAATCCATTCCACACACCTTTGGGATTGAACTTGCCACGATATACTAATCCTCGAGTGCCCTATCATGTCACCCGATCGCCAGGATTAACCTTGCCCCATTCTCAAGAAGACCCCATCCCATTAAAAATGACACAAAATCAAGACCTCGATGATATGAGGATAACACGTACCATGTGTTAGTGTATGTGCTCTAGACCCAATCAGATTGGGCATGTTGTACACTGACAATTGTAATCATGTTTATTATTTGAATAAGGAGTTGTTCAAATTCACAAGAAGTTATTCTATTAGTTTTTTGTTATTATTGTAATGACCGGATAAAACTAAATAGAAGTCCATATGATGTATACTATGATTAGTCTATAAAGATGTGAGATGATGCATCACAATTTCTAGACATCATTAAACGTCCCAAGTTGTAGCAATGTCAAGAATGGATATTGATAATTGCAGTAAGACTTGTATGTGCTATGTTTTTGCTATGTGATAGCAATGGGGGTCTCACACCCATAGGCATGGGGATGCCTAGACAAGTACATAGGTGACCAATGTTGGAGAACGTTTCACTGGACATGACTCGCCATGAGAATCCATTTTGGTTATATGTTGATGGTATTCTTGTACGAGATAGGTGTAACTAATCTTTGGACTTGAGGTTATCACGGTTATCTCATAAGAAGATCGGTATGCTTTGACATCGTTTCGATGGGCCTAGACAAAGGCTGTATATGGGCGATCATTGGGCATATCGTGAGGCTTATGGAGATAAGTGCATAACCAAGATGGGACTCGTCTATCCCTTGATAAAGGATGATGTATCTAAGGCGCCTTCGGTGGATTTTCACTTTAAATCCATGGCCATGGTGTAAGAGATCAATAAGGAGTTATTGATTCACTTTCTATTAAGTGAAGATATCTGGATGACCGAAGAAAAACTCATGTGATCATAATCAAGCAACACGTTGCCATACTTGAAATCACATAAGATACATTGACAAGAGGATCGAATTACACGGTAACCATGCTCCTGAAAGGTTATTTGCAGATTATGAACCTTTTGAATAATTGGGGAGGCATGATGCCTTGCTAGAGGCCAATCTTGTCTTATGTGTTCGTACCAGCACATTGCTAACATATTCAGAAGCCTAATGAGTCATACGCAATAGGCACGGTCCCTGGCTTAAACCAGGAAAGCAAACGTATGGTTAAGTGGGACACTTAGGCAAAAAGTTATGCCGTTGTAGGTTCTCACGGAAAAAGAACAAATAGACATAATGACATCGATATGACGAGGGTCGTCATAAAGAAAATAGTTTCCTAAAATGGAAATTGATTAAATTAGGAAGGAGTTTCTAATTTAATAATTTTCTATTTGTTAGAGTGACAAATAGGAAATAAAATATATTTGGGCTTAAGTTAATATTTGGACTAAATTGGATTTGGGTCAAATATTAAATTAAATATTATATTTAGACTAAATTAGATTTGGGCTAAATATTAAATATTATATTTAGCCTAAATTAGATTTGAACCAAATATTAAATAATAAATATTTGGGCTTGAATTAGATTTTGGCTAAATATTCTATTAATGGATTTGGGCCACTTAATTATATTTCTAGTTAAACTAGGATAAGCCCACTTAAGATTCTAGTTTAACTAAGATTAATGGACTAGCCCAATCCATTAGGGTTTAAGAAACCCTAGAATGTTTTTCTATAAATATCCCTTTATGGGTTGCCTAAAAATAGAGAAAATAATTAAGGGTTGTGTAGTTTTTCAAGAGTTGAAAAACATATTGTCGTTCACTCTTCCCTATTTCCTTTTCGCATCGATTTGAAACGTTAGCGTTCTTTTTTGTCCATACACAAGTCGCAAAAAGGAGAAGGAGCTAGCACTCCTATTCCGCTCTCCTTGCTAACGGACGCGTGCTGCGTATCACTAGTTAGAGGCCGGACGCTTGGACAACTCGAATCCGCGAACGACTCAAAAATCTAAACGTTAGATTTTTTTTATTTGTATGTGAATGATTTGATTTCGACGTTGATCCAATCACCGGGATTGTGGTAAGGTTCAAAAATTTTTGAACTACGTTGCTTGCCCCATAGCGATCTTGCTTTACGTTCACCATGTACCAACTTTTTATAAGTAAAACAATTGATGCAATATTTCACATGAACAATATGCATATGATGTCACAATTATTTAAGTAAAACGCATAAACGATATATCTCAAGTTCATGAGGGTATAACCGCTCATTGGAACTGGTCCAACCACATGCAATCCTAAGCTCAAAAGGGTAGAACTGCTCACCTAAACCCACTACACACACATCAAGACACTTTTAAAACAACGATAAGACTGGAATCAGATCACTCACCTTAATTCAGAAAAAAGTCGATTTTCACCTCAAAAAATGTGCCACACCTTGAAAATCGTGCAATCCTTACCTCAAACAGTCCAGTCATCTCCTACTTAACATTTATGTCTCTAGAAATCAATATTCCTATTTTTCCACAATTTTCTCTATTTCTCTCTATTTTTAAACTTTTCTTACCTTTGAAAATTCATAGAAAATACCTAACACCCAATTTCATCAAATCTTTTTCCATGAAAATTCTTAAAATAATTTTAGAAAAATTAAAAAATTAATTTAAAAAAGAAACATCACCTCACATGCCCTCACGTGCCACCCCAAGCCTCGGCAAGTGAGGCCCACGTGCAGCCAGTTCCAGTTGTTTTCTCCAGCAATGGCGAGTTTTCGATGACCTCCTTTGGCAAAAACGACTTTAGGGTCTTGAAGAGCTTGACAATGCGACCTCGATGGTGCATTCAAATGTCGAAAAAAGTCACTAAAAACTGCCTTAAATGGTGGTTGTAGGTCTCGCTCTGGCGAGGCCCAATTTTTCGGCCAACTCCCAAAACCCTTTGAAACCTATACCAAATGCTCTCAAATTCTCCAGAAACACTCCCTAGTACTCTAGGAACAAAAGCTCCTTATTCCTAAGGCTTGCTTCTTGTTAAAACACGGCCAATCTACTTCGATTTGTTTTGAAACCCTCAGCCATTTAAACCCTATTTATACACGATTTCAATCGGATCTTCGACCAGTAATAAGCTTTCCTACATCCTAAAACTCGAATATGACCGTTACAAGCCTCAAAATCCAGCTAAATGGCGACCAAATTGCTTTGAAATTTCTGGCCAAATTCTGATTTCCTTTGAAAATTAATTCTGGCCACTACACCGTTGATCTCGGCCAATAGCTTGGTTCAATCGAACCATCATGGCCTGGAGATCATTCTGATGCCCTTTGGTAGTTTCGACGACGGCCGCCACAAATTTGGCCGGTGGTTTGCAGGTTTCACACCTGATTTCCAAAAATTACACTTTCACCCCCGAACTTTGATATTTCAAGATTCTGCCCCTTTCACTAAAACCCTTGGTTTTTCATTAATACTATTAAGACCCTCAAGTTTAGGATGTGTCACTACACCCTTGAAAATCTAGAAAAATCGTCGTTTTGACCACCTTCTATAAATTTCTAGATTCTGCACTTTGGCCCGAATGCCCCTAATCGTGTAATTTCAACCCAAAACCTTTGTAAATCCCTTGTTTTTGTCATCCCATGACTCTTTTAACATTTTTACCCTCCAAGTTTCGTCTTGCTTTGGTCGCTTGCCTTTTCGTTCAAGTTTTGGATATTACATATTGGCCCAAACAAAGTGGAAATGGGATCACATCACCATGGACTTTGTGACCAATCTTCCTCGAAGTCCTAAAGGAAATGATGTTATCTGGGTGATAGTAAATCGACTGACAAAGTCAGCACATTTCTTGCCTATTAAGATAGGGCAACAGATTCATGCCTTAGCTCAATTGTATACTGAAAAAGTAGTTTGATTGCATGGAATCCCTGCAAGCATAGTGTCAGATCGAGACCCACGATTTACGTCAAGATTTTGGGAAAGTTTCCACAAGTGTATAGGAACACAACTGAAACTTAGCACGACTTATCATCCTCAGACCGATGGACAGTCCGAGCGAACAATTAAAACGCTTGAGGACATGTTGAGGGCGTGCATTTTAGATTTCTCAGAAATTTGGCAGAAGCAACTACCACTAGTGGAATTCACTTACAACAACGGGCACCATAGTAGTATTGGAATGGCCCCTTACGAGGTGTTGTACAGGCGAAAATGCAGAACCCCGCTTTGCTGGGTAGAAACTGGGGAAATAGGATTGATTGGTCTCGAGATAGTGTAGACCATTACAGAAAAGATCAAAAGAATCTAGGAGAGAATGAGAACAAGCCAAAGTCATCAGAAGTCGTACGCTGACCATCGAAGACGAAATTTGGAATTTCAAATCGATGATAAGGTATATTTGAAAGTCTCTCCATTTAAAACAGTGATTCGAGGGAAAAAGAAGGGAAAATTAAGCCCAAGATATATTGGTCCATATGAAATTTTGGAGAAAATTGAACCAGCAGCCTACAAAGTAGCCTTGCTAGTAGCACTAGCAAATGTCCACGACGTGTTCCACGTATCCTAACTGCGGAAACACGAGCCAGATCCTACGCAGGTTCTTCGAAATGAGACCACAGAGATACGAAAAGATCTGACTTATCCCGAAGAGCCAGTTCAAATCTTAGATCAAAGGGATCAGGTCTTAAGAAACAAGGTTATCCCATTGGAAAAAATGTAATGGAGAAACCATGACAAAGAAGAAGCCACATGCGAACGTGAGAAAGAGATGAAAACTTCTTATCCGCTTTTGTTTAATTGTGAGAATGAGTGATTTCGAGGAAAAAATTCCTTTTTAGAGGGGGAGGATGTAATACCCAGTATTTAATATCAAAGGTATTTTTGGAAATTATGGGGTCAAAATGGAATTTATCAAAGTTTCGGGCCAATATGTAATATCCAAAACTTGAACGAAAAGGCAAACGACCAAAGAAAGACAAAACTTGGAGGGTAAAAATGTTCAAAAAGTCATGGGATGAAAAAAACAAGGGATTTACAAAGGTTTTGGGTCGAAATTACGCGATTAGGGGCATTCTGGCCAAACTGCAGAATCTAGAAATTTATGAAGGGTGGTCAAAATGAGGGTTTTTCTAGATTTTCAAGGGTGTAGTGACACATCCTAAACTTGAGGGTTTTAATACTATTAATGAAAAACCAAGGGTTTGAGTGAAATGGGTAGAATCTTGAAATATCAAAGTTTTGGGGGTGAAAGTGTAATTTCTGGAAATCAGGTGTGAAACCTACAAACCACCGGCTAACTTTGCGGCAGTCATCGTCGAAACTACCAATGGGCATCAGAATGATCTCCAGGCCATGATGGTTCGATTGAACCAAGGCAATGGCTGAGATCAACGGTGTAGTGGCCAGAATTAATTTTTAAAGGAAATCGAAATTTGGCCAAAAATTTCAAAGCAATTTGGTCGCCATTTAGCTCAATTTCGAGGCTTGTAATGATCATATTCGAGTCTTAGGATGTAGGAAAGCTTATTACTGGTCGAAGATCCGGTTGAAATTGTGTATAAATAGGGTTTGAATGGTCGAGGGTTTCAAAACAAATCGAAGTAGATTGGTTGTGTTTTAGCAAGAATCGAGCCTTAGGATTAAAGGGCTTTTGTTCCTAGAGTGCTAGGGAGTGTTTTTGGAGAATTTGGGAGCATTTGGTATAGGTTGCAAGGGGTTTTGGGAGTTAGCCGGAAAATCAGGCCTCGTTGGAGCCGAGACCTGCAACCTTAATTTAAGGCTTTTTTCGATGACTTTTTTCAATATTTGAAGGCACCATCGAGGTCGCTTCATCAAGCTCTTCAAGACCCTAAAGTCGTTTTGGCCAAAAGAGGTCATCGAAAACCCGCCAACGTCGGAAAAGACGACCGGAATTGGCTACGCGTGGGCTTCACTCGCCGAAGCTTGGGGTGGCGCATGAGGTGATGTTTCTTTCTAAAATTAATTCTTTAATTTTTCTAAAATTATTTTAGGAATTTTCATGGAAAAAGATTTGGTGAAATTGGGTGTTAGGTATTTTCTATGAATTTTCGAAGGTAATAAAGGTTTAAAAATAGAGAAAAATAGAGAAAATTGAGAAAAAATAGGAATATTGATTTCTATAGATATAAATGTTAAGTAGGAGACGACTGGACTGTTTGAGGTAAGGATTACAAGATTTTCAAGGTATGACACGTTTTTTAAGGCAAAAATCAACTTTTTTCTGAATTAAGGTGAGTGGTTCGATTCTAGTCTTACCGTTGTTTTAAAAGTGTCTTGATGTGTGTGTAGTGGGTTCAGGTGAGCAGTTCTAACCTCCTGAGCTTAGGATTGCATGTGTTTAGGCCAATTATAGTGAGTGGTTATACCCTCCAGAACTTGTGATATATCGTATATGCATTTTACTTACGTAATTGTGACATCATATGCATATTATTCATGTGGAATATTGCATCAATTGTTTTACTTATGAAAATTCAGTGCATGGTACGTGTTATCCTCATATCATCAAGGTCTTGATTTTGTGTCATTGTTAACAGGATGGGGTTTTCTTGAGAATGGGGCAAGGTTAATCCTGATGATCGGGTGACACGGTAAGACACTTGGGGATTAAGTATGTCGCGGCAAGGTCAACCCTAAAAGTGTGTGGAATGGATTTTCTGTAATACCCCAGATTTTTAAACCCAAATATGCGGTGATACCTAAGGTTATTAGGTTTTAATACTTGAGAAAATAGGTCATTTCAATGGATTATAGAAGCCCTGAGACAAAGGTTCAGTTTCTGAACCAGTGGCAAAATCGTAAATATTGAAGTTGGGTAAAAGTGTAATTTATCTAAAATCTTGGGGTGCTAAGTGTAATTTATCCATTTTTTAGGGACCAAAAAGTGCAATTAAAAAATAGCCCGGGGACCAAGTTGTAAGGGTCCAAGTGCAGTTACGTAAAAAGTTTGGGCCAAAGCATCGTTTCTTGAAACTTTAAAAATATCTTGGATTTCAAACTCAAATCAAATGTAGTTTTGCAGTATTTACTCTCTTTTAAATGCCTACAACCCTAAGTAAAAATATCTTGAGTTTGGTTATGAAATCTTGTGTTATTTGCAGAAAACCATTCCCAAACATTATAAACAGTACTTCGGCAAGCCCAAACCAACAAGGTGAGTGATTCCTGCATATTCTGTGACACTTTGAGCATTTGTTGCTTCACTTGTGTGTGGATGTTGGCTTGCATATCATGCCTTTGTGGCTTACACGTCATATTTTCCCTTGTTTATGCATATTCCTTCTGCTTTGTCATATATCATGTTCGTGTTGGTGACTGTGGCTAGTTGTTGGGCCATCATGGAAGATCTCGTGCTCTTATGGTGAGCCAAGGAGTGACTATGCTGACCACGGGGGTGATTACAACACCTTGGCATTGCTACCACAGGGGTGGATTTCATAATGGCATTATTGCATTTGTACACACATATATTTCCTTTTCTAATTCACTCACTTAGATGTATATCTAACTTGTGTTGATGCCCCTAAAACGTTCCACGTTCCAGGTATATCAGAAGTATCAGGTGTTGCAGGTTTCAATTCAAACGTGGGCAAGGAGGTGATGCTTGGCTAGAACTGGGTTTTTATTTCATTATGTACCCATGTAATCCGAGTGATGTATTGTAATAGCAGCTAGGATACTCGAGCTTATAATAAGTGTGTTAGTGTTATATGGTTATACTAAGGGTTGTAGCTTTGATGTACGAGCATGGGCAATATCTCAATTGATGCACTTTGAATGTCATATAGGGAGGCTTCCATGATAAGGGTTTATTCGCTAGTTTGGGCCTGTGTTGCAGTTGTAACTTCAAGTAATGAGTTGCGTCTTTTGCGTTTATTGAAAGTTGTATGCATTTATTGTACATATAAAAGGAAATATAGTGGAAACCCCTTTATTTAGCTTTGGTTAAGCTTGAAGATTCGATCCAATGCTTCCGTTGGTAAGGGTTTCCATAACGCCCATAGGTGATGTCATAATTATATTTCAAGCTATTGCGTATTTGGAAAAGTGGGGCATTACATTTTTCGTAGGAGGTTGAGTATGTTAGGGAGATTCCTCAAATTAGACGTGTTGCATGTGATATTTGTTTATATATGCCGTGTACATGTGTCATTCATGCATTCAGTAAACTGTACATGCCATCACTTAGATGTTTTATCATCTAATCTGGGTTCTGCCCTTGGAACATTCAACATTCCAACCAATAACTGCTGCCAGTTGAGGGCCAATGGAGTTTAGTGTGATAGTGGTTGTATCGTTTTGGGGCAGTAGTATTTAAGTTTGATATATGTATGGGCGGGCGCATGATAGCGTTATTATCATTTTGTAGCATTGTAATACGTATCTTGCTATGTATGTACCTCGTGGTAGGCGACGACATTTGATGTTATGATATTATTTTCCACTGCGTAATATTATAACTCGTTTAGTTTGAGACTATGGATCTTGTTATCGAAACGGACAAGAATAAGGTTTTCGGGATTTTCATCTACATGTGAAGATTGTTCTTGAGATCACCGTAGGTGCCGACCTATGTAAGCATGTGAGATTGTTTGTTGGTTCGTTGTATGTGTCATGTATGTTGAGAGTTGTTCTTGTTGCACTGCGTGTGATTATCATGGAAAAAAAAATAATCTTGAGAATTCCCTTATAGTAGCACGCCCAGCGAGGCGGGGTGTTACACGTTTTCTCACAATGCATAGAGTTGTTTATAAAGATGGAGTTAGAGCTCTATATTGCAATGTGTTAAATGTTTTTCATCGCTCTTCTCAAACTAAGTTTAGAACCAATGTTTATGGCACCTCATTTGATACCGACGCCAATCTTCTTCGTAATTAGTTTAATATTCCCATTGGCGGCCTAGTCTATAATCCAAATTAATTTAATTTTAACAAAGCTACCAAAATAGTTTTTGAAGATGACTCTCTTCCTTGCTTTATAGATTCCATAACAAAATTGTCTATGATGGGTAATCTTTTACATCTCATTCTCGCCCATATTATTGCCCCTCAGAAAGGTAACTTTTCTCAAGTTACCAAAGAAAACTATTAGACTATATACCATATCATAACCCGAAAACAAATTGATCTTTGTTTCATTATTGTCAATGAGATGATAGGAGCCTTTACCACCAAGAAAAGATGCCTACCCTATGGTATGCTTCTTAGTTCCATTCTAGATTCCAAGGCCAAAAATCTTGGAAATGTCCGTTGAGGTCCTATCCTCCCTTCCAAATTCCTCAATGAATCATCTCTTAAGCGTGTTGGATATAAGAAAAACAACTCTGACCATTGGGTTAAATCTAAGAAATGTAAGAGGCCTTCTACTTCCACAAACGAGGATGATTTTCCTCCTCTTTCACCGTCATTTGACCACCCCACTGGGGACTTCCTTCGTCTTTTATTCCACCTCCAACTACTTTTCCATTACTGGCCTTTCCACCTCATCGTGTGGATGAATCCTCTCATTCACAAGACGATGCCATTGTTTATGGGATTGTGTATCTCAAGGTTGAGGTAAATACTCTTTGAGGAGAGGTTAGAGAGCTTCATTAGCAGCAAGTCGAGCATGCAGCCTAGATGACACAATTTATGGAGCTCATTTTGTCCCAACTGCCCTTGCCTACACCTTCATCGTCTTAGTCACCTTCGCCTCCAGATTCCTATACTACTTTCTATTAATACATTTTACAGTTTAAACAATATGATTTGATGTTGTTCGTTTTAATGCTAGTTTGACTTTTGGTTGTACTTTGGATTTTTCTATAAGTTGATATGGTTTGGCTATATTTAGCTTTGTGGTTTGGATATTTCAATGTGAAATAGTGATGATCAATATGCTACTTTTGACAATTATGGATGCACTTTTATAACTCCTATGTAAACTATTTGGTGATTCAGTGGTAAACTACCACTTCATTCTTGTCACCTTAAGGGAGTTTGTATTAAGGGGGAGTATTGGTGCGTACTTTTCTAACTCACTTCATTTTAAGTATTGATTTAAGGGGGAGTTCTCTTCTTCCTACCAACCTTTTTCATTTATGACTAAAATGAGGACATATACAAGACCTTGAAATTGTTTTTACAATAGGGTTTTGTCATCATAAAAGAGGGGGAGAATGATATTTCAATCTTGTTTTGGTGGACATATACAAGACCTTGAAATTGTTTTTACAATAGGGTTTTGTCATCATAAAAGAGGGGGAGAATGATATTTCAATCTTGTTTTGGTGTTTTGGTTTTGATAATGCAAAATAAATTAATTATATCCTAAACTAAGTTATGGAAATATTTTTGAATTCAAAAAAAAAAATTAATTTCAATCTAAGTAAGAATCAATGTCTTTCAAATGAAAACTATTTTCTTGACACAAAGTTATATATATTTCAAAAATTGTGTTTTAAAATTGGATTTCAAGTAATTAGAACAAAACATTTTGAAATGAAAACAAATAGAAAACTATGGACCATTTGAGTGTTCTGGTCCAAGATGTTGACAATATCTATAAAACTGTCAATTGTTTTGGCCATTCTTGGATATAGTTGTCGACTGGCTTTTATCTTGTTGTCAACCGTTCAAAGACAAGCTCTCGGGAGCTTGCTGTCGACTGCCTCTATATCAGCATTTGTCGACTGTTTCCCAAAACTATCGACTGTCTTGTTCCAAGCTGTCGACCATTGTTTGAATTTTTAAACTAACCTGTATACCAATTTTTAGAATCTATCGATCATTTCTATTGCAGAGACTTCCAATGGCTAGTTCATCAAGTCCTCAATTACAACTATCTACCAAAAATGATAATATTTTTTAAAAATCCTCATCAAGAACTATAAATAGAGGTCATGTGAATCATTCAAGTTATCCAAGTGATTCTATTATAAGCTTACAAGTGCCTCATATTTTTGTGCTCAATTGTTTTACTCACTTCTCTCTCAAAAAGCATTGATTATCATATATATCATTTTTGCTTAAGCCTTGTGTATAGATTGAGAGATATTGTAACTAAGAGTATATACTCTTAGATTTTCTCTTCTTGTATCACTCTCTATTATCCTAACTTACATCGTTAGAGGGTCTACTTTCTTAAGTAGGAAGTTTGTATCTTCCTAGCTTAGTGTTAAAGGGCCCACTTGAGATTAAGTAGGAGGCTTAGTAGATTGTTTCAAAATCCTTAGTGAAGAGGTAAGGGAGTGGATTAAGTTTGGTTTAAGATTAACCATTATAAATTGTTTGTGTCCCTCTGTTGGATTGTGGTGCCATTGCTATAAATTTATATCATTCTGTGTTATTCTCTATTTTGGCTACCGTGTGAGTTCCCGTTGTGAGTCTTCTTTGCATTGTTTCCTACAGTATTGAATAATCTGATCTGGTTAATTTATTGGTTTGTAAAGTAAAATTCGGTTGAGTACTGTTTGTAATCTTAACGAGGGTCTCGAATCGCCCTCAAGTTCCTAAGGAATGATGCGTTATTATTACGTTCAAGTTATGCAAGGATTTGTATCCTCTTGGGAAGGGATGTTTATGTGTGTTTAAGGGTCACACAAGAGACTCAAGACCCACAACTGTTACATATTCACCTATTTGGAACCTAATCCAATAAGGTGTAGCATCATTTCCAAGGAAATGGGGTGATACAAACACAACAAAAAAAATGGCATTTAGCGGTAATTTTGAAAATCGTGGCTAAATCAGCCATCACGGAGCATTTAGCAATGATTTTCAACAATCGTTAGAATAATTGCTGCTAAGTCATATTTTTTGCGACGGTTTAAGAACCGACACAAAATAAATGATTTATTGGTGGTTTTTAAAATATTTAGTGGTAGTTTCGAAATCGCCGCAAAAAAATTCTAAAATATTGAATTTTAGCAGCGGTTTCAGAGTTGTCGCAAAAATTTCAAAAAAATTTGAATTTTTGACAGCCCTCGCGCTAGCGCGCCACATAGCCGCATGTTCATGCGCCACGTGGCGATGTTGTAAATTAATTTCCCAACCTCCTTCTCCTCCTCTTCCCCAGTTTCGAACCCTAAACCTCTCTTACGCGCGTCAAACCACTAAAGAAGCTTACACTAAAACAAGGTAAGAAAGGAAAATGAAAGAATAAAAGCAACGCTGGTACCTCCAGCTTGTTGCCAAGAAGAGAAGTAAAAACAAAGGACTCGCGGCTTTAACCTGATGACGCTAGGAGGATCCATCAAGAAGGTCACCTAATCGGCAAGGAAGAAGAACCAACGGCGAAGGCTTCTCCCCTTTTCCCGTCTCTTAATTATATATTCACACTTACAAATTTAAATGCACATTAAGTCTCTGCCGATCGACTCCACCGCCTCCTCCCTCTCAATTCTCTTTAATCATATATTTTTATACAATATGCTTATATATATTCCCAGTTTAAGCAGCAGCAGCAAGTGGAAGAGAGTAAAATAAAGGTGAGGATGAAGACCCCCTTTGCCCAGCTTCTCAAATCTTCCCATTTCCTTATTAGTTTATTATTATGTAAATACATATTAATAAAATCTAATATATTATATTTATACACCACGCCAATTCTAAATGGACAGCACGTGAGTGGGGGGAAAAGACCCACTTGTGGAGAAATTCTACCAACTTCCACATTCTTCTAATATCCTATATTATATATATTCCTATATCCTTGCATGCTCCGCAACCTTGGAGATTAATAAACTTCCTATTCCTTCTTATATTATATATTATGTATATATGTACACAAATATATATTATACGTTAATACTTGTTAGTAATATTTATTATCTTATTTATTATAACTTCTCAATCATATGTACCACATATCTATGAACGAATTTAGGGATGGATCTTAAAAGAGTTGTCTCTAAATTTATCAGTGATTTTAACTTTTCTCGTCCCCTCTTAAATAATCCAAATCTTAAAAAAAATATTAAGACTGACGTGGGCTTCAGCCCGTACTTATCTCCTAAGTTCACCCATGAAACATATTATATGGTATAAAAATAGTTTATGCCCCAAATTGGAAGGGAGAAGACGCACGGAAATGCTGCCCATTACCGCCTACCTATACAATATAATAATGCCTTAATGTTATATTATCTTTTCAAGTTATGTAATGCGTGTATATATATATATATATCTATTCAAGTGCACTTTCCAACTTGACAGACCTTTATTCGATTTTCATTATTTTCTCCTAACTTCTATTAAATTATTTTAATTCATAAGATTTTAATAAATTATAAATTATTTTAAATACTGAAATTAATAATTATTATTTATTTATAAAATTTCAAAATATTACACTTTATACTGTGCATCTCTTATATTTAACCTATAATCTTGGACTATCCTATTTTAAAACAAAATTCCCAGTTTTGCACCCACCAAAGCTTGATCTCATAACCTCCTTACTCTTACTCAACCGCTAGGCTGCCACCCTCCTTCATACATCTTGGCACAATATTTAATTTTATACTAATAAAATGCCTACCTTTCCTTCTCAATAAATTTCTAAAAATTCTCATTCACTTCCCACATTCAAAAATATATTGAATGAAATTCCTTAAACCCTATATAAATCACCATACTTATGCAAGTCACTAATTATTATTTTTTCAAATACCGAGACATTATAGATTAAGCTTAGGAAAAACCTCTTTGAAGGAATATGAACCTAATGAGTCATCTTGGAGAAGGAATGCCTAAAGGCGAGCTATCATTACTTGGGAAAATAGCAAGTTGTTTACAACTCATGAGTTATCCAGAATAACATCCCCATGTTTCTGTGCATGAGTTATCTGAGATGACATCTCCTAATTGCTATGTTGGAGTTCTTTGGGAGAATGATTCTCCTGAGAGAACGTATTATTTGTTTTGTTTAATCCCTTTTAATAACTAACTTGGAAGTGGATCACCTCTCTAGGAGAATAATGCTTCCTTTGGAGTTGAGGGTGCTTACTCCAAGGGAACTACGCTAGTGTGTCTTCTATGGTAGAACTATATATTCTCTAGAAGGTTATTCTACAACAATGACTCCCAACTCTTTCTTTAGATTAAAAGTCAAAGGAGCGAGTATCGTTCTTGTATTGAGATGGAGTTGTCCTTAGGAACTATCACTCGGAGTTGCCTCGGAGAGTGAGTTGATAAAGCCATCGTAATGATTTCACTAGCACGCGTGATGGTTAGACTCCCAAGGAAGTGTAAGAGTATAAATAAGGGTCAACCAGCATGGACTTCACCTACACTTCACATTTTTGAGTTTGAGAGCATTCAAGCCCCTCACACTATCCTAGACAATGATTTTTGCTTTCCTCAAAGAACGAGTTTTCTACTGTCCTAGAAAAGTGTCTTGACATTGTCTTAGAGAATGCCTATTATTGTTCCAAACAATTGTTGCTTCAAATTTCAAGAAATTTAGGTAAATTTTCAAAAAAATTGTGAGGACTAGACAAACAGATGCCATCATGGATGAGGAAGAGAGGGAGGAAAAGACGACTTTCTCTTTAGGCCAACCCTCGATACTTTGAAAAGGTGACGTTGAGAGATTGAGAGTAGCCTATGGTATCCTTGTATCTTACATGGTGAGAAGGCCACATAGCAAGGAATCCTACATAACTTAAGTAAAAAGAGAGGCAGCGGTTATCATAAGGATAGCCTTAGGGCTAGACTTTGTTTCCCTCTCCATTTGTTTGGCATGGAGTTTAAAAGTCAAAATAGTGTGGTTCTAGCTCAACTCCATCCAAATGGATGGGTTCTATTGGTGGGTTTCTTTGGGTTGTGTAAAGAGAGAGATGTGCAACCCACCATAGAGTTGTTAAGTTGTTTTTTTCACCCATGTGTAATGGAAAGGCAAACGTACTTCTTCACCTTACAGAAAATATGTAATAGTGAGTAGTTGTTCATTGAGCCTCCACAAAAGGTAGAGCAATTTGAAACGAAGTGGAT
This sequence comes from Diospyros kaki, assembly GCA_036245055.1. Taxonomy (NCBI): domain Eukaryota; kingdom Viridiplantae; phylum Streptophyta; class Magnoliopsida; order Ericales; family Ebenaceae; genus Diospyros; species Diospyros kaki. The sequence goes on from BSEG01000010.1 coordinate 20,524,254, forward strand.
TCTGGTGAAATCACCATGGAATGCACCCTATTTTTGGTGTGAGGAAGTAAGGAAGGCAAACACCTTCAAAATGCCCAAGGTTTACATCATGCAGGTGAAATACAACGCAATGGTGGCCTACCTCACTTGAGCGGGACAAATGAACCTCCTTGATCTTCTTTTCAAAGATCAATTAAGAAGCGCTGGCTGAATCTTACACAAGGGAGAATCTTTAAGGCGGGTGGCTTCTCATCTCCAAGCCACAATACCTCCAACGCCTCAAAGAGAGGAGATCCAAGAAGACGAATGAGCGGAGTCTATCCCCCCATAGGAGCGAACTACTCCTGATGGTGCCTACTTGTCCCTTTTTCTTTATGTTTTTTTATTTCATTTTGTACATTTCATTGTATTTATGCTTAAATGTAAGCTCTAATTGTGTACCTTTATGTTTATAAAAATGAGGCGATGGTTTGCCCAGGCGATGCAAGAAAGGGCTATCAATGATCAAGTAAGGCAATCTCAACCATCACAACCTCAAGCACAAGAAGCCCAAAAGGGGATGGAAGTCCCCTTAGTGAAGAAGAATAGGGCAAGGCAAAGCAGAGAAAGCCCCTTAATGCCACCACCATCAATTTTTCCTACATTGTAGCCATCACCTGTGCCCTTCGGATGGTTATATGGGTCAAGTGCTAGGGAGATTCTTCCCATGTCCCCTATTGTTGCACCTTTACAATCCCTCTAACTTGTACGAAAAGAATAAACCACATCAAGATTGGATGTAGAGGCCTTGGATACACACCATAAGAGGAATAGGGCGAAGTATCAATGCCTTCTCATCTTAAAACATAGGGAGGGGGAGGATCTTGGATGTTAAGTCATCTATTAAGTTTTGATTTGATGAGAAAATAAGAAAATATTTATTGATGATGATGATGACCAAAATAGTGTATTAGAGTTAGCAGATGATAGAGAAAATAATTCAGTAAGGCTTATAAATCAATTGAGTATGTCAATCTTTTTAATCGAGTACAAATTCATATTACTCGAATAATATACTGATTAGATGTATCAAGTCAAAAATTATATTCTTTTAATCAAGCATAAAATCTTATGTAATCAAGTAACATTCTAGATCCTATCTTTCCATCAAATAAAATTGTTCTATACTCAAGTAACATACTCATTTAAAATGTAACATCCCACATCTAACGATAGGAAAGATCGAAATAACTTACCCTGATAGGCCTACACTAACTTCTCAAGGGTCACCCATACCTGAGCTTCCTCAGCTCAACCACGCTTAACCCACGAATTCTTTGCTTACATTCAGTTAAAAAGGTATTCAGTTGGTATTTTTTTCTTCCTTACTTATCCTCGATATATATACTATCCTTCTCTAGCCTCTTGGGATATTACATTCTCCCCCTTGAGCACATGATGTCCTTGTCATGCAACCTTACAACTAGTCCCAGATCTTCTCTCATTTGGAGGCTGTCATCCTAAAAACTTGCTAGAAATTGCTTCTTGTACAGACCCTCGAGCCCTAGCGCCACTCTCCGCCCTTATCGGACCGCCTTCACCAAGGGTTGATTCTAATACCACCTGTAAGATCCTGCATCGAGTGATAGGAAGAACCGGAACAACTTACCCTGATGGGCCTATCCGAACTTCTCAGGAGTCACCCATCCCTAAGCTTCCCCACCTCAAGCACGCTTAACCCAGTAGTTCTTTGCCTACATTCAGACAAAAAAGTATCTAGTTAGTATTGTTTCATTCTTTATTAATTCTCGACATATACTACCCATTTCTGGGCTCTTAGAATATTACATAAAATAAGCTTAAAAGCCAATTCACTTAGGTTTACCTTTCTAATCGAGTAAGGTTCATTTGTAATCGAGTAAGCTATTTCAGTTTAAAAGATAATCGATTATAAGTTATAGTATATTTGAGTAAGCATAAGTTTATACTAGACTAAATATACATTTGTAATCGAGTAGATAATGTAAGTTTCTGACCGAGCAAATTAATCAAATACCTAAAATTTGTTTTCGATAATCATCTAAATGTACTCGAGTAAATATCGTTTGTAATTGAGTATTTATTCTCTAGAAAATTATTAAGTCTCTGGTACTTTGATGTAATCGAGTACTTAAATTTGTAATCGATTAAAAGTTTAATTTTACTTGACTAAATTGAGCTTTCCAATTGAGTAAGCTTTTCAATTTTTTGTCGCAAAATTTTAATTGAATACAAGATTTTTGTAATTGAGTAAATCGGAAAAATAGTTGAATACAAACTTCCTATAGTCACATAAACGTACAACTTAGTCAATTAAATTGTTATTTGTAATTGAGTAATATTTGACAATTTTTGAATTTATAGTTGTTACAAAGTATTTAATGCACAATTTCTACTTTTTAGGACATTAAATGTTGATGGATACTTCTCATATAATTTGTCAATGGAAATTAATGTTCTAACTGATTTGTGAGATGTTATAGAGACAAAAAATAGCAGTTAAACACAAAGAATATTTTTTTAATTCAAGATATTCCAAAAGATGCATTAAAGACATTAACACTATATAAAGGGCTGGAGTTTGAAAAAAAACAAATAGAGATGCTGAAACTGATCTATACAATTCTCTAAAGATTTCAAATGCCTCATTACTTGTGATCTTTTGAAAGAAAAAGAAAAAGAGTGTGCTTCCATTCTTATATGTTTATCTTTTGTACATCCAAGAAAAGTCTTGAAACATTCTCTTGTATTTTTTTACTATCAGATTATTGTGAAGTTGTAAAGATTAAGGCTAACCCTTTTAAAAGGCATTGATTATGGTTGATCTAGTTGTAAAAATTATTTATTATAAAGATTTGTAGTCGAGTCTGTTACAAAAACTATTTAAAAGTAAGTTTGAATTGACTAAATCCTTAGTTGAGAGTCAAGCTAATAGAATAGGCAGGTTGTCAAATTACTCTAAAATTTTGATGTGTTGTAATCTTTTATTTTTTATTCACTTTCAATTTTAATTTATTTAAAATTTTTATAAGGGTGAAAGCTTAATTCACTCACTATCAAGTTAATTGTGGTTTACACTAAATGCTGAAAGCAGCGGGACTCACCCCGATCAGGAATACCACATCCATATTAAGGATTTCTCACATTTTGAAAATGTCACTACTCAATATTAAGGATTTCCCGAGATAGGCTTGGAGAATGAATATTTAACAAGAATACCACATCCATGATGATGGTCATAGTGTCCAGTAGCTTGGTCTCCTTAGCAAATTATTTTGTTCTTTTATGTAATTATTACAAAGTACTTATAAAAATCTCTTCTAATTCCATGTTTGGGCTTCCCTTGAATTTACAATTTTTTTATTGAATTATGAATTTGGTTCATCAATATATATTTTATATACGTGAATTTAAAGTCTTTGACCAAATTTGGTTTTCTTTAATCTTGTTTCTAACAAGTATAAGATTGGGGCTGAGGATATATATATAAATATATATATATAACTAATAACACCCAAAAAAAAAAAAAAAAAAAAAGAAAGAATTTCAAATTTGCCTAGACACAATAAAGTGTGAAAAAATACAATTAGATGGGTGTATGTGTATCTAAGAGTGGATAAATTATATCAATTACTCACGCACGCATGTGCAAGTGTGATAATTTGTAAATTATTAAAGTTTGTGTATGCTGTCGTGTGGTGTGGGGGCTAATTTTTATAATTTAACAATGCTTCTAGATATGCTTAAAGTTTGGGCTCTTTCCTGGCCGATTGGGCTTCTTCCTCCATCTTCCTTTTAATTCCCTTATTCTTCTTCTTCCTCTCGAGCGTGAGTCATTTCTCTCCATAGCCATGGCCGACAACCTCTGATCATTGCCATGGTCGAGAGCTTCATGCTCGACATGGCTAGCGTCACCAAAGGCTATGGCTTCGATGTCATGGCCACCATTGAGGAAGCAAGTCGGACAAAGAAGAAGAAAAAGATGATGATGATGAAGACGATGGGTGAAGAGGACGAAGCGATCGACGCACGGTGACAAAGAAGATGAAGAAGAAAGCAGTGGCTCAAGGGAGAAAAAAGATGATGGTGCTATTTCACGCCCTTCAACTGCGCGTGTAAGTCATGCGTGGTGCTGATTGTACACCAAGTGTTTGATGGGTCCAAACTTAAAATTTTAGTACTTGAAAAGTCTTAAATTAAAATTTGAAGGGGTTAATAGGTCCCCTCAAGTTTAGGGAATTAATTAATTAAATGAGGAAAGTTGAGAGGGTTGATTATGTCTTTAGTCTATATTTTTCAGTATCATCTGTCTATCTATGCATTGAAGATATGTGATGTGACAAAAAATGTGACAACTGTTAAGAGTGACTGGAATATAGAGGGCCTAAGGCTGTACTAATCTAAGGGAATTAATTATACTAGAGTTTGATTGGGAGTTGAGGTGGCGGAATGAGACGAGACAATAGCATTAAAAATATAGAGAAATTGAATAGAAAATGTCAAGAGTACAATCCTCCTATTCCTAATCCTAATCCTAATACTAATACGAATCCCAGCTTTAATCCTAATCTTAATCCCAACTTTAATCCTAATTCTGATATAAATCCCAGCCTTAATCTTAATCTAATTCCAATCCTAACGCCAGCTTTCAAAGCCAGCCTCCTAAGCGAAGCGAGCGAGCGAGAAAGATTTTGTCTTTTCCCATTATTGGCCGATTCTCACTCTCACAGCTTCCTCCACTCCATCCCACGCTCCGTCCGTCCCAAAGCTTTTCTTTTACCATCCACGCTTCTCGGAATCCCCCGCTTCAGCCGCCCCCAATCTCAATATATATAAATATATATATATATATATAATATCAAAAGCTAGGACAGGAGATGCTAAAAATGTAAAGAATTGACTGAATTTCTTATTTGAAAAATTAATTATAAAATAGTAACTAAAATAACTAAAATATATTTACGTCGAATAAGAGAGTAGCAAGCAGTATTTATAATATTTTTTGTCATAAAAAAAAGGTGATAATATTTGATAAATTTAGAACTTGGGGACGTCACGTGGTGATAGTTTCTCCCAAAGCCCAAGTGGTCCATCTCTCTCTCTCTCTCTCTCTCTCTCTCTCCCGACTTCGTCGAGGGCACGCCTTGACCACAGCTCCGTCGCCCACACATAAAACAATTATTTAGAGAAAGAGGCACCAGCAGTCGCCCGGAGAGAGAGAGAGAGTATGACCGGGAGGAAATGGGGGAGATGGCTCAAGCTGAAACTGAAGTTTACGCCACGAGGAGTGTTCAAGTGTGGAAGACTCTGTTAAACTGGCTTGCTTTCTTCTTCCACATCTTCCTGCAGATCGTCAGAGGCACCCCTTCCCTGGCTCAAGTCTTCTCCTACATCGGCCTCGGCCACCAGTCTTTACTCCCCTCCGATTCGCCTTCTTTCAAGCCCTTGCCCGTCGTCGAATTGCCGGAATCTCCGGAGTCCGCCGCGGCGCTTCAAATTACCGCCGGAGCTCTCGCTGTTCCCGACGAAAGCGATCATCTCCCGATCCAGAGGCTTACGGTCTGTCTCCTTTCACTCTCTCCCTATCTCTCTGAACTGTTTGATCTGATCTGATTTCCAATCGCTAATGGAAAGCTTGATTACACTTGTTTCTCTGTGTTTTGACTTAGATTTTGTTGATTGCGGCACCGTGCCACAATTATTATCGTCTTGAGTATGATTTTTGTAGTTTTCCGGGTCAAGGATGAAGATGTTCTTCTGTTGTACATCATTAGTGACTAAACTATTAATCAGTTTGTAGGTTCTCGGATGCCATATTTGAAACTTTAACTGCTTACAGAGAACTCAATCTTGATTTAGGCATCATTCAGTGGCATTCTTGTATTAGACCTTGCTTTTCTCAAAATTTTTTGTCCAAATAACGTGTTAAAACAAAAATTAGTATGAGAATTAACAAGTTCAAGGAGAAGAGTTCTTTTGCCGGTGATTGACAAGTCTGACAAATTGGGATTACAGTTAATTTGGAATGTTTTTATCTTCTTAACAGCTTTAGAGCTATTAGCCTAACAACAACATATCAGGCCTTTGCTTTAGATCTGTTAGCGTATTTGTATCAAGTAATGAGTCTTTATCTTCATAATGGCAATATCTGGACTGCAATCAGGTGTTTCCTAATTGCTTAATGTGAAGTTAAAGAGAGTAAAAGGGTGCCTTTTTTTCCATGGTAAACTAAGAAGTAGCATCTGTTGATAAATGGGCCTATTTGAAATAAAGAGGCTAAGGTGAATGCAGAGCATGGCAAAAACAAAGAATAAGAAATGGATCCATTTTAAGTGAGTCAAAAGGTATTGCCGGTTGGCAATACCTTATTATTTGGTTCAAGTTGAGAAAGTGGAATTGTACATTACTACTACTTAGAGATGAATGGTTAGCAGTTAGTTTGACTAACAGTTTTAACTATCTCATCATGGAAGTGTAGTGTTCCCTGATAATTGTCCAGTAATCCAGTTTCACGCATGGGTTATCAATGATGTATGGAGTTATCTTGTAAGTGACTTCGAACTTTTCCTTCAACCTGCTCATGCAGCAATGTTGATGTTGTAGCATATTACAGGGAATTTTTAATCTTCTGCAATGGTACACATCATCCTGTGGACTAAATGGTTGCTATCAATGTAGCTATTTCCTGCTTATTGCAAATGCACAAGTCAACGCTCTTTGTGGGTCTAGGATGAGTAGAAAAGTTTGATCTCTGATCAATAAATTGTCAGTTGCATTAGCTTCGACTAATGCAATCTTCTCCTACAATGCAGACTGTAACCTGAATTAAGATTATATTTTAACGGGGAGATTACGTAAAATCTTTGATGCAAATTTTTAACTTGTTCCTATCTGATCCTAACATTGCCCTTTAGCTTTTAACTTCCCCATTTAATTGGACATTTTGGTTTATCAAGATAGAAGAAGGAAGGGAAAGAACATATAGAAACAGGAGAGTCTCTTTTACCAGGAGAGTCTCTTTTACCAGTTCACTTTGAACAAAACAAAGGATGAAACATATATAATATCGGAAAACCAATAGCAACTGAGTGGCTCCTTTTTTTTTTTTTTTGAGTAATGCTATTCATTTAGACTCTAGGTGGCACCTTTTCATCACCTTTTCATTGCCCAATGAAAAGGTGCCACCTAGACTGGAGATCCAGTCTAGATGAATAGCATTATTCTTTTTTTTTCATCTACTTTATTAGTAAAATGGCTGTATTATCATCTAGTACAATATGGAGAATCTATTTATCGGAAATACAAACATATATACACAATATGGAGAATATTGCTGATGGGAATCAGGACTGCACCATTGTCTTGTATTCCTGGTTTCTTACAGATTCCAAGTCTGACTTTTGCAGCTTTACTTGCAGGTGGTTCTTGACTTGGATGAAACTCTAGTTTGTGCTTACGAAACATCTAGTTTACCTGCCATAGTTCACCATCAAGCTACAGAAGCTGGATTGAAATGGTTTGAGCTGGATTGCATATCTTCAGAAAAGGTGCGTTATATATTTCTAATTTCTTACCTTATGGGTTATCTGGTTAAAGTTTTTCTTTTGCTTTCGTTTAACTATTCCATCTAACATTCAAAATATTGGCTTTGAAGGATCGTGAAGGCAAACCCAAGGTGAACCATGTTACAGTGTTTGAACGTCCAGGATTAGGAGAATTTCTAAAACAACTCAGTGAATTTGCAGATCTTGTGTTATTTACTGCTGGTCTTGAAGGTTTCTCCTTGACTGATAATCCCCTTATCAAACAATCCAGTTATCCCTCTCTAGATTTTTTTTTTTTTGTTTAAAATTTGTTTTCTTATCATGCCCTCAGGTTATGCCAGACCTCTGGTTGACAGAATAGATTTTGACAATCGTTTTAGTCATAGACTATATCGGCCTTCAACAATTAGCACGTAAGTACTGCTGCTCTTTTTACTGCATTCCGTTCCAGCTTTGTCTCTTTTTCTTTTGTTTTTGGGTAGTCTAACCTGACGGTGAGAACTGATAGCAACAGTAAGGTTGCTCCTTTGTAATCAAAGGTCATGAGTTCGAGTTGTGGAAACAGCCTTGTTACAAAAAATGTAAGGGGAAGGCTGTATACAAATACAAACCTCCCCTAATCCTTGCAAAGGAGGGAGCCTTATGCATTAGGGATGCCCCCTTTTTTTGTAAAGCCTGTCCCCCAAAAAAAAAAAAAAAAAAAAACTCTTGCATTTGTGATGTGTGACCTTTAATCCTCCTTTTATACAATTCTGTGTTGTTGTCTTGTTCTATTTTCCTTTTGTTCACCATCTCAACACTTAATGGACACTTCAGATACTGTTTATTTATTTCAATGTCCTTGTAGAATGATTAATCAATGATATTGCAAAAAAAAAAAGTGTAGACCATGGCTAGTAGACCCAAAAATTGGAATCTTACATTAAACAGAGAATAAAAAAGATGGTGCCATTTGTCATGACCCAAGGAATAATAGAAGGGCATCATTGTAATAGGGTTGAAATGGTTTGTTAGGATATTTTTACAAGTTGTTAGAAGCACATGGGTGCTGTTAGGATGCTGTTAGAAATTAGTTAAGCAACTAGCTACTATGCCTATAAAAAGGGCCATTGTAAGAGGAAAGGAGGGGGCTTGAATTGATTAAATGAATTTCTAATTCTCTCTCTACAATTCTCTACAATCTCCCTCTCATTTTCTCTCTATTTCTCTCTACATTCTTTCCCCATTTCTGTCCATATCTTCCTCTCCAGTATTCTGTTCTTGATTATATTCATCAGCTCCTTCCGATTGTCATTCCAATCCTAGGCTAAACCCTAGGTTCATGACACCATTGAGTGGGTTTCAGACCTGCTTATCTTTCTTTACAAAATAACCAATCTTGGAAACCATGCGACAATAGGTTTCTGTTGGACTCTCTGGTTTTGTCTTTATTTTGTTTGTTTAGTGGACTATGTTTGTAAGGAAAGCCATTCCTCATCTCTGCTGAGTATGCTATGCTTATTACAATATAAATTTTAATAGCAAAAAATTCGTCTCTTATTCTACTTTTTCCCATGAAAATTTAGCTTGTACCATGGTTGTGAGCAGTTTTTGGTTAATATTTATAAGGAAAAAGATGAAAAAGAAAGATCTGATATTAGTGGAAAAAATTAAAGTTTTTTTTTTTAGTTATCTGGAGGCCACATCAATGTGGACATTATTAAATGGAACTAGGATAAGTAAGAATGAATTAAGACATACATGGAGTATGGATGTTCTAAATTTTTACTTCATCAGGAGCAAGAAGAACATGAGAGTAATTAAGGACTGATTAAATGGAACATGTGGATTAGCAGTTCAACTGGACATGTCAATTGATGTTCAAGGGTGCAAGACTGAAAGCTATGTTCAAACAAAATATAATGGCATGTGCCAATCAACATAGAAAGGAGTGCCAATTGCTGTTCCAGGATAAAAATGATAAACCAATAAATTGATGGAAAATTTAGGACAGAGTGAAAAGTAAAATAAATTATATACAGTGGTAGATTTGATATTATCCACAAATATATGTGTATTAGCTCTTCCTTTGTGGTAGGATCAAACAAAGCCTTATTTTGTGAGGATTGCATAAGCAAAAGTAAGTGAAAGCAAAATATCATCAGTTTCTAGAAGGTTTTATCAACATACTACTCATAGAAAGTTGCTCTCAATTGTATTGATTGGTTAACAAGTTCTCCTTGATTAAATTGGGACTGCAAGTCCTTGGGATTATGTTTCTCTATGGTGATTAGCATCTCATGCATGTGATATCTCATTCTGAGAGATGCTAATTATACTCTTGTTTTATTCTTATATTGGTTGGGTTTAGAAGTGAATTGTAGCTGTAAATACCATAGCAGACATGGTATCAAATTTGTCATTAGTACAGTATGGAAATGGTACCATTTGGACATATTGTTGTAGTAAATTAATAATATATATTATAGAAATATATGCAACTTGAATAAAATTTCCTATACAATGACATTACAGAAACATAAAAAGCCATTATGAATGGTAAGTAAGAAAATTTAAGTTATATTTAAAAGGCACAAAATCTAAATATAATATCTATAAATTTATAATAAAAAAATTTAAGTTTTACCAAATAAGTATAAAATAAGAAAAATTTTAACTTCTGCTTCCAATTTAAAATTATCTGTCAAAATCCAAATACAATGTGGCAATAATCATTTTTTTTCCTCACAAGATTCCCTTACAAAGATGCCCACAGTTCATTTCAAAACCATTATATTTACATACATACATACATACATGATATAATATAATTATATGTATATATTGTGTAAGTTTCATTTTCAAACTGTTAAATTGTTAATCACCATCTTATCTAAGAGCTTAAGCTGCTAGATAGAGGATTAACTTATCCTTTTTTTTATATTATTATTTACTTGTCTCAACACACTCCCTCACATGTGGTCTAGCCTCATGGCAAAATTAGTCTAAACACATGCAACTATTTGAATATTGGGTTGTCTGTGAGATTTGAACTTATGATCTTTACTTGTTCTGATACCATGTTAAATTGTTAATCACTATCTTATCTAAAACTTAAGCTAGTAGATAAAGGGTTAACTTATTATTTTTTATATTATTATCTTTTACTCTCAACACAAACTATAATGTGAGTGTATGCGTGTGTATAATATGTTTACTTGTATAGTGGAGGGATGGGAATGTGCTTCAGCATCCCTGTAACAGGGACAGCATGTGTCGCTGTAAGCCTTATAGGGATGAAGCCGGGCACCCCTTTTCTGAGAGATGCCTGCACAGATGCTGGGCTTCCCCTCTTATGCATCCTCAAAAAGGATAACCTTGATACTGGCCACTACCAACTGGTGTTCCAAATGAAATGGAACATGGAGAGTTTTGTACTGGATTTCTTCCGGAATAATACATACAGGCCAGTACAGAATGTATTTCACAGCTATGAGTGGAATTACAAGTATATTGAATCTGGGAACTAATTTTGTTTCATTCCAAGTGCTCATCTGAAAATCATGATAAGAAGTGGCTATGCTAAAATAGGATGATATCATTTTACTGAAAGCTGACCATTTTTTTCCCCATTTATTGGTCAGTTCTTGACTTCCTAGAAACATGAACTTACAGCATTTCTTGGAGATACCGTCATAAAAATAAACCTCTTTGAAATTATATATATTACAACAAAATATTTGTAATTATGATAAGGATGAAACAATTGTAGGTACCACATGTTATTGATCCTTGTTGATGATGAAAGCTACCGCATAAACCGTAGACAAAAGTCTGAAGGTGTTCTTTTTGTAATGAATTGAATCTGACAGTAAAAGATACAGTTTGTCACGGGCCAAGAAATACTAACAATTCATTGTTTATGAGTTAAAAAAAAAAAAAAAAGTGAAATGTGGCACTGCCTTTGGTTCATGAAGGCAAAGATCTCCAATTTTTTGTCTACCTTAGCTTTGTGGTCATAGTAAATCTACAACCTGAAGTACCTTAGACATTTTTTGGTACATAATTCATAGCCTGCCTGAATTATCTCATCAATCTTATTGATGTATGGGGTTGGTCTGTTGTCCCATAGATTTGATAAACATACCTAATTTTATTTGGTTTCAAAATGATGGTGTGCCAATCTAGTAGTGATTGGAAGGACTTGGCTTCTCAATTCTATTCTAACTATTGCTTGGTACAAGCTAAAATTGAGCAAGTGTTATAATGGTGATGTTCTTGACAATACTTTGGGAAATGCCAATGGCTTATTCAAATTGTAAAATGCTAGGGGAGGTGGGCAGACATGATGCATGAGGGAATCATGTGTGACAAATCTGAAAAATGATACCTAGTTTGACAATTTTTAATGAACATACAGGACTTCCAATTTCGGACAGACTTTTTATGTGAAACGAGAGTGAAAGCAGATATTTTATGTTCGTAGACTTCTTAAGTACGATTTTGTTTTTGACTTGTAACATAAAGAGTAAAGCAAGGAATTTCATTTCAATTCTATTAGAGAAGACAACAGTGTCGCTGATGAGAAATTTGAATTATTGAATTTTAATCTAATTAGAATTAACATTTAATAGCTTTTATGATATGATTTTAGTAGATTTTGTTTGAATTTGTAGTTTGGATTTAAATAAGTTTTATGATAGCATTTTATCCTATAATAGTTTTCCTTGATGTAACAAAGATGTAGTTGATTTTGAAATAAAAATTGTTGACTTTGTCACTGAAATCTCTTGCTCTCCCTCCCCTCTCCCTCTCTACTACTTCGCCCTTCCCCAAATCTTCTTCTCTTTTTTCCTCCCTTATCTTTCCTGCCTCTTCTCCTAATTTCTGCAAGGGTTTTCCTCTGTCCTGCTTCAGTTCCTCTGCTTCTTTGCCTGCCAATTGAGGCTTCTGGTCTCTAAATGCTGGCTCCTGAAGTTTTGGTTCTTTTCAATGTTTGTGCATTTCTTCCTTGCCTCTCCTTGGCAGGCTTTAATGGAGGCATGTGCTCTTTTCAATTGCTGAAATTCAGAGTCGCAAATGAGCCAAGCCATTTGCGAGTGGCTCAGTGTTCGGCTTGACAAAAGTTCGTTTGAATTCGTTCATTAAGGTAAACGAGTCGAGTTTGAGCCTAACTTTGAAGCTCAATTTTAAATGAGTCGAGCTTGAACTTAGTAAAATTTGGCTCGTTAAAGCTCGCAATAATGTTCGATTAGAGGCTCGTGAATATTAATAAATTTGATTAGAGTTTCGTAAATATACTCGATTAAAAAGTTTGCAAATAGCTCGTGAACAAGCTCGTTTATAATATTTATAATGTTATAAATATATTATTTAACATGATGTTATCAAACTTTAAATTATTATAATAATATAATTAAATGGAATATGTTTAAAATCATTATATATATTTATTTAATCATTTAACATAATATAATTTATGCTTATATAATAAAGTAAAATAGCAAATTAGGTTTAAACAAAATAACAGATTGTGGCAAGCCTAAATTCAAGCTCACCAACAGGTGCTCAAGCTTGAACCAAAGCTTGACTCATCAACCTTTTGATGAGTCGAGCTCGAGCTAAGCTTTAAGGCTCGAGCCAAGCTCAAGCTCAAGCTTGAGCCTAGAAATTAGCTCACAAGCTGATCCTGAGCTCAGCGAAGCTTGGCTCAGCTTGGTTTGATTGCATCCATTCTTACGATTGCAAGCTTCTTGTTATTTCTCTAGATTTGGTTCTAGCTTGAAAAGTTAATTGAAATGAGTTATATCTTTCTACAAATTTGTTTTATGGAACGATAATATGCTATGGTTACATAGCCTGTCTAGTATCTGTCTTCCATAATACATTTGAATAAAGAGAAAGAACAGCTACTCTAATTGAGCATGCCCTGAGCTAGCATATATGAAATTCAACTTACTAGATTTCTGCAAATAGACTGACCCTGTATGTTAGACTTCAGGCATACTTGGTCCAGAACTGGTGAGGGTGGTGGTGTGGTTTTATGCTATGTGTTATGCTAAAACATCAGGTTAGTCTGGTAACTGAAGAAAATTGAGATCTGTGAGTAGATGGGGACAACCAATATAACCTACAAGTGGTATGCAGTGCTTTTTCTTTTTTCCTGTTGAAATGCTTTCTCAATGAATTAGTATTGGTCGTGCTGTTTGACTTCTCAAATGTACATATGGTTCAAGATTAAGTTGTTTGGCCTGGTTGTAAATCGCAGGGAATACCGCGAACATGTGAAAGATCTATCTTGCCTATCAAAGAATCTCTGCCGAACAGTTATTGTTGATAACAACCCATTCAGTTTCTTGTTGCAACCAATGAATGGAATTCCATGTGTTCCTTTCTCTGCAGGACAACCACAGGATGATCAGGTGATAAGAACTATATCCATTTATATGGGCAGTTCCTAACTGTGATGGTTTATATATCATCACTTATCTGACTGGCTCTACTTTGTCTTTTGGTTCAATCAGCTTCTGGAGGTCATTCTTCCCCTCCTAAGGCACCTTGCACAGCAAAAAGATGTGCGACCTATTCTTTATGAGAAGTTCCATATGCCTGAATGGTTCCAAAAGCATGGAATCCCTAGTTCTAGTTGGACAAAGTAGGACACAAGGTTGTGCGCATGAAAATTGTATTCTCCTTTGGGGTGGTTGAAGAGGCAGCATTTTCTTTTGAAGGCAAAGCATGTCTTTGTCAAGCTCACAAGTTTTTGTATAGCATCATTTGTACACAAGCAATTGGTGGAATGGCAAATCTCCGTTGTCTGAAGATCAATCAAACACATAAACCATTTGTCAGGATGTAGAAACTTCAAATTTCTGATTCTTATGTAATTCTGTTTATATTCTAGTTTTTGATGTTTTATGTATGCACCAAGTTCTGTAGAACCTGCTACCAATAATCATTTGCAGTTTATACGTTCCCCCTGTTGCTCATTACTGCTGTGGAACAACTACCGTTTATGATTTGCGTTATGTTCGTTTCCATTTCCAAACACAAAACAGGTTTCGTGTGCCTTTATGTAGATCTCTTTTGAAGTGTGAGCTTGGCTTATCTCTTCAATACATCTTTTGGTCAAATTATGCCAGTGAAACTAATTGGGAAATGGAAGAAAGATATCCTTGCAAGTGAAAATGTTATCTTTTGTATTGTAACTTTGATTTGTGCCATCCGTTTCTATTCGTTCAGTCTCGGGGTTTGCCCACCTAAACGACTCTTTTTAACTTATAATATTGCTGAGGTGAGGGGGATTCTTCTAGTCACTGCTTCTTCTTCTTCTTCGTTTGCAATGTGATTTATCTGCTTTTATCGACAGGGCTCCAGGTCATTAAGGATCAGAAAGTCGTCCAACACCGTGTCATGAGGCTCCCAAGCCATCGAGATCGCACAAGCTTTTTACAGCGATGACTGTCTCCGTGAAAAGCAACAGCTCCTAATTCTTGTAAGTCTCTCTCTCTCTCTCTTTCTCTCTCTCTCTCTCTCACGTGCATGATTTTGTTGTAAGTCTGTCCTTAATTTCCCAGCAGACCGCTGCCTCCTCCTCCAACCAAAACCTAACAAAATACTTATGATTTTAATTCCTTCTCCCCTCCCCGAGGTGGTTACAGGACATTTTCCCGGAAATTCTATTAGCTCACCTGCCTTGAATCCATTTAGAAATGGTTAAACATGTCAACTCTGTGGGTGGGGGGGAGGGGCTAAGATGATGATTCGTTCAACCGCGTCTTCACCCGATTGGATTGTCTTTGGACATTTGCTCCTTCAGGCTCTCACTTGGTTTTTTCTTCCCTGTTTCCTTATACTAGTACCACTCTACACAAAGTCGAGCAAATGGGCCATCGCTCGCTATAATTAGATGAGTACACACCCTCCTCTTTTGAGCTGTGCTGTCCTCCAGAAGCCCATTTTCTTTATAATTTCCATCCTCGTTGCTCTCATACACAAATTGGCATAGAAAACACTTCTTGTTAATAACATAAATAATAATAATAATAATAATAATATATAAGTCAGGTTCACATATCATTTGAGTTCACATTCACCGACTCTGGAGTATACCCGAAGCATTCCCAATCTAAATCATAAAAAAAAAACAAATAAGTAGAGAGACAGTTTCTCTCTCTCTCAATAAACATCATAAAGTTAATTGATTCTGAATCATACAGTAGACAACTGTGTTATGAACACCATTATTATACCCACCCGCCTGCCTTGGGGGAAAGAACCATTAACCATAATTTTGCGATACATGATCCAGATGAGCTCAAAGATTGTTCCAAACTGGTCAAAGTAAGCAACTGTTTTGACAGTGTCTTTAGTTTTTCGTTCTTTTTTCTCTCTTTTTTTTTTGTTTAATTTCATTGTTCAGTTCAAAATTGAAAACTTAAGGTGGTGTTCTCTTTTTGTTTTAGTTTTGAGTTTTGAATTTATTTTCAGTTTTGTGTTTTGAGTGTCTGTTTTGAGATTATTTAAAATGCGTTCTTTTTGTCATTCTGAAAAAATATTTCTCAAAACTAAAAATTAGAAAACGCGTTCTCTTCGAAATTTTGAGAAAAAATATTTTATGATATTTTATTTAATAAATTTGATTGAAAGTAAATTATAAATATTTATTAATAAATTATAAATTTAATTTAAAAAATTTAAAATATAATACCAAAAATAACCAATGATTTAATCATATATAATAATGTATTAAAATTACAAAATATTTTTAAAGTTATTTTTAATTTGACTCAACTAATAATTTTATAATAAAATTATTTTTACTTACAAATTAAAATTTGACATTAATTTTAAAATTTAGATTACCCACAATATAAATATTAAAAAAAATTATAAATCATAAAATAACAAAAGAAAAAGTTTATCTAAAATTTTAAAAATATTATTAAAAAGAGAAATTAATTACAAAAACCATAATCCATAAATCATAATACATATTTTGGGTGTGTGGAGGCTGAAGAAATGGCAGGGAAGAATGGCCGAAACCGAAGGAAGAAACGGCAGGGAAGAAATGGTCGAAGTCGAAGGAAGAAATGACAAAGGGCAGAAGAGACGACTGGCGGTGGCGATGGTGATGGCAGATCTGGGCAGTGGCGGGCGATGGCAGTGGCGATGATGGTGGTGGCAGTGGCGGATCTGAGAGTGGAGGGCAGTGCGGGCCATAGCGATGGCGATGGTTGCAGATCTGGGAGTAGCGATGGTGTCAATGGCGAGCCATGGCGATGGCGGTGGAGGATGTGGATCTTGGCGTGGAGGGCAGTGGCAGTGGGGTCGGTGGCGGATCTTGGCTTGGAGGGCGATGGCAGTTGTGGCGATGGCGGTGGCGATGATGTCGGTGGTGAGCGGTGGCGTGGAGGGCGATGGCAGTGGTGGTGGAAGATCGGCGTTACTTGTTGGAAGAGAGAGTGGAGCTTGGAACGAAGAAGGAAGAGGGAGTGCGTGAGGCGGAAAACCCTTGCGTTTTTCGCGTTTTCAATTTTTTTTGTGTTTTGGCTGAAAACAGCCAAAACATTTTTTTGCTATTTTCCATTTCCTTCACAAATTTTTTCTTTGTTTTTGAAAACGCGTTTTTGAAAATAACGAAGAGAACACGTTTTCGGTGTTTTGAAAAATTAAAAATAGAAAACGGCCCAAAAACGCCAAAGAGAACAGGCCCTAATATGTTGTTATGTCATCTGCTAACCTTATTTTGTTTTCTATTTTGCTTTTAAGTTACCAAACATGATTTTGTATCTTTGTTTTTAAAAATTCTGAAAACAAAATTGAAGTCTCACGAAATGCCTCTTTGTAGGGAGGTCGTAGGATTGCAAGGCTCATCATGAGCCGAGCTCTAATGAAAATGACATTCTTTGGCGGAAACAGAAGATAATAGTAGTAGGAAGGAAGTTTCATCAAAATAGGCACTTCTATATGCACAAAAGGAAAGGGCTAGCTGTTGCTGCTCCTATCTCATGGAATCCGAAATATTAATACTTTATTGTATTTATTTGTACGTTATAAATTTAGGATAAACAATGTCCCATACCCATGTGATTTAGCTAACATTTAGATTTAGTTGTCGTAGTCATTGTCCTTATTAATACAGCTGTTCAAACCTCTAAAGAAACTGATAAACTATAAATCAATAAATATATATATATATATATATATATCTAAAGAAACTGATGAACTTTATCCCATGGATCAACAAAGAACTGAACTGGCACACCAAATAGATTAGTTGGTGTTTAAAAAGCGAAATCTTCAAAGATGGATGATATGATTGCCTTTTCTCTTTGATAGCAGAAAAATGTCAAATCCCATCCACCAAGGTTATGCATAATTAATAATGCTTTTATATGAAACCGGTAACGTACCCGGAATTGCCTTTATCTGTGATTATTTCCTGGCGGTCTCATGCTATAACATTTGCTATTTTTAATTTAATTTTTTTATTGTTTATATATAATAATAAATTTATACTTACAAGAGAGTATCCGTCTCGAGCTTTTAGTCATCAAGAGATGCAAAAGAGGAAGCAATTAGGGATGCGAGATATCTCTCATGTAGGTCTTCGGATTCTTAAATTAGTCTTTGCAAAAAAGTGTAAAAAAAAAAAAAGATTATAATTTGAATAGAGTTCTAATCTTACTTTGATCAAATGAATCATTCCTTATTTATTGATGTTAAAGTTGATAAGTGAAAGAATATCCATATTTTTTGAGATCATCTATTTCAGATTTTCAATCAGATATATTGAAAGAAAGTTGATATATATTCTTGAATCTAGGAGAGCCTCTTGGAAGCATCCGAGGGTGGTATTTAGAAGTCTTTCGAAAAGTATTCTATCACGAAAGTTTCCTAAACTTTCATTCTTAGACTTTTTTCTCTTGAACCTATGTTAGATGAGGTGGACTACTTTCTTAAACATGTCACTTTTATTAATTATTGATAAAATAATTATATTTTTACGTAATTTAAGTCTAAAAAATAACACAGATTCTATCCGAAAATAATATTAATTCATTACATCAAAACTATTCTCTAAAAAAATAATATTTATTTATTACATCATAACTGTTCCCTAAAAAGTAAATGAAAGGCCAACAATGAAAATGATATTACGAGGCATGGTCGCGTCCATACGTGGAAATAGGTTTCACACTTTAATGGGTGGCGATTCCAACTTTGTGTTTAACGACAAAATGGACATTAATTCCCAGAAGCAACAAGCATTAAGCAGTGATTGCATTATTTGTGTTAGAAACTTTCTCAGTAAACAAACAAGCACATGATTTTCCTTGGAAATGGTTAACTTCACAACAACACCCACCCCCCAATCCCATGCGGAGTCATGAATTTATGTCTCTTTTGACCCCCCCATCATGCATGACTACGATTCCCCCCCTCTCCCCCCCCCCCCCCCCCCCAAAAAAAAAAAAATAAAAAAAAATCCCACCTTAAATTATTCCTAAATCACACCAAAATCCGATGATAGTAAATCCTTTTAAAAACACTTTTAAATAATCCCTTTTCTAAACTATTATTATAAAGAAACAAAAAAAATTAAAAAAATTCCCAATGTGCCACAATGATATTTTGAGTGACCATCAATGACTACCTTTGAATCTAGATTTTGTGTTCAGATCTAGGATTCAAATTTAAATTTTTTAGTTCTTTCATGAGTTTGAATTTAGATTTAACAAATCTAAAGTATAAGTTTTTGGATTCTAAATTCATTAAGATTTAAGGAAATAAATTCGTCTTTAAAACTAGATTGAGGTTTAAATCTAACTCATTTTTAGATTCAATTTTCTTCAAATCATGTGCCTAAAGTCGCGAAAGAATGAGAGAGAACAAAAAAAAAAAAAAAAACTCTATTAGAGTTAAGCCATCTACACCACCTATACCATCGCTATCGTCCCATTTACACCACCATGATGTCTTGTCTTCACACACCACCATTGGTGTCAATGATAGGTTTTAACCCATGGCATGGCTAACACTGCTGGTTGGGGATGGGGAAGAAATCCCATTTGACCAATGGGTGACACATTTCTTTTCCATTGATAATAATGTGAGAGTGTGGAGAGAAAAAGAAATAGGAGAGAGGGAGCAAGAGATGGTTTTGTTTAGTCTATTAATGATAGGAGATTATGTGTTATTTTAATGACTTTTAATAAAATCTCAAGAACAATAATGTGTGAAATTTATCTTAGAAAACTTTGCATAATAATAACAATAATAATTAACATTATATTAGAAGCAGCAGCATGGATGTGTATGGTCGGTCAAATATTTAACCACAACGTTATTCAAATAAAAGCGTGCCATGTGTCCAATGCATTGACAACTGCTCCATGTACTTCAGCGAACCCTAACCGTGGAGGGTAGCCCCTCCCATGGACAGGTGTCCTATCAGGGTGGTCGGTCAGGCTCCCACTTCACACACCTACGGTGAAGATGGCATCCCCCCACAACAAGTTCAGTTCAACAAAGCAGAGCCCCTTCTCAACAAAAAAAAAAAACTGATGAGAGAAGAAGATCAATAATATATAAATGTGCGTGCGTGTGAATGTATGGAAATCTTTGGTTTCTCTCTCTCTCTCTCTCGCTACTGTTTCCAATGAAGGTGAAGGGCACCCAAACACAGCAGCAAACCCATTCCGTTAGATGACGACGGTTGTAGTTACCGTCGCCGTCATCGCCCTATTCGCTGCCCTGTCTCCGCCGCTTCCAGTAGTCCATGGCTTCGGCGGCTCCGCCACCACCATCGCCGTCGCCTACCGCTCCGCCACCGTCTGCGGCATCGTGGCCGGGCAGTGGACTCGGCGGATCCAATGCTGGCGGAATGGCCAGGTCACCGACATCCAGCCACAGGTCTCCTTCGACTACATCGCCGGCGGCCGGGACAACTTCTGCGCCTTGAGGTCCGGCGGCCTCATCCTCCTTTGCTGGGACTCCAACTTCGTCCCAAAAAGGGTATACAACAGCAAGATGACGCCGTTGCGAGACCTCTCCATGGGTGACGACCAAATTTGCGCCATAACCAACGGGACTGGAAGCGCGCTCTGCTGGAGAATCTCGTCTCGGTTACCAGATGGGTCCCACCATTTTCGGTCAATCTCATCTGGGTTAGGGTTTTCTTGCGGAGTTTTGACGAATACCCACAAGGTAGTATGTTGGGGAGGAAACAGAACAATGGCGGATCAAATCTCATCTCTGTTTGAGAATGTGTCCATGTCAAGCATAATAGTCGGAGGCAGCCACGCTTGTGGGTTGACTCTAACTGGGTTTGTGGTGTGTAAAGGAAGCAATGAATCTTCCCAATTGGCTGTTCCATTCAATTCGGCGCCATTCGAGTACTCTGGACTGGCTCTTGGGGCCAATCACAGCTGCGCTATTCGCAGCTCAAACGGTTCTGTAGTTTGTTGGGGCGGCAATGGAGAGTTTTCCAGCAGTGCCACAGAAGGGGTCTTCTTTGAATCTATTGTTGCAGGATTGAATTTTACCTGTGGATTGACTACAAGTAATCTTTCAGTGATTTGTTGGGGGCCCGGTTGGCCTGGTGGTTACAACGTTTCTTCACTTTCATTGCCAAAGATTCTTCCAGGGCCTTGTGTTCAATCTACATGCAGTGACTGTGGTATATACCCAGAGTCTCAATCTCTCTGTTCCGGGTCTGGTAATCTATGTAGACCATGTACTTCACCGGTTCCGGCGGCGCCACCAGCTTCGCCGCCGCCACTGGTGCCTCAACCAACTGTTACTCCGGCTCCGGCATCTCCATCTAAGGCTTTGAACAGGGGCTTGTTGGCTTTTGGCATAGTGGGATCAGTTGGGGCCGTTTCATGCATCTGCACCATATTTTACTGCCTGTGGGCTGGGGGTGTTTGTGGGAACAAGAAGATTCACAATTCAGTTCAGCCGACTGTTACGGGGTCCAATTCAAATGCTGGGCAAGGATCATTTACCAGTCCCCTTTCGAGGTCATCCACCATTAGGCGACAAGGGTCTAGGGCAATGAGGCGCCAGAGAAGTGGAACCTCTTCCAAGCATGCAGACAGGGCCGAAGAGTTTTCATTCTCCGACCTGGCTGCAGCTACCAACAACTTCTCGGCGGAGAACAAGATTGGTGCTGGCAGTTTCGGTGTCGTGTACAGAGGCAAATTGTGGGATGGTCGCGAGGTTGCTATTAAAAGGGGAGAGACGGGTCATAAGACGAAGAAATTCCAAGAGAAAGAGACTGCATTTGATTCAGAACTGGCGTTTCTGTCCAGACTACACCACAAGCACTTGGTTAGGCTTGTTGGGTATTGTGAAGATCGGGAAGAAAGGCTCTTGGTCTATGAATACATGAAGAATGGTGCACTTTATGATCATCTTCATGACAAGAACAATGTGGAGAAGCGCAGCAGTGTTGTAAATTCTTGGAAAATGAGGATCAAGATCTCCTTAGATGCTGCTCGTGGCATAGAATACCTCCACAACTACGCAGTTCCACCAATCATCCACCGAGACATCAAGTCGTCCAACATTCTGCTCGATGCAAATTGGACTGCTAGGGTATCTGATTTCGGATTGTCATTAATGGGTCCGGAGTCTGATAAGGATTACAGGCCAACAAAGGCAGCTGGGACAGTTGGGTATATTGATCCAGAGTACTATGGCCTGAACGTGCTAACATCCAAGAGTGATGTGTACGGCCTAGGAGTGGTATTGCTTGAGCTACTGACTGGAAAGAGGGCCATATTCAAGACAGGTGAAAATGGGGGAGCACCCATGAGTGTGGTGGATTATGCCGTGCCTGCAATTGTAGCCGGGGAAATGGGGAAGATTTTGGACCCCAGGGTGGGGCCGCCGGAGGTAAATGAGGCAGAGGCAGTGGAGCTGGTGGCATACACGGCTCTGCATTGTGTGAATTTGGAGGGAAAAGATAGGCCAACCATGACTGATATTGTTGCTAATTTGGAGAGGGCATTGGCTCTATGCAGTGACAGCCATGGTAGCATATCTAGTGGTTCAATAATCTCTATTGGTTCAGACTGAAATCATGCCCAAGCCAAGAAAGAAAAGAAAGGCAAAAAGAAAGACTGATTTTTTTTTTTTTCCCCTGTTTGGTTTTCTTGTGTTAGTTTGTTGGATGGTTTATTTGGATATACACGTATTTTGTTTTTGGAGAGAGTAGAGTAGAGTAGAGTATAGAGGATCATCTTCTTCTTCTAGGTTCTAACAGTAGCTGCAGCATAGGCATTTTAGAACACTGACATCCCTAGAATTTTGATTTTTATTATTGTTTGCAAGGCATCAATTATTCTTCCACCTATGAAGCCTGTGGTGTATAGACATTATTGGATTTGGATGCAATTCATTGTGTATGTATAGTAAGCTTTCTCTTTCTTTCTTTCTTTCTTTCTTTCTTTGAACCTTGGCGGCAACTTCTCTGCTCTCTTCCCCTTCCTTCCTGGCAGCAGCATACCTCAATTCTGGAGGTTTCAATTTCATTGTGTGTGTGTGTATTAATAATAATAAACTCATGCTTTTGGGAAGCTACGACGCAGACGTACGTGTCCAAATTGTGACTGATTGACTATTCCAATAGATATGCAACTTTCTTTCAGGTTGACTGACCGACTGGTATAACTCTGAATTAGTCTCTCCAATTACTATTAATTGAAATGATAAACAAAAACCTTTTGGATGATTCTAAGAATATTTTTAAATTGCTTATGGTCTCTTTTTTTTTTTTTTTTGTTACCGCCACCCCCCCAAACTAACTTCAAACAAAGGGGGGGAGGGGATAGAAATGGGGCTGATAGGTGCGTGATGTTTTTATTTTCACCTTAACAATTCAATAGAAAAAAGGTGAAAATTGTGATTTGTGAATGAGAAAGTCAAGGGCGCAGTCAAGAGTCATAAAAGATGGGTGGTGGTCCAAACATAGATAGTAAGTAGCATTACATCACATATTTAAAGCGTACACGTTGGGCGGGGAGGGGAGGCCACACATTAGGCCAATTTGACTTGGAAAGTTCAATAAGAGGCAGTCAATTAAGACATGCCAAGGAACACAACACATGAAGGAAGAAAAGATAAAGAGAGGTGTGGAATGGACTGGAGGAAACTTTTAACTATTATTCTTAAACAACACCCCCCCCCCCCAACCTTCCCCAAAAAACAACAACAACAATAATAATAATAATAATAATAATAATAATCAGCATAATACACATGAGGATTTGACTGTCCTCTCCTCACTGACCCTCATTGACAAATATTCTATAATAATAATAATCAACTAAAAAGATTCGACCCTCTCTTTAATTTGTATGTAGCTAGGTAGTATTAGAAACAAAAGTCATTTAATATAAACGGTGCCTCTCCCAACATAAATAGCAACCATCAATTCAATTCAATTCAAGAGTTCACACCTCTCTCTCTTTTACACTTAACTCTTATGAACATGTAATTAATTCTGTGGTTATCTAATAAATTTAGCAAAAACAGCTAATAGTAATAAATGGGAGGGAGGGAGGGAGGGAGGGGTGGTTGAGGCCGGTTTATTTATTATTTTTATTGAAAAAGAGGTCAATTTAATAGTAAGAGACATTCATAATAGAAGATAAACTTGTACTGCAAAAGATTTGAGCAGACACCTTTCCCGTTTTCTCTAACTTAAAGCGACTGACAACTTATTAATTTCTTTTATCTTAAAAACCCAACTGTAAATGACCCCCAAAAAAATAAAAAATAAAAATTACATAATATTTTTACAACTTATATATAAAACTAAAACTCAAAGTAACATACATATATGCATGGCATTGTAAGACATAGCATCCCCCCTCCCTCCCTCCCTCCCTCCCGATTTCATTGGATCACTGTTTGATTTTGATACGTGTACATAAAAAGCACCGCCAGTACACATATTATTATTATGCGCAGAGGCAGGCAGGGTAGATTATTGGAGGAAGACAGACGGGACAGCGCAAGTAAGTATATATATGCATGCAGGGCAGTGTATATTATTATTATTATTATTTATTCAATTAAATAACAGTCTTCTGGTGTTTGCGTTGTGTTTCGTAAATGTGATGGGAACTAAATAATGCAAATATAAATAATATGAGAGCAGAGCAATATTTATTGAATCATTCAGCAATAAAATAAACCCAAACCCCTCCCTCATTGAATCAGCATTATTATAATACACAACAAATAAATACGCCACTCCACCCAATTTCACATGACCTAGAATAACTCACCGGGAGAAGGAGAAGGAGAAGGAGACGGAGAAGGACATGATGACTCTTATGTTGCTCCAATTAGAATTAGATTCGACGTGTAATAATAATAAATCACTTTTTGGCAACCCACCATACAACTCTCAAAGAGACTTAACTGAAGCTCACTGAAACCGTTGCCAATAGGAACGCACATGGCCACCCCTTTTTATTCACTTCTTTTAAGAGTATATATATATATTATATATATATAATACTAAGTAGAACCTCATATCGTGATTGCGACATATATATATATATATATATTAAAAAAAAAAAGAGGCTAATTAGATCACCCGATTCTTATGTCATGTGTCTCCTGGTATTGTATTGCTGACACCTTGGATACAATTTAATTGGGAAGAGAATTGAATATACTTTTTAACTTCTATTCATTATAATGAATCAAATTGCTTACATTGGATACAATTTATTTACATATAATTTTTCTACTTCTTGGTCTTATTTAACTTATAGCACTTATCTTCTCTATTTTATGATTTGCTTTTTTTTTCTATTCTTCAGCTACCAGAAATATTATAAACAGAAAATTTGTTAATTTTTATGTAAATTGAATAAGTATAAATATTCCTTAGAGATGGAGATACGGAGTTAAGTAGACGTGCATGGACGGACGCAAGTATAAAAGAGAATTTTAGGGTGGGATAAAGAATATCAAATCAAGATTGGATCCAACTTCATTCCTATAGGCTAAGAACCCATGACATGACAACAAGTCCTTTTTTAAGAGTAATTTGAGTAATGACCAACATCAAAAAATAAACATGAAATTATGAGTTTGAATCTTTCTTTCTTATGGCTTTTAATATGATTGACATTTACAATGATTTCCCATGTATCTAGATGAAAAATCCATGACAAAATTTTCAAATTTAAACTGCCCAGTTTTGAATATAGTCACTCACCAAATTTCTGCCTAATCTGACCCTTAATTAAGCACTCTCTTAATAAAAAATAAAACTGAACTTGAGAATTATTCTCCCTCTGAGTAGCAGCCCCAAACTTTCTTCCCCCTCTCTAATACACACACACACACACACACACACACACACAAGCAAGCAAGGATAGCAGCACTCCCTTTACATATATCACTCTTGCAAAATAATCAAAAAGGCCATATTCCTCTCTCTCTGTCGGTTTTATATACCTATTGGGGGCTTCACCTTTAAAATGAGCTTTGGGTCGTCGTCCTCAACAACCACAAATGGAAGCAAATTAACCAATCCAAGATTAGATGAGACACACTATTTTGGGAGGGATTTAGGATAAATTATTTTGACTCTCTTCTCTAGCATCCATCCACATACCAATTATTTGCGTCCAAATTGGACGAGACTCCTGACCTGATTAAACTTTTTCCTATACGATAAAGGAATGCGAAATGCAGTGAAATTAAATTTACATTTCCGTTGCCCACTCTTCTTCCATCACATTAATTACTAGATGGATCATTCTTCTTAATTTATGGCTACATTTAATTTAGCATTATTGTCTCCATTAGTCACCAGAACGGACTAGCAGTAGTAGTAGTAGTAGTAGTAGTAAAGTAAATAAATGTTGAACAGTAACACGACTGATCCCACACAAAGTCAGTCCTATTCTAAATAATCGAAAAACCTCCGCGTTCACAAAGCACAATCTTTATAGCCGCAAAGCAGGCGAATATTTGTTGCACAAAGCTTAAACTATTGAGTCACACATATTATTATCCAACTAAATCGGAACAAAAGTCAGAAACACATTTCTTCTAGTGAAGATTAGGTGGGATTGGAGTAGAAAAATTCAAAATGCGAACTACACTTTCAAACCACCACCCCCCCTTCCAGAACACGAACATGCATTGCATAGTGTGTGTACGTACGCCTGGGAAAAGACCCAAAATACTCTCTTTTTCTTTTTTCTTTTCTTTTTTCATCTTTTGGTTTGGTTTGGTTTGGTTTTTGACGCTGCCAAGCTTATAGTTGATGATGGGAGGGAGTATTTCCATTCTAAAACTGTAACACCTAGCAAGTGGCGTTCCTCAAAATAGAGTGAGACTATTTCTGAAAGCGGGCTAGCTTCTGTCTCTGTTAACTCATCCCCTCCAATGAATCATTTGCGCACTTCGCAAAACTAGCAAAAGCTGGACCACACCAGTAATCTGCGAAATGATGCAGCTAGTTTACTGTGGTTGGTTTGTAGGTTTTGAATGCATGCCTCAATTCGAAAACTATCAAGAGCTTACAGGGCTTCTTCGCGCCACACCCCCCCCCCCCCCCCCCGGGGCGGGTAACAGAGGAACGGGAGGATGTTTCAAACTGTATGTGCAACGGAAAAAACCCATTAAAGGAAGGTTGGAGATTACTTTATGGTCACCCAATTTTTCCACCATTTCAGTTATAATGACAGAAAATTGGGAAAAAACCATGTTATTTATCAACGCCTAATCTTTTCTCTTGTGAGCTGGTGTTGAGAAACAAACCTATAAAGGTGTCCTAATTAATAAAGAGAATGTGGAGTGAATATTCTCCTAAAAACACAAGCACCCTCCCTGTCACAGTTCATTGCTCATAAACAACTCAATCATTTGTTGCTGCTAATTCCAAAAGATGTACTTTTCGGTAGTTGTGGTAACCTCTTAGAACCTACTTTAAACCAGCTTAGCATCTCATCATCTTATCGTGTTGCTAGATTCAGTCGGCTTTGGCTTTCATTTGGTGAGGACAGGCCGCACAATTGCCTAAATTAGAATAAAGCCATACATATTCTCAAAGATAAACAGAGGAAACACTCAGAAGTCAGATTACCAAAGGAAACAATATCTCTTAAAGCCTTAACGGAGACGTGATCTCTTCACCAGATCATTCAACTTTGACTAATCATTCAATAGTTATACATATAAGATACAAAGAAGGATCTTTCAATACTCCAAACAGACCTGTTTGTACAGGCTGGTGATTGAGACTGCAAATACCAGGAGTTTATGAAGTCTCTATGAAGTATTTAGATCTCATAAGGAGGAAAAGCACATTATGTGAACATTGCGAAGAATATGACTAAAAGCCCAGAACAATTGAATAAAAAAAATGACAGCAACCTGAGGTGGTTCTCCTTCTGCTTCACCAATAAACAGATAGCAGTCAAGGGACCAAGTCCAAGAGGAAGCTATCTCAAGTTATGAACTTCTTGCTCTGCTTCATTGTATTTGAATTTGGTTAACATTTTGAAGTTCTTGATCATAGCAAGCAAAAACCATTCTCACTCACTAGCATAAGGCCCAGAAATTTAGCAGTACTTGTGATTTTTCATTTTTATTTATTTATTTTCTTTTTTTCTTTTGGGGGGGGTGGGCGCAGAACTATATGGCTCTGATAAATGAATCATCTATCTAGCTGTAGTAGTTCTCAACCACCTGGACGTAAACTCAGCTCTATTAAGAATATAATTCTTCCCACTAGAAAATAGGATGAGACCAAAATATATGAACACTGCCTGAGGCAACAAAAGTAACCGTGCTTCCTACAGCATATCTATCTTATTTTTCCATTAACAGGTTTGGCATTTGGAACTACCAAAATTTTAAAACTCTTATCCACAATCAAAGACATAGGCAAGAAGACCAAGTAGACAAAATAGAAGTACCTCTTCGGGTGTGTGTGTGTGTGTGTGTGTGTTGAACAAACAGATAAGCTCTTTTCCAGCTGCCATTCCCTGATGACAGGAAATCACTAGACAAGCAATTCTTGCCATCAATGATATTAATACCCAAAATCCACAGCAATCAGTGCAATTGTTTATAAGGCCTCATTAACAAGTAAACCAAATATGGAATTGAGAAACCACTTGACAATGTCAAGTTCACAATTATACTTCTTGTTGCCTGACTACAACAATAAATTTGCATAGTGGGAGTGATAAGTGTGAGGCCCGACGAGTTCAAGGTGTTGTCTGTGTGTCAAGTGATCTCAAGAGTTCCAAGTTTGGATGCAAATGATCAGGAAACTTGTAAGTCTAGGTGTAGATGATCAGGAGACCTGTAAGTTTAGATGCAAATGATCAAGAGACTTGTAAGTTTGGATGCAAATGATCAGGAGACCTATAAAAGTGCAGAGAGTCTTATGGATGATCAGGTGCCTTGATGACCGATTGCCCTAATGATCAAGTGCCTTGATGATTGAGTGCCCTATTGAGAAAAAACAACCTATTAGGGGCACGGGTAGGCGTCCCCACACAAACCCTCCAATGCTTAAGTTATACTTGTGAAATGCTAGAGTGCAAGAATGAAGTCTGGGTACTGAAGTGAGCTTATCTGAGGGAGGAAATGGCTCCCCTATTTATAGAGGAGAGAGAGGAGGGACATGTGGCAATCAACCCTTATTTTTAGGGGTCATGACCCTAGGAACAATAGAAAGACAATATTGTAATAAGGTTATAATAGTTTGTTATGAGATATTTTACAAATTGTTAGGAGCACATGGGGTGCTGTTAGGAATGTAGTTAGTAGCCAGCTATGCCTATAAAAAGGGCTACTGTAAGAGAATGAGTTTATTATGTGAAATGAGATTGAATTCCCTTTCCTTCTAATTCTCTCTATCCCTCTATCGGTTCTCTCTAATTCTCCCTCTCTTTTCTGTTGTTTTCTCTCCCTTTTTCAATTCTATCATTCTGATTTCTCTCTTAATACTAATCACAACCCTTGGTAACCCTAGGAATGTGACAAATGGTATCAGAGCCAACGATTCTTGGTTGTGATTCCGACAAAAGTAGTTAGTTTGGTCATAGTAAAATTGGTCACTGGAAGCAAATTCCGAAGGTGATTCTCGGCGATTGTTTCCGATCTGATTCAAAAAATAGCAAAGATCGATAGTAACTCTCGGCTTGGAATTGAAAGTTAACAAAGTCAATAGTTCCTTAGCAGAGGACCTTCTTCAGGAGCACTCGTTGCGGGTGGATGAATTGACAGAATGTCGAAAACAGGCCCATGAGTTTGGAGCCTAGCGAGTGGAAGAGGAAGGGGCCACCCGCGTTGAGGTAATGAAGGAGTATTGCCTATCCAAGGATTGCCAAGATAGGAAGAGGCAATATGCCTTGGGCTACACTAAATATGGCTTTTATCTTGCCTGCTCCTATTTGGAGGCACAACGCCCGGGGGAGACTTTTCCATAGTTGGTTCTTACCTCCAAGGTGTAGGATTTTGTGCCTCCTAATTGGTGCCAATATGATCTCGATCCTACGAGCCTTTCTTCTTATCTCAAGTCTTGGCTCGTGGATGATTTGGAAAATTTGATGGGCCTGTGGGAGCCATACCCTTTCGACCTCGAAGGCGATGAAATGATTGATGCCCTTCAAGACTTGGGTGTCTCTGGAGAGGCTGCTCCTAAGGGCATTCCATGTACTATGGGCACTAAGGAAAGTGAGATTTCAGTCGTATCTGTTGATGCTGCTCTCACTACTTTTGGCACTACTCAAGGGCCTTTGGTGTAGGCTTGTAGGATCCTCTCTTTTTTTCTTTACTCAAATTGTGTAATTTTCCTCGTATGAATAAAATTTGCATTCTTGCTTCTTTCTTTCTCTTTTGTTGAGTGATATTGAGTATGACTACCACTTTTTTCTAAATAATCGAGGATTTGTAACAATAGAAAACCAAACCAACCTTCTTTGTAAATTTTTCCATCAGGGGTCTTATTTTGATCTTGGGGTTTGCATTTTTACATCGCAAGGCGGATTGGGCACTTTTGCTCTGTCACATGAGACTTAGGCCCATGGTGGTCTCTTGGTGATTTGATGACCTTTTACTATCAGGCTAAGCTGATTGGTTGGCTAGCGAGATAGCTTCTGGTTTTGCAAGCCCCGGGTTGCACAAGGTATGTTGCTTGGCAGGCTTTGTTTATCCCACCACTAAGCCACGTAAAGTATCTTCTTTATGAGATGATTGATGTTCCATTTCTTTGTTGCCGAGTTGTTCGTAGGGCAATGGATACTACGCTTTCTCATTGTCGGGCTACTTGCGGGGCAACGGATATTATGCTCCTTTGTTACTTGGGGAAGTGAGGTAAGTTGCTCACGTGGCAACAGATATTACGCTTTCTCGTTGTCAGGCTAGTTGCGGGACAACAGATATTACGCTTCTTTGTTATCGAGTGAAGTGAGGTGAGTTGCTTGTGAGGCAACGGATCTTACACTTCCTCGTTGCCAAGCTACTCGCGGGACAACAGACTCTTATACTTCCTTGTTGTCAGGCTACTCGCGAGATAACAGGCTCTTACACTTCCTCATTGCCGAGCTACTTGCAAGACAACGGGCTCTTACATAAGGGGAGGACTCATGGTCGACCTACCTCTCATCTTTTATTCTAGAAAATAAAACAGACAAATTACTATAAACACATAATAATGTAATGCATATGGGGCACAAGTATTTTACGTGGAGCTTGATCTTAAAGAGGAGGCACCAATTTGTCTTTGAGAGCGCAATGAGGAGGGTTGGTGAATAGCTCCTCTAGAGGGGTGAGTAGAATTCCCCCTTCTCCCAAGTCTCTGGGCGTCTTCCTCACATCGGCATCGATTCATTTCCCAAAGCAATCCATCCCTGCAGAACAATAGAAGCAAGTTAGATGATAAAGATACTAAGCGAAAGAAAATCCCAATGGCAAAGGAGATCTACCCCTAGGAAAAGATTCCTCCTGAGGAATGGTGAAGGTGTGTGATGATGGCCCTGGAGAACCCTTTTCACCCTTCCCCCTTGCTTCCTCATTATTCTTGTCACCCCGCTCCTCGGCTGAGAATGCAAGGGGAGAGGGCTGATTAGTAGGCCTAATAACCCCCCAACCTACATCCCTAATGTTCTCTATGAAGAGTAGACTCGCTCAATCATTAGGTCTTAAGCCATCAACTTATTTATGGCATTTCGATAAGCCGCCTAGATGTGCCTAGGGGGAGGGAATGCCTCCTCATAGTCGTGGTCATAGCACCAATGTCACAGAGCATCCTAGCTAGGTGGCAGATCAACCATAAACCACCGTGTCTCGAACCGGTTGACCTTATTAAGGAGATCCACAAACAATTCAAGCCTTGACACCTTTTGAAGTGTGAAAACTCGCCTTTGCTTGCTAGCCTTCCTTAGTTGGTAGAAGCAACTTAGATGGTGAAGCGACGGAACCACCTCCCTCTAATGGTAAAGGATTCTGAAACCAACTAGTTGGGCCCAGCCGTTGGGATGGAGTTGGGCTGAGACAATGAGATAGTGACGCAACCACTCCATACTTAAGTCGGGCCTCGAAAATTGAAGCCCCGCTTCGAAGGAAGCATATTGAATCCCTATAATGCCCTCGTCCACTTGGGAAAGATCAGGCTCGTCTAACCTGGGATACCTAATGCTATATCCTGAGGGGATTGCCTCCCACGCCTTATCAAAGTCCCTCATACGGAGCCTAGAACTGGTATTCTCGATAATTTGAGTGGGGGTGTGTAAGGAGGCCTAGCATTCTTTCTTCTTGACATAATAAGGGCACGAAGAAATTACCTTAAGGCGAGGTTGCAATTAAGGAGTGTGCGGGTGCTATGACGGCGTGCCGGGAAAATCTCTGCAAAAAATCACAAAGGAAATATCAGACGCAAAGGAATTAATAAATTGTGATGGATAAATAGGAGCATTCAAGTAAAAGGATCATGAGGAGACCAAAAGCACTGCAAGAATCAAGATAAAAAGATTAGCAACTACAAGCACAAGGAGATGAGGAAAATAAACAAGGGTGGACGAGTGGGTGTTAGCCCACTCGATTATTTATAGCCAAGCTGCATATGACCAAGTAGGTTGGCACCCACTCAGTCATAAGTCAAGACAAGTCTCTAAACACGGTCTTCAACACAAAGAGAAATTCTTTAGCCTCCAAAGAAGACTAGTAAAAGAAGAAGAACATGACCAAGTGTGTTAATACCCACTTGATCATGAAGCTTGTAGCCTCTTGGTTAAGATGTTTCTTGTCTTTCAAAGGAAGGACATCCCAATCTTCAAAGTTATTCAACCAAGGAGAGAAAGAACTCAATTAAAAGAAGAGACCATAACCGAGTGGGTTAATACCCACTTGGTCATGAAAGAACCGTGAGGCCACTCGGTCATGACGGTCACTTAGAAGGGAAGTAAAACCACGTGATAATTCAACAACGAATGAACAACCTGCAAATGATTAGGTGGCATGAAAATGATCAGATGGCGTAAAAATGATCATTTTCATGCCACCTGATCAGATGGTGTAAAAATGATCATGTGGCATGGAAATGACTAGCTTGAAGGATTTCAGAGGATAGAGTGAAATTAAAGCCAAGTCCTCCTATTTATAGTGGTCCTAAGAAACTGAAAAATACGGGAGTTCGCACCAAATATAGAATGCCTAAGGACGTGATGTACCGAAAGACCCAGAAAAATTTACAGAACAATGGAATAATCTTGCACAGTGGCTTCCCAAAATTCGCAGGGCAAGATACTCTTCCTCTTGAGACTCTTGACCGAAAGAGAAGGGAGCAATTATTATGCCCAACAAACAGCTTAGATACGTAAAGACCCAAATAACAAAATGGGTCAAACATCATGGGCCAAAACTCGGAAGATCCAAGACCAAATGGGCCAAAAGCTAAAGGAAGCCAAGGACTTAGCCATGATCGAGTGGAAGCAACTCCACTCGATCATGATCGGTAGAAGTAAGGCCACTCAGTCATGAGTGGCCTTACCTTCTCAAGTGCACAAGATGAAGGAATTTACAAATCATAAGTACAACGGAAAATAAAATTTTTTAACCATAAAAATTTCTTTAGGATCTCTCCAAGGGAATAGATTACGGAAGAATGACAAATAAATACCTCTTGACGTGCAAATCCAAACTCGAGAAGCAGTAATCACCAAGCCGATCAAATGCCTAACCTTTAACAGTATTCACACGAGCTTGCAATCTAAGAACCTAGAAGGGGGCAACTTCCCTAAGGACGAGAGAGTGCTAGCTCAAGAGGGCGACATGGGAGCTTTCTCACATGGACGTCACATGGCATCAATGGCTGAGAGACACGCCGAAAAAAACCACATAAGGGCTATTTATAACCCTTAGGCACAAAATTCTAATTGAGGTTTGGGTCGCATGGTATTTTAAACCCATGTTTTAAACACTTTAAAACATAGTATTGAGCCTTTATTTTCATTCTCATTTTGGGTTTTATGTTTTAAACACTTTAAAACAACCCATTAAGCTCCTTGGCTCACCCAATGTCCTTAGGTTAGTTTCATAAATAAGCTCATAGCTTAATTAAGTAACAATCCACCAAGACCCAAGCCCTTAAATTGGGTAGCCTAGTCTAACTAGGATTTTAGGTGAATTATGACAAACTTAATTAAAATACTAATTTATTATAAGTTCTAAAATATTAACTATTAATATTTAAGAACTCTATCTCTTCATTAGGATTCCCCAATCCTAATCGAGCCCGCCATTACCTTCTGTTTGCAAACCCTTATTACGTGTGACTCATTAGACTTCTACATATGTTAGCCATAACTTTATCAAATAAAACCATAGACCATGAACGGAGTCTAGCAACCTATCATGGCCCTTAATTGGTAGAAGGATCAATTTATGATCATTACCTTTCAGTAATGGTCTTCTCATGCAATTCAAGCCCTTCATTGGTTTAAAGTGTCTCAATCAAATGGGGACATAAATTGTGTGTTAATCCCCATTCAGTACTTAATTATAATATTTCTTTGGTCTCCCAAAAGAATGACTTCCTTTGGATTAACATCTAGTTATGGCCATAGACCTCAAGTTATCTTTGACCAAAGGGCCCACAAGACATATCTCTCCAAATTAGGGGTCGATGAATCCTGTCTTGACTCACACATAGCCTTTACATGCTCCATGGCATACCCAATCACTGTTGTACTCACACCTCTCATTGAGACGCTTCCTTAACAGTTTCAAAGCATACGAATCCACATGCAAGACACAGTGGTGACCTTAAGTCGAATGATCACTTGTACAACCGCCACTAGAGGTTTCCTTAGACACTCTTGAAAGATCCATAAGGAATCTTTTTGGTCAGGTCATAGTCTAGTGAACTTGTACTCACCAACAATATAGCAACCCACTCCCGGAGACCCCATAAGCAAGGAATTCAGGAGGGTGCGCTAAAAGAATGAAAACATAAATGAGAACTCTATTAAGGACATTCAACTCTTTAATAATACATATTAGAAACTCACAACCATTTCTCCTCTATATACTATCTTTGACATTCAAAATAAAATACATAACATTATTTACAACACACTAAGCCTTAAACAAAGGGTACAATTGGCCAAGGTCACAAAAAGATCAGCTAGGCTCTCCAAAAAGACAAGACCACACCCCAAGGTCTTTTGTCATGGTGAGCTCTGTACACTACTGCCCCAATGATCAAACCCCTAACGGGCCATCCCGGTCCTTACCCTTGCCAGTACCTGGAATGGTGAGAAATAAATATGAGCCATAAGACCCAACAAGTATATATAGAAGAAAAGAACAACAGGGCTGGAAGCCAATTTACTCAATAACTAAACCTTATTCAATTCAAGTCATGCTCAATGCAACATGCCATATCATGAATCACATTGTCAAATCAACAATATAAATTCAAAAATGCACACATATGGTCCTTGGGGCCCACATAAGGTACACATCCAATGGCACCCAAGGTCCTGTATACAAACCTACAGCTGCCATCAACTGGCTAGCACCTCCAAAAAACACGATTCGAAGCACTCACATTAGAACCACCAGCATCGTAACCACCACAACCCTTGCAACACCATAACAGAAACATGAGCCGAAGATCTCAATACAATCTTGAGCTAATGCTTGTATAAGATCACCATAACATAGCGAGCCAAGCTTGCAAGTACCCTGCAGATGAATTCGTCACGCACATAAGTAACCATGCAATGCAACACATAAAAAATGCAATGGCTCTTGTAGCATAAACGTGATGGCAAGGTCCCCATAAGCCAAGCATCAGGCCATGCTACACCTACGTAGTAATTCACACATGAGAAATGCTCTACATGCATATACTCACCTATCATACTCGAGTCAGCATTCAACAGGTTAACTGTGTCATGTCAATGCTCACACTCCCAACAAATACAAAACATGACCCTCAATGAATGCAACCTAAACCCCAACACCCCAACATATATGTGTCACAACATGTAAAACTTAACACATGAAAACGTGCACATTAAATACAATCCATTTCACAAGTCTGAACAGCTCTAATATTAACCCGATGAAAACCCAAACATGCATATCTATTCCCCAAAAGCATCTATCTAAGAGGTGAATTCAAGAGAAAAATACTTAAAAAAAAACTTGTCTTTTATAGAAGAACATAGGCATAATCAGTCAACAACCTCCCATAATCGGTCAATTGTTTCAAGATTTTAGGCTAATCGGTCAACAGCTTCTTAACAATGTGTCGATCGACAGAATGCCATGCCACCCGAGATTTCACCCCAACATGCAAGTTCCTCCAAAAATGCTTGCAAGATCTACACCCTAACAAAAACCACACCATTCCCAAAGGATTATAAGGTAGAACAAACCTTATTTTGAGTTCCAAAGCACTACCACAAGAATAAACAAAGACCATAAGAGATTTACAATCCTTTCTACATATATGATTTTCGAGAACTTTTCTCAAAAATAGGATGTTTTGGTGATTTAACCACATGGAATCTTTGCTTCAAGAGTCAAGGAGCTCAAAGAAAGATTAGATATTGCCTCTTAAAAGAAAAAGAGGAAGAGGAACTTGCATATAGAGCAAAAAGGAGAGATCTTGCATGAAATGAAAGGAACAAAAGGGTCTTGCATCTATAACCACAAGAGAAGATGAACTTGCCTCATACACAAAAAGAAGAGAAAGTAGAACTTGCCTTATTAAGCTTCATCCTTGATCCAAGCTTGAGAAAAGCTCCAACAAAATCTTCACCAACCTAGAAGAAACCATCCAAGAGAAGGAAGAAGGTGATGGAAAATCAGCCTCTTCTCCCCAAAATCCCTTCTTGAAGCACCAACAACCAAAGGAGAAAGAGAGAAGAAGAAAAAGAAAAGAGAAGAGAACTCACCAGGTCTCGGCCCTCTCCCACCTTCTACAAGCTTCCATCGACTTCTCCCCCTCATCCCTCTTGAATTTGTAAGTCGAATGACTTGGAAAATCGTGCCCAGCCACAATTAGTCAACAGTTTTGAAGACATCTGTAATACCCCAAGAGGTCAGAGAAAGGTAGTATATATTGAGGATAAGTAAGAAAGAAAACAATACCAACTAGATACCTTTTGAGCTGAATGTAGGCAAAGAACTCCTGGGTTAAGCGTGCTTAAACTGGGAAAAGTTAAGGATGGGAAACCCCTGGGAAGTGCGCGTAGGCCCATCAAGATAAGTTATTCCGATCTTTTCTATCGCTCGATGCGGGATGTTACAGGTGGTATCAGAGCTAACCTTTGGTGAAAGCGGTCCAATGAGGGCGAGGAGTGGCGCCGGGGCTTGAAGGTCTGTACAAAGAGCAGCTTCTGGTAGGCTTCTAGGATGGCAGTCCTCAA
The DNA here is from genome assembly GCA_036245055.1 of Diospyros kaki. NCBI lineage: Eukaryota > Viridiplantae > Streptophyta > Magnoliopsida > Ericales > Ebenaceae > Diospyros > Diospyros kaki. The sequence goes on from BSEG01000010.1 coordinate 20,561,713, forward strand.
AGGGGAGAAGATCTGAAACCAGTTGAAAGATCGCATGACAAGGACGTTATGTGCTCAAAGGGGGGAGAATATAATATCCCAAGAGCCCAAATAAGGGTAGTATATATCGAGAATAAGTAAGGAAGAAAACAATACCAGTTTGATACCTTTTGGGCTGAATGTAGGCAAAACACTCCCGAGTTAAGCGTACTTGAGCTAGAAAAGCTTAACGATGGAGGACTCCTGGGAAGTTCGCGTAGACCCATTAGGATAAGTTGTTCCAGTCTTTCCTATAGACCGATGTGGGATGTTACAACATCTGTCGACTACCAGAAGCCACCATTTACAATTTGTTGACAGACCCGCTCCAATCTGTCCATAGATCCTTTCTTTCCTCAGCAATCTGTCAACAAATCACTCCCATCTGTTGACAAATTCCTCCATTTCCTTTCAATCTGTTGACAGATCACTCCCATCTATCAAAAGACAGAATCCTTCCCACTAATCTGTCGACAGCATTCCCTTCATCTGTCGACCGACCAATCCCAATTTCCTCCAACACCTTTAGCAACCTATCTCCCAACACCTCTAAATAGGACCCCTCGATATCCAACATCTTTGCTTCCTCCTTTGCCTTCAATTACTCCATATCTCGCTCCTTTATAATTCTCTTTTGCTTGGCTTTTCTATCTTTCTTTCCACCTCAACTTAGAACTTCCAACATCAAGATTAACTACTCAAATCCTCAAACTCCACATGCGATCCTCCTCCTAGCCTGCAAATAACTAGAGAGCCACAATTAAATCAACATAGAAGTAATTAACTTATTCCTTTTCATTATTCTTTTTTCCAAAATTCTGGATTGTTACAAACAAGCACCTGTGTACTAGCTTAGACATCCAATGCCCACAGTCTGTAAGATCAACTGCCACCTTCCTAAGGTAACGACATAGTACACACTGATCCCTTTACGTCATTGATGTCCCATCTCAATGACACTTTTGACCAAGGACATTGTAAGGTATACTCTTAGGTGTATCAAGGACCTTACAATTGAAGCCACACCTCAACTCCTTTCTACACAGAGTAAACTTAGGGACTTTGTCTTTAGGTATGTTGTATTTAAGTAAATGTTAAACGAATAAATAAATACAAAAGACAAAGCTTGTCAATAAATAACATGAACATGAAACAACTAGATATATTACTCAACAAATATATCACATCTTAACGTATCAAGTACAATTTAACTGTTAAGTTGTAGGGCATATACTAACACAAGAAACTAATTTTTCAAAGAGGATTTTCCAAGCAACAAGCTACCAAAACGAACACAAGTAGGGAGAAGGATCAAAAGAGCCACAAAACCGAGCGGAAGGACCTCCACTTGGCCATGATCGAGTGGCATGACCAAGTGGAGTTCATGCCACTCAGTCAAGTTCTTCTCATTCTCAGTCGCTTTTATCTACAAGTCTGCCATATGCTTCGCCACCCCCGAGAGCCTCTCTCGTAGTCGAGAGGCCCTCTCGGAGCGTCCCTTAGGCCAAACACAGGAGCCTCTCTCCAAGCCCCTCCCTAGGGCCCACAGGAATATTCCAAGAATCCTCAAAAGATGCCATCCTAACAACACGAGTTGATTGCCACGTGGTGTCCCTCCTCTCCCTCCTCTATAAATAGGGGAGCCATCTCCTCCCTCAGGTAAACTTTAGTGCTCAAACTTCATTTTTACGCTCCAACATTTCACAAGTCTAATTTAAGCATCGGAGAATTTGTGCAGGAACACCCACCTGCACCCTTAACCAGTTATTCTTCTCAATAGGGCACTTGCTCATCAGGGCACTTGATCATCAGAGCACCTGATTATTAGGGCACTCGATCATCAGAGCACTTGATCATCAGGGCACCTGATCATCCATAAGACTCTCAAGACTCTTTGCACTTAGACTTACAGGTCTCTTGATCATCTACATCTAGACTTACAGATCTCCTGATCATTTGCATGTAGACCTGGAACTCTCGAGATCACTTAACACATAGACAACACGTTGAACTCATCGAGCCTCACACTTCACTCCCACTTCACAAATTTATTGTTGTAGTCAGACAACAACAATACTAAATACAACCAAATTCAGATTAAATAACAGCAGCTTGGACTTCAAAGATGATGCTGAGAAGAGAAATTTTCTCTCTCTCTCTCTCTCTCACACACACACACACGCACGCACGAGCACAAGCAGCCTTAATGCTGTCTTTTTCTATTATCATATTTTGCAGGCTTTATTCCATGATAAAAGACATTATCCAGAGTCATTCTCTACTGGTCAAGGTTCCTTGGAGGGTTTGGGTGCTGAACAAAAATAATTGAGATTAAAAAAAAAGGATGAAAAGCAAACCTTAAAAAGTTTTGGTTGTTGATCTTCTAAGTTATCATTAGCTACATCACCAGTAAAGTTACAAATCAGAATATGATTCCAATCTAAAAACTCTAAACCCCTTGGTGGTGGTGGGGGAGGGCGATCTGGAAACATTACCTACATAACTGATCCCCCCGCCTCAACTGTCTCTCTTTTCACTATTCTCTTCTCCTACCATCATCATACCCCACAAATCACAATGGTGGCCACTAAGCTGTCCTACTAATTGAAGGACTATGGTTGCAATCTTAAGGCAAGAGACATACGGTCAACTTTTTAGAGATGTTCTCTACAAAAACACAAAAAGCTATAGGTACAGGAAGAAGCGAGTACTGTTGGGCTCAAAATGACATTGACCCCTCGACTTCCACTTAGTATCCATAATTACTAGATATGCCTAGAGTAAGGGATATGGGATACTTGTCTAACCTTATGACTTAAATCAGAAATTTCTATCTTCTAATTTTAAAGCTACTTAAATTTGATGGCAAAGAAAATTTTCTAGCCCTTCCCATGAATAGAAGATAGAAATCTCATTTTTTTCTTTTTTCTTTTTTCTTTTTCTGAATCTCATTTAATTTCAAATACATCTAGAGATACAAGCAACACCCTATGATAGTATCAAATAACATACATCATATTCACATTTTTACAATATATTAATGAAATAGTTAATTACCAAAAAATTCTCAAACTTTGTCTAGTGTATCAATTCTAAAACAAACTTTAACACGTATCAATTTTACATTTAAACTTTTAGTTTTGTATCGATTCTACAAAACCACTGAAACTTAAAAAATTAATATTCTTTTGATGTATTAATTATTGATTTTCTTCCCATTTTTCAAACTTAGACATGCACACATAATGATAAACTCTAATTATGTGCATCATCAAGTTTGAAAATTTTGAAGAAAAATCAATAATTAATACATCAAAATAGTATTAGTTATTTACGTTTTAACGGTGTTGTAGAATTGATACAAAATTGGAAGTTCAAATGTAAAATTGATAAGTTTTAATGTTTGTTATAGAATTAATGCACTAGATAAAATTTGGTAAGTTTCTAGCAATTAACCCTTAATGTAATCATTCAAACTTTTGGCTATATATTCCAAGATCCTAACATTAAGAGTTCGAGGAGGTTTGACACCTAACTATATACCCACATGGGCATACCAACCTCTTATTGAGTTCCAGGAAACAATAGATGAAGAATAACTAAAGGAGTAATCTACCTCTCAAGGACCATCATTTAGAATGCAGGAAGCAACTGTCCTGCTGCTGCATAAAAAAAAGGGCCATTTTGAGGAAATACTCATTGTATGATAAATTTTAATCTATGCTCTTGTTCAATATATTTCTTGTAATTATAATTGACCTTTCTCAAAGCACAAATGAGGGAGCCACATGCATTAGGTTCACCTTTATGGGTGCTTCGTGATAACAAGGTTCTTCATATTTTCAGTGGAAAAGCAAAACAGGAAGTATCTAGCACCCAACAACTGGACTAGTTTATAATCAATCAATTATGCATAGGAGAGACTTGAAAGGTTCACAGAATAAATATTCCTTATTCCAACTCCTCAGTGGCAAGAATCTTTGAAAGCAAGATCTAGAGCTGCAATTTTGAGGCACACATTTATTCAAAATGCTTACAAAATACTTATATACTATTGTTTTCAATATGTTCCTATAAGGAGGTAGATGCAAACTCATGAAATTATAAATGACAAATGACCAACCCTATAATAACAACTAATATTATTGTAGAAAAACAATTAGTTTCTTCTATCTGCAAAAGAGATTAGAAGAAAGAAAAATTATAATAGAACATAGTGCAAAAAAATAATTACAGGAAAACAATTAGTTTCTTCTAATTTCTTGTGCAATTAGAAGAAAGAAAAAAAATTAAAGCAAAACACATAGCGAAAACAGCTACAGAAAAACAATTAGTTTCTTTTAAATTGCAAAAGAAATTAGAAGAGACAGAAAAAAAAAATATAGCACACAATGAAAACATTTGTTTCTTAGCAAGAAATTAGAAGAAGAAAAAAAAAGAGTAGAACACATAGCGAAAAATAATTACAACAAAGAATTATTTTCTTCTAAATTGAAAAAGAAATTAGAAAAAAGAAAGAAAATGAAGCAGAGCATAGACGTGAGTAGTTCTTCAGCGAGTGAACATCACTGCCAAAAGATCCCATCGGCGAGTAGGAGATCCAATAGACCTCTAGCTTACACCATTTTGGTTTGCCTCTTACCCTGATAAACACAAGTATGCAACCAAATCAACAAGAAATAAGATCTAAGATGACAAATGGACAAGAAATAGGGTTTTAATACACTTATATATACAAGGCATGCACCTTGCACCTTAGACTGCTATGATTTAAAGGCAATAATCCTAACTAGATTAGGTATCTAATACCTATCATTATCACTTATTCACCATCAAATTCGGCTTAATCTTAGATACTCTACCTCTAAACAGAATTTGAGGACTTACCAGAATGCTTATAAACTACAAAAGCATAACGAAGGCAGGTAATAAGCATCAAAATTCACAACAGAGTTCTTATAACACCCACCATATCTAACAATTTACAAAAACCACTGACAAATTAAGCCCTAGAACTAATCACACTTTATTGGAACAGACTAAGGAGAACACAGTCAAATACACAAACGCCATTAACTTGAAACTGATTACTATTGCCAACATCAAATAACTCAAAGAAACAAAACAAACAGGGGACTGAATTTACTGGAAATGAATATAGTCAAGCCTGCGGGGACGAGTCCTTCTCGGCGTTACCGCTGTTCGCATCAACCGCTGCGTTTCGCTGATGGAACACGGAAGAGAAATTAGTAGAAAGGTCGGAGTAGAGAGATACGATCTTGGAGATGTTGCCGTTGATCTCCTGAATTAGGGCGACGTTCTGGACCAAATTTTCGTGAATCTTGGACTGGTGGTTCTCATTAACCTGCTGAATCAATACGCGGTTCCGATCCAGAACCGACTGCACCTGGAGGAAGTTAACGGTGAAGGAGCTCCAGACCTCGGAGTCGCCCAACTCGTCCGCGAAGCCTGCTCCGCCGACCTCGTCTTCCGGCTCGTTTGAGCCGTTGGAACAGAAGTCTCCTGGGACGGCGGTGGCGGTGGTAGTGGAATTGATTTTGGTTAGGTTTTGAGTGGGGGGATGGCGATGATTGTGGCGGCGGGTGGGGTGGTCCATGCTCGAGCTCGATTCTTCAGCTGCTGCGGATTAGGAACCAAACAGAGGGAGGAAGTGTCAATCTGTTGATCATAATTATGAAACGACGAAGAAATCTGTCCATCCAGTTTTAATCAGGCAGATTCTTCTTCTGCTCTCAGACAGCAGATAATCGCAGCTTAATGAACTCGTGCGACGCCCCCTCTCTCTCACGCGATGCACGGGACCGTTGCCAACAACACCAACCCACCAACTGCTTACGAATGGTGGTTTATATTAATCTATATATATATATATATATATTTGTATTTTTTTGGCCTAGTGGCAAGGTGATCCTCTATTATTTCTAGAGTCGTGTTACTGTACTTGAAATAGGTTGACGCACAAATTTAATGAAAAATTATTGTGATAAAGTCCGCTCATATTGTGTGAGCAAATTTCATCACAGATGAAATCCGTCCAACAGACTTCAAGACGGATTTCATCATAAATGAAATCCGTTTTAATTTTATTTAAACGTGCGTGCAGTGTTTTTAAGGTGAGGATATTGTTGACATTTGATATTTTTAGTCATCTTATACGTCAATTAATTTAGACAAAATAGAATAATCCTTATTTCTATTACAACCCACATTTTTCCTCCTATTTTTATCTCTTAATCAAGAATCATATATGTATGTATCTGTAATCTTATATTATGATCTGATCGCTTTACTTAAAAATTAATTAAAATTTATTATAACTAAATAAAAAATCTAAATTATAAAACCTTTATTTTATTGAGATAATCACTTGATTTCAATATTTTTCGAAACAGAAAATTTAAATTAAATTATTATAAAATATTTTTAAAATTATTAAATCATAATCAATCACTAACTTAATTTGACCAAATGGCAATTTAATGATTTGAGAGGATTTAATTTGATGAATTTGAGCAAGTTAATTTTTGTTTTTCCCTCACCCCTAAATGAAGAAGCAAGAACGGAAAAGAAGTACGCGCTTTGGCTGCGCGTGGGGAATAGGAGGCAGAAAAATATCTTATAACGGCATAGGATTGGGGGAGCAGGATGCTAGCTAAAAGCGCAATGATTAAGTAGTAGACACGCTACATGTTGATGTTGCCATGGAAATAAATATATAAATGGTAGGTATAAGAAAGAGCAAATAAATTATTATTATTATTATTATAAAATATAAATAAATATACGTTTTGTGGTCAGTGGGTGGGCGCGTCAGGAAACAATGCATGTGTGTATGTATACAACTTGTCTTTTCTCATCAAAATATTTAGGCAAAAAGCATCAAAATTCCCTTAGGTTGACACCCTCAACTTTAAAGTGAATTTATTGTGCTACTTAATTTTGAATTTCATAATAATTGTGTCATTTAATTTTAAATTTTGTAACAATTATGTATCACTTAGTTTAATTAACATAAGACGTGAACCCGTGCAATTAAGGAGTGTGATGAAAGTAAAATAAGATTGCTACAGGATAAATAACGTAATTTAAAAATTTTGAATCTTATCCTGATTCTGACAATTGAATCAACGTCGAAATCAAAATAATTATATACATAATAAAATAAATATAACCTTTAGATTTTCGAGTGATTTGCGGATTTAAGTCATCCAAACGTTCGGCATCTAACTTGTGATACGTGACGCGTGTCTGTTGGCAAAGAGAGCGGAATGGGAGTGCTACCTCCTTCTCTTTTTCACAACTTATGTATGGATGAAAAAGAATAATTTTTCAACTCTTGAAAAATCACAAAATAATACGTTAATTTGAGCAACCCCTAAAAGGGTATTTATAGAAGAGCAAGGCATCCTATAACACCCCACTTTTTTTAGGGCGTTAGATAACATAAGATTTCAGGAATATATTTTTTCAACATAAACTCTATACAAACCGTTCCCCGACAATCCCATTATACCTTCTCAACATATCAAAGTAAGAATTAATAAGCTAAGAAAGGTAAATCATCATAAATGCGGAACCTTGATCCAAACCTCAAACGATACATAACTGAACCATTTTATTCATAACATGAAAATTGTACTATCGTCAAATATGACATCATCAAGATATACATCACAATCAAAAGACATGCTACGAACCACCTATTAATCTTTGTCACTTCTCGGCAATCCATTTTCCTTTTGCACCGCTACTTTCACTTAGAACGTTTGAATATTTCAGGGAAAAAATCCAAAATTAGATGTTGAATCATTTAAATGAGAGTTCAAAACATTTTCATAAATGAATGCAAAACATGAAACAAAACTGACATATCCCCTGACATGTCCCAAGTCAAGAGAATCCCACATAGCACTTAACCCTAACCGAAAAAAAATGCAATCTCTCTAAAGGCAATACAACCAAATCGATACATTGGCATAACACTGTCCTAGCTTAAGAGGGACAACATCAATGCATGAACCCATAAATCACCCCATTATCATTATGTTACCACTTAGAAGCATTCCAAACCACGTCAACGCAAGTCCTGGCCACATGATGATCAACATTATTTCTGGGAATCCACGTCCACCTCGAAAATAATGCTATCACTCAAAGGCCCCGGGGTGGTGTCCACTCGCAGCCCCACCACTTAAATTGATCCGGGGTGGTGTACACTCTCAGTCCCGCCACTTGTCGACTCTCAAGGGTGGTGTCCACTCTCAGCCCCCGGTCATAAGTGGGCATTAATCCTTGGCACACTTCCCTAGTGTTATCACTCAAGTGTCACGTCACAAGTTGACATCTCACATCCCACATGAACAACACAAAAACATACCAATGCCACATACCATGAATCGATACATCATATAAAACAAAATTTTATGTACATAATTTATCACGCAAAATTCAATGCACAAGAATAAATATTTTGGGATGAACCTCCCATATAAAAACAACCATAACAGGTTAAACTATTCACATGCAATCAAATCGTTTGCATGAACTAAATCAAGTTTAGAAAGAACCAAAACCAAGTTTTATGTAGGTAGGAACACTCACAAGCTAAAACATTTGTAATAAGCTAAAACCAAGTGTTGGATCGAACCATTCACAAGTCAAAACATTTGTAATAAACTAAACCAAGTGTTAGATCAAACTACTCACCTTGAACGTATTCATAACACTTCAATTTTCGTGCAAATCCTCAAGTCCTTTTTGCAGAATTCTTCCCTCTTTCTCAAGAACAAGACCCTCATCTTTGTTTCCCTCAATTTGGGAGAGATTATACTCAAAGATGTTTGGAATGGTTTGTGATCAACCTAGGCCCCTATTTATAGAATTCTCTAACCAACCACATGTTGCCACCTCAAAGGTCATCATGAGTCTTATCGGACACCTCAAGGGAGTCTTTATGCATCATTATGAGGCCTTAACTTAGCTTCCAAGAAATCCAATGGTTGTTTTCCACGTGTCTTTAAGGGTGACTAGAGCTATAGAAGGTGTAGCAGTATGGGTTGCTTCAAGTTGGTGGTGGTTGTTGGCTTCTTCGTCACCGTCAGCCCGCTTATTACGCTAGTTATGTTACTGATTGCGGATTAGTTCAATGACTTGGTTCTCGAGCCACCGGATGTTCTGGAAAAGGATCTCCATGGTTGTAGGGTTTTTTGGTTGTCAATGATTGATGTTTTGGTTCTCTTGGTTGGGGGTTATGTTGTTCTAGCTTCTAGTTCTAGCTATGGACAACTTTTGAATAGGGCTCATGATGCTTCGATGAGTTTATGGGGTAGGTAAGATTATCGAGCCGCACGGTGGGCGTCAAATGTTCCTTTCAGCTCAAATGGATGATTGGACAGGGAGCTTGAGGCAACAAAGATTCGTACGATGGGGGGGATTACACCTGCAAGCACATCAATACTCAAGTAAGCAAGAGCTTAAGATGTTAGAGTTTCTATAAGGTTGAAAATAACGTACCTTGACTAGTCGTTGGGTAGCTTATATAAGAGAGAAGAGGGAGCCCTTTGCGTGTCATTGGTCATTGTGGGAAGATAAAGAGTCAAGATTTTCAATGTTGATAGGGATCGGGGGTCAAGACATTTGGAGTCGATGAGGCCTCTTACAATCACGAGGATCTCGAAGGGTGCTGGTGAGATGCATGTGTTGTATGTAATATCCCAGATTTTCAAAAGAGCTCAAAAGTAATTTTAACCTGGGCTATAGGTGAAATTATCAAAAGATTAGGGACTTAAGTATAATTTTTTATAGTTATAAATACCGAATCGACGGCCAGGAATGTCTCGTAGTGTAAATGTCTAAGAAAAATGATATGATCTCGATAAGCGTTCCGATATAGGATTTATCATATTAAAAGAAGTTGGAATCTAGACAGTTTTTGGTACAATTTTTATTCAAGTTGAAAAATTGAATTATAGTAAGGGATTTTCGAGAAGTCAATGAAACCCTGAGGGGGCTCCGATTTTATGTAAGGATCAACCCTGAGGTGGTTTCTAGATGAATCAATAACCCGGTGAGGACACTAGGGTGAAATCGTCCTTATCGAGTAAGTCTTGAGTTATTAATTTTGTAGTTTCAATATCGTAATGCAAATTAATTTGAAGTTACAATTTAAAAAATTCCCAAATGTAATAAAGATCTAATATGGGGTTAAATGTGTGATATATATAATATATGTATATGCATGCCAGTAAGGTGTGGGGAGCATTTCTGCAACATGTGGGGTTGGCTTTTCAATTGAGGATTTTTGTCTAAGAAATTGAAAAAGCATGATGGAATTGGTTCTTCATTTGAGAGCAATTTTCGCCAAAAGATTTCAAAGAGATTGAGAGATTGGTTGGGGATGGTTGGCTAAGGCAAGCTTGAGGCTACTGTGGGTTTTCTATGAATGGGGAGGTATCTGGAAGAAGAAATGAGAGCATGATAATGACTGAGAGCTTCGCAAAAAGAAAATGAAAGAAAGAGAGAGAGAAAGAAATGGGCGAATTCAGCCATGGCAGTAAGCTCAAACAGAGCAGGGTGGCCAGTGAGCGGAGTAGCAGCGACAACTGTAGAGGAACTAGAGGTCGGGATGGCCGGCGAGGCTGGTGGAGGCCGATAAGGAGGCTGTCAAAATGGGTAGAAGCAGCCATAGCAGTCGCAGAGCTACTGTTGCAGCTAGGCGATGGAATAGCATGGCTGAGACAGCGACCATGGTAATCAGCGGTGCATGCAAGTGAGCAGGCGGGTGACGAATGGTGAGGTCGGCGACGGGGCTGCAAGCGGCGATTGGTGGATAAAGCGCAGGCGGCGGTAGGCGAGGGGCTGTGGGTGCAGAGCTTGTGCTCGTGATCGTGCACGAGCAGAGAAGAAAGAAGGAGAAGAAGGAAAGAGAAGAAAGAAGAAGAAGGAGGATGAGGGAAAAAAAAAAGGAAAAAAAAGAAGAAAAAGAAAGAAAAAATAAGAAAATTATTGAAAAATAGAAAAAGTCTCCAGAAAAATCTTTGAAGATTCTAGGAAGTAATTTGGGGATAGAGGATCATGCTCAAAACCAAGAAATTATCTAGGCACGTGTTTTGAGGTTAGGGCATGCATACCGAGGAAACCTGAGAGGCTAAGTTAAGATGAGCAAAATCTTCTAAAAAATTTTAGAAAAGCAGGAAAGTTATTTTATAAATTTTTGTAGAGAAATATTTGAGAAAATATTCACGAAATATTTAGTTTGGATTTATCAAGTAAAAAATAAGAAGAAATAGAAAAAATTATGAGAAAATTAGGAAAAATAGAATATTGATATTCTTGAATAAATATGATGGCCAGGGTATGTTGACGTTCCGAATTGAGTACATTAGAATCTTGGCACTCAAATCAAGATATTATGAGATACGTTCAAGGTAAGTGGTTTGACCTAGAAAACCTGATTTTAAGTATATGGTTTATCATGTTGTCATGCCTTGATATGAGTATGTCATATAGATTGCATTTATATGTGTTGATGATGAAATATGCATATGTACCAATGATATTATTGATCATGCATTCGCATAAGTGTTTGAGAGTATGGGTCGGGACCACTACTCTTCCAAGGGTGCACCTATATACCTTGACCTGGTGAAGAGACTGTAAAAATGCAGAGTAAGATTAAGGTACGATCGGTTCAAACCAAAATGAAATGGAAAATGACATTTTACATCCATGCACAAAATATGGTTATTGTTCCCTTATTTAGATGATTCATCATCTAACTTGGACTTTGCCGTTAGAATATTCAAATGTTCCAGATGGAGATTGTAGCAGAAACAATGATGAATGAGACATGAAATGGCACTTAGCAAAGTGCATGATGTAATGATTGAATGTTATGCAATCTATGTATTTAAGTTCTGCTACTATGAATTCTGAACGTTTTGAGGAATGATGATGCATAAATTTATTTATGGTTAATGTTAAAATTAAGATTTGATTCTAGTTTCTGCATTTGATGTTTATGATAATTCTCTTTCTAGATAAATGTATGGAAATTTTGGGATAGATATGAGGAATGATGGTTTAGCATAGTTTTGAAGGAAAAAATTTATAATTCCAGAATTGTCCTAAATTATAACACGCCCGAGAAAGTGGGGTGTTACAGTTGGTATCAGAGCGAACTAGTAAAAAAAAAAAAAACCTAGCTTGGAGACTCAAGGGTACTAGTAGAAATTGAGAATGATCGAGTTAGGAATAATTTAGTATAGATCAAGGATCCTAGAAAATAATAAACCTAGGATGGTTCGATTGATGTTTTTGGAGAAGAGTATTTGAAAATTTCAACATTTGATTTTGATGATGGATAATAAGATAAGGTGAAGTAGGAAATTGAGGTAAAGTTACCTCAAGGAAAACGACTCACATGAAGGAGTCATGTATGTTTGGTTTAGTATCGACTTATGGGACTCCGATATAGTTCGTGTCAGAACGAAATTTTATTTAGAGACTTAGGAAGAAGTCTGTCTTGGAGATTTACTGTTATTGCAGTTGAGGATTTTCAGAGCTTACCCTATTTGGAGAATTAAGGAATAGCAACTTGGAGACTTGAGAGATCTGATGCAGTTAGAACCAATTAATAGAACCCCAAGTGGAGACTTGAAACATCCCTGATTTTGGAAATAATTAGTTTATGGATTTTAAGGTAATTTATTGAGTTATGTGCGATTTTGAGAAAATTAATAAATCGTTGAATCGACGGCAGGAAATGTCTTGGGACTTGGATGTCTAGTGAATAGGGTATGAGATTGGTGAGCATCTCGAGATGAGGCTAATGACGCTGAAAACAGTCAAACCGAAAATAAATAATTTGTGTATAAGCCCGAATGGATGTTGGTACCGAATGATCGTAGGGGGGGCCTCCGGGAAGCTGAAAGGACCTTATGGGTGGTTCGGTTTTGCCAGTAAGGCAACCCTAAAGTATTTTTGGGTGGAATAAAGGTCCCGTGTAGGCGCATGGGCAAAATCGACCTTGTCGAGTAATTTGGAGTTATTAATTTTGGCTTTTAAGAATCTCAATGATTATTAATTTCAGGATATAATTGCAATTATGCAATGTATAAAATGGGATTAATAATTTAATTAAAGAATTTATAATTATTTTAATAAATTATATATGCAAATTATATATATTAGTAAATGAGTGAAGGTCAACTTCTAACATATAATATATGTATTTATGTGTGTGAAGTGTATGTGAGGTGGGTGTGAAGGCCAAGGCTTGGCCATGATGATGGAATTATAATGTATATATGGAGTGGTGGCTAAGAAGAATGCAATTATAATATGTAGATAATGTAATTATTATATGTATATATAAAGTGGCGACCAAATGATAGTTATAATTAAAATATAATATTCATATATGTGTGGAGTTGTAAATACTCTTGGAACTTGAAGAGAAAATGAATGATGGACTACCAAATCATGCTTAGGAAATTGAAGGAATAAAATGATGTTTTACAGAGGCATAATTAGCCTTATGTCTTGTGAGGGTAAAACAATGGATGAGACCATGGATTTGGATGTGGAAACAAGGGGCAGTTGAGGCTATAGATAAGTGGGCATGGGAGTTAAATGGAAGGCATGAAGTAAGGGAAGCAGAAGAGGTAGCTGACAGGTTGGAAAGGAATTTTCAGCAATAAGGTATATTAATTTCAAAACTAATTTATAGTTAAGCTAGTTAACTTGATAAACTCGTTAGTTAGTAAATTAATCTAGTAAAATAATTTAATGGTATTTATGGGAGGATTTCAATAGAATGGTTGTCATGGATTTATTTAATTAATTTTGTTATACATATAGGGATTTTGAGTGTGTCAACGGTACAAACTATCAGGCGACACGTATCTCGAGGTAAGGGTTAAATACGCTTTATGTGTAAATTATTTTTGTCATGACTTGCATAAGATGTCGGGGGAGTGCCTAGGCATAAGGCTGTGGATTTCTGATCGTGGGGGTCTCGAGATAAGGTCTTGGAGGAAACCACTAGGGGCCACCTAGAGCCTGAGATAGCTACGGTGGACGGGCTTGCATGCATGTTGCACTTCATATTTATCTATGATGTTCTGCTAAATAATTTACTGCATTACATATTACCTTTACTGAGTCTCAGGACTCACCCCTTCATTCCCTCTAACCACACAAATAGCTTGAGGCCCAGTAAGGGAAATGCGATGTGTGTCAAAGATCAGCTGAATGATGAGAGTATAAACCCATGATGAGAATGTGGCCTAGTATCTCGTGTAATTATTTTATAGTTGTGTTAAACGCTGTTTGTATTTTCTTGTTGGACTTGTTACTTTTAATGAATACTTTGTGTGAGTAAGTTGTGATATACCCTAGTTGCAGTCTATTAATCTACTCATAAGGCTCATGTCAGATTCGAGACTCAAGTGTCCTTCTGTTGTAAATGAGTCTAAGACCTTAAGTCCTCGATCTCCGGAGGCAGCGAATCCTGGACCCCACCCAAGGCGCCCACTTTATCTTTATCCTCCTGTTGTTAGGGCATAACCGGCCTTCGGAGTGGGACCTACTGAATTAATCCTGGGTTACGGTGACACCTGGTAGTGGGGACGGGGCGTCACAAGGTGGTATCAGAGCTTGATAAATATTAGAGCTTGGTGAATATCAGATCTTGGTTATTGTTAGAGCTTGGTTAATATTAGAACTTGATAAATTTCGAATTTTGGGAGGCTAATTGGAGTTTTTGAGATACTTTTATTTGATAAAATTTGAATCTTGAGGATTCTGGGTAATGATCAGTTGGAAAATGATATAGTGATTGATTTATGTCTTAAACAAGATTTGTTCGAGGAAATTAAATGAAAATGATTGCAAATGAGGAAAATGTCATAGCAATCCGACAAGACGATTTTTAGAGCCCGAGGATTTGGGAAAGATGATGACATGGCATAATAATTTGTGTGATTATGGGTTTTAAAAAATTCGATTAAGGGTATTAAAGTTTATTTTGTTTACAAAATCTCGGTCATTTCACTGAGCTGGGTTAAGGATACCATAGTTTCATTGGGGATGAGGCCTCAAGGAAGACCTAGGTGCCAGGGGTTTTGACTACTGCACAGGGTGCTAAGTGGGCCTGAGAATTCGGGAGGTCGAGAAATTGTTTTGGGGGTGATGAAATTATGGTTGGATACACGGGTTGAGGTAGGTCGTAACCATGAATGGAATGACCCCAATATAGGCATGTGTTGTGATATGGGCTTGCTTAGGAAATGCGTTTCCTAGGATAGTGTGACGCCCCCGCCCGACTACTAGGTGTCACCGTAACCCGTGGTTACAACCCTGGTCTATCTCGAAGGACGACTATGCCCTATCAATCATAAAGAATTAAAATAATGTGGGCGCCCTGGGTGGGGTCCAGGCTTCGTCGCCCCCGATTGTCGAGTATTCGGATTCAAGAAAATAGGCAGCGAAAATTTACTCGACTAGGCCTTTAAAATTACAAATCAAATTGATCATCACCATGCTCAATAAAATACTTTTAGCAGATAAGCATAACTATATTACACTCACTGAGTTTAACTTGGTCCAAAACAAGTTTTATTTAAATCACAACCATCTTCTGTGGCCAAGTATGGAGCACACATAATTAAAGACACATACATGACTCACATTCTCATTGCCCGCCATTACTGTTAACTGGCGACTCTTCCACCATTACCGCTTTTCCTTTCTTAGACCCCGAGCCATCTGTTGGGTTAGTGGGAGTGAAGGGGGTAAGTCCGGAGACTCAGTAAAGGCAATATGCAATGCAATAAATTAATAACCATGACATCATAGATAAAAAAATGAAGTGCAGCGTGCATGCAAGCCTGTCTACCGCACCTATCATAGGCTCTAGGTGGCCCCTAGTGGTTTCATCTATGACCCCGTCCTAGAACTCTCACGGTCCGAAACCCACAGCCTCATGCCTAGGCACTTCCTCAATATCTTATGCAAGTCATGGCAAAATTAATTTACAATTAAAGCATATTAAACCCTTACCTTAATTTATTTGCTGCTTGGTGACCAACTCTATTTCGTTGCACTAACTGGTAGCGTACCCGCAACACCCTTACCACAATTATACATATACATGAGGCTAGGTAATTAATTAATTAGCCACTGACTACATTTAATAATTAATTTACCATTCCCTTCTAATTATCTTAACTAATTAAATTACTAAACTAATTAATTAAAATAAACTTCAACTTAACTACTAATTTAATTTAACTAACTAATTAACTAATTAATTATTTAAACAAAATAAATTTAAACTTAAGAATTCGTACCTTTCTAGAGCTTTTCTTCCCTGAGAATTGCTCACTCAACTATGCCTTCTCCATTTGCTCAAATTGCCTATTTATAGGCTCAATCCACCCATTGATTTCCTCTCAAACTGTGGTTTAATCCACAGAATTTCAATTAATTAAATGTCTCGGCCATTGCCCATTTACATGGCTGAAATTTGGCAAAATTGTAAGCCAAATTGAGGCTAAAACGGACGTGTGGCGAGGGAAGCACCAGCGCGTGCCACGTGGCGCGGCTGGGCTGCACAAGGCCAGCACTTGGCCTCCCCAAAACGACGTCGTTTTGGGTCCATTGGCTAATTAAAATCAGCCATTTTTTCTCCCAGCGCGCACACCTCCCCCGTGATTCGAACCCGCGTCCCATGCCTGGCCTCCCTCGCGCGCGACCGCCTGCTCTACCACTTGCCTTCAACCTATATATGCATCTCATTATATTTAAGTAATCTCCCAGTCTCCTTCCAAAATTACCCCAGCACCCTAAACTTCCAGAAATTACGCATACACCCCCACACCTCATTTCCTCTTATTTCACTTTTACGCCAATTATTCCAAAAATCCACCAAATTAATTTTTATCATTATTTCCATAAATATTCTCAAATAATTTACTTAATTACCTTAATTTCCATTTCCTCAAAATATCCAAATATTTTTAAAATATCCTCAAATACTAAAATTAATTATTTCTCTGCAAATTTTAGGATGTTACAGATAGCAAGCAGCAGGATGAGTGTTTCCCAGATTTGGCCTTTGAGAGGGGAAATGATTCTGGTTACTGACTTAACCTTCAGCTTAGTGTGCAGATTATTATACACCCTAGTGACTGTGAGCAGTTGGCTTTGATTTGATTGTCCCGAATCTTGCCCTTGTTAATGTTGATGTTGGTGCAGTAGTAGGCACATCCTGGTATATTTGGGAACATGAGTTAGCCTTTAAAATGGAAAGAAGCCAACATGAGAATGGTAAGTGAGTTAGATCTGTGACTCTATTTGTTGTAATGATGAGATCATTTCCCAGATAAAGGGGAAAGTGAAGAGTATCATTTGTATGGTTAAAGTGATACCAGATTAGGGTACCATGGTTGATGTAACTACTTGTATGCATTACATAATGGTGTGGTTATGGATTGCTGTCTTTTCGGTTATGTGAATAATGAATTGAAATGAAATGAGAATTTGTGTGAGACAATTTGAGCATGATCGGTGGATAGTTATTACGTGAAAATTTGGAAATGTAGTGGCGGTCACTCGACATACCAAAATCATCGACCATTTTTAGGAATTTAGCTTGAGGTTATTTGATGTTTAGCTATGTGTGGCTTGACTGAGTATATAAAATTTTCGGGCTTTGAAAGTGGTAATTAAAAGTCTATATTTTTTTTTTTTACTTCGATGAATTATTAAACAATTGCATGAGGTTGAGATGTTTATGATCAATAGGAAATCAAGGATAAGACAAGGGAATGAGATGTTAAAGTACCTAAAGCATAATATACATTCCATATGTTCAATACAGTTACAAAAGATCAAGCCATACCATTACTCAAAAGAAAAAAGCAAACCATAGAACTGATAATGTTGCCGATGCTCAGTGACGGTGATGGTTGCCAAACACGATAGGTCCCAACTCATCAATGTCATATAGGGGTGGCATCTGGCTACTGTTGGTTTTCCCAAGGTAAGGTGGAAAAGTAGCCTTTGGGAATTAGGATGAGGGACGTTCTCTAGGATGATGGGAAGATTGAAATTTCAACTTGGGTCTTGATCAGGTTGAGGAACAAGTTGGGGATGTGAAGAATAATATGGGAATAGTAAATCCTGCAAATAAACTTGATAAGCTTGCAAATCACTAATCTGTTGTTGAAGAGAAAGCATGTGAGATACACAGCCATAGATAGGGTCCTGAAGCCAGGCTTGAGCTTCGAATAAGAGTGTCATAGCAACTCCAAGCTGGTCATTTACCGGAAGATGGGCCAAGAGGATGGAGGCATTTCTGGCACCAAAAATGCGATGGATGGCAGCAAAATAAGTGGATCCTTCCTCATGAGAGAAATAAGGAGCAAAGATACAGTGTGGAGTACACCGTATCCTCAAACTCTACAGGCACCGCATCGAAACGGGTCGAACCTTGGCATGATAGATCTGGATTTGGCTAAATCTAAGCAAATTAGATATAAGTCAGATCTAATTGGATGGGTCAAATCAAATATGGGTCAGATCTTGAATTGAGTTAGGCCAAGTCAGGTAGGGCCAATTGGGTCGGATCGACCCAGATTTGGTAGTAGCGACAGGGACGACGACAGTCACTGTGGCGGTCAGGGAAAGCCAGGTAATGGTCGGTGGTTGTGCGAAGGAGTAGCCAGTGGCGGCAGCGTGCCGGATCTAGCCGATGCGAGGGCTGATTGGGCCAGCGATGATGGCTGGAAGGAGCTGTGATCGACAACTGGGGCGGGGGGAAGCCACGTTGTGGCTCGCGGTTGAAGGCAGAGTAAGCTTTGGAGGCAGTTGCAGAGGGGGCGGCGGTGGCGACGTTGGAAGGCAACGATGGCCGGTAGTTGTTCGTGTGCAGGGTTTGTAGAGGTAGGAAGGAAGGAAGAAGAAGAAGGAAGAAGAAATAAGAGAAAAGAAAAGAAAAAAAAAGAATTTTTTTTATAGAAAAACGGGTTTTATTATTCCAGAGATTTTGGCAAAAAGAAAAAAAAATTATCCGAACACATGAAAGTCGAATTTGGGGCTTTTCGAGTATTTATAGTCCTGACCCTGTATTTCGAAACACGGAGCCACGTAGAGTTCAAGATTAAATTTTTTGTGAATCAGGTTTCGAAATAGAATGCTAAGATGTCTCAAAATAAGATGTTTTGGCAAGCTATTGTCAGAAGGTCATGATGGGGTACTTCGGAATAGTTGTGCCTATAATAGGACTCGTGCGAAGAGTCTAATGAGAATGATTTGCCAGATGCAGTGAGAGCTTGTGATAGCTCAAAGGATCGAGTTGCGTGTTAGTACAACATAAACGAATGATTACGTGTGGATTACACAAAGGCACAAAGTGAACTACCCGATGTGAGACTTGGAACTGGCAGCTGTGGTATGTGCTTTTGAGGTTATGGAGGCACTACCAGTACGATGGGGCATTTGATGTGCTCATGAACGACAAAGAGCTTGAGGTATGTTTTCTGGCAAAGAAAGCTGAACATGAGGCAACGACGGTGGATAGAGTCCCTACTGTGACTGACGCTTTGAGTATGAGTGTGCCTACTATGACTGGGTGGATGGCCAGTGAGTGGAAATTATATGAGGCTTTTGCCTAGTGATTATGAGTATAGTGCCAAAGGAATCGTATACCCTTATTGCTGGCTTGACGGTTTAGCTAGATCTGGTGAACGAGATATGGGAGGCGCACGTGGGTGACAAGTATTTGTCTATGGATAGATGAACATGGCCAGCCCAAGGATTCTGATTTTTTTAGATGTGATGTGGCATTCTCAAGTTTTGAGGTAAAATATACGTGCCTAACCTTTGAGAATTGAGGCAAATGATTCTAGATGAGGCCCATAGGACGCCATATACAGTGCACCCGGGAGTTTATTTGATCACTCATTTGCGGACCTTAATTGGAAATTTGTAAAATTAGCTCTCAAGGTAGAGCCATGTAGTGACACTGCAGTTGTGGTGTAGATCACTTGAAGGTTAACTTGTAGGAAGAAATTAAGCGAGCTATGGCTCAATAGGGTAGTAAAAGGAAATGGGTGAAAAAGAATGGACAATGCAAGCAACTTGAATTTAAACACCGTGGAGACGCATAGACTAATTGAGAGTGCTGCGGAAGGATATATATATATATATATGTGACTGTGGTGAGCTACAACAGAAGATTCTAAGTAAGGAGCACCGAACCCTATGTATGGTACACCCTGAAACCCTATAATGGTGGTTAGAAATAAAGGAAAAATATGGGAACCGAGGACTTGTATATTCGTGTTAATCTATTTATGACTTATTAATTGAAAAGTAAAATTGAATTTGAAGGAAGATCTGATAATCATTGAGGAGATTATGACATTCGAAGATTCCTGAATGGGAATAAGTACATGCAGTAATAGACTTTATCATGGGATTACCATGAACCCAAAAAAAAATTAATGTTATTTGGGTGATTGTGGATTGATTGATGATATCGACGCATATCTTATCTTCTGGAAGAGCCATAGATACTGAACAATTTGCTTCATTTTATATTCGGGAGATTAAATGATTATGTTGAGTTTGATGAAGGAAATTGATTTGTGTCTTTCTTTTGAAAGACTATGCGAAAGGAACTTCCTTATTTATTCAAGGATTATAGGGCATGCATTTTGAGAATTTATAAATGATTGATAGAAATTTATGTATGACATTTTCTCAAGGGACATGCTGACTCTCGAAATTTTATAAGGAGGGGAGACTATAACATCTCTGATTTTGAAAATAATTAGTTTATGGATTT
This sequence comes from Diospyros kaki, assembly GCA_036245055.1. Lineage (NCBI taxonomy): Eukaryota > Viridiplantae > Streptophyta > Magnoliopsida > Ericales > Ebenaceae > Diospyros > Diospyros kaki. The sequence continues at coordinate 20,582,606 of BSEG01000010.1, forward strand.
TAAGGTAATTTATTGAGTTATGTGCGATTTTGAGAGAATTAATAAATTGTTGAATCGAAGATAGGAAATGCCTTGGGACTTGGATGTCCAAGGAAGAGGGTATGAGATTGGTGAGCATCTCGAGATAAGGCTAATGATGTTGGAAACAATCAAACCGAAAATAAATAATTTGTGTATAAGCTCGAATGGATGTTGATCCGGTCAACCCAGATCTGGTTTCAAACTAATGACAACGGCGGCGTGGCCGGTGGAGCAACGACTGGTGGTGCAACGGTTACGCGACAGCAAGGAGTGATCGATGGTGGTGCTAGTAGGCGACATGGCCAGTAGGAGGTCAGCAGCGGTGGCGATTTGAGCATGCGGCGATCGATGGAGAGTCGGATCTGGATGGTAACAGCCTGATCTGATGAATGGCAGTCGTAGATGAAGGAGATCTAGACGGCAACGACTACGATGGAAGGCGGTTGTCAGTCGGTGCAGATCTGACGGCGACGGCTGGAGAGATGAGTGAAGAGCGTGGGGCCGATCATTGGAGGCTCGAGAGACAACCAGCAAAGGCATTGACCAAGTGTGACGGTTGATGCACGAGTTATTCGTGCATCACAGAAGAGGCGCAGAGAAGAAGGGAGAAGGAAGAAGAAGGAGAAGAAGAATAAAGAAAGAAGAAAAAAAAAAGAAACGAAAAAAGAAAATAAAAAAAAGTAGAATTTTTTTTCTAAAAAAACATGTTTTATTAATATTTTGGAGATTTTGGTAAAAAAAATTATCCGGACACGTGAAAATTGAGGTCGAGGTTTTCCGGGCAACTTAGGTTTCGAAATAAAATTCTCTGGAAATCAGGTTTCGAAATAGAATGTTGTGGTGTTTTTGAAATAAAATGTTAGGCAAATTGTTGTTAGAGGGTCGTGATGGGACACTCTGAAAAAGTTATATCCATAGCAAGACTCGTGAGGAGAGTCAAGAGAAAATGATTTGCCAAATGCAAGAAGAGTTTGTGATAGCTCAAAGGATTGGGTTGCGTGTTAATGAAACATAGATGAGTGATCAGGTATGGATCACGCCAAGGTAAGGTGAACTACCCAATGTAAGACTTGGAATTGACAGCTATGGTATGTGCTAGAAGCATTACCGATATGACGAGATATTTGATGTAATCACGAGCTATGAGGAGCCTGATGTATATGTTCTCGCAGAAGAAGCTGAACAAAGAGGTAGCGATGGTGGATGGAGGTCCTTTAGGATTACGACTACACTACTTCGTATCACCCAGGGTATGGTAGGAAAGTGCCCGACGCTTTGAGTAAGAGTATGCCAACTGTGACTGGGTGGATAGTTGTGAGTGGCAGATGATGAAGGCTTTTAGCCTGCTGACTATGAATGCCGAGAGGATCGTCTTCTTTCATCATTGGCCTAACGGTTTAGCTGGATCTGGTGAACAAGGTATAAAAGGTATATATGTATTTTTGTCTATGGAATGATGGGCGTGGTCAGCCTAAGGGTTCTGATTTTCGAGATGCGAGATGGCATTCTCGAGTTACGAGGTAGGATGTACGTGCCTAAAATTTTGGGATAATTGTGGTCATCTGTAAAGAGGCACAATAGGAAATTTTGTGAATTACATGGTATGCTTGCAAGCATTGGATGTATAACGAATACAAACTAGGGTGTCTGTTACGGATGAAATGATATGAGATTGATGGATTCAGGTAGTAAGCTGTATATTGTCTTAGTTACTTGATGGATCAGACGCAAATTTCGGGAATGAAATTTTGAGATTTAGAATATATGGCAAATTTTGAGCACGAAATTTTTATAAGGAAATGAGACTATAATATCCCAAATTTTTAAAAGGGCTCAAGAGTAATTTTAACCTGGGCTATAGGTGAAATTATCAAAAGATTAGGGCTTAAGTATAATTTTTTACAGTTATAAGTATCGAATTAACAATAAGGAATGTCTCGATGTGTAAATGTCTAAGGAAAATAATATGGTCTCGATGAGGGTTCTGAGATAGGATTTATCATAATAAAAAAAGTTGGAATCGAGATAGTTTTTAGTATAGCTTCAATTCAGGCTAAAAAATTGAATTAACGTAAGGGATTTTCGGGAAGTCAACGAAATCTTGAGGGGGCTACGATTTTATGTAAGAATCAATCCTGAGGTGGTTTCTAGATGAATCAATAACCCGGTGAGGACACTAGGGCGAAATCGTCCTTATCAAGTAAGTCTTGAGTTATTAATTTTGCAATTTCAATATCGTAATGCAAATTAATTTGAAGTTAGAAGGTGAATTTGCAATTTAAGAAATTTCCAAATGTAATAAAGATGTAATATGGGGTTAAATGTGTGATTTATAATATATATATACATATATATAAAATATATGTACATGCTTGCCAGTGAGGCATGGGGAGCATTTCTGCAACATGTGGGGTTGGCTCTTCAATTGAGAATTTTTGTCTAAGAAATTGCAAAAGCATGATGGAATTGGTTATTCGTTTGAGAGAAATTTTCGTCGAAAGATTTCAGAGAGATCGAGAGATTGGTCGAGGGTGGTCGGCCAAGGCAGGCTTGAGGCTATTGTGGTTTTTCTATAAATGGGGAGGTATTTGGAAGAAGAAAGAAGAGCATGAAAATGGCTGAGAGCTTGGCAAAAAGAAAATGAAAGAAAGAGAGAGAGGGAGAGAGAGAGAAAGAGAGAGAGAGAGAGAGAAAGAGATGGTCAAATTCAGTCGTGGCAGTAAGTTCAAACAAAGTAAGGGTGGCCAATGAGCGGAGTAGCAGTGGCAACCGTCGAGGACCTGGAAGCCGGTGAGGCTAGCGGATTTCGACGAGAAGGTTGCCGGCATGGGCAGAAATAGCCATGGCAACTACGGAGCTGTTGTTGCAGCTGGGCGATGCAATAGCATAACTGAGGTAGCGATCATGGTGGTCGGCGGTGCGTACGTGAGGGCAGCGGCTAGTGAGGTCGATGGCGAAGCTGCAAGCGGCGACCGGCGATTGGAGTGTGGGTGGCGGTGGCTAAGGGGCTGTGTGCATGCGCAGGCAAGGAAGAAAGAATGAGAAGAAAGAAGAAGAAGAAAAAATAAGAAAAATTATGGGAAAATAGGAAAAGTCTCTGGAAAAATCTCTAAAAATTTTAGGAAGTAATTTGGGGCTAGAGGATCATGCTCAGAACCAAGAAATTGTACAGGTACGCATTACGAGGTTAGGACACGCATACCGAGGAAGCCTATGAGGCTAAGTTAAGGTGAGTAAAATTTTCTATAAAATTTTAGAAAAGCAGGAACATTATTTTATGAATTTTTACAAAGAAATGTTTGAGAAAATATTCGCGGAATATTTAGTTTGGATTTATCTATGAAAAAATAGGAAGAAATAGAGAAAATTATGAGAAAATTAGGAAAAATAGAACATTAATATTCTTGAATAAATATGATGGTCAGGATATGTCGAGGTTCCGAATTAAATACATTAGAAGTCTAGCACGCGAATCAAGATATTATGAGATATGTTCGAGATAAGTGGTTCGACCCAGAAAACCTGATTTTAAGTATATGATTTATCATGTTGTCATGCCTTGATGTGAGTATGTCGTATAGATTGCATTTACATGTGTTGATGATGAAATATGCATATATACATAATGATATTATTGATCATGCATTCACATAAGGGTTTGAGAGTACGGGTCGGGACCGCTACTCTTCTAAGGGTGCACCTATACACCTCGACCTGGTAAAGATGCTATAAAAATGGAGAGTAACATTAAGGTACGGTCGGCTCAAACAGAAATGAAATGAAAAATGATATTTTACATCTATACACGAAATATATTTATTATTCTCTTACTTTGATGATTCATCATCTAACTTGGGCTTTATCCCTAGAATATTCAAACATTCCAAATGAAGATTGTAGCAAAAACGAGGATGAATAAGACATGAAATGACACTTAGCAAAATGCATGATGTAATGATTGAATGCTATGTAATCCATATATTTAAATTCTGCTACTTTGAATTCTGAACATTTTGAGGAATGATGATGTATAACCTTATTTATGGTTAATGTTAAAGTTAAGGTTTGATTCTAACTTTCGCATTTGATGTTTATGATGATTTTCTTTCGAGATAAATGTTTGAGAATTTTGGGATGGATATGAAGAATGATGGTTTAGCATTAATTTTGAAGAAAAAAATTTATTATCCCAGAATTGTCCTAAATTATAACATGCCCGAGAAAGTGGGATGCTACACTGTAGGATTGGTGTTGGGTCGAGATCGGGCCTAGGGACCGAGTCTGGTGCCGAGCTATAGACCTATTGCTTGGGCTGAGTCCAACGAAATCAGTACGGTCCAATAACGATATTAAGCGTCATAGCCAATATCTCCTAAGGGATCCTCATATAAATTGGGATTTTAAAAGACAAATGACCCTTACATGAATATTTGGAATGGGTGATAGAATCTATCATGACCTACTTAGGATGAAAATTGGTCATTTTCATAGATTATGCGCTCAGTTACAAACATATGGATTGGTTGATAGAAGATTTGTCCTAGTTGAGGAACATGTGGCTATTTTTCTGAACATGATTGGGCGTGAAGAAGGTAATCAAGTTGAAAGTTTTACTTTCTTTAGATTTAGTCAAACACTGAGTTATTACTTCCCTAGGGAGTTACACACTTGTCTTGGACTATATAGAGATGTTGTTAGTAACGCCACTATTCACAACTCACCATACGAGAGGGAAAATGTCTAGCATTGGTTCACATATTTTCAAGTTAGGGGTCAAAGTTATTTCATTATATTTTGTAACGGTTCAATATTCTAATTTTCTTATTAAAAGTAATTTTTTTTTTTTGTAAATGATGTTGTAGGGGCAATAAATGGTACACATATTACTGCAAACATCTTCACCACAAACATCTTCTATATCATCAAGCAGCATGGACTATCTAGGTCCTCACCACAAACATCTTCACCCTGCACATGTCGATGTACCTAAAGACGAGACTCCAAATGCTCACATATCTTTCACAACTAAAGTAACATGGTCTAATAATAAGAATACAATTGTTGATTTAATGTGGGCTGATTATCATCTCGATCATGATGCTCGAGTTGATTTCAACTGAATTTGTTTGTTTTTATTATTATTATTTATGTCCTTATGTAATGGTTCACATAAACTTGCTTGAATTTCACATGTTGTAATTGACATTGTTGAAATTGAACACAGGACTTGTTGAATTTTTATTTTTTTAACATGTTATTATGTTATGGTTGACATAAACTTTCTAGTGTTTCACATGTTGTAATTGGCATTTTTGAAATTGAAGATAGATTATTAGTCAGTTATAATTTTTTTAACATGTTATTATGTAATGGTTGACCATCAACATTTAATTTTGGAAGATAGATTTCATGGCACAAGATACTAGCTCAAGCCCAGTGGATCCTAATTCTAAAAATCGTCATGTACGTTGGAATGATGCAATGGATGGGTGTATGATTAGCCCATTTCATCAAGTGTTGACTGGTCTAAAATAAGTGACAATGGTATTACCACATTTCAAGTGACCAAAGTAGTTGAGAGCGTATACAATGGATGTGGAGTTGTGGTGTCTGCTCAAAATGTAAAGGTAGCGATTAAAGACTATAAAAAAAGAATATTTTGAACTTCACCACTTATTAAATATGAACGGTTTCAGGTTGGATCCTAACACTGGACATGTCACAGTCGATGCATTGACTTGAGAGAAGTTTTTTAAGGTATAATACTTCATCAACCAATAACATTTTTGTCATTACACATTAGTAGTATAGTTTCTTTTACACATTAGTAGTATAGTTTCTTTTAGACATTTACAAGCATAAAATGTATATCCCTTTGTTTCCAATTTTTTTTTTTAGGGAAAACTAGATTTTGAAGAGTGGAAGACCAAACTTTATCCTTGATATGATGAGTTGGAGGTTATCTTTAGAAATGATGATATTACAGGAGATCGCTCTATAACTGGCAATGACAATTTTTCTTCCATTCATGGTATTTAAAAGTAAATAATAAAAATATATGATTCATAATATACCTTATATAAAAGATTCTAACAAGTTCTATTTTTTTTTTATTAGTAATGGATGAAAGTGTAAATGAGGTTGACAGTCTAAGTAAAGATACAAATACAAACAGAAGTCAAGCTCCTAAGCATAACGTCGAAGGAAGAACCAACAAAATTCGACATAGACGTATCCAACCCATTGATGAGAATGTTATTGTCCTATTAAGCATTATCGAATCTTCTAAAAGAATTGTTAATGTTATAGAGATTCAAGCAACGTTAGATACACAAAATTACATCAATTGACAATTAGTTCTAGAAAAACTAAAAAGCATGAAGATAGACAAGGATGACATCATACAAGTCATGAAAGTCTTTTAATCGGATGAAAGTTTTGTTAGAATCTTTACGAACTTGACTGATGAAACATTCATGTAAGATTTGGTTTTTGAGAAGTTTGGTCATGATTTACCTCTACTACTTTAGGTGCCATTAACTAAAGGTTTAATTAGTAGACAATATTTAGTATATTTGTTGAAAACAATATTTTAACTTATAAAGGACATAAATTGTGCATTTTTATATGTTTTGTAATATGTCTATTATCCTTTCTATTTTGTTTGGATGTTTAGTATATTATCCTTTTTGTTTAGAAAAATACATACATTGTTAAATAATAGATAATGGTTACTTCACATGATATCTATTTTCATAAATTTACAAATTACATTCAAAAGAACTATATTTCTTAAATGATATATTGCAACAAATAAGTTATGACATTCAATTATACCACAAAAAAGAAAAAAAATGACAAATTTCAAGTTCAAAAAGGTACACTTTCCATGAAAAAAATAAACAATTTTCATGAAAAATAATGGCTATCAAACAACCAAAACTAAAAAAAAAAATGACTAATTTAAAAGAAAAATAGTGATAATCAAACATCAAAAATTAAAAAAATACAATAATTTCTAAATTAAAAATTAAACTAATCTAACACCCTTAATTGATGATATCCATCATAGGCAATTCAATTACTTAAAATTTATTTTCTTTCTCTACAAATTCCATACTTACAATCAAACGCACTCTTAAAAGAGCTTGAAAAATGACCTTCAAAAAGATTTTATTGGTGTAGGAGAGTAAGAATTTGAATTATTAAAAAGTAAATAAAGACATATATTGTGAAATATAAATTTATATTAAAACTTTGGGTGACTTAGACCGACATTTATTGAAATCAAGTGAAATTATAAGAAGTTCCTCTTTATTTTAAAAACTTACAAGAACTTTTTTGAAATTTATAAAACAATTAAATCGCTACCTTTATTTTAACTGTCATTAAAATTTTAAAATACCTAAAATGCTTTTTTCCTCTCCTTCTCTGCCACCCCATCTCTCTCTCTCTCTCTCTCTCCTTCTGCCCCATTTTGGCAACGGCACCGCCGGCGCCTGCGAGCAAGTGATGGTCGAACCTAGTGATTGACGGGATGCCGTTCCCAATCATATCTCCCAATTGCCATGTACAAGACCGAATAAAAAAGTCTCATCGCTTCGCGCTGGAAGGCCATTGCAGAAGGGCATTGAAGAGGGAGGATTGAGGGGCCACCAAAGGAGAGAGATCCTCCTTTTTACAATACTTGTCATAGAAGAGGAAGAGGTCGGCGTTGCTTGCCTTAACCTCTTTGCTTTTCTGACGGATGGACTCGCAATACACAATAAAAAATAGAAGCGTCTTAATATATTTATATTGAATATGCAAAAATGTTGTAGAGTTTGTGGGCTTCCTTCTTGACAAATAAACATAGTTTTAAATCATTATCATCATCATACTCCCTCCCAATGAATAACAAAATCAGATGCCTTCCAGCGAGCATAATTTTGTTACTGCATACAACTAACTAAAAGAATAAACTTGCTCAATAAACAAAAGAATACTTAAAACACCTACTATATTTTCTCTTTTCTAGGTGCCGGGTTTCATTTTATTCACTCTCTGGGGGAGGGGTCAGAAAATTCTAAATCTAAGTTGGTTGGTACCTGTGGGCTGTAGCAAGTTGGGAACGGCTGACTGTGTGTATTGATTGGCTATTGAATTCGGTTGGTGTTGATATTCTCCTATGCAATGCACTGCTTTGGCAAGACTGAGAAAGCTGCTCTGACTTGTAAAAGCCACAAGGCCATCTGCATTCCTATCAGCCGCACTTCTAACAACAACTCGTCTAGCCAGAGGCTTATCCGGGATAAGACTGACTTGTTCTGCAAAAACTTCGCCTCCATGACTGCTTCAGAAGAAACTTTCCCAATGATCAAAAATGTCTCCAGAGAAGATCCCTTCAGCTACCCAAAGAAGCACAATTGAAAATTAAGAACTCTATCCAAACGTTTCACAGCTGCCAGTCCAAAAATGTGGACTCCTTTGATAAGCTAGTTTAGTGTTAATGTTTCAATACCAGCTAATGAAATCGCATGCAGGATAGTATTTCATGAAAAATAGCCAAGAATATAACACTTAACAGTTACTACAAAATAATGCAGAATCAAGTAAGATGGAAACAGTAGAACCAAATATGTGTGTGTGTGTGTGTATGGAAAGCATGATAAAAATTAAAACTCCCTAGGGGCAACTCAAATGATCCTGAAATTCCCAGTAAGATAATTTAGTTCAGTCAAGTATCTGAGTCATCTCCCCAAATCAAAGCCTTCTCAGGTTTGCAAAAGCCCTACCTTTTTTTCTTGTTCTGATTTCAATGTCTTGTGGAAGATCCAAAAGAAAAAGAGAAACATGGAAATCAACAAAGCAAAAGAAATGGAAACATGGGGATCTTTGTAATTGATGATCAAAATAGTCAGAAGACTATTTTTATTTATTTTTATAACAAAAAATGGGTTTTTACATAACATAAGATGAAAAAGCGGGTCCATCATGAAAACCAGGATGTTTAGATGTATAAATTGCAAGGGTATGTTAACAGATCAAGAAATCAATGAAGCCGAAAGTCAAACATGTCAGTAAGCAAAGAGACAAGAAGACAAAAGTAGCAAAGCTGTTAAGTCATCTAGAAAGAAAATCAATGACAGCAGAAGGAGAAATACTTAGCTCCAAGATGAAGATGCAACACCATAAAAAAGGGATTCATAAGAATTTGCATAAGGAAGTCCAATGATTTTACATTCAAATGCCATAAAGCTTATGCTAGGTTTCCACAATTAGCAAGTCCACATCATACCTTATAAGAAATTCAAACAGTGGAAAAAGGAAATTGGTAAATGGCCAACTATTGTGGAATATATAACATAAATTAGAACAGAATCATGCCCACGTCAAATGATCAATGCATGCATATATATTGCCTTCACATTCAAATGTAACTTTATTTAGCACCATGCAAGGAAATTCCGAGAACTAAATAGCCAAGAAAGGAAAAGAAATAAAAATAAAAATTATTTAAGGCCTTGAATGGTTAAACATGTCATACCAAAGAATTATTAACCGCCCGTAGACAGTCATTTGTCTTCATCATTAGCAGAATAACACGAGGAAGTCTCCTTAGCAGTTCTGTGATTTGAAGGAAATATTGAGAAGCATACATCTGCCAGGAAAGAATAGTCACACTACGTGAGCTTGCATTTCACAAAGGCCTAAAAGTAAACACATTCAAAACTATGATAAAGTTCCCCCATCTCCTTTAGTGGCCCCCCGCTTTCAGGGTAGTTTTCCACTTTCAAAAGAGACCATTCTAGACCATTAAGAATATTACATAAGTACACAACTTTGACAGAGCCCCATCTCTAGAAATGATCACCTGGAGTTCTGAACGATCATTGTCATCACCTTGTAGAACCAGATGATCAACAGCTGGGTCAATGACCCTATTCCAAGGTCTCATTGTAAGAACACCTGCAAACAATGCATACAGATCCTCTCCAGCACCCAATTTCACACAGTTTTCCTTTATTCCTTGAGCATCAGAAAATATCAATGACTGCATGACAAGTTCATGCGCACCATCAACAGAGATAATAACCAAAAGTAACTAGCATGAAATACATTCAAGAAAGAAAAATGCACCTTCCAGAGTGCAGCATAGTTGGTTCTGGTTGAGAGATCAAGTTCCTTGTACAGCCCATGGTCTAGAAGTATCAATTGTGGTTTTCTCTTGCCTGTAAATGAAAAGAGGAGCAAAGACTTGAATCAGACAGAACAAACCTCCGTGCTGGTATGACTTATATGCTTCACCTTTTCTTATCAAAACTAAAAGCCCATCCACTGTCACTGGGAATACCATAAATGCAGGATATGCAAGAAACCATGTAAGAAAACACTTTAACAGCGTCCTGTCATGGCATCAGGGTAAAAGACATTTTAATCTAACAGACAAGTTTTGTTCAGTATTTGAACCATAAGATCACAGAAACACCAATCCCACGTTCAGGAAAATGAGCTAATTTGCATCCTAGGAAAATGAGTAATTCTTTAAGTATTTTATTGAATTCGATAAACTGGATGGGGTCACCTGATTATAATAAAATTACATGATTATCACAAAACTACATCTTTGCACAGAATGAAACCTGACCAATAAGAATTTTTGTAAGAATGTTGTCAAACATTCAACTCTGTTAGTTACTTTAGTGGAAGGTCCCCAAATTCTGAAGCAAAAATGGAGAGAGATATCCAGAAGTAAAAATGGATTGAGATACTCGTTCAATAGTTCACCTATTCCAAGGCTTGCACCTTTAAAGGTTATTTTGTTTTGTAAAAAGAGGTTGGTCCCCTTCGTAGAGATTTTGGTATAATCACCATAAATATTTCCTCTTCCTGATAGAGCTTTAAGTGAGCGGTTACATCACTTGCCCTGGATATGGAGGGCCATTACCATGACTGGTGCCTACAGATTTTGTATCCTTCCCTTAAAGAACACAATATTATAATGTCTACATTTTGAAAACAAAATCAGATCACATTTATACCAATCTGTTCTAATGACCAAAACTGTATTAGTTCTAGAGTTTTAGATGGTCACATAGTAAAGAAACAACTCGAAGCAGCATTATTTTTCTCTGATTGATTGATGACTTGGCAATTAGCTGCTGACAATGAAATAATTCGATGTTAGGACCCAAAGGTATTATTGAAATTTTTGCAATAAAAGTAGCCACATGGCCACTTGCATGTAAGTAGTTAGAGAGGAGCCTCACTGTTATGATCATATGCCGTGGGAAGAGCCTATACAAGGCCATGTATTGGAGGATGGGAGTTATCTGGTTTGAATGATAATCTCTTTCCCTCTAAATTCAATTCTTCTCTCTTTTCCTTTCCCTCCAAATTCTCTCTCTCTCTCTCTCACTCGTCTTCTAAACTCACAGTAACTTCAAGTCTCTTCTTGGAAACTTAACAATTGGTATCAGAGCTGGTCATCCTCAGCTGTGATTCCGAGCGTGGTAGTTAGTTCAATTGGTAGGATTGAGGCAAAATGATCGGAGACAGAGATGGCAGAAGGAACTCAATTGAAACAACTGGAGAATTGCCTGGAAGCAATGGAGTTCGAAATGACTCAAACTCAAGAAGCAGTAGCACAAAGCAGGGAAAAGACCAGAACGATCCACAATGAATTAAGGGAAGAGATGACGTCTTCTAGAGAAGGAGTTCAAAGAGAATTGGCGAGGCAGAAGGAGGTGTTAGATCAGTTCGGGCAACTGATAGGCAGTGTGGTCAGCATGCTATTCGCTCTCCCTCAATTCCAGTTGTCGCTAGAATGTCCTTCTCGGTTAGTTCCAGAAGCTAGCATGGTGGGAGCAGGAATTCTTCCCCGACCCCAAGGAGTCACAGAAATGGGGAATTCATCGTACGAGGACACTACAGAACCGGTAAGAGAATTCAATTCTCCTCGTTCTCACTAAGGCTCTATATTGAGGTTGGAGATTCCTCTCTTTGAAGTATCCAAGCCTAGATGGTGGATCCGGAGGTGTGAGAGGTTCTTTCAATTCTATCAAATCGCTAAAATTCAACCGATCAATCTAGCCACGACCTATCTAAATGATACGACTGATGCTTGATTTCAAGGGTGGTATAGATCAAGGGGAATGGAGGTTAGATGGATTGATTTTGCAGAAGAATTGCGTATTCGCTTTGGGGAACAAAATATGGCGGATGTGATAGAGGAGTTTAATAAACTCAAACAGGAAGGGTCGGTAGCTGAATATCAGGAGAAGTTTGAGGAGTTAGGAGCTTTGATGTGGAGTGCTCAACCAACTCTCATAAATCAATACTTCGTATCCATCTTCATTAGTGGCCTCAAGGATGAGTTGAGGTCCATGGTAAAAATGATGATGCCGACAACAGTTAGGCAAGCGGCAGAAAAGGCCAGCTTGCAAGAATTGACGCTGGAGGCGATATTCAAAAGGAATAGGGTGGCTGCTAGACCAATGTCAATTCCTAATTACCCTGTAGGAGGGAATAACACTGTTATTATTGGGAGGGCCTTCCTAGGGGTCCTAAGGTTATCTTTCTGCCTTCTTGTGCTACAACTATGGAGCATAGGCGACTTATGGGGCTGTGTTTTAAATGTGGTGAAAAGTATCATGTCAGGCACCAATGTAGGAGGCAACTCCTTAACATGGAAGGGGAGGTGGAGCCTAATGCAGACGGTTTAATGGAGGAGGAGGTGACTCAAGAGGCAGTGGGACTAGTGAGGGAGGAAGAAACAGAGCATGAGGGAGGAGAAATTTCCTTCCATGCTTTGAAAGGAGGGCCTACGGGTCAAATCATAAAGGTGCAAGGGTAAGTGGGACAAAAGAGGTTATTAGCATTGATTGACAGTGGAAGCACCCATAGCTTCTTAAATGAAGCTACTGCCAAGGAATTGAAGGGCAGATTAACAGCTACAACTCCTCTCTCGGTGACAGTGGCTAATGGGAGTAAGATGTATAGCCATAAAATGTGTGAAGGGTTCTGTTGGGAGATGCAAGGACATGCATTCCAAGCTGACCTAAGGGTGTTGGAATTAGGTGGTTGTGACATATTGTTAGGGGTGGATTGGATGAAGACTGTTAGTCCTCTCACCTTGACTTCAATAAACTGAAAGTCACAGTGAAAAGGGGAAATTCTAAGCTCATTCTGAAAAGGACCCTGGAGCAAAGAGAATGCAAATGGATAAGGGGAGAGAAACTATAGAGGTGGATGAAGAGTAAAGGGGTCAAATAGCCCAATTGTATTCAATCCACGCACTGGAAGAGCATGAACTAGAGGGTAGGGATACAGAAAATAATCCTCTATGGAAAGGAAGTTGGGCACTACCCCAATCCACCACTCAAGTACCATTTCTGAATAGCTTAACTTTACTGTTAAAGGAATTCCAAGATCTCTTTGTTGAACCTCACACCCTACCATTCCAAAAAACCTTAGACCAGTCGATATCCTTAAACCTCACTATGAACTAGTGAACTTGAGAGCCTATAAATATTCTCCCATACAAAAAGCAGAGATTGAAAAACAAGTGGCTAGCATGCTCTCAACCATCATACACCCTAGCCAAAGCCCCTTTGCATCCCCCGTCTTACTCGTGAAAAAGAATGATGGGACTTGGAGGTTTTGTGTTGACTACTGTCAACTCAACTCTAATACCATCAAAAACAAATTCCCTATACCCCTCATTGATGACCTTTTAGATGAGTTACATGGGGCCAAAATCTTTTCTAAATTGGACCTAAGATCCAGATATCATCAAATCTGGATGTCACGACCTGATATACATAAGACAACCTTTCGTACTCATCAAGAACTATACGATTTTATGGTGATGCCTTTTGGGCTCACCAATGCACCAGCTACCTTTCAAGCCTTGATGAAACAAATATTTCAGCCTTACCTAAGGAAATTCATCCTAGTTTTCTTCGATGATATCCTTGTATATAGCCAAGACTTTGACCAGCATTTAACCCACCTAAAAATGACATTTGAGGTCCTGAATTCTAACAAATTGTATGTTAAGCTATCCAAGTGTACATTTGCTCAAAAAGAGGTGGAGTACTTAGGCCACGTTATCTCAGGGGAAGGGGTGAGGACCAACCCTCAAAAGATTGTAGCCTATGGTCGAATGGCCTAGACCACAATCAGTAAGGGAGCTAAAGGGGTTCCTGGGTTTGACGGGATATTACAAGAAGTTTGTGCAAAATTATGGGCTCATTAGCAAGCCCCTTATAGAGCTCCTCAAGAAAGATAGTTTTAGTGGAACTCCTAGGCAGAGGATGCCTTTCTGACCCTCAAGCAAGCCATGACAAAGGCCCCTGTGCTAGCCCTCCCAGATTTCTCAAAGAAGTTTGTGGTGGAGACACATGTAAGTGATAAGGGAATAGGGGTTGGGTTAATGTAGGAAGGAACATTAGTCAGGCACAAGCTCTTAGGCATTTGGGTTTGAGTGTGTATGATAAGGACTTACTGACAGTATTGGGGGCTATTGGGAAATGGAGGCACTACCTGGAAGCCAACCCTTTTATAATTAAAACCGACCACGAGAGTCTACAATTTGTATACCAGCAAAAATTGCACACTTAGCTACAGAGGAAAGGGGTCTCAAAACTGATGGGGCTGGACGATTCCATTGAGTATCGAAGAGGAAAAGAAAATGTAGTGGCAAATGCTCTATCGAGGAAGGAAGAGGTTGGACAATGTCAAGGAATATCGGCAGTAATTCCAGAGTGGATGAAAGAACTGGCTGGAAGCTATGAACAGACACCATGAATCAGAGACCTAATGGCAAGTCTAGCAATGCAGTCATTAGGACCTTCAGGGTACACCCTTACTAATGGGCTAATGCAGTTCAAGGGAAGAGTAGTGGTGAGTGATGATGAAGCATTGAGGAAGAGGATACTAACAACCTTACACATTCGGGCATCAAGGCAACCTACCACAAAGTGACACTCTTATTTTTTTGGCCAGGACAAAAAAAAGGAGTAGTGAACTTTGTCTTATCATGTTCAATCTGTCAGAGGTGTAAGCATGAGAATGTATCTTACCCAGGTCTTCTATAACCCCAAGAAATTCCAAAGCAAGAATGGGAGGGAGTATCTATGGACTTTGTTAAGGGGTTACCAAAATCAAAAGGGCAGAATGTGGTCATGGTAGTGGTGGATAGACTGACCAAGTTTGCACACTTCATCACTGTAACCCATCCCTTTAATGTACAGGAGGTAGCAAGGGTGTTTATGGACTTAGTGGTGAAGATCCATGGGGTGCCAAAGTCAATTGTCAATGATAGGGACAAGATTTTTACAAGTGCTTTCTGGCAAGAGTTGTTTAAGGGATTGGGAGTGGAATTACACGTTTACTGCCTACCATTGACAAACAGATGGCCAAACCAAGAGAGTTAACCAATGTTTGGAAGGCTACTTGAGATGCATGTGTCACACTAAACCTAAGAGCTGGCATAAATGGTTGTCTTTAGCCCAATGGTGGTACAATTCAACCCACCACAGTGCCATTAACAGGAGCCCTTCTGAAGCAGTATTCGGGTACAAGCCCCCTCTAATTCCAGCCCTATCTAGAGGCACAGCCACCATGGCCACGGTGGAACAGTATCTCCAGCAGAGACAGGAAGTTCTAAGGATAATCAAGAAGGAGCTAAGCATAGCTCAGAACTGGATGAAACAACACACTGATCAAAAAAGGAGTGATCGATCCTTTGAGGTGGGGGATAGGGTCTTTTTAAGGTTGAAAAGGTTCTTACAATAGCCTTTTACAATCATCCCAACATCTAAACTAAGCCCCAAGTACTTCAAGCCCTTTGAGGTGGAGTCAAAGATTGGGAAGGTGGCCTACAAACTAAGATTACCTAAAGGCGTCAACGTGCACCTAATGTTCCACGTATCCCTCCTGAAGAAGTCTATTGAGCCCCATGCTACTATCAGTCCCGACTTACCATAGATGAATGAAGAGGAAGAATGAGTAATAGAACCCCAAGCTATTCTGGATAGAAGGGTACTATATTAGGGCTCAGTGCCCTTAACTCAGGTGCTGGTGAGATGGACATAGAAAGACCCTAACCACACGACATGGGAGTACCTGCCGATGTTACTCGATTAGTTCCCACAAGCTACAGGGTTGCTTAAATTCTTGGGGACAAGAATTGTTTCTAGGGGTGGGGAAATGTTAGGACCCAAGGGTATTATTGAAATTTTTGTAATAAAAGTAGCCACATGGCCACTTGCATGTAAGTAGTTAGAGAGGAGCCTCATGGTTATGATCATATGTCATGGGAAGAGCCTATATAAGGCCATGTATTAGGGGATGGGAGTTATCTGGTTTGAATGATAATCTTTTTCCCTTCAATTCTTCTCTCTTTTCCTTTTTCCTCCAAATTCTCTCTCTCTCTCTCTCTCGTCTTCTAAACTCACGGTAACTTCAAGTCTCTTCTCATAGACTTGACATTCGAGTCATCTTCTAAACTCACAATAACTTCAAGTCTCTTCTCATATACTTGACATTCGAGTGGCCTTGTCATATAATTGATAAAAAGATGTGTATAGATAAAAGATTCTTCATTTTTATTGTTGGGTAAAAAAATTAATTCTTCAGTTGCTAATATCAACATAAACAAAGGCCTCACCAAGAATGTTCTTCCTGCTAGAAGGCAATGGACGAACCAGTAAGTTGGCAGCATGCGGGTCACAATGAACAAACCCATGTTTGAACATCATTTCAGCAAAAGCTTGACTAACCTATAAAACATAAAATCAACCTTGATCAGTCATTCAAACAAGCTACATTTTCAATATGTAAAAAGCCTTGTTTTAATGCATGCGATATATAGTCTGACACAAAGTCAACAAGCAGAGAGTTTGAAGCCTACAAGCAGTCAAGACTTCAGAAAACTAACAAAAATAGACCACTGCAACCAGTTATTGACCACGTATAAAAAAATGTCCTGATCTATAGAGAACCCCGAAGTATAAGGATTGGAAACAGTTAATATTTTCACCTGAAAACCTGAAGTAATAACTCCGAATGCTTGCATGCCAATGCAAAAACATTACCATGTAAATAGATGTCAGAAAAATGGAGAACTGAAGCACTTAAACTTACCAGTTTTGCTACATCATTTGTCTGAATTCCAAGTTTTTGAATTTCCTTCACATCGTTTATGTGAACACCATCCATAAATTCCATGGTCAGCAATTTTGAGGTGCTCAAATTCCAATACACCACTGGGGCATATACATAGTCTGCAATATGAGGAGATAACTTCCGAAAGTTATCCATACATTCTACGCTGTTCTTGGCCTCAACCAAGAAATCTAGTTCCTGATAACCACAACTATGATTTATTAAGATTATATTAGACCCTCAAGGCAGCTTCCATATCAACAAAATACATAAATACTTGTCACAGAATAATGCCCGTACATTGCATACTTGAAATAAAATAAAAAAAAATACCAGTGTAATGTAATGTGTAAATTTTCGTTAATAAGTAACACATAAATAAATTAAAATAACTAAAAGCACATTCTGCTGGACAAACCAGGCATATTGAGCAAAAAGTTTGAATTCAATAAAGAAACATCAGCATGTATATGTTCACAGGATTCTGAATGGCATAGCCATACAATGACAAGATTATCCAACTTCAACCCTATGCTTTGAAGTAAATATAGTTTATACATATCATCACCAAGCAGTATGCCATCATACTATCACCTCAGTAACTTCATAAGTACTATGTAAATTATTTTATCTAATAAAGTTTGTGTAATGAAAGATTATGGCATTTCCTTTTATAGTTGTCCATGTGAATTTCTGTCATCTGAGAACTTTAAATATGGAACCTGTACATAGTTTACAGATATTGGGCATAAAATATCATGGATTAAGTAGATGCTATATGAATTTTGGAAACAAAAATTGCAGCCATCAGTTTGTAAAAACTCAGTCTTGGCTTGCTTATAAAACAATAAAGAATGACTTAATACTCGCTTGGTAGGAGCACTTCCAACCACCGAATATGATGAAAACTAAAATGGGATATATATACAGCTAGATCGTTCATTTTGAGTGCCCATGTAGAAAGAAAATAAAAGTTAAGAGAAGAAAAACCACGATCTGAAAGTTTCACAAGCTGCTGAACAACTGCTAAAAAAGTTGCATCTTAACCAAAGAATTATAGTCCTAGGAAAAGGGTTTCCAAAGTATCAGAGCAACCTCTAGATGCCAACTACGATGGCATATTGCCACTCAAAAGAGATAAATAACAAAATAAGAGGTGAAAAGCAAGTTGCTAAACTACAAACCTTAGGTAAACTTTCACGCACCTCATCAACCAACCACCTGCAAGAAGATATCAATAAAGGTTACATCAATACATATACAAAATTGAGGAGAAAATTCAATAACAAAAGCTGCCAGAGGGGTAAACCTTTTGCAAGGAAAGAAAGAAATATGCCAAGTTAATATTATTGTTCACATCCTATAATTTCCAGACATACAGACAAAAAATTGGGAGCGTTTTTATGTGTAAGCATACATTGTATTGGAATGTCATTTGTGCATATGCACACCAAAAGAAAGAAAAAAAATATAAAAATTAAACACATGCCTGCTTGAAAGTGCATCCATGTGACCATGCATGTCAATACAGACAAATATAACATCCTTGCATATAACATGCATGCAATTTACAAAATATAACATGCTTATAATTTGTCTTGACCTTACAGCTGTTTCCAAATATAGAATGTCAGATAATAATGTGCTGAAAAGAATCCTTGTTTATTTGGTGTAAAGAAGATGGTCCATTTTTGTGTCCTCTTTTCTGCTGTTTATGGATAACCTGTTACAGGCCACTTTTGATTCTCTTCTCTTTCTTCTTCCTCATCCTCCTTCCCATCATCCCTAGGGCAATTTCTTCTTATGATATTTTACTTACAAAATAGAAGCTGAAAGTAAACTGAGCACACACCTGTAATCAAAAGTAGGGAAGAGTCGATGCAAGGTGTTGACAATTAACTCCACTGTGGCATAATCAGCAGCTGCAGTGTCTGTCATGTGAGTGTGCTGAACCTGGATTGGAAAAAGTAATTGACAAAGAAACAAAATACTATTACAAACAATATTATATCCAACAACTATATATATCCATAGGAATCAATATGAAGTCCTTGTTTTGACAATTATGCATTTATTTCACCTTCACAGCTACTTTTTGCCCATCATGAGTGCGAGCAATGTGAACTTGGGCAAGGGAAGCACTTGCAATTGGAACTGGATCAAACTCATCAAAGATCTGCATACAAGAAGGCTTATCAGTTGTTTGACACATGAAGTGAATAAACCAAATGACAAAAAAGGAGCAAGAGATTAGAAGCCCATTAATGTAATTCAAATATTTCAGAGAAAATGGATGAACAGCATACATACCTCATCTGGCTTCCCCCCAAGTTCCTTGCTGACAACTTCACACACTTGATCAAATGAAGAAACTGGACATCTATTTAACAAAGATTCCCTCATTCTCTGGACATACTCTTGAGGAACCAAGTATTCCTGTACATGTTGAAAATGACACCCAAAGCTCACAAAAAGAATAACAGCCAGAAGTCACAAAAAGGAGAATTATTTCATTTTAAAAATAATTACTTATCCATCATAAGGAACTTCAAAACAATGTTTAAACAGTCATTGTAGGGGAGTGTTCCAATTTCCTTCATGGATAATAAAGGGAGTGAAACAAAAGTATACCAGCTGACCAATATGTTGACCAAGTTTGATATATATGCCTCCGTTCTTAAAGCATAGTTCTTCAAGTTTACCCGCACTCCTGATGTGGACTTCATGTTTTACTCGTGCTCTCTCAATGCTATCTTCTGGAAGCCCCCACAGTGAATATTCATAATCTAACAAGGGAACAAAAGGGAATAAAGTTGGGCCTCTGTCATATTACTGCACTTTCTTCAAATTCATAAATTACTAGCACTCATATAGGGCTACAACTATGTAGAACAATGCAGTAAAGCAAGTTTCAGAAGCCACAACAGAGTACTCTTTGTTTTAGAAGCCACAACAGAGTACTCTCTAAACTAAACAAAATGTGCCTCCCTGAGTAAGTTAAAAAAATAAGGCACTTTAGATGATGAATGACCTCAACCGGTCCTGGTAGAGTCTGCACTGTTGCAACTTACAAGCATGGTTGATTTTTGAACACAAGTCCTTGATGGTTGTGATGGAGAAGTCAGTAGGTGAAAGTTAAATGAGGTTAAAAAAAATAAGAAGGTATAGAAGTGATTGGAAAAAGTCCATAGTGCCTCAACAAACAAGGCCACTGTTGATTGGAGGCTTCTAGAATGCCCAGAAGTTTGGCTGGCAAGTTGACAGTTGAATGTCAAATCAGATGGGGCCATTCTAGAACCTCCATGAGTTGACTGCCATGTTGATAGTCGATTGTGGGTTGGCTGGGGATGCCTAGAATGCCCAGGTAATCAGTTGACAATCTGTCATTCCAGAATCTCTAGAGGCTCGGCAGTCAAGTGACAGTGTGACAGTCAACTGTCTGAAGTTAAAACAAAGAGTTTAATTAAACATTTTGCAGACTTCAGGTGGATCCTGCTATGATAAAGAGATTACTCAAACTCTTGGAGGATTTTAAGTGATATGGAAGAAAAATCACTTAGTAAATAAACTGAGAATGCCCTGGGGCAGGGCGGGTTGTCATGGGTACTATAGAACTCTGGAAGCGAATTAATGCAAAGGTTAAACCTACTAATATAGATGAATACATCCAATCAATGTGTATCCACATACCCTCCAAAAAAATACTATCATACATGCTATGTTAGTTCACTTCCTACCAACTATCACAAAATTGAACATGTACAGCATGCCTGCAAAAGAACAATTAACTTGTTCGTTTGCAACCCAAAATTGCAAATTTCTCCAAAATAAGAAAATCCATCTTCAAACTTCCATTTTCTCCTTACCCTTTGAAGAGCTTGCTTCATCAACTAAATGTTGAATGCAAATGGTGAGTGGCAAAGCCTAGTAAAGGTTTACAGACAATTTGATGCTATGGTTCTTGTGATAAATGAATGCTTGAACATGAAATAAACAACTTTGTCAAAGAGAGGAGCCAAACGAATCTTTCATTGCTATTCATCACCCCTCTGGACTCCCATTGCTCAGGTGAGGAGTGTGAGTGATACCAATGGACAGCGATGAACCAAACTCCCAAAAACGCAAGTGACACATGGGCATGGTCTCATTTAACACAAAAAATTAACTTCTTGTATCAATTCAAAAGGAACCCTTACCTTTACAAGGCTTTTTCAAAGAATGTCCGCAAATGCCAAGACTTTCTTCTTCCTTCCCCTTCTTTTCTGTTATTTCCCTTTGTTTCTTTCCTTCTCTTTTTCTTCTTTCCTTTCTTCCCACTTGGCCAAGTCTCTCCTTCTCTTTCTCTCTCTTTCAAAAGACAAATGGAGTAAATGAGAGTGTTGGGCCTCCTGTTATACTACTCTGAATAAAAGAGCAAAATGGTCCTTTGCCACATTTTTACTTTTCACTAATCATTTATTTTGGAAACTATACACACTGTACCTTTGCTAAGACAAGCCCCCTCCCTCAAGTCACTTTTCAACATATGAATTCACCTCATGCCTCAACTCAACCAAACCCCACCCTCCCTCCCTCAAGTCACTTTTCAACATATGACTTCACCTTATATGCCATGGCTAATGTCATTCACACCAAACGCTTGCAAGATAACCATTCTCAAGTCATTTCTTGTCGCCTCAAGAAATTTGTCGCATCATGCTATCATATCACTCATAAGGAGATAAAACTTACATCAATTTACTTGTCTGACTACGTTCTATTTGGAGTTCACTAATCTTTATACCATCGGGCTCATCATCATATGAGGAATTAATTTCTATTGTCTGTGATAGCTTTGGATTCAACAAGATGTTCTCTCGTTTATAAAGAGAACTTGGAGGGAATTGTGTAAGGGGAAGAGAAATTAGAGAAATAGGGAGAAGAGTTTGAAGATGAAATGAGAGAGAGAGAGAATTGAGAGGGAAATAGAATAGGAAATTGTTCAAATGATATTCGATATCCTCTCAATGAAACAGGGCAAGCTTATATACTTGGCCCTAGTGGAAAGTTGGCGCAATAAACGGTTGCCACTTCCGCATTTAAATGTCTAAATTCTCTGCAATAACAATTATCCTACCAGCCTTTCTCTTTATTACAATTATTCCCCCTTGGGTACACGACAACTCCCCTCCCCTTAAGCTAATTCTTATCTTCAAGAATGCTGAGCAAGCTGGCTGTGTTTGGGAACTGCTGGAGGAACTCGGGCAGATATTCCCAAGTGTTATTGTCTAAGTGCAATGAGGACCATTGCACCAGTACTTGGGTGATTGGGGCTCTTTACTGAAAAATCACTCTTTTGTCTAGCATCGCTACTAGGGTGATTGCTGGCTCTTCCTCCTTGAGTGGAATGGGAAGGGTTTGACTGGCTGTTTGGTTCCCAGTTGCTCCCCTAAATAAGGACACATGAAATGCGGGGTAAATGTGTGTTCCCTCAGGTAGTTGTAGCCTGTAGGCTACTGATCCCACCTTGGCAGTGATGGTATACGGCCCGAAAAACTTGGGGCTTAGTTTAGTAACAAGCTGCCTCAAGACAGTTTTTAGATGGGGCTAACTGAGTTTGAGGTACACCTTTTCTCCTATCTAAAATTCTCTCACTCCTCTTTTTATCCATTAGCTGCTTCATCCGATTTTGAGTTTTGGCCAATTCTATTTTCAAGGTTTGTAGAATCTCTTGCCTGTTTTGTAGAGAGGTATCTGCTACTGCCACAGACGTTGGCTCCCCCATAGATGGTAATAGGCTAGGCTTGTATCCATATAATGCCTCAAATGGTATCATCCTAATGAACCGATGGTGGCTAGAATTGTACCACCATTGCGCCAAAGACAACCACTTGTGCCATTCCTTGGGCTACATAAAGCAGAAACACCTCAGATAGGTCTCGAGGGGCTAATTAACTCTCTCCGATTAGCCATCAATTTCCGGGTGGTAAGCGGTGGACATGTGGAGCTTAGAGCCCAAGGATTTCAGTAGACCTTGTCAAAATAAACTAGTAAACACCTTGTCCTTATCTAAAATGATAGTTTGAGGCACCCCATGTAACTTCACTACATTGTCCAGAAACACTCTAGCCCCTTCTTGTGCCGTGAATGAGTGGGACAAGTTGATGAAATGGCTGTACTTAGTCATTCCATCCACCACGACTAGGACACAGTTTCTCCCCTCTGACCGCGACAACCCTTCCACAAAATCCATAGTTATGTTAGCCCATGCTTGATCTGGAACCCCTAGCGGCTGCAAGAGGCCTGGTTTAGCTATTGACTCAAGTTTACACCTCTTACAAGTGTCACACTGCATTACAAACTCCATTATTGATTTCTTTAATCCTGGCCAATAAAACACTTGTTTCACCTTGCGGTAAGTGTTCTGGATGCCTGAGTGTCCCCCTAAGGGAGAGTCGTGCATGGTTTGGAAAATTCTTCTCTTCAAAGCCTCACAGTCTCCTATCACCAATCGCCCCCGATACCTTATCAGGCCATTGCATACAGTGTACCCTTGCATGCTATTGTTGTCTAGACTGAGTTGCTCCAATAGCTCTCCTGTCCAAGATCCTTTATCATAGCTCGCAATCACCTCTTGGTACCAATCTAGTACCAGTGTCTTAATGGATGCACAGTCTCCCTCCTCATAACGCCTTGATAAGGCGTCTGCAACCACATTTTCTTTTCCCTCTTCTATACTGAATCACAAAATCCAGCCCCATCAGCTTTGACATACCCTTCTACAAATTAGTGTGTAACTTTTGTGGTGTAAGGAACTTGAGACTCTCATAGTCCGTCCTGATTATAAATTGTCCCCCTTCCAGATCGTGCCTCTATTTTTCCACTACCATCAGCACAGCTAATAACTCCTTGTCATATGTGCTGAGCCCTTGATGTCTTGGGGCTAAAGCTTGACTCATGAAAGCCAAAGGTCAGCCCTCTTGAGATAACACAGCTCCTACCCCGATTCCACATGCATCGGTCTCCAGGAAGAACGGCTTACTAAAATCAAGGATCCCCAACACCGACACTTTGCACATGGCTTTCTTCAATTGCCCAAATGCATTTTTTGCCTCTTCATTCCATCTGAAGTTATCTTTTTTTAATAATTTTGTCAATGGCTTACTTATTACTCCATAGTTTTTCACAAAACGCCTATAGTCACCCGTTAGCCCCAAGAATCCCCTTAAGGATTTGATATTCTCTGGGCCATGCTACCATAGTTGAAATCTTCTTGGGGTCAATGCTAACTCCAGCATAAGAAATCACATGCCCCAAATACTCCACCTGCTTCTAAGGAAAGTTACATTTGGACCTTTTGATGCATAGTCGATTGAGTCTAAGGATGCTAAATGCAATTCTAAGGTGTTCTAGGTACTGAGAAAAAGTTGGGTTGTAGATTAATATATCATCGAAAAATACTAACACAAATTTTCAAAGATAAGGCTCAAAGATGTGGTTCATTAGGGATTGAAATGTTGCTAGTGCATTAGTTAATCCGAAGGGCATTACTGTAAACTCATAATGCCCATGGTGGGCTCTAAAGGCAGTTTTGGGTATATCAGTTGGGTTCATCCAGATTTAATGATAGTCGGATCTTAGGTTAGGTCAAGTTTGGAGAATACAGATGCATGGCTTGGTTCATCTAGGAGGTCTTCAATGATAGGAATAGGAAATTTATCTTTAATTGTGATGTGGTTTAGCTAGCGGTAGTCAACACAAAAATGCTAGGTTCCATCCTTTTTTTAACTAAAAGGATAGGGGATGCAAATGGGCTTTTGCTAGTACGGATTATAGAATTGTCCAGCATTTCTCTTACTAATTTCTCAATTTCAGTTTTGAGCTTTGGTGGGTACCTATAGGATCTTATATTAACTAGTGCAGCATTTGGTTGTAAAGGAATAGAGTGATTAAATGGTCTTTGAGGTAGTAGGTCCCTAGGTTTTGCAGATAGATCCCTAAACTAAATAAGTAATGCATCAAGGGAGGCCATCTCATGTACCTACCATAGGTTTGTGGTTGGCTTGCTAGTGGTCATTGAACACTGGCCCTCTTGTTCTCCTTGTTCCTCGGTCTCCTCACTGGTCTCAATCGAGAATAATTGAGCCACTTGGGAAAGCTTGCACTTGAGCAGTTTGTGCAGCCTCTTTCCCTTGATTAGCTTGCAGGACCCAGTTTCCACATTTCCCTTAAGTGTAACTCTCTAGCCTTCCTTTTCCAAAGTAACTTCCATCTTATTAAAGTCGAAGTTGATAAGACTTACCCCTCTCATCCAATCCACTCCCAAGACTATTTCGCGCCCCCTCCCCCTCTCGTCGGTGCTTCAGTAGCCTGAGGCCGGCTTCAAACGTTTCCCCTTGCATTGTCCAACAAAATCTCATGCAAACCGATCTGCTTAACACCCTGCTTCCATTAACCACTATTACTGCTAAAGGTTGGGTGTTAGATAACTCACACTTAATTTTTCTGGCTATCCCTTCGTAAATGAAGTTGTGGGTACTCCCATTGTCAATTAAGACCATGAGTATTCCTTCTTGCACCATCCCTTCAACCTTGATAATCTTGTTACTAGCCACTCCTCTTATGGCATGGAGGGATATAGTACCATTATCTTCCTCCTCCCAATCCTCCCCTACCACCATGGCCTCTTCTCCTGCATCTTCCTCAATCTCTCCTCCTTTCAACAGGAGCAATTGCCTCTTGCATTGGTGTCTGGGGAAATATTTATCCCCACACCAGTAACATAACCTCGAGGGTCTCCTCTATATGTTTCCTCTGCTTCGTTGTTGCCCAATGTTGGTAGGTGGTGGTAGTGCTGGTAGCTTTAGCATTGCCCCAGCCCTATACATCTCCCTTCCTTGCATCCTCCCCACTAGCAGTGAGAAACCCAAGTCGTTCCCCCTGCCCTGATTCCTCTATTTCTTTATCAATGCTTCCACATTTAACTCCTGGAGCAAAACACTCTCCACCGCTTCTTGGACTGTCATTGGCCTTGTCATCTTGACCACGGATCTGAGTTCCTCCCCCAGCCCACTAATAAAACTTGACATGAAATAATCTCCAGTCAGGTAGGGATTCCTACTGAGCATCAGAGATTTTAACTCCTCAAACCAAAGCTGATACTCTTGTAGCGATCCACTCTATTTCATTTTGTTAAACTCCTCAACTATATCCATAGTTCTCCTTTCTCCAAACCTCTTACATAATCCCTTCACGAAATCATTCCAACTACATTCTTCTCTCACTCTTGACCATCCTTGATACCATACGTCCCCTATGTCATTCAAGTAGGCCACCGCCAGATTAATCTTTTGCTTCTCAGCTACTTGATGTATCCCAAACAACTTCTCACATCATCGGATCCACCACTACAGCTTAGCCTCATCGAATACTGGTAGTTCCAATTTTGGAACAAGAAAGTTGTGGTGGGTCGAATTTACCTGGATCTCTGGTCTCCTATCCACTCCATTGTCCCCCATTGCTACTGGATCAATCTCCACCTCTGAAGATCCTACCACCCTCTGACAAGTGCCGGCTCCCGGCAATATCGGATCTGATCTTTCTCGCAGGGGAAAATCTGGAGACATCCTCACCTATGCTTGGCTCGAAAACATGGGCATAAATTGTTGCATCTGATCATGCAGCATATTGTTCTGTTCTCTCATCTCATCTCTGATCTGATTGTGCATATCCCCACGAAATTAATCTGAGGCTTCCTTCATCCTTCTATCCACCACCAATCCAATCGAGTCCTCCATAGATCTGACTCTAGTTCGCATGTTCATCATCGTGGTTGTCACCTACTGAAGCTGCAATTCCATCTGGTTCATATGAGTGTCGTCCACCATTGTCACAACTCGTCAGAATTCTGGGGCCAAGATCGTTGCTCTGATATCAATTGTTGTATCCTCTAGATTCAGCAAGATGTTCTCTCATTTTATAGAGAGAACTTGGTGGGAATTGTGTAGGGGGAAGAGAAATTAGAGAAATAGGGAGAAGAGTTTGAAGATGAAATGAGAGGGAGAGAGAATTGAGAGGGAAATAGAATAGGAAATTGTTCAAATGATATTCGATATCCTCTCAATGAAACAGGGCGAGCTTATATACTTGGCCCTAGCGGAAAGTTGGCGCTAGAAACAGTTGCCACTTTCATTTAAATGTCTAAATTCTCCACAATTATGATTACCCTACCAGCCTTTCTCTTTATTACAATTATTCTCCCTTAGGTACACGACAATAGCTACCAAGCCCTGTCTAACAATAAATTTTTCAGATTTTCAAATTGCCAGTTTCACAATCTACCCTAACAGAATTTATTGACAGTCAAGAATTTATTCTAATTGGCAGTCAAGAATTTATTGAATTCTCTCATTTCTCCCTATTGTTCTCTCTGATTTCCCCCTCAATTCTGCCAGATTTCTCCCCCATTTCTTTCTGTTTCCCTCCCTAATTTCAGTCTGTTCCTCCCTCAATTCTTGCTATTTCTCCCTCAATTTCTAGTTCTACCGTCTAAGGAAACATCAGTTAGGACTAGGATCTTGACAAGAGATTTTGAAGACAAGTGAAGAAGGTGTTCGAGAGGATCATCAAGAACAAGAACAAGCAAGAAGAACAACCAAAGAATGTGAAGAGAAAGAGAGGAAGTATTGGCTAGGAGGAGAAAAGTAGAAAGAGGGGACTTTTGAGCTAAGATCTTCACTCCTTTTCTAGTGTTCTTCACTTAGATAGCTTGATTAAGCCCCTAAGGATGATGGATATGCCATTGAATGTGTAAAACTGGAAGAATTTCTTATCTATTCACTGTACAAAAGGGGTATACATATACAAGAAGAATCCAATCAAATCCCTATCGGATTGGACTCGTAAGAATCATCAATCAATCTCCAAAGATTAATCAATCAGCAAATAAGGAAACTAATAAAATCAAATCAAATAACTGAAAAATCTTCCTAGTTATAAATCTTCCTAGCTGTACATATTGCAAAGAATTAAAAGCTAAGAAATAAAATACGTCCACACTCCCCCTCAAGCTTGGAACTTAGATCTTCAAAGCATTTTCGTGGCAATGCTTTTGTTAGGATATCTACAACTTGAGAACTCGTTGGTGTGTAGACTAGCTTGATAACATTCCCTTCGATTTTCTCCTAAATGAAGTGATGATCGATTTCCACAGGCTTAGTCATGTCATGATGAACCAAGTTTTTGGCAATACTAATGGCAAATTGATTGTCACATAAGATTTTCATAGGTCCTTCGATTCTCAGTCCAAGTTCTTCAAGTAACATTTTTATCCATATGCCTTCACAAATCCCATGAGCCATGGCACGAAATTATGCTTCGGCACTACTCCTAGGGACTACTGATTTTGATTGTTTCTTCCTACTCTAGGTAACAAGGTTTCCCCACACATGGTACAATATCTAGATGTAGACCTCCAATCTATGACTAAACTGGCCTAGTCTATGTCACTATAGATTTCCATCTCTCGGTTGGAACCTTTCGTGAAGAAGAGACCTTTCCCAGGGGTTAGCATCGAGTATCTTAAGAGAGTTCAATGTTAAAAAATTTTATGATTGAAATCCTAGTTATATCAATCAAATATTCTTTTTTCTTATTGTTGTGCCATAGAATTCCTGAGTGTCCACCTAGGGGTATTTCAGTCATTAGACGTCTAGAGGTATTTTGGTCATTAGATGCCTAGGGGTATTTTGGTTAATAAGCCCAAGGTGGGTGAACTCCAAAAGTGGTCTCGAGCCAGAACACATTTCCCAAGAAGAAGTCGCAATTATATGGTGAAAGAGCCAATACAAAATTGCCTCCATGTGAGTTTCCCGTGGATCACTCATGAATTAACTAATAACATTGACTAAGAAACCAATATCAGGTCTAGTATGAGAAAGGCATATAAGTTTACCTACTAGCTTTTGGTATCAATCCTTATCAACTAGAGCACTCTTCTCTTCCCTTCCAAGTTTGGTGGTGGCTTCCATTGGAGTGTCGACAGGTTTACACCCTAGCATCCCACATTCCTTCAGTAGATTCAAAACATACTTTCTCTAAGACACAATGATTCCACAACTAGATCTAACCACCTCCATTCCTAGGAAATACCACTCCTTCCTAAGTCTTTGATCTCAAACCCTTTGGCAAAAATTTTCTTTAGACCACTCATTTCTTTTGTGAAGTCTCCCATGACAATAATATCATCAACATATACAATCAGGATTGACATTTTAACTTCAGATGATGTTTTCACGAATAGAGTATAACCGACTTAACATTGGGAGTATCCATGAAGTTTTACAACTCTTGTGAATCTTTCAAACTAGGTTCTTGGTGACTACTTAAGGCCATATAGTGACCTTTTTAACTGACACACTTGATCCTTTGTAGCCTCTGACTCAAATCCTGAGGGAATCTTTAAATACACTTCTTCTTCTAAGTCCCCATTCAAAAATGCATTCTTCACATCAAGTTGAAATAGCGATTAGTCTAAGCTTACTACTAGGGATAGTGGTATTGAGTTTGGCCACTGGTGCAAATGTTTCTTGGTAATCAACTCCATAAGACTAGGAGAATCGCTTTGCAACAAGGCGAGCTTTTTACCAGAAGGCAAGGTGGTGACTTCCCAAGTTTGATTCTTTTCCAATGCCCGTATTTCATCCAACACCGCAGCTTTCCATAATGGATCAGTGAGAGCCTCTTGAATATTAGTACTTAGTAGGAATTTGAACTATATCCAAACTAGTAACAAATGCTCGGAACTTGGGCAAAAGACTCTTATAAGATATGTGTAATTGTAAAGAGGATGTTTCGTGCATGATTTTACCCCCTTCCTTAGTGCAATTGGCCAATCCAGATCATTCTCAAGTCTCACTAGCAATAATTTCAGAATTAATGTTACCTTCATTCATTGAATCCGGATGGATTGGTGGTTAGAATTGGTCTGTGATCGGTGTTCTCCCTGATCTTGGGCAGTTCCTCACCTGGAGTAAACATGAGGCTTTGTAGTTGTTGGTAAGTCAACATCGATGGGATTAGGTGAATCAATGGGATTAGGAGAAAAATGAGACTTAGATTGGGTGTCACTTAATTGGACTGGAGATGGGAAAACAATGACAATGGAATTAGGAGACAACAATGATAATGGGCAATTCTCAACATCCCAAGATTAACAATCCCTTGTGGTGTATTCACTCTCCCCCTGAATGGGAGGATTAGAATAAAAGGGTTGAGATTCAAAGAAAGTAGCATCCATAGAATGATAGTATTTTCTTGTGGAAGGAGAAAAACACTTATACCCTTTTTGATGAGAAGAGTATCCAAGAAAAATACATTTGAGAGCTCAAGGATCGAATTTTCCACGAGTAGAGGAATGAATATGAACAAAGGCTGAACAACCAAATACTTTAAGAGGAATAGTGGACACAAACTGATAATTCAGGTAGATAGTGAGAAGAGATTGGATAGGAGTTTGGAACTTAAGGACTCGAGAAGGCATCCGATTAATTAAGTAGGTGGCAATGAGAATAGCATCCCCCCCAAAAATGTGCTAGAACGTGAGTGGGAAATATGAGAGACTGGGCAACTTCAAGGATATGTCGATTTTTCCATTCAACAATGTCATTTGTTGAGGAGTACCAACAAAAGAACTTTGATGGATAATGCCTTGGCTCAAAAGATAATTACCCACGACATAAGGGACAGTGCAAGCCTACCAGCTCAAGTTCGAAGAGCTAAGACCTCTAATGATGGTGCATAATCCCCATTTATTTTAAGAGTATTTTGCGTCGAGTTTTATTAGTGGCCTAGGGGAAGAAGTGAGGCTAATGGTGAAAATGATGCAATCTCAAACCATCAAGAAAGCAGCTGAAAGTGCAAGACTACAAGAACTGACCATCAAGGCCTTGATGAAGAAGCAAAAGGGTTAAACAAAAGGAGTGATCCCAAGTGGCTGGCAGGCAAGAAACAAAGTGTTGGGAAGGGATATGGGGCATGGTAGCAAGGGTGTCCTAGCATTACACTCTGCAACCCCTATTCCTACAACCGGAGGAAAGTTGATGGAACAAAGACGTCAAGCCAGGCTATGTTATAAGTGTGGAGATAAGTATTTTTCCAGGGCACAGGTGCAAAAGGCAGTTACTATTGTTGGAAGGAGAAGAAGAGGAAGAAGGGGAACCTTCAGAGATTGAAGGGGAGGATAGAGGAGAGATCTCCTTGCATGCATTAAAAGGGATGGCCAACAACAAGATTATTAAGGTGGAAGGAAGAGCAAACAATAGCCCCTTAATGGTACTCATTAACTGTGGGAGTACCCATAGCTTCTCGAATGAAGCTATGGCAAGGAAGCTAGGGTGTGAGATCACTAACTCTCACCCCCTATCAGTAACAATAGCTAATGCCAGCAAGGTCCTAAGTTAGTCATCGTGCATGGGGTTCTGTTGGGAGATGAATGGAGGGGATTTCATAGCTGACTTGAGATTACAAGAGTTAGGGGGTTGTGATGCGATGCTTGGTGTGGATTGGATGAAGGGGGTAAGCCCAATTAGCTTCGATTTTAATGAGATGGAGGTGACTTTTGAGAAAGATGGAAAAAGAAGGACCCTAACGAGTAGTCATGAATCAGGAGTGTGCAAGATGATTTCAAGAAAGAAGCTACAGAAGATGTTCAAGAGTAAATTCTCCCTAGTGGCACAACTATTTTCCATTCATGCCATGGAACCAAGAGGGGATAACTTGGAGCAAGAAGGAGAATTAGCAGTGATTGTGAGCAACCTACATGAAATTGACTCTCTTAATATGCTTTTAATTGAGTTTAGGGATCTCTTTGTTGAACCTAACTTTGTGCCACTCAAGAGACCCTATGACCACACTATAAATCTTAAACCCAACACAATGCCTGTCAATGTAAGATCCTACCGTTACCTACCTAGACAGAAAACTGGAATTAAAAGGCTCATCAAAGACATGTTACAAAAATCTATTATCCAACCAAGCCACAACCCTTTTGCATCACCCATATTACTTGTCAAAAAGAAAGATGGTTCATGGAAATTTTGTGTTGACTATCGTCAACTAAATGCCATAACCATCAAAGACAAGTTTCCCATACCTATTGTGGAGGACTTGCTTGATGAGCTTAAACATGCTAATGGTATTATTTTTACCAAGCTAGACCTTAGATCAAGTTATCAACAAATTCAGATGAGGCCTGAAGACATTCCCAAAATAGCCGTCAAAACCCACCAACGGCACTATGAATTCATAGTTATGCCCTTTGGTCTCACCAATACCCCAGCTACCTTTCAGGCGTTGATGAATCAGATTTTTTAGCCCTATTTGCATAAATTCATCCTAGTGCTTTTTGATGATATCCTAATCCACATCCCTTCATTTGCCAAACACCTTGACCACCTAAGAACCACCTTTGGGGTCCTTAGACTCAATAAATTGTATGTTAAGGAGTCAAAAATGTGCATTTGCACAGGGACAAGTGGAGTACTTGGGCCACATTATATCCAATGCAAGAGTAAGTACTAACCCTAGTAAGGAGGCAACAATGGTTACTTGGCCTAGGCCTCACAATTTAAGGGCGTTAGGGGTTTCTTGGGATTAACTGGTTACTACCGCCGGTTTGTTAAAGATTATGGCATCATCAGTCGACCCCTAACCGAGTTATTGAAGAATGATGGATTCCAATGGGATTCTAAGACAGAGGAAGCCTTCTGTAAGCTTAAGCAAACTATGAGTGAGGTGCCAACCTTGGGGCTGCCAGACTTCGGAAAGCCATTCATTCTCGAAATAGATGCTAGTGCTAATGGAATTGGGGTTGTATTGGTGCAGAAGAGCAGGCCATTGGCTTTTCTTAGCCAGGCACTAGCTCTTAGACATCTTGGATTGAGCATCTACGAAAAGGAACTTCTGGCAGTACTAATGGTTGTAGATACATAGAGGCATTACCTAGAGGGAGGTAAGTTTGTGATTAAAACAAACCATGAGTGTCTGAAATTTTTACTATAGCAAAAGTTGCATGCACAATTGCAATGGAAGAGAATGACTAAGTTGATCGGATTGGATTATGCAATCCAGTATAGGAAGGGAAAGGAAAACCTAACAATTGATACATTATCTAGGTGTTATGAGAAAGGAAGCTCTACTGCAATCACAACAGTGATTCCTGGTGCCAAGAAGTGGTATCTAGTTATGAAGCAAATGGAAAAACCAAAGAGCTTCTTTTGCTGTTAGTAGTGGATCCAACAGCAAGGCCCAAGTATACCTTAACCAATGGCTTAATCAGGTATCAAGGGAAGCTGGTGATAAGGGATGATGAAGGACTAAGGAGGAAAATAGTAGAAGCACTACATGATTCTCCCATAAGAGGACATTTAAGGATTGTGAACACCTATCACAAGGTCATACAGCTCTTCCATTGCCTAGGGCTAAAAAGGTATGTGATGGAATTTGTGTTGGGATGTGATATTTGCAGGAGGTTCAAGTCAAAGAACGTACCTACTCAAGGGCTATTACAACCTTTGGATACTCCAGAAAGGCCATGCGAGTTGATGCGATTATTGGGGATTAAGCTCAACATGTCCACTATCTACCACCTTGAATCGGATGGCTAGACAAAAAGAGTCAATCAGTGTGTGGAGATGTACTTGAGGTGTTCCTATTTCCTACAGCCTAAGGCTTGGCACAAATGGCTTTCCATGGCTCAACGGTGGTACAACACCAACCACCACAGCTCCATAAAGAGGTTGCCCTTTGAAGCTATTTATGGTTACAAGCCACCATTACTACCAGCCTTGGGAAACTCCTCTATAGTTCCAGCCCTGGATGCTTACCTACAGCAAAGGCAGCAGGCCTTGCAAGTACTTAAGACTGAATTGGCTAACTCCAAGAATCGTATGAAACAATTTACAGACAAAAGGCGGAGTGAAAGAGAATTTCAGGTGGGGGAGGTAGTGTATAAGCTCAAGCCGGGTCACCTAAAGGCCTTACTCCAGAACCCCAGCTCAAAGTTAAACCCAAGATTCTATGGGCCATTTCCCATTACAACAAAGATGGGAAATGTGGCCTACCGGTTGCAGCTACGGGAGGGCTCCAACATCCACCTAGTGTTCTATGTCTCACTTCTCAAAAAGTTAGTGGAAGCACAACCAATGAACTCAACCCTACCTATTTTTCCCAATACTAGTGACAATATAAGGGAACCTACAATTATAGTGTATAGAAGGGTAATCTACAGCCAAGGAGCTCCCATCACTCAAGTTCTCATCTAGTGGTCTAACCTCCATCTGGATAATAATACTTGGGAGTATCTTCTAGATATCCTCAAGCAATTTCCTCGAGTGGCAAGCCTCCTCAGCATTTCTTGAGGACAAGAAAATTTTGAAGGGAGGGGTAATTTTCATGTACTAACGAAGTACAGGGAAAAATACTATAATTAGAATGTAATTTAGGGGGAAAGTAGTATATTAGCAAAGTATGTTATAAGGGGTTGTACTAAGTTTGTTGTTGCATTGGCAGTTTGTACATTCCCAACACATGTAAGCAGTTACCCGAACATGGGGGAGGCTAGGATCAACTATAAATACAGTTGATCCCTTCCCACGGAGGATATATGAAAATACACAGAAATTCTGAATTCTGTCTCTCTTTTCTCTCTTCCTCCCTCGTTTCTATCTTCTTCTCTCCCTAAATTCTCTCTCGTTTCTTCCTCTTTCTCTCTTGATCCTTCTAGTCAGATCCTCAAGGAGCTAACACATTGCACCTATTCTAATTGTACCTAAAGGATTAGGACTTGTGACATATAGTGATGCATTGCAAAACAAGACTTGGATGTGTCCTAATGTAGCATGGTCAAGGAGTGGCCTATGGATCTAGGCAATTGAAGATGCATGAATAGAATTACCCTACTCATGACTTGGAGTTAGCCATTATTTAGATGGGGAGTAGTTTGAGCTTTATACCAATCTCATATTTGATATATTTGTTCTCTCGAAAAGAGTCAAACATGAGACAAAAGAGATGGATAGAATTTCTCAAAGATTATGACTTACTTCTCTATCTCTATCATTTAGGGAAGGCCAATGTAGTGGTTAATGACCCAAGCAAATCCCTTGTGAGAACATTAGCAAGTTTGATGATTAGTGAGTGGCAGATGCTAGATGATTTTAGCAGATTAACATTGAATGCTCAATGTCAAGGACCGATAGCATATCACAATTGATAGCTCGACCAACTTTGATGGATGTGATTGCTCAATGACAAGATGAAGACCCTTTCTTGAGAATAAAGAAGGAAAGGGTTACTCTGCTATAGTCCACCAACCAAAGTTACAACCCAAGGTCATCTAGTCTAACTTGTTTTAGTGAAGCACATTTGGAGACACCACTTTTAATATTCAACCGATTACAAGATATAGCATCACCTAATAAAAAGCAAATTTGAGCACCACATACTATGCTTCTTCTTACCTTGACAAAAGAAAACTATCAGATACATGGTACACCCAAACTTCACAACTTTTGCTTCTATTTTTATTTTAGGGTACTTTATCTATGACAAGACAACAATAAGTACGTGCACCAAATTCACACCCCAATTCTCCCTATATTGTTGAAAATAAAAATAATAATATAAAAGATAAAAGTTAACTTTATATCTAACAATTTAAGGTTTTAGATAAGATGGTGGTTAACAATCTAACATGGTATCAGAGCAAGCAAAAATCCTAAGCCTAAACCTCACACTAACACATCTTCAAATTGTAGCACTTTGAACTAATCATGTAATGAAACCTGACCATATATGAGGGGACATATAGAGAGCAATGTAAAACATAAAATTAACCTTTTATCTAACAACTTAAGTTTTTAAAGGAGATAAATTCAACAAAGATATGGGAACATGCATAAAATAGATTCTTAAACCTATATATATATATATATATATATATCAATCAGTTCCTTAAAATACACGATCCTCTCCAAAATCTGAAGTTAGGGTATCAATCAGAATTGTTTAGGAATTGTAATAGCTTCAATTACCAATGGAATGAACAAACCAAGTTGATGAGAAAGTTCGCAGAATCCTAACCATAACACGAATTTCGATCCAAATAAATTTCCCAAAATAGAGGCATGAAGGTTTGCGGGTAACGGTACCGAAAGCAATGGCGGCGGCAGTGAGGGAGAGTCGGCTGAGGCGGACGGGTACGGTGGTGCAGAGCCTAAGGGCGGTCGCGGGGTCGTCGGAGGTAACAATAGCCGCCGCCCCCACTCCGGCAGAGGCGGCAGTGGCTGCCAGGGCTAGCTTCTTTGTGGCGCGCCACAAGTATCGGGCGGTCATCTTTTTCGGCCAGCGGGGATCTTCCGGAAGGGCAAGAGACGAGAAGGAACGTTCCAGGTTCTCACCCCTTGCCCGCTTTTCACTCAGAATCAGCGATACCAACCAACCGACGATTCCATTTTAGGGGTTGTGCTTTCAACTTTCGACAGCATTTGCCCGAGTGTTTTTATTTTTTAAATATTATTATTTTAATTTGACTCTTAACTAATTGCTTCAAAGACCACGATTTAGAAATATTATTCAATAATAATGGCACTTGCCAATAACAATTTACTTCTTAATTTTTTTAAGTAAAATTTTTAATAAAAGGAGATTTGATAAGGTGATAAAATTATTTAAAAAATCAATTATTGTTTAAAGATTGAGTTTAAATCTTGTTAATATAGTTTTTTTTATTTTTTAAGTAAATAATAAAATATATTTTAAAAAAATACTTTATTGACAGACTTTATAACATCAAAATCTGGTTTTTGTTTACATAACAGTATAAATAGATATTTTAGATAATTTGTTTTTATTATATTTTAATTTTAATTTTAAATTTAACTGTTTTTATTTTTAGTGTTAAAATAAATACATTTATCACTATAATAAAACAAATTAATAAAAAGTATTTAAATCTAAAAAAATTATAATAAATACGTGTTATTTGAAAATTATGTCTGGATGAACACACTTTTACGGTACTTGAACATGTAGTTTGAAGGTTTGTATGACGGATTATGCTACACGTACAGAAAGTTAACCCAAAAGTTAGACGACTCCAAGAAATTGTGATATATTCACACCAATTTATCACGATAATTTAAATTTTCAGAAAGCTCGCCTACTAACTCTCAGTCACTCTCAAACTCTTTCCACCCTCTCACTCTCTCTTTCACCGAGATGTTGACTGACTTTCACTTTCCCCCCCTCTCTCTCTGTGTGTATTTGTAACGGTCCACCTCCCGAAACCCTGCCAGCATAAAGGATTCGTGAGAAGATCATTAATAGAATGATATAAAAGCAAATTAAACCAAAACCCTCATTAACATATCACATATCTCTCATATGAAAACATCATAACATAACAATTAAGTATATACATCCCTTCAAGGAATAAGGGTCTAACTAGCGTTAGCATTTCATCACAAAAGTCCCCAAGACCTTCTCTTTAAATGAGTTCTATACACATTTATCAACAAAAGATCAGCCCTTGCTATACTCGCCCCCTTAGCCTTATCTTGGTCTTTACCTAAAATAGTGGAAAATAAGAGTGACTCATAAGACTCAGCAAGTATATAGAAAGAACAAGAAATAGTTACGGTTGTACTTCCCTAGAACATCATGCAATATATTGAAACACACGCTAACCTCATACATATAAAAAGCACACAATCCATGCCATGTGCTTACATATCACGATACCTAGCCATAACATAAATGCATCAATACACACATAAGGTTATTGGGGTCCACATAAGATGCATACACTAGCGCCCAAGACTCTGCATACAAACCTGTTAGTAGCCAAGGACAGGCTACCAAATCAATAACATAAGCCCAAGACTCTCATACCACATCCACAATTAACATACCCATCACTATTGTCATTATGTGCCAAAGCACTCACAATCACATCACATCACGTCGAGCCCCTAGCTCGTATATCAAGATCCATATCGCATAATAATGGAAGCTACGCTTCCTTTCCATCATTACCCACAACCTCTCCATGCAATGTTACACATAAGAAATGTAATGGCTCTTACAACATTAACATAATGGCAAGGCCCCCATAAGCCAAGCATCAGACCATGCTACGTCCATCTAAGAATTCACACACAAGCGAATGCTCTAAATACATATGTTCGCCTATCATACACAAGTTAGCACTCAACAAGCCAACTGTGTCATGCCAATACTCATGCCCACAACATATACAAAGCATGACCCCCAATGAATGCACCCCATGGCCCAACATCATCATGCGAAGCAATATAGTAACATAACGCAATGCAATAAAACAATAAGAAGAATTACACAACCAACCATCTGGAACATATCCCTTTAGGGTACACCATCATTCCACAAAGAAATGTAGGGAGGAAAAGCCCTACTTGGCCAGTGAATACAAAATACATCAATAATGCTCAAGAAAACCCTTCTAACCTCTCAAGGAACTATATCTAGAAGCATTATCATTTATTCTATAAATGTCTCTCATCATACTCCAATCATACACCAAAGAAAGTTATTTATCTCCCAAAAATTAGATCAAGGCAGATTGCCCAAAATAGAAGAACTCCATATTCTAGGCCAAGATTGGCAGGGTTGCCATGACTTCAAAACATAATCAAATGATCCAAGATATGTACCAAAACAAATCTTAAGAAGTCTAGTTTATGAGAAAAAATCATATTCCAATTTGGATAATACCACAGGAAGTTATGCTCAAAAAACTGAAGTGCTATCAGATTGAAATTGAAATCCTAGATTTCAAGGTGGTACTTCATAGGGCATCTATAGGCTCCATACTTCTCAAAATAACCCCAATCATATATTAAAACAAATCCTATCGAGTCTAGATTACAACGCAAAAAGCATATCTCAAATTGGATATAACCACAAAAAGTTATACCAAAAAAAGTACAACATGCGCAAGCTGCTAAGCAAAACGGGAAAGAATGGTTGACAGCTGTAGGCAACCTGTCAACCGTTTCTGCAAATGGTCGACAGTTACCTTGCTATCTATGGACCAAAATCAAGGAAAAATGCCCCAAACCATACCTAAGTGCAAGTTAACACCCAAAAACACTCACATAATCCACCCATTTTTCAGATAACACCTCACTTCTTATAGATTATAGGGTGGAATAGCCCCTATTTGAGGTTCCAAAACTCTCCAAAGAAGGCAACCAAGAGTGGAAGGATATTTACAAACATTTCTACATAGATATCAACATGGACTTAGTTTTGCATAGAGATTTTTAACTCCAATCTTCACTATACCAAATATAAAGAATGTAGAAGAGTTTAAAAGAAGTAGAACTTGCCTTTAAGAACTTTTCTTTTATGACTCCACTTGAAGAACAACCACCACAAAAGTATTACTTCACTCCACACCCCAAAATAGGAACCCAAGCAAGAGAAGAGAAGAAACTACCTTCACCTTGCACAATCTCTCTTGGAACACCAAAATCAAGAGAAGAAGAAGAAGAGGAATTGAGAACCAACCCCTAGTCCTCCTTTGCTCTCACTCTCGATCACCTTCTCTTTTTTTCTTCTCTTTTTTCCTTTCTTTTCCACTTATATGCATAACCCAACTCTCTCACACACACACACACATATATATATATATAAAATACATCCTTAATTACCAATATGTCCTTAATGCATAATAACTTAAATGCAAAATGCTTATATGCAAATAATAGCTTGGCTTGAATTAAATACCACAAACTCTTCAAATAATAGCCACCCTCATACCTTGCATATAATTGAGGGTCCCACTTTCTCTATGGTCAAACCTTTGACTTTTCCCACATTTCCACTTCCTTTGCACATGGCCCAAGACATCACGTATCATTCCTCAAAATTATTACTCTAATAAAAGAAATATTCTATCTCCATGATAATATCACCCGAGCAACTTAAACCCAAATTCGGGTCATTACAGTATCACTCTCTCACCTCACTGATAAGAAACCCACTTCCAATCATCACCTAAATCCTCACATTTTAGAAACCCATCTGATCTGTTTCACTCTCACCTTACTCTCTCTCTCTCACTGAGACATTGTCTTTCCCTTTCACTCTCACTTTTGCACTCTCTATATCACTCTCCCACCTCCGAAATTCGAAACCCACTTCCGGTTACCTATCTCCTCACCTCTCAAAAACTCACGTACAACCTTTCTATATCACCTACAAC
This sequence comes from Diospyros kaki, assembly GCA_036245055.1. Lineage (NCBI taxonomy): Eukaryota > Viridiplantae > Streptophyta > Magnoliopsida > Ericales > Ebenaceae > Diospyros > Diospyros kaki. The sequence goes on from BSEG01000010.1 coordinate 20,623,062, forward strand.
GTGAAGACTCGGAAACCCACTTCGTCAATCTCTCATAGCAGCAATAGGTCCCCATCTAACTACGGTTCCTAATCTCCACTGGTACTTGGCCTTACATTGTCCAAATACGTATTCACTATGTATTTGTTTAGATTTGCTGATTGCTTGTTGAATATGAATCTTTGTTAGTTACATCGTCCAAATCTTTTTTGGTTTGTAGTTACTGGGATATTTCTTTCTTTTGCTATGGTCTCTCAACTATAACATTAGTTTTAATTTTTTTTTTTTAGATCTCATGTTGCATTCTATATACAATCAGTTTTCTTTTCATTTTTTTGATAGGTTGCTTTGTGTATTTCTAAGGTTATTGGAAATTACAAGAACTTGAAGATTTATGGTTTATGTCATAATGATTTTTTTTTAAATAATTCTAAAGATTCACAGTCAAACGTTTATATTTAGTTGATCAATTTTTTAAAAAAATTATTTTCAAGAAGATTCACAGCCAATAATAATAATATATATTAAAAACTAAAAACAAAATTGATATTATGGAGAATGAACAATGATACGTGAGATAGGATGAAATTATAATGAAATTAAGAATCAAAATTGTCTCAATATATTGTTGGGGTTAATGAAGGGATTAATATGGTTTATAACAAGTGGCATCATAGGATTATTTCTAAGTTTTATTGACACATTTATTTTCTATTTTTTAACATATTTTTTTCAGTCTCATGTAATGTTTAATCATATTTTTTTTACATATTTTACTTGCATATAAATGGGAGGATATTAACAATGTTAAAACATTTCAGGTATAATTATTTTAGAAAATCATATTTTCAAATTTGATTGTTTTAATTAAGATGACTTCTAATTTGGAATTGGGTGAAGTTTCAATCAACTCTTCTACCTCTCATCAAGGAATAATGTGTGAGCATAGTGTACCTGTTTGGTGTTATACATCATGGACTAAATCTAATCCTGGAAGGAAATTCTTACAATGTTTATTTTGGAAGTAAGTTATCTTATAAATGAAAAAACTTTTAATTAACATGGAATTGATTGTTGGATGGTTTTGGTGGACAAGATAAGGATTGCAAATGGTTTCAATGGATCAATGATGAACGTACAAGTCATGAGAAAGCATTATTTGGAGCTTTGCCAGATAAGTTCAAACGTAACATAGAAGAAATAGTTGAAAATGAGAGAATACTTCAAAAACAAGCGAGCCTTCCTAAAGAAAAGGCCTTAAGGAGAAAATAAAAAATACTAAAGTTTAAGAAAGACCATCGGTGTATAATGGAAGAAAACTTTCAATTGAAAATGAAGCTCCAAGAGTATAAGATGAAAAATGTTAAGTTTGTTAGGGGTCTAATAGTGTTAGGATTGAGTTATTTTCTGTTGATTGTATGGCTGATGAAAAATGATGATAGTAAATTTAGGTATTTGACTTTAGTGTAATAAGTGTATAAACAAGTATCAAACATAACAGTACGTTTGCTAATTATGTATATAATCAATTTAATCACTCGCTTTTTTATTCGTTATTAAGTATGCAAGTTACTTTTACAAAATTCGTAGTGGTCATCTTGAATTATGTTTTAGCAATTATGCATATTTTCAAGTGGAATACGCGTTGGATGCAAAGTTTGAGGACCTAAAGATATTCGAAGACTTAACGTGTAATATCCCAAGAGCCTAGAGAATGGTACTATATATTGAGGATAAGTAAAGAATGAAACAACACCAGCTGGATACTTTTTGAGCTAAATGTAACTAAAGAACTCCGGGGTTAAACGTGTTTGAGCTAGGGAAGCTCAAGGATAGGTAACCTCCTGGGAAGTTTGCGTAGGCCCATCAAGGTAAGTTATTCCAGTCATTCCTATCGCTCGATGTGACATATTACAGGTGATATCAGAGCTGACCCTTGGAGAAGGCGGTTTAATAAGGGCGGGAAATGGCGTTGGGGTGCGAGGGCCTGAGTTAGGAGAGGCTCCTGACAAGTTTCTAGGATGACAGCCTTCAAAGGGGAGAAGAGCCGAGACCAGTTGTAAGGTCGCATGACAAGGCGTTATGTGCTCAAGGGGGGAGAATGTAACACCCCAAATTTTTCAGACGTGTTATAACTTAGGATTTCGGGAATATAAAAATTTTTCATACCACAATCGCTGCCATACATCACACAAATTCCCAAAAACTCTAATTTTCACCTTCTCAGCTTAATAAACTCAATAATCGAATAGCTAAAACATGTGTTAAAATTTCAAATGCAGAAGCTAAATCAAACTTGATATGGTTCACAACCATAATGCTTTATTTATCATGAATAAAATCATTAAAGACGTCTACAAAATGTTTTATATGGACATCATCTCTCGCAAGTGATAACTAAACGTCTTAAACATATCCAAAACATACATAGGTTCGCACATAAACATAGATATGCTAAACATGCTACAGGCAGCAATTTAAGCTTATTCTTCAACTACCTCTTTTCCCTTAGTGTTGCTTGTCGAACCTGGAACGTTTGAATATTCCAGAGACATAGTCCAATTAAAAGATGAATCTTCTAGTGAGAAACTCCAAAAACAATTTATATCAGTGTATGAACAAGTATAAAACGTATGAGAAAAATATCGAGGACTACTCCGAAGTGCCTCGTGAACATGTCAGTCTCTTCCAACGAGAGCTTTCTCAATGGCGTACTCATAGCGCCTCTTGGGAGGCCCCTAACTATGTTACCTTAGCCCGACTTCATAGAACTCACGCAAACACCACATCTGCTGTCCCTTAGGCTCACGGTCTTTCCCATGAGAGCTTTCTCGATGGCGCACGCATAGCGCCTCTCGAGGGATATCTGACTTTTTTCCTCAGCCAACAACAAATAGGTACAGTAGTATGGCCACACAAATTTTATAAATGCAACAGTTAAAAAGTCAATACCATATATTTTTTAGAAAAATACATTCCATATATGTAACATGATTTCACATAAGAGAACGTACAAGAACTTCACAAAACATGTTTCATACAATAGAAGTTTGTCATAAGAGAACAAAAAATATGATTTGGAGTATAGAAGTCTCACATTGATGGTTTATCTCTTGGAAGATACAATTTCACAACAAACGGCCTAGGTTTCTGTAGAAAACACACGTTTCGATAAACTTAAACTCAAATATTTTTATATAGGGTTGAAGGCTATTAAATTAGGGACAAAAATTGAAAATTTGAAGCAAAATGGGCCCCTCACACGTCCTCACACACCCTGAGAATGTAGGTGTAATACCCAGGAAGTTATTAAGAGTATAAATGATTTTTAAGGAAGGGTATAAATGGTATTAGCAAAAGAATAAGGCTATATGGCACATTAACGCAGTTTTAGACGATCAAATCTGTCGGAGGGAGTAACCCGAACCTTAGATAGCTAAAGATAATTGTACAGTATCGACGAGCGATTTAAACTATGATTTTTAGTGATGAAATAAATTGAATCAGGAATAGTTTTTGATACAGCTGTCGACCGGGCTGAGAAAATCGAATCGGCGTAGGAGATATCCGAAAAGTCAACGGAACATGTCAGGGACTAATATTTAATGTGTAGAACAACCCTTAAGAAATTTTGGGTTAAATCAAATGGATTTAAGGTCAATTTGACCAGTCGGGCCTAAGTGTAATTTTTTAAATTTGCTCGAGGGAGGTCAAAACGGTAATTTTTTAGAAATTTCAAGTATAAAATGAATAATAAAAGGTTTGAGGGACTTCGTGGTATAGTTGAATTCATCAGGGGTATCATGGAAAGGGAGGAAATGTCATTAGAAGAAAGTAGGGGGCTAAAGTGCAAATTAGCAAAATTGCACAGTGTGAACACAAACTAAAGTCGGCCGCCACAAAAGCCACGCACATGAAGGCCGATCTCGGCGATGGGATGGCCGGGGAGGACCTGGGGGAGGTCGTATATGGCCGAAAGATGCTTGATGGCCAAGGATTGGCCACTGATTAGCCGGATTTCAGTCGGAAATCGACTATATAAAACCTAGGGTTTAGCCAAAATTTGACACTCAAATTACTCACGAATGAGGATGAATCGAGGAGAGTGGTTAGGGGTTTTTTGATCCTTGTGAGAATGGGAGAAAATCTGGAGAATTTGGCAAGGTTTGGTGTTCGTTTGAGGCTATTTTGGAGCTCGACCGAGGACGGGTGGCGGACCGCCGCGAGCCGCCTGCAACTGTCGATTTGGCAGCCTTTTTGGCATCCTTTCGGCCGGAAAATGGCACCATTGTGATCGACATTGAGTGGGCTTGAAGGGGGTATGCTCAGATCGGTCATCGGAGGGGTCGTCGCCGGCCAGTCTTGAGGAAGAAGACGATAGCGTGGCTGCACGCGCCAGCTTTCACGCGCAGCCACGTGCAGGGCGCGTGAGAGCGCGTGTAATGGGGCATTTTGGTAATTTTAATTCCAATATTTTTATTTAATTATTTTAGGAATTATTGTGTTGAAAAATTTTGAAAAATATCTGAGGAGATAATTATTTTGGAATTACTGAGGTGAAAAATGGGAGAAAAATAGAGAAAATTATGGAAAAATTGAGGAAAATGGATCTTAATGCTTCCTTAATTAAATATGATGTTTAGGATGTGTTGTGGATCGAGGTTGAGTATAAGCTCAAGTATTTGGGATTTGGCATGCAAATCGAGGTGTTGCACAAGGACCGAGGCGATCTGATTACGTTCGAGGTGAGTGGTTTGTCTCTAGTTTTACCCTTGTTTTGGGAATGTATTGGTAAGTGTGTAGTGTGCTCGGGTGAGCGGTCTCACTAGAACTCGGGATGCTATGCTTATGCGTTTTACTTATGTATATATGACATCATTTGCATATTGATCATGAGATGTATTACATCAATTGTTTTTACTTATAAAAGAGTCAGTGCATGGCATGTGATTTTCATATCATCGGAGTATTGATATTCGTGTCAATGTTATTTCTGTGTGGGACGGGATGGGGTCTACTTAAGAATGAGACAAGGTTAATCCTGGTGATCGGGTGACACGATAGGGCACTCGGGGCTTGTGCTAGTAATCGGGTGACACGGTAGGGCATCCGGGGCCAGTGATCGAGTGACACGATAGGACACTCGAGGATTAAGTATGTCGCGGCAAAGTCAACCCCAACGGTGTGTAAAGTGGTGTTCTCCACGGAAGGTTGAGTATGTTAGGGAGATTTTTCAAGTTAGACGTGTCTTGCATATTTTCGTTTGTCTGAGTATGACATGCTCGTGTGTCTCTCATGCATTGTATAAACTGTTTTATGCCGTCACTTAGATGTTTATCATTTAACTTGGGCTATGCCCCTGGAACGTTTAATGTTCCAGTCAGGGACTGCTGCGAGGGCAAGGATGTGGCCGGTTGAGGGCCAATGGTGCTTAGTTTGTTAAGTCGTTGTAACGTTTGGAGGTTTTAATATACTTTTCAGGTTGTAAATGAACAGTTGTATAATAGCGATTTTATCATTTGATCTGTATTACGTATTTTTCTATGGAAATACAATGTAAGAACTATGGTGTTTTGATATTAATGTATCCCCTACGTTGTATTAACACTCGTTTAGTTTAAGACTATTGATCTTGATAGTTAAACGGGCAAGACTGGGGTTCTCGGGGTTTGTATCTGCATGAGAAGATTGTTCTTGACACATCGCGCGTGTCGAGCTTGGAGGAAAAAAAAAGAAAAGAAATCTCGAGAATACCCTTATAGTGGCACGCCTGGTAAGACGGGGTGTTACAGTAGGCCACGCGCCTTCACGCGCAGCCACTTCCCAATGTGTGTATCTCACGTGCAACTCACCAGTTTCGGACAACTTCACCTCGTTTTGGTTTTTCGGTCATAACTTCCTCATTTGAACTCCGATTCGACCCCTGTTTGAACCTACACGACCCTCTCTTCTCCCTCTACAGGATTATAAAATAAAAAAAAGACTTATCTAGCCTTTTTTTTTTTTTACTGATTTTGGCGAACTTCGGCGAAGACACGCAACTCCGACGAGCCTTGTTTTCCCCGTTTCTCTGCCGATTTCTTCCCTTCTTCTTGTAGAATTTCCTCTCCTCTCTCAAAAGTAGATCTCCACTTTAGAATCCCTCAAAACTCAAACTCATTTGGACCCCATGGCCTTATTTATAGATTTTTTGAACCAATCACATAGTGCCACTTGTCACAAGATAAGCCTTGGACTCCAAAGACTCAAAGCTATAATTGAATGGGTTTTCAAATCCAAAGGTAGAATGGATTTAATTTTAAAATCCAAACCTAATACCCCAAACTTCTTCTAAATGATATTTTGACCCTTATTTCAAGTTCTCAAACTTTAATACTTTATCACATGAACTCCTAATTTCATCCTTATTCCGTTTGGATAATTCTTTAATTACAATTACACTCTCAAATATCAAATTAATTCTCATCGAGACACTTAAAATCCAAAATTACTCCATAAGTATGATTTCTTCACAGGACCTTTGTTTCATCTCGAAACTATCTCAGGGTTTCTTTATTTACAAAATTAAAGCCTCCTCAGGATTCCGTGAATTTCCCAAAAGCCCCTTACCATCATTCGATCTTTTAGGCTAACCCTTAACTGTACCGAAAAACGGTATCTGATTTGATTTCTTTCAGCGTCATAAATCTCACCTCGAGATGCTTGTCAAATTAGATATACTTTTGTCCTTAGGTATCTAAGCTCCAGGGCACTCTTTGCAACTAATTAGGTCACTTGTTGCCAATTTTTTAATATTTGAAACTCACTTAAAAATACGTGACAATCTTACAAAAATATAGGGTATTACAAAGAATCTAATACCCCAAGAGCCTAAAGAAGGGTAATATATATCGAGGATAAGTAAGGAAGGAAACAACACCAGCTGGATACCCTTTGAGCTAAATGTAGGCAAAGAACTCTTGGGTTAAGCGTGCTTGAGCTAGGGGAACTCAAGAATGGGTGACCCTCTGAGAAGTTCGCGTAGGCCTATCACGGTAAATTGTTCTGGTCCTTCATATCGCTCGATGTGGGATGTTACACAACGTGTACAAAGGAATGTGCACAAAAAATGGGTAGTTGTTGATGTGTTTGTGGCCAATATTTGCTTATGAAGCACCTGTGCATGCTGAAATACTTTACTAATTTTATGAGTTTGTAAGTTTTGGGTTAATCCCATCAAAGTTTCAACTCAAAAACACGTGGAGTCAATCTTGTAGCTTTCAACCATATTAATGATTCAAGAAAACCAGAAAACCATCATGTTGTCTAGCTCAAACACAAATTTTTATTGTGATTCAAGAGTTACCAAGAAACCACATATTTAAGTATACTGCCTTCTCTATTGCAATTTCTATTTTCACAAATATGAATACACTTCAACTAGAACATAATAGGATTCAGGCAAATTATAAGGGAATATTGAGGAAATGAACACACTTCAACAAGGCAATGGGTACTGGTCTTAGAGTTGGGCAGTTGGGCATCCAACATTCTTGTGTTCAAGAAAAATACCTTCATGTTCTGATTAATCATATATAGATCATGGGTTAAGTTGTAATGGCTGTAACAAATGAAGTACCTGAACTAAGCTCAACTTCAAAGTATAGAAAGAATAACAAATTACTGCCAAAAGCCTTTACTTGCAGAACTTAGAACATGTATATTTTGTTCATTTCTCAAGTATGGTTACACACTACGAAGCCTACGCTGGGGGAACTAATAAAATTTACTAAACAAAAATTGCCCCCCCCCTCAAACCACCTTCCTTCCAGCCCCCAAAAGCATAAGAAAAAAAAAAGAAAAAAAAATATATCCACCAAACAAAAGAAATAAGAATAAAACAAATTCAATATATTCATAAGCAAAAAGATGAATATACATAAGCAGAAATTTCGTATATTCATATGCAATAACATCTCTAAATTCTAGGAATGCGAAAATCCATTGAAATACACCATCACTCATAAAGCTAAAATCACAGCCTCTAGCTATCCTAATCACATGATCACCACATAAGATAGCTACCAACGATACCAAAATCCACAATAACATCTCTCGGTGCAACATGTTCAGTAGAACATCCACCCAAGACAACAAACAACACTACTTACCAATTGAAAACTTCAAACCATCTACATCAAGTAAGCCCTGCAAAAAAAAAGAAATAAATAAAGAATAAAATTTAAAATCTACATGGAGTAAGCCTAGCTGTCTATGCTTAACTAACACCATACTATACCAAAAATAGAGATATTGGAGATCTAGGATGAGATCTACTTTAAGTGGTAAAAATAGTTTCTAAAAAATAAAATCTAATTATATGTTCATATAATTATAGAATTGAGGTACATTGGCATAAGCCTTATAATCTCAAAAATCTGGTGGGTTGTCATCGGGCTATCGATGGAGCAAGTACACTGGCATAAATTGCGATGTCGTGTTAAATGTAGGCACCATAGGCACTCAATGAGTAGCATTCCAAGTATAATATTGAACAACCTGCAACGAAAGAGATTAGATGCAAATAGATGCATGCAAGAATAAGATATAACCTATAATATAAAAAAATATATATAAAATCCAAGTTATATTAGTAGCCTAATCTTATCCTACTACTTACCATCATTTGCTCTGAGTAGGTTATTGGTGGAAGCGTGTGACATTGTGCATCTTGTGGAAAATCTTGATTGAATGCTTGAACATCTTGAACAATGTTTTGCCTCGGGCTCCAACCTTTGCTTGATTTCGAGGATCACATCAAACGAAAGTAACAACCATTACAAGAAGGAATTTAAGTACATAATCAATTTGATGTAAGTAAAAAATATAAAAAATATACCCTCGCTTTCTTGGTACTTGTTTCCAATGGGCCCTTCTTGTGAACCTTCCTAGGGGCTCCCTTTGTCTAGGAGCATCTCAGATCCATTATTTGCCCGCTAGAAGCTATTGCTCCCTCTCCACAATCAGGGAGTTGTTCTTGCACATTTTTTCAACTTATATATTACTAACATAGCTTGGCTTCGCATTAGATATGCTCAATTCATTCATTTGAGATTGGATCCATTCCATGGTTGTCAGGGTTTGTTCTTCATCGTTTGCTACTAAGTTGGCTACCTTAGCAAACTCACTGCACAGTTCATCGTATCTTAACTGGCTAGGCGTACTAATCCAACCATTGTAATTCATTTTAACCCTCATGTAGGATCTACTAACATCTCTCCTCTATCGTCGTAAGATATACCTCTCAAGAATTGATTTGACACCATTTTGGATCAATATTGTCACAATATGTCTACAAATTATTCCCTTAAACTCAAACATGTGACAGCTGCAAACAACATCACATTTATCGTTCTCAAAAATAATTAAATATTTTTTTCCTTTACTCTATTATCAAATGTGATATCTTCTCGTAACTTGTACGTCGTACCCAGCGGTCCCTCTTCGATAAACACAATCGCGTAATACATCTTCCCAGTGAACTCTTCTTGAAACTCCTTGAATTTTGCAATTGAGTAGACTTCCTGAAATTGTTTCTGCATGGGATACTTTGAGGCACATGGGACCATATGAGAAAATGACCTAACATCGGCCTAAAACTCTTTTTCTACCTTACACCTCATTACCCGCTCATATTGTTCAACAAATTGTCTCAATGAGGTTTTCGAGTGTACATATCCATTGAAGAATGTGTTCATACCCTCACTTCGTTGCATTGTTGGCATCCTTGCCCAAAAATTTGTTTTCAAGAAACATGGGACCCATCGTCCTCTTTCTCTATAAAGTCTATACAACCAATTGTTGTCATACAATGCATATTGCTCAATCATTGAATTCCAAGCTTGCTCGAATTCTCCAAGACTCTATGATTCATACACTGCGTCATGTACAATTGAAAGAATATATGCCTTGCAGTCATGGTTCTCAAATTTTTTAGGCAACTTCTTTAATATATGCCACAAGCACCATCTATGCTTCGTGTTAGGGAAGACTATCTCAATAGCATTTTACATGGCCCTATCTTGATCAATGATTATTCCTGCAAGGGCCTGATCCTCCATTCACTCAAGCCATGTCCTAAAAAGCCACACGAAAGTCTTGGTGTCTTCATTGGAAATTATATCACATCCAAGCAGTGTCAACTATCCGTGGTGATTTACACCAACAAATGGAGCAAAGGGCATGTTATACCTATTTGTTAGGTATGTGATGTCAAATGTGACAACATCATTGAATTCCTTGAATGTTTGTCTACACCTATTATCAGCCTAAAAGACATTCTTCAATCAACACTCTTCACCCAAATCCATTCTAAAGTAAAAACCCAGACAAAAGACTTGCATCTTCGAAAAGTAAGCTTGAATAGCAGCAACATCTCCTTCCCCAAGTCTTAACTTCCTCACTTGATTAATATAATTCTTGCAATCCTTTTCCACAAATGTTAGGTTCTCATATCCACCTGCTTCAACAATAACTGAGTTAAAACTTTTGTGTAATGGAATTCCAGCTATGTCATTCACTTGAAGCTGTCGTTTCACATGTTCACTTAATTGCATGTTGCATCGATATAACCTAGACTTGATTGGACTTGTTTTATGGTTATGCTGAAGATGGACCATGCTCATTCTCTATGTCCCTAAAACATCTGAATATGCTATCATCCTAGCTTTACACCCTAACTGCATTGTTGGTTGAGGTTCTAGGAGGTGGTAGCTTTAATATTTCTTTTGCCTTCTCGGCAACATGCATATCCCACATATCTTAACAGACCATCATCTCCCTTTTTCGAACTCCTTCTTTTAACAGGAAAACCCATACGATAAGTATATCTTTTATAAAATTCAAAAACTTCCTTCTCATCATTAAACTTCATTCCAACCATAGGGATAAGCTCACTATCTTCTTCTAGCAGTTCGTTGTTTAATGCAGGACATTCATCATCTTCAATAATTTACTCATTATCAACCAAAGTTTCCTCATTATCTTCAAATGATTCTGCAAGCACAATATGATTTTCTGAATCAAAACAGGGTACAATAATATGATAATATAATGTTAGATTTATAATTTGCATTATACACATACATTCCTTTAGCAAGCTTGTTTTATATGGTTGTAGTTTGAGAAATATGTGCCAAATTTAGGAAAAAAATCAAACATACCTATGTCACTCGTTGTTGGTTTCCTTGATCTTCTAAAATATAATTGCTTATCAACAATAAAATCTAAAAAATGATAGCAATTGAACGCAAAATTTGGCCAGTAACATCACTTATCCATCAAGACTATAACTGAACCATAGACGCATCATGTACTGATGTAATGCTCTAATTATTTCCACAAATCTCTACTATGACAAATAAAAACCACATTACCAAAAACAAAGATGAACAAGGCCCAAATTCAAGAACTTGCCAAGAGAAGCTTGTGTGTTGTAAGATTAACCTAGTTTTTAAAACATGGATTCCAATTTCTAAAAGCCTTAAGAACAAAATTGCAACTGGATGCATGAACATAACATTCATAAGAAAGATAACCAAAATGCTATATCTCTAGAAAATAACAAGGAAATAAACACCCAAACTCCTTATCATCACAGTAAATTATGAGGTGATTCTTTTAAAACAAAGAACCAAATGTACTTGAAAATGGGTAAACCTGCTTGATGGTTATGAGAGTATAGGAGGACTGTAGACTTAAAGTCTAAGCATGAAAAGACTAGGGCACATTGGTCATAAGAGAGCTATTAGCGTTAATCATGTTAGGCATAATGGATTTGTTTAGGTTTGTAACCTAGAAGGCGAAATGAATCATGTAACCTAGAGTCTAAGCATGTTTTATTGTACGTCTCCACAGAGCATCCTATATCACATCAGGAATCAAAAGGGAGTCTGACATCATACCAAAAGATCTGCTGGACCAATATTCAAAAGGAGATTGTCTTGAAAATATATTTTAAAAATAAGAGTGAGTCTTGTGGACTCGCGAGTATAAGGTATGTCATGCCTACTATGAGAGTATGCAATAAAAATGCTAGGAATCATTATCATGGATACAATAACATAATGGCAGTATGAACAACGAGAATATATATCATAAGTTTAAATAATTTTGGGTTTAAAGGAAAAACATAGTGTAGGAAAAGTAAGTGCCTAGAGACAACCCCCATAAGTTGCTCACCTAACCACCTGAGTCTCATATACTTTTTATATGCAATGCATGCACTGGATCTGAGGACACACTAGTAGAAACTAGTCTAATGCCTATACACACATGCACACAAGTACATATACTGGCACATACATCATCATCACATTATAATACCATCATAGCCCACGTCATGGTAGTGTTGAAACATACTATCCGTGTCTCTCATGGCCTTGGCATGCCAAGCCTCACAGTACCATGATCTTTTCCTACTGTGAGTCACCAGGGAATCTATTAAATAGTCCTCTAATAATAATGCAAATGATACCTTACTTAATGCACAAATCATAACCATTTATCATTTCATGCGGTGCCTAAAATACACCATATCATTCAATATTTCACATTCTCAAGATAAGAAATTAGTTAGGGTATATTTCTGCTTATGCCTTTCCCAGTAGGATAAAAATATTTCATGCAATTTGGAAACATTTAAAAGTGTTTTTCTGTGAGCATATAAAAATCATGTATAAGTTATGCATAGAACAATATATATACGTGCATAAAATAAGGTAAACATAACATATCATGTCTACTTGCCTGAGAAATAATAGCTCAAGTCTGAGTTTGGGAAGAAAATCAAGCAAAATCCTAGAAATCCAAGCCTATAATAAATAGAATGGGGTGGTCACATTTGGGTAATAAAGTAGCGGCGTAATAAGAATTACTGAAATTCCTAACCATTGCCTAACACCCTGAATCAGTTATTTTATACCTTGGCCCGCACAATATTTGAATTTGGGGCAATGGAATTTATCGACCTTAGCCATCAACTACGTCATCATGCCTCGCCTTACATGTTACGTTTAAGTTACACATCCACTTATAGGTTGTAATAAAATAATATATATATATATATTTCTATATTCACCCCATAAATTAGATTTCTGTTAATATAGATAATATTTTTAAAGTTTCTCTTTTTCAAAATACATATATATATTTATATTTATAACTCAATTGATAAATTTATAAAAATATAATAATTAATTAATTAGTAATTTAATAAATGGCTGAAAAGAAATGATTTGCAATGTACTAGCCTCAGAAAAAAATGAATCTATTACAAATCAGGATTCGGGATAAACCCAAGTCATCATCATAGGCTAGCCTAGAACGCACTCGGGATCAGTCTTGCTCAGCCTCGAGTCATCTAATAGGGCTTTGTCCTTAGAACTCCGATCAATAAAATGACTCGCCAGTCACATCGTCAATTCGAATAGAGTTAAGGAGAACCCAAATTAGACTGACGTCGATATCCTGAGTATGACCAACCTAACCAATTCATCCTAGGTTCACAGACAAGCAACAAGAAGGGAAAACAAGTTGAGTGGGCCAGCACATGGGCTGCCACAACTGGGTCAAACTCCAACACATTGGGTCATTCTATAACCCAATCGAGCCCTCCTATCCTAGGCTAAAACCTTACTCGACCTGCCCAACCCCAAAAGCCCTCTTTTTTTTTCTTTTCTTTTTTTTTTCTTCTTTTTTTTTTCTTTCTTCTCAATATTCAGCCACCGTCGACGATTGCCGTCGGATGGCGAAATACGACCAACCAGCATACCGATTCGAAACCCTCACTACTAAGATCAACATATCTCAAAATGAGAACCATCAAACAACTGAATTTTTACAGATCTAGAATTTAATTTTTGCAATATAGTGATAAAATCTGGCCGTCCGCGACCGTCGAGCATTTTTTTGACGATTGGAGGCTACCACGAGGTGCGCAGCACCTAGGCGACCATCATACCCGAAAATAACAAAGATCGGACAGCTAGATTTTCATAGATCTAAGATTAAATTTTTGGCCAAAAGGAACAAAACCCACTGCCAACGTCGCCAACCACCGTGGCCAACGATTTTCGACGACCTAAGACCGCCATCCAACCCCCTCGAGCAATCCGACCAACATATCCCAAAACCAACAAAATCCAACGATCAGATCTCCGTAGATCTTACCTTAAACAACCGGACAAAACTCACATCGCGCCTATACATACATCTTGCGAAACAACGACCAAACCAATAAAAATCAAAGCAAAACACTTACCTCCTTATAGATCGGGGGTGCTTAAACAGTGGAAGTGAATTCAGATCGAAGATCGAACGGCCAGATCGAGAGAAATAAGCGAAAATCCGAGAAAGAACGAGAGAGAAAGAGGGAGAGAAGATGATTTCGGGGGGAGGGCTACCCGTGGGCCTCCCCATTTCCTTTTATATTTTCTTTTCTTTTTTTGATTTTTTTATATAAATATAAAAATATTATTTTATTTATTTATTATTTATTTTTTTAGAATTAAATTATTAATACTATTATTATTATTTTTTTATTTTTTTTATTTTCTAGATCTTTACAAAATGTCCCTACATTTAAAATGTGTTGCATTATCATCTTTGAAAATGAATTTTTTTTTGTATGAGACATGTTATTTTATGTAGAAACAAACCTTATCTAAAGATATGTAGACTATGAAAATTGGTTTGTAAGTCAACTCTATCATATATATTTTGGAATGAGAAATTAGTATGTGACTATGTTACTGATACTTATTATTGTGGCTTAAAATGGTGTTCATACTGTATGGTTAGTATTGAACTATATTTTTTCAAAAGCTAGGATATGTTGCCTAACTTTTGGTACAAGAATCATTAAAAAAGAATTTTTCTACATTTACTTATGAAGTTTCCTATGAAACCTATTTGAACAATTTAAAACATAACACTAATATGATTCATTCTATTTTTCCAACTTTGGTATACATTTTATTAAAGTACAATAAAATTCCACATTACGGCTAAGGTAGCTAGTTCTTAGAAAACTTGGTTTCATGCCCATTTGGTATTTGTATAAAAAGATATGTCTAATTTAGTAAACAACTATGTAGTGCAATAGCTCAGTTAAATCAGATGACTTAAGAGTAAAGTTTAGGAAGTTCAAACCTTAAAAAAGACAAATGAGTTTTGTATATATTTTAGCTTATCGAGTGAGTTTTCTAAGGATGTAATTATCTCATGAAAATGTAGAGATTTGATTAGTTAAATACCTAATATACAAAAAGTGTCATAGTAAGAGCAAAACTATGAACAAACAATTTTGTATAATTTTTTGAATGGTTAAATGATGTCTTTTGAGGTTGATATTTTTATGCAAGGTCACCTTATGAGCATTCTAGTTTGGAAATTTTTTTAATTATTTGGATATTTTAAATATTTGACTTCGATGCAATATTAAACGACAATCATAAAGAAACACTCTAGGAGTCTTTTAAATCTATGGATGGGCTAAAGATGACTAAAAAAAATATATAAAATGATAATATCGTTCATGTTCAATCTAAACATGTTTAGACATGTTGAAACTCTTGTTTTTGCCCTTAATCATGATTTTAGAATAAATGTTTGTATTTTCAAATGAATAAAGGGTGAGACTCTCTAGTGATCAATGACATAAATGAAAGATTGATTACTTTAAGAAAGGGAGGGTGAATTAATCTCACCCAAAAAAATATTTACCTAGATGTAAAGAAGATAAGAATGTAGAACACAACTTTTAGAGTGAGTCAACTCCAACTAACTACTCCACTACCTTAACACATTTTTAAGAATTTTAATCAACTTACTATGAGGTACCTTTTGCAGGCTAAGATATAACATTTACATAATTTTAACAAGGTAAAATATGGACCTTTACAATCTATGTCTTTTTAGGTCTTCTTTCTTTGAAATAAGGTAAAGTATGACGTTTAGATCTAACTCTTTGAAACAAAAATACAAAGATATAGCTTGAAAGAGCTTTTGAGTTTTTTTATCAAGACTTCAATATATTATTTTTTAGATCAGCAAATATATATATATACATATCTTGTCTTGAAGCTCCTGGTATCTAAAGCTTTCTTTCTTCAATGTACCTGGCAATTTGTCTAATGGATAAAACTTTTAACCTGAAAACCTTTCATTTTTTGTCCATACCAATAGTTAGTATTAATTTTGAAGCTCAAGTATAGATAATTTTAATGAAAGAATGTTTAAACAACATTTTAATGAGGATTTGATTGTCTTAAAATAAAAAATAGTTTCTTTTAATACAGTCTCAATGATTATATTTTTCAAATTTCTGAGATTGTTAGTCGACTAAGGTTAAGTATTACTCGAGTGAGATCAGAGGCTACTCGAGTGGTTTTAGCATTTAGTCGATTAAGTGATTTATTACTCGATTACTGAATATTTTTACTCAATTAAGATTACTAGACATATATGTCATTACTCAAGTATTCAATTTTGATTACTCAACTAAAAGAAATAATCCTCGATTAAAACATGTCTTAGTCGATTAACTCTTTAACTACCTTACTACTTTAGGAATGTGTTATACGTATTTCCCGTATGCGCTAGACTCGCTCTGATGGGCCGGCCCGATCGCCTGGAAACAAGAAGGCCTAAACGACCTCACTGGGGGAGGTCGTTTTACTACCAAAAACCGAACTTGTAAAGCGACATCTGGCGAACCCCCAATACGCCTTCAAACGAGTCTGAAGCCATCTGCGAGCGAACTCTAGGGAGCGTCCTTCAGATCGCTGGACCATCGAGGTCGCTGGCCGAAAACGATCAGCTCGCATAAAGTGGTAAAAGCTGTTAAGGAGTCAGGGGTAGGGACCATCCACCACTACAGCCCATGCTCCTCGAAATGGAGACCCCACTTACGGTTTTGTACAGATGATAAGTACTGCTTGTCCCCATTACATCATCTTTTTATTTCTATATGATATCCAAATTGTAAAGGTCCCCTGGAAGATAAATAAGGGGCAGAAGTAACAAAAGGGACAAGAAGAATAATTAGAAGAACCGCCATTCTGAAGGAATAATCAGAGTGCGGGCGTGGAATAGGCATCGTTCTGGCCGAACCACGAGAAAATCGTTAAGTGTTCTTCATTAGTTTCCAAAAAAGCCTCTCTTCTTATCGTGATCCATAATCATTCAGTGCGGCCCAAAAACGAATCAGGCTCGACCGAAATTGAACGTCGACAGAATGTTACTCGATTATACATTTATGTTATTCGAGTAAAGAATTTCATCACTAGATTAAAAATCACTCTTAGTCGATTAACTTTTTAAGTACTTTATTA
Source organism: Diospyros kaki (assembly GCA_036245055.1). Taxonomy (NCBI): domain Eukaryota; kingdom Viridiplantae; phylum Streptophyta; class Magnoliopsida; order Ericales; family Ebenaceae; genus Diospyros; species Diospyros kaki. Next base: position 20,640,413 of record BSEG01000010.1, read on the forward strand.
ACCAAGAATTGTTACTCAAGTATAGATTATGTTACTCGATTAACAAATAACTCTTAGTCGATTAACTTTTTGAATACCTTACTACTTAAAAATATTACTTGATTATTCAAATATATTACTTGACTAGAAAAAAATATTACTAGATTAACAAATAACTCTTAGTCAATTAATTTTTGAGTTTCTTACTAAAGAATGTTACTCAAGTATTCGAAAATGTTACTCGACTAAAAAAAATATTTCTCTATTAACAAATAATTCTTAATTGATTAAAATTTTGATTACAGAGATAGTCAAGAAGCAATACTCGACTAACATAAATAATACTTGACTAAAATAAAGTTGTACTTGAGTAAATATTATGTTAATCGATTAATCAAGTATAATACTCTATTAACACTTTGTTTTCATATTTTATTTCAGTAGTTGGTATTTTTATTATCTTTAAGCATATGTTTATTATTTTGAAGCATATTGATGGAGATGAGATCGCGTTATCTTACTTGGACAAGTTCAATCGCAAGGTGGCAAAGAAATCATTTACTAAGTGAAAAACAACATTTTGTTCTTTTTATGTTTATTTTTGTCTTTTCGTAATTATGTTTAGAGTCGAGCCCAATTAAGGGCCTTCATATGTTTAGAGTTTTGATATTTAAATGTGTTTTCTGTCATTGTAAGGGTAGTTGAATGTTTTATTAAACTTTTGAAGAATTTCTCCTTTTCATCAATGTAGTTCGGTATTCATTCGGAATCAACAAATTGTATTTGAATTATTTCATTTATAGACGCTCCCGTTTGCATCACATATGTCTTGGGATAAGTATCAAAATCTAGAGTTCAACAATGAACTTGGTTAACTAAAAGAAAATAGGTTAAGGGATTCACAAGAGTAACTAAGGGGGAAAAATTTAGCAAGAAAAGTTGAATTAATTATAATTATTTCTTTTAGAAAAAAATTATCCCAGTTTTCTATTTAGTAACGCGCCGAGAGCAAAGGGTTGGAATTGTGATTATGCCCTTTGGGAGGGGTTAGAAATGGTGTGTGGCCTTCATTGTGGTTGCTCTAAGGGATTCATAATTGTGTCTGCGTTGCAAGCTGGTGGAATTCACCTTTTTTTCTGCACACAAGTTAGTATACACACAAAAAGTTTGGGACTTCCCATAGATGACATCAATTTGATGTGTGTAGAAACTTCACCAGATGAAATTTAAATATCTTTAGGTCGAGGTTCATTCCACCATGGTGTTTAATTGGATTTCTTTGATCAGGATGATGCTTCCCTTTTGCAAAACAATTGTTAGGATTGCGCCCTCACACCCCCCCCCCCCCGGTCCAAAAAAAAAAAGACCCTTTGATGCTTAAGTAAGAAAATATCGCAAATAGTGAAAAAAGATAGGTGATAGTGTTTAGTAATAGATGTTAATTGTGTGTGTGTTTTTTTTTCCTCCATGGTTGGGGATCTTTATATGGTGGTGCTGTTGAGATGCGAGGTAATACACATCTATATACATGTCTTCTTCTGGGTTAACTTTTTTAGAGGGATAAAGATCCTTTAGCCCCTAAGATTGCTATGATAGATATATGAATCCTTTTTAAAAAGATTGCACCAATTGTGATTGTTGAGGATGATCATTATCAGAAGTTTTTGTTGCTTGTTTGAATTATATCCCAAGATTGATGCTCCTTATGATTAGAGATGAGTTAAAATGTGATTCCTTTATTATCTTGAGTAGATTGCTGCTGGCTGATTAGATTAGAGGTCAAATCCCATTTTACCTCATGTGAGCCCATCGTTAAAGAAGTTACTGTGAGCATGGGGGGCATTGGCTAAATCCCCTTGGTAGTGTCAAGATGTAGATGTTGATGTGAGGCAAGGAATGACAGTCGGGGCACTCACTCAGTCCTACAGTTAGTTTTTTGGACGACTTGTACTTTCAGAGAATGAATGGGCCTGATGTGGGGTTTCCTTCGTTGTGGGTGATGTGTAATATGAGCCGACATCTTTGAGACTAGATAAAATTCGTTGAGTCAGCAGAGCCAATGCGAAGCTGAACTTTTAAGCATAGGTATAGCCCATTGGGAGACAACAGAAGAATATTAACACAAAAGTAGGTTAGCTGGAGGGACGTAATCTTTGATTTCTGCTTTATTTTCTTTTAATAGGAGAAGTGAGAGCCTAATAGGAGAAGTAAATGTTAATAGCCCAAAACTCTTAGCAACATAGATTCAAGCCTGTAAATGTTTAAAGGTCTGCTCTATGACTCTAATTCTAATTTTCCCATCTTCTTCTTCTTCTTCTTCTTCTTCTTCTTCTTCTTCAACCTCTCACTCTACACAGCTTTCTTTACACCTTCTTCCATGCCTTCCCTTTTGCCCCATATACCAAGTACTCTACACAATTTGAACTCTAGCTAGTAATGCAATTTTTGTTATCACTATCTTAATTCCAAATAAAAAAGAAACTTTTCATTAAAGTTTGGGGATAAAGGAAAGAAGGTAGCACAGTGATTGAAGCAACGAAAAAGAAGCTGCGAAGTCATTTTCTTGGGTGACGCGTAGGGGGTGAAGGTGGCGTCTTTTCAGCTGAGGTGGTGTGGGGGTCAGGCAGGCATGAAATGAAATTTTCTAGAAGTTGCAGTTAATGCGATAACTAGATGATCTTATTAATTGCTGTCGTGTCTAGAGGGCCTTGACCACCCCTCCCAAGTTCTCACTGCTCAGCGTAGGATGCGCGTTAGCGGTGGGTTTGGTACAAGAAAATGCTCTCATTTGTGAGAGAAAAAAAGGCCAACCTTTTCCTTAGCTATGTCCATGTCCATGTCCACGTCCACATCCATTGTCCAACCACTAAAGTTTGGTTTACAGGATAAACTCAACAAATCTTTCTCGGAACACTTCTCCTTAAATAAATTGTTAATTCTTTTTATGTGAATTAATTATAAAAAAAAATATTTTAATAGTATGAATTTTTGTTGATTTCTTTAGCACTACTATCATACATTTATTTAATTTCAATTATTGTCTCTCCCAACTGACCCACCCACCCCTTAATTATAGAGAGCTGCTATTTTCTCCTCTTTTTGTCTTTTCTCTAATTATAGAGAAAATAAAAAATAAAAGCACAACACTATCATTATACCATTGGGGTTTGAATCCTTTTGACATTTATTTCACAAGTAGATTTTATTTTCAGTTTTGTATTTAATTGTTTTATTTTGTATTTCTTTTTTCTAAATTGAAAATTAATTTCACGTGTTTGCAATATTTCTTTTTTTATTTTAAGGATGTGGCATAGCGCGGATAAGGGAAAATAAAAAGTGAAAAAAAAAAAAGATTCTAAACGACCAATGTTTGCATGTGATCGTGATCCCATCAGGCACCTTAATAACTACTTTGATTGGAAGGAAATCCACACCATCAATCATACCTCTGGCTACTCTCTCTCGCCCAAAGTCACAGTCACAGGGGATAATATCTCCAGATTTTATTACGAAATAAGAAGACGAATCCCCGGCATTTACACGGCAGCTTCGCAGCAGTAGCAATAGATTTTTTGCGAATTAAGGTTCTGATTCATCTGAAGATCGAGACACGCACAGAGAGACAGAGAGAGAGAGAGAGAGAGAGATTTGCGAAATGGGGGGTTCGTGGAGGAGGAAGCGAGTAGTAGTTGTAATTAGAGGATTGAAGACACTGCTCTTCCTAATCACCATGGCCCTGTCTTTCCTGCTCTTCTCTGCGCCAGTGCTCCTCGCACTCGCCGACGCCCTTCTGCCTTCCGCTCTACTACTGTCGCTCTCCCCACAAGCCCTTTCCCTAATTTCTTCTCACCTCACCAACTACGATTTCCGGATCTCACTCTTCGACATTCCTCTCCTCTCCCTCCTTCGATCAACCGTCATCCTATGTACGTAAGTCCTAATTAAAAGAAATAAACCAAACAAAAATTATGCATTCTCCATCTAATTTCAATTGAACTTTACATCGTTGCAGGCGTCTACGGTGTTTGCGACGGGCCGAGGTTGTCGGGGGGACTGTACTTGGGAATAGCGACGGCCTGTTCGGCGTCGTCGTTGGCGTTTGTGTCGCTGAAGGCTGCTTCGTTTGTGTTCAGTAGCGGCGGCTTCCGATCATTTCCAATCCCAGCCATGGAGGCGGCTTTGTTCGCGTGCTCGCTGGCGCTGGGCGTCGGCCACGTGGTTGTGGCCTACAGAACTAGTTGCAGAGAAAGGAGGAAGCTTCTGGTTTACAAGATTGACATTGAAGCTGTAACTGTAAGTAGAAAGAGTAGATTACTTTCTCGTTCCATCCTCTCTCTCTCTCTCTCTCTCTCTCTCTCGCTCTATATTATGTGCGTGTATATATAAGAAAATTCACCATCTACATTGTCAATCCAGCTATAAAGAAAACACTAGGCAAGTTATACCGCTGGGGAGTTTTTTTTTTTTTTTTTTTGGGGGGGGGGGGGGGAGGGGGTTTCGGGAATTAGAGGTTTTATCCCTTTTTTTAAAAAGATTTTTATGGCAACTGTTGTGACAATTGAGTAGTTGAGGTGGGAAACTCTTAGTATTAAGTGGTTGGCAAAGAAGAAGCTGAGGAGGATGGAATCCGCACTTCGAGTTTGAGGGAAGCTGTGCCCATTGATTCATCCCACTCCCCACCCTTAAAAACAAAACTAGAGATGATTTCCCATGCATATATTATGTGGTGAATAATAATAATACTAATACTATATAATTAATTAATGGGTATTCACTTAGCAAGCAAGCTGCCTGACGATGGATTGTTTGTTTTGTTTGCGCCATGTGAATTATGGGAGCAGGTGTCTATGTACCACAAATTCTTACAAGAAGGAAGACCAAGGCTCGAGCAACATAACCAAAGCTGATCCGTAGATCCATCCATTCCATGTGCATCCATCCCTACTTTCAGGTAACTTCATCTCTCTGTTGGCTTGGATGGCCTGGCCGCCCATGTTTCTTGAACCTAACTACAAAACACACTGGCTTTTACAACGAATGGGTCTGTTTTTCTACAGGTTTTTGTCCAAAAGGATATACATACATATATGTTTATCAACATACAGAGAGCGATCAGATCGTGTGCAGATATCATACATACATCATAGATTGTACAGTTCAAAGTTTTTGTATCACCATTGAGAAGAGATTATGAAGAGACCATACCACTTGTAGCATCTATACCCCATCCAACATGTACAGCTACAGCCATAAGTTCTCCTCCATTACAAAGAAAACTTTGGGTACCGTCAGGTTCATCATATAACGCAAATAACCGACTACTTCCTAATCAGGAATTTCAGTTCAAGTTCATAATTTCTTCACTGCAAACATTAAAAACATCTCATCCAATCCATTATGTTACGAAAGGCACGACAGATTTACCCGATCCATTCCATTATGAATGAGAGTGCCTATTATCAGGCAGTTCGAGTGAAGAATACACCATTAACATACACCAACCATGGCTCTCGGTACACTGCAGCATGTACACAGTAAGGTCCGCATCCAAGGTTAAGTGGCTTAAACTTAAAGGCTAAAGCATTTAAAAGAAGATTACATAAAACATTTAAAAGGGTCCATCTCTATGTTAATTCAAGTATACAAAGTCTGACAATTCAATCAGATTTGATCCCGCCCATGAATGTCCTTGGATCAGGGCAGTTCCCTGCAAATTGCGCCTGTGAGAAGTCAAATCCTGGGTTCTGCAATAGCAAGAGAAATATATCATTTCTTTAATGACAACATTGTATGTAATGTTGTTTCATCCAGCAAGATAAACAAATTTTAGACCAAAACTAAATCTAACATGCACATCTTTGAAAAGAAACTCGCATTCTGCAACCAAAACAAGATGTTGAGAAAATAACTAGGTTTAATTTACAGACAAAGAACAATTAGCTGTCCCATGAGGCTTCTCAACTACATAGACGGGTATTCAACTCAAATCAGCCTTCTTCAAACTGGGTCCAAGACTATGGATCATTTTTATCCATTCCACCCCTATGAAACACATAATTAATTCTCCTTTTGTTATCAAAATATTTAATTTTGCTATTACTGTTTTATATTTTTTCTGTAACTTGTAAGTCGCAGGTAGTTCTGTAAATTAAGTCCCTGGCTGTAAAAAGGGGTCACCAGATGGGGGACTGGTTCATCGGACATTTTATTGTCTAGATCATGCAATATGGGGTTCAAAAGGCCTATATTTTGGACCTTTACTTTAGTCATCATCTATAAATATGACATACTATATTCTGTGTGGACAAAGGAGGTCAGGGGTGAAGGCAACCTGATGAATGATAATGGTAAACACTGAAATAGTGCCAGGATGCCACAGGTATAGATAGGAGAAAATCTAAGCACGCGCAGAGAGAGAGAGAGAGAGAGAGCAAAAGCATTCTTATAGGATTAGTGGCAGTGGCCTCAGAAGGGTGATTTTATTTTTGATAGTTAAATGCTTAGCCACTAAGTCAGGTCAAGTTAAGCTCTCTAAATTGACAAATGGTTTACCCTTTGTGGCCCAACTAAAAGGGAGAGTTGGCATCTTCTCTGAGGAGTTGAGCTATAAATGGCTAATGCCTCCAGAGTCATATACCTTTTCTTTACAGACACAGGTGATAATGGTGGGTTGGACACAGGCCTATAAAAGGACCAGTTCTACCTGGGAACCAATCCAGTTTCGATCCATTTATTTAGGGTCTGGACTATATATATATATCCGATCACTTGGACCTGGTTTTAATTTTGATTACAGATTAACAGTTCGGATATGGTTTTATTAGTTCCGATCCAATTAGGATCTGGACCCATTTAAAATTAAATATAACACATATTATATATTATGCATAAAAAACAAAAATAATAATAATAAATATACATAATTAAAACAGATTGACTAGACCATCTCAAATACTCATTACAGGAAGCTGATTGTCATTGTCTCTCATATAAAACATGTCTCATTCAAAAGTTCAAACCCTAATGTATTGTTGCCCCTCTCTCTCAATCTCTCTATAATCTACAATTTACAACTTCTCATTCTACAATCTCTCTCACCTCTATTGATCTCTATCCATGATGATGAACTTCACTCTCTTTCTCTATATCGGTTATTGCAATGATGAACCTATACGGATCCAATCTCAATGAGGGCCAAACTTGATTTTGATCTATTATGGGTCTAGTATTATATATATATATAGTCATTCATTTATCCAGACTGAGTTTTGGATTCAATTACAAATATAATAAACAGTCTGGATATGAATTTGTTAGTTTCAACCTGACTAGGATCCATTTCAGGCTTGACACTGACTAAGGGCACATCCTTGCAGGGAATAGGTGATGCTCATCCAAAGTGACATGTCTTTCTCTCTCTATCCCCTTGCCAACCAAGGGTAAGTGCCCCCTTTTCAAGGAGGCAAATAACTTAATGAAGCCTTAGGCTGTAGCCTCCAATCCATAATGTCTTTGGAAGCCCCCCAAGGACAGAAACATAGGCTTTGTCATAGACTATATTTAAGAGAGGCACATGGAATTGTACATGGAGCAACATCAATCTTGGGTGCAAAACCTCTAATTGAACTAGCGGTACCTCAGCTGCCTACAGGTCTTGAGAGAGATGCATAGAACATCCTGAAACTCAAGATGATAATCCATGGGTCACCTTGACAAGGCTGATGCATGGCTGTCTAAGATAACTGGGCATATATGAAGTTTCCACATGGCAACCATTTGGTCTTTGGATAAATGATCCATCTTCTCTTAGGTGTGAACGCCCAAGAATCATGAACTACTGTCATGTACCAGCAATGTAAGGGGGGATACCCTAGTAGAATATACTATAGAGGGAGAGTAGTACAATTAGAAAGTTACTGCAGTGAAGGATTGTACTTAGTTTCAGCTTTAGCAACTTGTACATTCCAGCACATGTAAGCAGTTACCCGCACATGGGTGGTTAGAATCAGCTATAAATATGAGCTGAGTACACCCTCAAGGGATATATGAAAAATCTCAAAATTCTCTAAATATTCTCTCCCTTTTCTCTCTTTATCCCTCTGTTTTCTACTCTTCTACTCTCTCTAAACCTCTCTGATCTATCTCTTTCTCTCCATCCTTCTTACTTGATCGGGAAAGAATTAGTCAAATTCTTTGGGAGCTAAAAATTTGGTATCAGAGCAACGCTCTTGAGCGGTGTTTAGTTCCTTGAAGTTCATCGCCATGGCCAATGGAATAAGGATGAAACAGATGGAGTCCCAGTTGCAGCAAATCACAACAGTGATGGCATATATGCAAACACGGATGGGGACTTTGGAATCCTTGGTCGAAACAGTGGTGGAGACTAGGATTAATAGAACAATGGAAAGATGGCAAGAGGAGAATTGAAAACAGAGCAATCTGTTACGAGAACATATGCATGATCAGACAGTGGAGCAAATGCATCAATTCATGAGGATGTTCTTCAGTCAACAACCGGTAAGACTTTTTGCTGAATTTCCTCCTAGGGAGCAGTCGGAACCAATCCTTCCCGGGGTGGGAATGGGACACCGACCAGTAGGATAATCGGAGTTTGAGATGGAACCGGAGATTATAGGGGAGAATACGTTAGGAAGGAGGCCAGGAACTCAAGCTAATCATAATCAGCCAAGTTTTCCAGCACCAAAGTTGGAGATACCACTATTTGATGGAGAGAACCCAAGGTGGTGGGTGAGACGTGAGAGTATGTTCGCCCTGTACCATGTGCCTAAACAGCAGAAGATTACCTTAGCTTCTACCTACCTCAATGACATGGGAGATGCCTGGTTCCAAGGATGGATCAAGGTGAAAAAGGGTTGCCCCTGGGGGTGAATTTGCAGATGATTTGTGTGAAAGATTTAGAGATAGGAGTATGATGGATGTGATTGAAGAGTTTAATAAACTCAAACAAGAAGGGACAATGCAAACCTACCAGCTCAAGTTTGAAGAGCTAAGGTCATTGATGATGATTCATAACCCCCACTTAACCAAAGAGTATTTTTTGTGTCAAGTTTCATTTGTGGCCTAGGTGATGAGGTGAGCCCAATGGTGAAAATGATGCAACCCCGAACCATCAAACAAGCAGCTGAAAGTGTCCGGTTGCAAGAGCTAATGATAGAGGCCTTGATGAAGAAGCAGAAGGTACAAATAAGAGGAGTAAGCTCTAGTGTTTGGCATGTAGGGAACAAAGCAATGGGAAAGGAGACAAGGCAAGGTAACAAGGGGATGTTAGCCTTACCAGCCACTAATCCTGTTCCCACACAAGGAAGGAAGCTAGTAGAATAGAGACGTCAAGTTGGGTTATGCTACCGTTGTGGGGCAAGTACTTCCTGAGGCATAGGTCAAGAGACAATTGCTCTTGTTGAAAAGAGAAGAGGATGAAGAAGTGGAAGGAGGAGAACCCTCAGAGGCGTGAGGATAAAGGAGAGATCTCCTTACATGCTCTCAAAGGGTTAGCCAACAGCAAGATCATCGAGGTACAAGGAAGGGTATACAATTGTCAACTAATGGTACTCATTGACAGTGGGAGTACCCATAGCTTTTTCGATGAGGCCATGGCAAGGAAGCTAAATTGTGAGCTCACTAACACTCATCCCCTCTCAGTAATTGTGGCAAATGGTAGGAAGGTCCTTAGTTAATCAACTTGCATGAGATTTTGCTAGGAGATGAATGGGGAAGAATTTGTGGCTGGTTTTTTTTTTTTTTTTTTTTTTTTTTTTGGGGGGGGGGGGGGATATTGTGCTTGGGGTGGACTAGATGAAAGGGGTGAATCCCATTAGTTTCAATTTCAATAAGATGGAGGTGACTTTTGAGAAAGATGGATGGAAAAAACCCCAGCAAGTAACCATGAGTTAGGGGTTTGCAAGATGATTTCGGGAAAAAGGTTACAGAGGATGTTCAAAAATAAATTCTCTCTCGTGGCACAACTATTTTCCATTCATGCCATGGAGTCGACAGAGGAAAACCAAGAGCAAGAAGGGAAACTAGCAGTGACTATGAGCAGTCACTCACAAGACTAATGGAAGGTATATGAAACTGACTTAACATGCTTTTATTAGAATTTAGAGACCTCTTTGTTGAACCAAATTCCTTACCACCCGAAAGGCCCTATGATCACACCATCAACCTTAAGCCCAATTTGGAACCGATCAATGTGAGATCCTACCGTTACCCACCTAGACAAAAAACAAAGATTGAAAAACTAATCAAAGACATGCTACAAAGATCTATCATTCAACCAAGCCATAGCCCTTTTGCATGCCCTGTGCTACTTTTCAAAAAGAAAGACAGCTCATGGCAATTTTGTGTTGAGTATCGTCAACTAAATGTCATAACCATCAAGACAAGTTCCCCATATCTATTATGGAAGATTTACTTGATGAACTTAAACATGCTTCTGTTTTTACCAAATTGGAGCTTAGATCAAGCTATCATCAAACACAAATGAGGCTTGAAGACATCCCTAAAATAGCCTTCAAAACTTACCAAGGGCACTATGAATTCACTGTGATACCATTTGGTCTCACCAACGCCCCGACTACCTTTCAAGCATTGATGAACCAAATTTTTTAACCCTATTTATGCAAATTCATCCTAATATTTTTTGATGATATCCTAGTCTATAGTCCCTATTCTGCCAAGCATCCTAATATTTTTTGATGATATCCTAGTCTATAGTCCCTATTCTGCCAAGCACCTAGACCATTTGGGAACCACCTTTGAGGTCCTTAAATTCAACAAATTGTATGTTAAGGAGTCAAATCATATCAGATGCATAGAGGCATATCAAATTGTATGCCTTTGCATAGAGGCATGTGGAATATTTAGGTCACATCATATCAGATGCAGGGGTAAGCATTGATCCCAACAAGGTGGCAGCTATGGTTGCTTGGCCAAGGCCTACCAATGTTAAGGGCCTTAGGGGTTTCTTGGGCTTAACGAACTACTACCGCAGATTTGTTAAAGACTATGGGATAATTGGTCGACCCCTTACTGAATTGTTGAAGAAGGAAGGATTCAAATGGAACTCTAAGGTAGAGGAAGCCTTTGACAAGCTCAAGAAGGCCATGAGTGAAGTGCCAATCTTGGGGTTACCAGATTTCAGTAAACCCTTCATCCTAGAAATGGATACTAGTGCTAATGGGATTGGAGTTGTACTAGTACAGGAGGGCAGACCCTTGGCAATTCTTAGTTAAGCTCTAGCCCCTCGACATCTTGGTTTAAGTATTTATGAGATGGAACTTTTGGCAGTGTTGGTGGCGATAGACAAATGGAGACATTATTTAGAAGGGGGCAAGTTTGTGATTAAAACAAACCATGAGTCTAAAATTTTTGTTACAGCAAAAGTTACATACACAGTTGCAAAGGGAATGACAAAGTTAATGAGCTTGGATTATGTCATCCAATATAGAAAAAGAAGGGAGAATTTGGCTACTGATGCACTATCCCAGTGTTCTAAAATGCGGCCCTTGGCAGCTGCAATTTCGTGCAAATCAACACCCCTAAGCGCCAAGCCCGATTAATCGGGCCTAATCAATGCCTAGGCGGCCCAGGTGGCGCCTGGCCTCCTGGGTCGCCTAGACCCGTTTGGATTTCCCCTCTCCCTTTTATATCCTCTCGTCGTGGTTTGGGTTCGTCTCTAGTGGACTCGTCGATTTTTCTCTCTCGAACGCCAACGCCCGCGTCACCAATCGTCTTGTCGCTCTCTCTCTCATCACCGTTGTCGCCGCCAATCGTCTTGTTGCTTTCTCTCTCTCGTCATCATCGTTGTTGCCGCCGCCAATTGTCCTTCTGAGCCACGTTCTCGCAGCCTATCTCCCTGCTGGTTCTCACTCTTCTTCCTCCGCTACAATTCAAGGCCTAGCTTCGATTTTCAACTCTTTCATCATTTGTTTAGCTTCTTTCATCAAGAAGCTTCGATTTTCAGCTCTTTCTAGGTTTTAAGCTTCTTTCATCATTTTTGCAGCTCTTCTCAACAAGCTTCAATTTTTGCAGCTCTTCTTAAGAAATTTGCGTTTTGATAAGATTCTAGGGTTTGAAGGTAGTTGTTGGATATGTGCAACTGAACCTGCAATTGGATTCTATTGTGTGAAAATAATTGAGCATTGTTTGAGATTCTTAAAGGTTTATTCCGGAAGTAGGATTTTAGAGGAAAAGTGAGGTAGGAATATAATACTCAAAAGACTTAAAAGGAAGTCAAATGATGTCGAATGGGAGTATGGAATGTTAATTCATCCGACGAATATGGATAAAGTTAAATGCAAATTGTGTGATAAAGTTATGTCTAGAGGAGTTTACAGAGTAAAATAACACATCAGCCACATTTCCAGAAATGTTTCTACATGTCCAAAATCTTCTTTGGATGATTAAGCCAAATGCAAGAATGCTATTGCCGAGGCAAAGAGTAAGAAGAAGAATAAGGAGGAGGAAGATTTGATGAGATCCTCCGTTAATATTTCTGAAAGGGGAGGAGGGGATGATGAAGATGAATTGCAAGAGTTAGATCAAAATAACATCAAATTACATCAAAAAGTTAAAAAATAATAATAATAATAGTTTTCCTAGACGCCGCCTAGGCGCTAGGCCCCAGTCTAGCACCTGACTAGCACCTAGCGCGTTTTAGAACACTGCACTATCCAGATGTCATGAAGAAGGTAGCTCTACTACAATCACATCGTTGATTCCATATTGGTATCAAGATGTGACCTCCAGCTACGAGGCTGATGAGAACACTAAGGAATTATTTCAGCAACTAGTGGTGAATCCTTATGGAAAGCCAAGGTATAACCTTACAAATGGGCTAATTAGGTATCAAGGGAAGCTGGTAATAGGGGGTGATGACCATCTAAAGAGGAAGATATTGGAGGCACTACACGAATCTCCCATAGGGGGACATTCGGGCATAGTGAATACCTACCATAAGGTCAAGCAATTTTTCCATTAGCCGGGGCTAAAGAAGTATGTGATGGAGTTTGTGCTATGTTGTGATATTTATAGGAGGTGCAAGTCTGAAACAGTTGCCACCCCAAGGTTATTACAACCTTTGGATGTTCTAGGTCAACCTTGGGAAAGTATTTCAATGGATTTCATTGAGGGACTCCTCAAGTCGGAGGGGAAGGATTGCATTATGATTGTGGTGGACAGATTTACAAAATATGCCCACTTCATAGGCCTGACCCACCCCTACACTGCTGAAGAGATAGACAAACTCTTTTTGGACTAGGTAGTGAAATTTCATGGTACCCCTAAAGTAATAGTGTTTGACTGAGACAAAATTCTTACAAGTTTATTATGTAAGGAACTGATGAAGTTATAGGGGGTCAAACTCAACATATCCACTGCTTACCATTCAGAATTTGATAGCCAAATAGAAAGGGTAGACCAGTGCTTGGAGACCTACCTACGTTGCACCTATTTCCTACAGCCAAAGACTTGGCACACCTGGCTTGCCATGGCTCAGTGGTGGAACAACTCCAACCACCGCAGCTCCATAAAGATGTCTCCCTTTGAGGCTCTTTATGGCTACAAGCCACCCTTGTTACCAGCTCTGAGTAATTCATCTACAGTGACAGGCGTAGACACTTATTTGGAACAAAGGCAGTAAGCCCTAAAGTTACTAAAGACGAGTTGGCTACTTCCAAAAATCGCATGAAACAATTTACAGATAAAAAGAGATGTGAAAGAGAGTTTCAAGTCGGGGAAGTAGTGTACTTGAAGCTCAAACCAGGTCATTTAAAAGCCCTACTATAGAAACCCCGCTCAAAGTTAAGCCCAAAATTCTATGGTCCATTTCCAATTACAGCCAAGGTGGGTAATGTGGCTTACCGACTACAACCACCGAAAGACTCCCACATCCATCCAGTATTTCATGTATCACTCCTCAAGAAATCGGTGGGAACACAACCAATGAGCTCTACCTTGCCTTCCATCCCTAACACAACCAGCAGTGCTATGGAGCCTACAGCTATCATGGACAGGAGAGTCATCTACAAACGAGGGGCTCCTATGACTCAAGTTCTCATATAATGGTCTAACCTCCATCCAGACAATAACATTGTCATGTGCTTATTAAATAAAGGGGCTGGGAAAGTAGAAGTAGCCATAGCGCATGGTAGTTAGCGGTTGTATAGAATCTTGGGCAGGAACTATTCAAATTGCCCACTTGTTTGTCCACTTGGTTGGGGAGATCAGTATAAATACACATTGATCTCATTCGAAGAGGCATGAATGAATTGAATCCTGAATTTCCCTCTAATTTCTTCCGCCTTCTCTCTCTCTCTCTCTCTCTCTCTCTCTCTCTCTCTAATCGAGTTTCTTCTACATAATTCTCCAGAATTCCTTGAGGAATTCTTGAGATAAACTTGTCAGCTCTGTTGGATCTAACAAACACTTGGGAATATCTCCCAGATATACTCAAGCAGTTCCCTCAAGCTGCTAACCTCCTTTACATTTCTTCAGGACAAGAAAAGTTTGAAGGGACAGGTAATTGTCATATACCAGCAATGTAAGGGGGGATACCATAATTTGAATATACTATATAGGTAGTATAATTAGAAAGTTACTGCAGTGAAGGAATGTACTCAGTTAGTTTCAGCTTTAGCAACTTGTACATTCCAGCACATGTAAGCAGTTACCCGCACATGGGTGGTTAGAATCAGCTATAAATATGAGCCCCTCAAGGGATATATGAAAAATCTCGGAATTCGCTTAATATTCTCTCCCTTTTCTCTCTTTCTCCCTTTGTTTTCTACTCTTGTACTCCCTCTAAACCTCTCTGATCTATCTCTTTCTCTCGATCCTTCTTACTTGATCGGGAAAGAATTAGTCAGATCCTCCGGGACCTGACAACTACTTGCAAAGAACTTTCCCTCTTGTTCTCTCTTCAATTCCCTCATTCTAATTTAACTTTCACCCATGGTAATAGACCCAGTTACCATTTAACTTTACTGCATCTACTCTTAGGTCTGAGTGCCCAAGAACCACCAACTAGTTGTAAAGAACTTTCCTTGTCACTCTGATTCTGATTAAGTTTCACTCACAGTAACAGAACTGGTTGCTGAATTGGACTTTAAGCTCTTATCAAACGGACCAAAATAACTTTACATATCATAGCCTACTTCATACAACTGGTGAAAAACTTGTCTCCAATCATCTCTCACCAATTTTCACGAGGCAAGACTAAATTTTACTTTCATTTTAGCACTAAAATTTAAACAAAAAAGAGGAAAAGAAAAGAAATCCAGCATAAAGGAAAAGCCCAGCTAATCAAAAGATATTATTTGTCCAGTCACACCAACTAATTGTCAGAAACAAAATCAAATTCCAGTCACACCAACTCAACTAATTTCGTTTTTTCATCCTCTTAGCCAAAGAAAAAAAAAAAAAATCATCCTAATTAAATCCTCTGCCACTGCCAATCAATATCAGGTTGCTCCTTACTGGCTATATTGTGCATGGCTAAAGCCCCCAATCTTCTTCCCACCTTCCAGTACCATTCAATACAACTGACCTATTTTTGTTAAAAGTAAATTGCAATAATCACGACTCACCCCTGAAGTTTGTCTTAATTGCAGAACATACCCCTTGTGTTGAAAATAGCGAAGACCACCCCTACTGTTAAAAATCAATACAAATTACCCATTATACCCATAGATCTCTCCTCTCCTTTCTCTTCTCTCTAAGCTATATATCCGTCCCCCCTCTCTCTCTCTCTAAACTACATATAAAAAATTTATTTGAAAAATATATAAAATTTAATTTAAACAAAAAACATATAATCTAAAAATATATTTTAAATTACAGAAAATATAAATATATATAATTATAAATTTTATTTGATAAAGATAGATTTAGAAAATCTAATTTTAAACAATATATATTTACTAAAAATGAATATATATTATATTATAAAAAAGTTAACAAATAAAAAATATCCACAAAATGAAAAATCAATAACCCAGCAACAAGGCAACAGCCAAAAGAACAATCCAACAAAATCTAATTCTAAACAATCCCAGCAATGCTTCTTCATTGTTGATAGAGAGAGGGGGAAACAAGATGAAAGGCAGATTGAAAAATCAAGAACATTCCACCACATTGAAAATCAGAACAAGATGCACACCAATATTGGATCTTCTCTTCTTATCAATTTATACTGATTGCTAGCCATGCTGCTTCTTCATTGTTTCTTTGGCTACAGTAATAACAGTGGCTCCAATCAATTCTATAATTTGTCTGGGCAATTTGCTTGAGATAGAGAAAAGGAGAGATAAAAACTAATTGTGGAAATCAAACCCAACAAATCCGTTGGGTTCTCTTGAACCCAACAGTTTTGCTGGTTCAAGATAACCCTTTTGAAAAAATAATAAAAAAATAATCCTTTTGAACGCAGATTGATGCTAATTTGTTGGTAACCCAGAAGATTCACTGAAGAGATGAAGTTAAACAAACTGGATGTGGGAGAATGTAAGACTCATTCAAACTGGATGTGGGAGAATGTAAACCAAAGAGAGAGAGGGAGGGAGGAGAGAGGAGAGAGAAGAAAGGAGAGAGAAAGAGGGGTATTTTAGTCATTTAAAAAAGTTTGACTGAGGTTAAGTAACAGCAGGGAGTTTAACGTAACATAACTTGTAAGGTCAATGGAGGTTGCTACTATTTTCAGAACCACAGGGTACTGCCTGCATTTGGGCCAAACCTCTAAGGATTCTGAGTGTATTTTCCCCTTTAATTAAATATTTGTCCATTTCTTCAAGTGGGAAATAAGGAAGAGTGGACAGGATAAAATACCAACATATAGGCCATATTAAGATCTAAGGCAACCAGTAAACAATGATAAAAAGGTTTGCCAGCCAGCCATTTCATTTACTTAGGCCAAAGGTTCAAAGAACAAACATGCTTTCCTGAATATAAACATCATTTAACTCAATTCATTCTTATAACTTGTTCGGACAACCTTCACAAATTTGTTGTGCAGGCATCACTACCAAAATACAAACACAAAATATGAGCCATAAATTAAACACATCTCTGCAATGGTCAAACTGCTGTAATGCTACTAATATATCTAGTGGATAGTATTTTTTATCCTACCAAGTATGCCGAATGGTATCAAAGTCCTATCTAGAATTACCCTTTCATTTCTCCTTCCTAGACAAATGGAAGGTCATAAATGTAAATGATACACAATATGCAAGGGAAATCAGCATTTTACCAGCATCGTCATACGTACTTGAGTTGAGGAAGAACTGATGCAAGCTTTTGTGCATCAAACTATGAACTACTTATATGACTACCTTATAACTAGAATAACAACAAAAGATTTTATTCATCGTCAGGAAACATTATAATGTCTTTGTGTAAGCTATATTTACCCTAGCAATGAACAGTTTCAAGAATTTAGATACTGCTATTTGATCATGTTCAGACTTCAGAAAGCATTGCTAAAAAAGGACCAGCAGGTGAGAACTTGGTCTTAATGACAGTATAATTCAAGAAGCCAAACAATGGAAAAAAGAAATAAAAATATCCTTTATATTCTAAATGTAGAATTGCAAGAAGACACCATGTAATAGAAGAGAACATGCACAAGCCAAATGTTGAAACACATTGCAGGCAAAAACAGACTGAATTCCTAGATTTTCAATTTTGCATTACCATTAACAACGGACTAAATTCCTAGATTCTCAATTTTGCTCCTTCACCTATGACAAACCTACAAATCCAAGTTCATGCTAAAAACAGAAAAATCCTAGTGCTATAACAATGAGAAAACATGACAGCTTCTGAATAACTCTAAATATTTCATTTTCTGAAATTATGTTAATTAAGGCTTATATTATCTTGAAATTGCTGTAACTTAGTAGAATTCAAGCAGCTGAAAAATCTAATCAAAGAGCTGTGAGCAAAAGACCACCAAAGTTGTCAAGATTAAACTGAGACTGAACATGGAATTTTGCAGGACTTAGTTCATCTGAAATCTAGCAAGACTTTTTCTAAACTTATTTCTTATTTACATCTCTAGAACAGAACACAAAAAGATAAAAAAAAGAACGAAGTTGCATAATAGTAAAATTAGAATAACTTGAATATCTGGAGTTCACATATTACAAATGTAATACTGAAAAGAAAAACAAAACAAAATTCCAATTTATTAATATTACAGTAACTCTATGTAATCAAATAGTATCCAAATGCCAACTGGACCACACACTGAATTAGGCTTCAAAGGAAGATCTTTGGCAAAATAGTCCCAGCACCAATTTTATAATCCTCTCCCCAGTTAAGCTAAGAACATCACTGATCAGCTCTAAATCAGATGAGAAAAGGACAGATTGGCAATGCCTTGGAATGTGCTCAAAGGAAACAAACCTAGAAGGATGTCCTAATTAAGAAAGACAATAAACATTCTCCAAAAAACACACCAAGTTATCCATGTGCAGACAAACACCTTCCTATCACATGCCAAGGGTAGCCATTGTAATTTTGGTTTTTATTTTCTGTTAGGGCTGTTTGTGCTAGTCTGTTAAGGCTATTTGTTCTATAGCTAGTCTGTTAGGACTATTTGCCCAGTAGCTAGAGAAAGTTAGAATCTGGGATGTACTACACGGGTGCATAGCGTGGCTGTGAGGCCATATATTAAGCCTCAGTTGTAGGAAGGGAGGAGGATGAGTAATGAATTGAATATTTCTCTATCTCTCTCTCTCGGTTATCTTCTCTCCCTTATTCTCATCTTCTTCTTGTTGTTTCTCTCCTAATACCAGTCATCTTGTTCATAGCTAGCAGTGACTTCCCGATACCAATCAGGAACAACAGAGGTGATGGATGCTATAGTTCCTTCTTCTATACACTGGGATAGGGCATCTAATGCCTTACTCTCCCTTCCTTTCCGGCATTGGATGACATAATCTAGCCCCATCAACGTTGACATCCCTTTCTTCTGGAGGTGTGTGTGCGACCTCTATTGTAAGAGGAATTTTAAGCTCTTGTGATCTGTCTTAATGATGAATTGCCCCCCTTCCAAGTAATGTCTCCACTTTTCAACCGCAATCAATACTACTAACAGTTCTTTATCATACACACTCAACCCTTGGTGCCTCGAACTTAGGGCCTGGCTAATGAAAGCCATTGGCCTCCCCTCCTCTGATAGCATTGCCCCCATCCCTACCTTACTTGCATCGATTTCTAGGGTGAATGGTTTAGAGAAATCAAGCAACCCAAGAGTGGGCACTTCACTCATTACCTATTTAACCTATACAAAGGCCTTCTCTGCCTTTTCATTCCAAGAGAACCCCTCCATCTTCAGTAGGTTAGTTAGGGGCTTGTTAATCACCCTATAATCCCTCACAAATTGCCTGTAGTACCCTGTCAAGCCCAAAAATCCCCTCAAGGCCTTCACATTTGTAGATCTTGGCCATGCTATCATGGCAGCCACTTCTTATGATCAGTGCTTACCCCTACACTGGCTATCACATGTCCCAAGTACTCTACATGTGGTTTTGCAAAGGCACACTTAGATTTCTTGATAAACAACCAATTGAATCTAAGGACCTCTAGGATAGTCTTTAGGCGGTTAATGTGTTGTTGGAATGAGGCGCTATAGACAAGGATATCATCGAAAAAAACAAGCATGAATTTAAGAAGGTAGGGCTCAAAAATGTGGTTCATTAGAGCTTGGAATGTGGCAGGAGAATTGGTAAGGCCAAAGGCATTACCAACAATTCGTAGTGCCCTTGGTGAGTGGTGATAGCAGTTTTTAGTACGTCATTAGGGTTCATACGGATCTAGTGGTACCTGTCACAACTGGTGGCTCGAGTTAGCTAGCTAACTTAGAATTAATCAATGGTAGCAGTAGTGAAGTGAGAAGAAAAGGAAGGAAGACGGAAAGAGCAGAGAGAAGCAGGGGAATAGCGAGAGAAAGAGAGAAATAGAGAGATTTTGATTGTTAATGATATTCTCGTTAATCAGCCCAAAGGGTCTAGGAGGGATACATATACCTCTTGACACGGACGCAGTCATAGAGGATTCCTTCCCCTAAGTGGTTATAACAACCGATTTGTCCTATTCTAGCCCTTACACGTGGGCCTTCCTTGGAAT
Source organism: Diospyros kaki (assembly GCA_036245055.1). Lineage (NCBI taxonomy): Eukaryota > Viridiplantae > Streptophyta > Magnoliopsida > Ericales > Ebenaceae > Diospyros > Diospyros kaki. The sequence goes on from BSEG01000010.1 coordinate 20,660,540, forward strand.
ATTCTCTAGTAACAAACTATTACAAATGGAATTTAAAGCAACAGTCATAATAAGCAATCACAGAAATAAAGGAAACAATTACAGCATACAAAAGAAAGAAAAACAAGAAGTAATCGTCGTGTGTGACAGTACCCTGATCGAAGATCAAGCTTAGTAAAAACAACAGCATGCTTTAGCTCATCTAATAGATCTTCAATTATAGGAATTGGGAATTTGTTCTTTACAGTGAGGGTGTTGAGCTGGTGGTAAACAATGCAAAAGCACTAGCTCGCATCCTTCTTTTTAAAGAGAAGTCTAGGTAATGCATAGGGGCTTTGACTTGGTCGAATGATTAACCTTGTCAGCATGTCTTTGATCAATTTCTCGATTTCTGCTTTCTATTTAAGGGGGTATCTATACGCTCTTAATGTTAATAGGTTCAGTATTGGGTTTAAGAGTGATGGAATGGTCATAAGGTTTGTGGAGAAGGAGTGAATGAGGTTCCTCAAATAGGTCTCTAAATTCAAGCAAAAGTTTATTAAGTAAATCTAATTCGTGTACCTTCCACTAGTGACTGCCAAGGATGATTTCCCCCTTTCCCTTTAGCTCCAGCTCCTCCTCTTCATGGTCAATTGCATGGATTGAGAAAAGTTGAGCCACTTAAGCCCATTTGGACTTCAAAATTTTTTGTAGTTTCCTCCTGGTTATCATCTTACACACCCCAGTCTCAAGGCTACCAGTGAGAGTCATCCTCCTGCCTTCTTTCTCAAACGTGACTTCCATTTTGTTAAAGTCAAAACTTATAGGGCAAACTCTTTTCATCTAGTCCACTCCAAGGACTATGTCACAACCCCCCAACTTAAGCAACCTTAAGTCTGCTTCAAATGTTTCTCCATGCATCTCCCAACAAAATCCCACAAGCAAATCAACACATCACCTTGTGACCATTTGCTACAGTCACAGGCAATGGTTGGGTCCCTGTCAATTCACACTTCAGCTTCTTAGTTATTCCCTCATCAAGGAAGCTATGAGTGCTTCCGCTATCAATCAATACCATGAGCTTATTGTCCTGCACCTTCCCTTCTACCCTCGTGATCTTACTGTTAATGAGACCTCTGAGGGCATGAAGTGAATCTCCACATTCTCCTCTCCTTTTCCTTCAACCTAAGCAATCACCCCATCATCATCTCCTATATTTCCTCTTCTCCTTCCAATAGCAAGAGTTGCCTCTGACATTGATGCCCTGGGTATACCTATCCCCACAACGAAAGCATAAGCCAAATTGCCTCCTGCCAGCTTCCCACTGTTTATAGGAACAGGAACAATTCCAGTCAAATTGCTCGCTCCCTTGCCTCCGTGATTGTTCCTTCCTCATTTCCTTCCTACACCTTTGCCACCAAACAGGAGTGTTCATGCTCCTCATTTGCCACCTTTGCTTCTTCATTAATGCCTCCACTATCAATTCTTGCAACCGTGCACACTCGGCTGCTTGCATCTTGACAGTAGGCCTCAACTCTTCACTTAAACCACTCACAAAACTGGAAACAAAATACCCCTCCATAAGATGTGGATTCAAAATCAACAAAAGTGACTTAAGCTCCTTGAATCTCAATTGATAGGACTACACTGATCCCTCCTGACGTAGCTTGTTGAACTCCTCAACTAAGTCCATCATATTTCTATCACCAAACTATTCACAAAGATCCTCCACAAATTCAACCCACCGACACCCTTCCTTAGAACCTATCCACCCTGGGAACCACGTGTCGCCAGCATCATTGAGGTAAGCAGCATTGAGAGTCACTCACTGTTGTTCAGGCACATGATAGAAATTAAACATCCTCTCACACCTACGCACCCACCGTCTCAGATTCAACCCATCAAACTTGGGAATCTCCAACTTCGAAAATGGAAAACCAGGTTGATGAGAAACAACCTGAATTCCCTGTCTCGTCTCCATAATATTCTCCCCTACCGCCACTGGATTTACCTCAAATTCAGAGGCATCCTCAATTCGTGAGGCCGGAATGTGTCTTGATAAGATCGGGTCAAATCTCTCTCTGGGAGGTAATTCTAGAGAGAGTTTTACCTAGTTGTGGCTCATAAACATTCTCATGAACATTTGCATATGATCCTTTAATTGGTTGTGTTGATCCCAACTCTCCTCCCGCCATCGCTCCTTGGCTCCATCAATTCTTCTTTCCACCACCATCTCCATGGTTGACTCCATACTCCCCATTCGAATTTGCACATCGGTCACTGTTGCGATGACCTGTTGTAGCTATGCCTCCATCTGCTTTATGCAGGTGCCATCAACAATGGTGAATTCTGGGGATGATCTCCGCCTGAGATCGTGCTCTAATAACAAAATGTCATAATTGAATTCTGACAGGGTAAATTCTTCTTGAATTGAGGAGAACTGGGGAATTAAGGGGGAAAGAATAGAGAGAAAGGAGGGGGAAAACAAGAATTAGGAAGAAAGAAGAAAGGTGGAAGAAATTGTATTGATATTTCTCGAGATGCCTTTGGAGCGGTATTGGTGTTCCTTGTATACTAATCCAGCTCAAGAATAGGCGCCAATGCCCAACTTGATCAACCATTACAAAGTATTTTGAATTTGAAAATTAGGCCTAACTGCCAAACTAATATTCCCGCCTATTCAATCAACTAATTATAATTCACTCGGCTACTTACAACTACAATCCCATGACACATTTATGCAAGCAGTAAGTACGTGACAGTTTGATGAAGAACATAATAGAGAACGAGAGAGGAAAAGAGAAGAAGAGGGAGAAAAGAAAGAGAAATTAGGGAGAGACAAAGAGAATAGAAGGGGAGAATTGAAGAGAGAGAAAGGAATTTCAGATTTCTTATTTCTCAACTCCTTCAATGTAGTCTTGAATAGTTTTATATAGCTACTCTATATTCAATTTTCAGTTACATGTTGTAATTGAAAATGTACAACTGTCCTGCAACTAATCAACTAAAATAACGAAAATAACAGCTACTAATAACAGAAATAACAACTGCTAACTATTAATCTACTACAATCAGCTCTCCTATAAACCCAATACACCCGAGGTCTTGACATTTCCCTTCCCTTCAAAATTTTCTTGTCCCCAAGAAAATCAAAGAAACTACAAGATCTGGCAAATATTCTCAAGTGTTGTAATCTAGGTGCAAATGGGACCACATAACGAATATTTGAATAAGGGAAACTTGGTTCCTGTAGATGCTTCTTGAATATGGCTTCTTCTGTCAATTCCTGCAATTTTACCTTTTCTGTTGCCTACTTAATTGTTGCAGGTTGCAATATCTCCACTATAAGCGTAAGTTCTTTGCTAAGACCACTTATAAAAAACGAAACAAAATATGCTTCCGAAAGAGAGGGGTTCGTAATGATCATTACTGATTTAAGTTCTTCAAACTTGGTTTGATATTCCAAAATTGTTCCAACTTGTCTCGACTTATTGAATTTTTCGATAACATCAAGCATATTTCTATCACCAAACCTTTACCAAAAATCCTCCACAAATTCTGTCCATTGATAGTTGTCTCATGACTGGATCCATCCTTGGAACCAAGCATCCGCAACATCATTCAAATAGGAAGAGGCTAGAGTAATTCTCTGCTGATCCAGAATGTTATACAACGTAAAGAGCTTTTGACATCACCTAATCCACCACCTAGGGTTTCGGCAGTCAAACATTGGTATTTCCAGCTTTGGCAATGGAAAATGAGGCTGATTAGATGCAGCCTGTACTTCCTGCCTTCTTTCTACAGCTCTTTCAACTATATTTTCTCCAATTACAGCAGGTTCAATTTCAAACTCCGAAGAACCAACTGTCCTAGGAACTGTTCCATCTCCTTGGACCGATTGGATCAGTTTATTCCTTAGGAGGAAAATCATTAGGAAGACTCACAGGAGGCAGTTTAGAGAACATAAGCATGAAACCATCCAATCTTCTTAATAATCCATCCATTGATGCATCTAGCTTCTTCTCTAAAGATTGAATCACTTCTTGATTCCAACTCATTCCTTCTTGAGCCTGGCACAATCCTGTCTCCATCATGTGGAAGCATAAGTATTTCTGTTATGTTTGTTTTGTTTGTTAGCATTATTTGCTAATCAGTTAGTCAGGTGCATAGCGCATAAGCGCTATTTATTTCTGTTCGGTGTTTTGCTATTATATATAGCTGCACCTCTTGCTATTGTTTGTTGTAATCATTGTTTCAGTTCCTGATTTGTTAATCTACCGAGAGTTCCTTTCTTCCTCTTCGTAATTTCTTTTCTTGTGCCCTAGAACTTCATTACATGGTATCAGAGCCAATGGCCTGTAATTCGAATTCTACCTCTGTATCTCCTCGTAACTCTTCCTCGTCACTAGCCTTGCAATCTGATTTTGCTGCGGTGGCTAAAGCATTCAGTTTCATTCCAATCAAGCTCGACTCGAGCAATTACATATTTTGGAAAGCGCAGATTCTTGCGACTCTCCGTGCGTTTGATTTAGTGCCTTTTGTTAATAAGGCTTCTCCACCACAAAAATATCTGGTGAATCCAGATTCAGCATCGTTAGATGGAGCCGCTGCTAATGAAGTTAATCCAGAATATCTGACATGGATAAGGTTGGATCAATTGCTGCTCGGATGGCTGTTCTCCACAATCGAAAAGGAAGTTCTCGCACAAGTGATTCATTCTGAATCATCTGCTGAGGTATGGAACTCCTTAGAGAATCTTTATTCTCGCCAAACTATTGCTAAGTCCTTCCAGCTAAAGCAGCAACTACGATCTCTTAAGAAAGGTGCAATGTCGGTGAATGATTATGTTCTCAAGATTAAAACTATAGAACATTCATTAGCTGTAATTGGAGAACCTTTAGATGATAAGGAATTGCTGCTTTCTATTCTAAATGGACTTGATCATGATTATGAAACAGTTGTCAGCTTAATAACCTATCAAATGGATGAGATCAATATAGAGAAAGTGCAGTATTTGTCATTAATGCATGAGCAAAGGCTGTCATCTAAGAATGCACCTTTGGTTGCCTCTAATTTTGATTCGGAGGTAATCCCTACAAAAATGGTTAATGTTGCACAAACTGCTAGAACTGGTGAATTTGTTACTAATAGAGGAGGTTTCATGCCTAAAGGAGGAGGTTTTAATAATAGAGGAGGAAGAGGACGAGGTAGATTTTCAAATAGAAGAATTTATTGTCAACTTTGTGGAAAACCGAGACATTTTGTTGACAAATGCTACCATAGATTTGACAGGAACTTTCAACGTATGCCAAATCAAGGTTTTGGTCAGTTTAATAATGGTGTTCAGTATAATACTGGTGGTCAACCAGAATCTAAGGCCTTTATGGCTGCCTTTAGTGGTTCTAATGGAGCTTGCATGAATGATTTAGGATCAGTTTCAAGTGGTCCTTACTATAGTCACTTTTCTTCTCCACAACCTGATCATATGTCTCATTCTTCAGCATCCATTCCAGATCCTGCTTGGTTTGTTGATTCTGGTGCAACAAATCATATCACATCTAATCTAAACAATCTTTCTATTCATGCTCCTTATACTGGTGATGACAAAGTGACTGTAAGCAATGGTAAGACTTTACCTATCTCAAATATTGGTTGCAACAATTTATACACTCATCAACAACCTATTTCTATCATTTCTTTACCTAATGTTTTGCATGTTCCTAGTATGCAAAAGAACTTGCTTAGTGTTTCACAACTCACTCGTGATCACAATGTCATTGCTGAATTTCATGCTACTTCTTGTTTAATTAAGGACAAGGCTTCCGGGAGAGTGCTACTTCAGGGAGGTCTTAAAGATGGATTATATCAGCTGTCACCAGCTCTTGCTCATGGTGATTCCAGCATTTCCACTCATTCTCATTCTCCAAATGTATTGTTGGTGTCAAATGTTCCAGCTTTTTCAAATTGTAATCAACCCAGCTCATTTGTTCATGAGCAACAGTCTTCCAATACTCAATGTAATACTGATAGCGTACAGTGGCATGCCAAATTAGGGCATCCATCATCAAATGTATTGCAAACAGTGTTGAATAAAATTCATGTTCCCTTTTCCAAGTCTGACTTATCTTTTTGTGATTCTTGTAAACTTGGTAAACTTCATCAGCTTCCTTTTGCTAATTGTGCAATTAAGGCCATAAAACCATTAGAATTGGTGTATTCTGATTTGTGGGGACCCTCTCCAGCTTTATCTACTGAAGGTTTTCGCTATTATATTGTCTTTGTGGATGCCTATTCTAGGTATTCATGGATATATCCTCTCAAATTGAAATCTGATGCCTTGTCTGTGTTTGTCATCTTTCACAAGTTTGCTGAACTGCAGTATAATTCCAAACTTAGAGCTTTACAAACTGATAATGGGGTGAGTTTAAGGCTTTCTTACCTTATCTTCAAAGCCAAGGTATTCAACCTAGATTCACTTGTCCATATACACATCAACAGAATGGTGTGGCTGAGAGGAAACATAGGCATATTGCTGAAATGGGACTCACTTTGTTAGCTCATGCTCATATGCCATTAAAGTTTTGGGTTGAAGCCTTTCAGACTGCAGTTTACATTATAAATCTTCTACCTGCTTCTCCTCTCAAATTTAAAACTCCCTTTGAACTCTTGTATCATAAATCTCCCAACTATTCTTTGTTACAACCTTTTGGTTGTGCTTGTTTTCCTTATCTTAGACCCTACAACAAGCATAAATTTGATTTTCATACATCTAAGTGTGTTTTCATTGGATATAGTCACACTCAAGCTGGTTACAAATGCTTGCATCCTTCAAGAAGGGTCTATGTGTCCAGGCATGTTCAATTCAACCCCATTGAATTTCCCTATCCTGCTTTGTTTCTTTCATCTTCTACTTCTAAGCCTATTTCAAGTGAAACTCAATTTGGAGGATCTATTGCTGTATTTTCTTCGTTTCCTATTTCTTCTTCTACAGTTTCTGCTTCTTTATCTCCTTGTGTAGCACCATCTCTGGATCCTATTCCTAATCCTACTTTATCTTCTTCTTCTGTTCCACCCACCATATCAAGCTCCTCATCTTCTCCTTCATTACCAGCTCAAACTCCTTCTCTACCTAGATCCAAATTTGCTTCTGCACCTTCTATCCATCCTATGGTCACTAGATCTAAATTCGGAACTCTTCCTACAGTTCCTCATGCTCTGGTAAGCACACTTGAACCTGATTCAGTTCATGAAGCTCTCTTAGACCCACGATGGGTTCAAGCTATGAAGGAGGAAATTTCTGCTCTGCATCGCAATTGTACATGGGTTCTTGTACCATTTTCAAAGGATATGAATTTAATTGGGTGCAAATGGGTGTTTAGGATCAAGTATAAAGCTAATGGCACTATTTTTAAATACAAGGCCAGATTAGTTGCCAAGGGTTTTCTTCAAAATCCTGGCCTGGATTATGGTGAGACATTTAGTTCGGTTGTAAAAGCTCCTACCATTCGGGTATTATTCTCTTTAGCCGTAGCCTTTGGCTGGGATGTGTAGCAAGTAGATGTAAACAATGCTTTCCTCAATGGAGACTTGACAGAAGCTGTGTTTATGACTCAACCAGAAGGTTTTGTTAGCTCTCAGTTTCCCTCACATGTTTGCCAGCTAAAAAAGTCCTTGTATGGTCTTAAACAAGCACCTAGGGCTTGGTATAATAAGTTGCGGATGGCTTTACAGAGCTGGGGTTTCACCAGGGCAACATCTGATGCGTCTTTATTCATTAAAAGGACCTCATCTTATGTTTTGTTTATTCTGGTCTATGTGGATGATATATTGCTTACTGGTTCGGACAGCCTAGCTCTTAAATCTTGTATTGCTGATTTAGATACACATTTTGCATTAAAGACTCTTGGTTCAGTCAATTATTTTCTCGGATTTGAGGCTTTTCGAGATGCAAGTGGATTGTACTTGACTCAATCTAAATATGGTTTAGATTTACTGAAAAAAGCCAACATGCAAGACTATAAACCCTGTGATACACCCATGGTTTCAGGCGTTCCGTTGACTGATCAGGGTGATGTATTTCCTAATCCTTCTTTGTATAGAACTCTCATTGGATCTCTTCAATATCTTACCTATACACGTCCTGATATTGCTTTTGTGGTTAATAAGCTTAGCCAATACTTATCTGTTCCTAAAGTTAAGCACTGGACTGCGTGTAAAAGGCTACTTAGATACATCAAAGGCACAATTGGATTGGGTTTGTGGTTTTCCTCATCTATCAGTGATTTGTCTTTAAAGGTTTACACTGATGCAGATCATGCTGGGTGCAAAGAAACTCGGCGATCAACTAGTGGTTTCAATGTGTTTCTCGACAACAACTTGATTGTGTGGGGCTCTAAGAAGCAATCTGTGGTGGCTAGATCAGTAGGAGAAGCTGAGTATAGAGCTATAACTTTAGGAGTTACTGAACTATTATGGCTGAGATCTTTATTTACCGAAATGGGCTATCCAGTGCATGCTACATCTGTGGTTTGGAGTGATAACTTAGCAGCGAAAAGTATGACTGAAAATCCTGTGTTCCATTCTCGAACCAAGCACATTGAGATTGATGTGCATTTTGTGCGTGAAAAAGTTGAGAGTGGTGAAGTGGAAGTTCATTATGTTCCTACAGAATTTCAAATTGCTAATATGTTCACTAAAAGTCTGGCCAGAGATCGGTTTTGGTTTTTATGCTCTAAGCTTGGTATAAAGGTGTCTCCTGTGCAGCAACATATTTCTCCTACATCATCCTGTTTAAATCGGTTGAAGATTACCGAATATTCTTCTCCAGCGAAGTCTGCTTTGAGGGGAAGTGTGAAAGCATAAGTTGCATGTTCCAGAATGTTGTTCTTCTCAAGAGAGAAGTTTGCTTTGAGGGGAAGTGTGGAAGCATAAGTATTTCTGTTATGTTTGTTTTGTTTGTTAGCATTGTTTCTGTTATGTTTTGCTATTATATATAGCTGCACCTCTTGCTATTGTTTGTTGTAATCATTGTTGTAGTTCCTGATTTGTTAATCTACCGAGAGTTCCTTTCTTCCTCTTCGTAATTTCTTTTCTTGTGCCCTAGAACTTCATTACACATCATTTCCAGCCTCGCCTGCAGGCTGCTCATCTGCGCCTCCAACTGCTTCATTCTCATTCCTTCAGCCATTATCTCCTTCCAACAATCTTCCTATTCTACTCGACTTCTAAGAACAACTAACCGCGGATCAGCTGCTCTGATACCAAACTGTCAGGATCCTGTCTTAACCTAGCATTTGATGAAAAACAGAACGGGGAACAAGAGAGGAAAAGAGAAAGAAGAGGGAGAAAACAGAGATTAATTAGGGAGAGACAGAGAGAATAGAGAGGGAGAATTGAAGAGAGAGAAAGAAATTTCAGATTTCTTATTTCTAAACTCCTTCAATACAGTCTTGAGTAGCTTTATATAGCTACTCTATATTCAGTTTTCAGTTACATGTAACTGAAAATGTACAACTGTCCTGCAACTAATCAACTGAAATAAAAGAAATAACAGCTGCTAATAACAGAAATGACAACTGTTAACTACTCAATTAATCTGCTACAATCAGTTCTCCTATAAGCCCAATACACCCGAGGTCTTGACAATTAAGAGCTCAAGGAACATTGTATTGACTCCTAGGTAAATAGGAGATGAAGAGAAACTAAAGGAGGAAAAGATCTCTCATAAACCATCATTGAGCAGGCAGGACGCAATTGTCCTGCTGCTGCATAAAAACTGGGCCATTTTGAGGAAATATGTGCCCCAGTGTTGTTAAAAGCCTGCATAAGCGAGCTTAAGCACTAATAACAGTTCTAGTGCTTTTTCTTGTCAAAGCAAAGCAGAAATGAGAAAAGGCCCAACGTAGGTGCTAAACCCGCACCCTTTTTTGTTAAGCACAAGGCCCACTTAAGCACACTTTTTTTTTATTACTTTTTACAGTTTTACAGTAAAAAGGATTGTTACCATGTACCAAATACACTAAAACACACTAATCAATTATATAAAGGAAAAACTATCAATTTGGCCCTTTAATTTTTTTATATTTGTCAATTTAGCCCTTGAACTTTTTTTTGGGCTCAAATTCACCCTGAACTTTTCAAATGGTTTAATACAAGGGAGTCAAAGGCAAAAAAACGCCCTCTAAGGCTCTGTTATGTTATATTGCTTGAGTCGCTAGGCATCCAAAAAAGTACTTGCCTGGATGAAGCAAGGCACTAAAATGACAAAAAAAGTTAATAAACATGTTTAACATGAAAAAAGAAAATCAGATTAAAGCATATAAGATATCTAAAATATTTTCAAATACAAATTCTTTTAATAATGTTCAAACAAATAACTTTGGGAGCTTGCAGAAGATGGATAATGTTCAAACAAAAATTTTTGGAATCTAGCAAAAAAAACCTATTTCCAACATGTTTCTAGAATCAGCCTTCACCCTAACATTCAGTCTACCATGATTTTGAAATAAACCCCCTTGGTTTCAAAAGCTTATTCCAAAATTTTGAAATTTTGATCTCCCAATGCCATTTTTCATCAAATTTCACTTTTAATCTGCTTTCTCAAACCATGGTCCACCCGGCTCTGTTAAATCACCCAACAGGACAATTTTACCTGTTACAAGTTCGATTTCAGTGATATTGAGCCTCAAGCTATTTTTTCATTTTCTTTCAACCCAAAAGGTCTCTAAATTTATTTAAGTCTTCTCAAAATAAGAAATAAAATTGTGTATTGTTGCACAAATCCAAACCTGAACAGCAACGGAAAATCAACCACAACCCTGTCCTCATGGAGAACCCATTCCCAACAGTTAGAAGTAAGTAAATATTTTACACGACAATATTTCAAGGAAAAGAAAACAAAACTTAAATGACAAATGCAACAAATTCATTATCAAACAACCAATGTTTGTCACTGACCTCTTCTTGAAATCTTTGAAGCATAAGACGCTTCTGTTCAAGATCGGCGGAATAAGGATCGAGCTGTCCCTGACCCAATATAGGCGACTGCCATGTCTGCCCTTTATCCCTCTTCTGAAGGGTAACATGCATGGTGTCATCCTCTGCCACAACAGAGAACCCGATTTAGCCACCCCTTACAAGTCAAAATTACATGTTTTTACAAGCAGGGTCAAATAAAACTTCTAAACCAAAACCTTTATAGAAATGAAGCAGAACATCCAATTTCACAATGCATAACTTCTAACAGTAGCATAAATATATAAACAACATCTCTACCTATAGTCCAAAATGAAGAGTCAGTTTTCACCGGGCAACTGAGATCATGCTGCACGGCATAAACACATAGAAATTGATGAACACGTAACCAAATAATTGCCACCAAGACAAAATGTGTAAAATGAGAGCCACACACGTTGAGATAAGGAGGGTTGCCTTTGATGCCGACTTCGACATGTTTGGACTGAATCTTGCAGTAAAATAGCTTCGTGGGAACATTGGGAGGCAGCGTAATATAGATGTTGACCTCTTCTAGGGTTTGATCCCATTCGAACACCTTCTGACCTGCGAACCGAACATCCGTAAAAATGAAAGGGCGAAACCAGAACAGAAAGCACAAGAAAACAGAGGGAAGACGGGAAGAAACAATAATGAATCAAATGAGAATAAGAGAGAGAAAGGAGGAGACGAAGGAAAGGGGCAACGAAAACATACCGCCATGGAAGAAGCTGTGGCGCTTCTCGGGAGCCAATTTCTCCGCCATGTTCTTGCAGGAGGAGGCTTCTGGGTTCTGCTTTCCCGTTCTTGTGCGGATTTGTGAAACGCAGATTGCGATCTTAATTGTGAAGCTAAAGGGCTGTAGACGGGTCGGGTCCGACAATCAGAACCAGACAAGAAGGGGCGCTGCAATTTTCCTGATTGCAGGTCCATGAAATTATTATTTATTACCCGCCACTGAAATTTTCCTGATTAATAATAATTGTTAGATTATTTTTAAAATGTCAATTGTTTAACCAGTAAACGGAAATGCATACAGAAGTTTTGATTAAAATTTTGCATGGCTCCTTTTTGGAATTTTAACTAAAAATTGTATTAGTGTTTATAATATTTTTCATTCATTATAGGGTTCTTCCTTTTTGTAATATATCGAATATCATCTTCATTTCCAATTAGGTTTCTTCTCTGTTTAAGACATTAACTCTCTATAACGATTTCTAATTTCATCATTTCTTGATGTTAATAATATTTAACTCTTTAATTCCCACTATTCAAATTAATCATCTTGTTTATTTTTAATTTAAGATTTTGAATCTTTCTCTCTAACTCTAGTGGGTGAGCTCATCTAAATTCATTGTAAGTATCTATTTTTGTGGTAATTTTTAACTATTGTATAGTCCACTATATTTCCCTACTCTATATACATATCCTTCCCATTTCGATTTAGTTTTATTTTGGTTTTAGTTTTATATTTTAAGGAAAATGATGTATTAATCTTCAATCTTACTCAAGTAATACTCATTAAGTTTTTGCCTTTTACATTTCATTACTAGATTAATGCAACAATTGAGTAATCATGGGTGAACTTTAAAGCTTCGTCCCCTGCTTCAATTGATCTTATTTCACATAAATCTAAGTAAGTTTTCTTTAAATTTTCCCTTAAGCCCGATTTTATTCCTTATATATCTTGATTTCTTACATACTTTATTTAGAAATATTTTCATTCTTGTGATTTTTAAGAAATAAAGTATTAAACTTTCCTTAGAGCATAGTCTCATTAGAGTATAAACCAATATATAGAATTGATGATTGGCTCACTAGAATACATTTGTTGTAAGATGTTGGGAAATTCCAAAAATCTCAAAATTCTTAAAAATTTCTTAAGTATCTTCCATGTTCTCAAATAATCTCGAAGAGTCTATTGGGAAATGTCCCCTGAAGTCCTTGAAGAGTCTCTGGGATGATCAAGCCTCGGCATTACATAGCCCAAGAACTCACCTAAAGTCTTCAAGGCCCAGTTCGCTTGTTGGTTCCCAAGAGTCTTAGGACCCATGTGGAGGAAACTCATTAAGGCACTCTCACCCTGAAGATTCTCTAGGCCCTCCAACATTACTCGATGCATCTTCTCGAAAAATCTAAAGACTCTCGTCTGTGGACCCTACTAAGTATCTATAAATACTCGTTTGCTCCAAGGAAAATGAATCTTTTTGGAACCATTCCAAACCCATTGAAACCTTTATATGTACTCTCCATACCTAAAGACTTAAGACTTTAACCTCTACAAGACTCATAGGGAGCCAACTCCCCCAAAGACTTACATTGGACATATTACACGCACAAATTCATATTTGCATATGCACTTCATTTTCTAAACATCAGTGTCTAACTTAGTCATTAGATGGCCTGCATGAGGAAGATCCCAGCATGCCTTGTCATTACCTTTGTGCTACAGATATCCGAGAACCATAACCCGAAGACAAAGAGAACAATTCCCCAGAAGACCCCAAAGACAATCACTCAAAGACCTTTCGGACCTATTCGGAGACTGTTCTCCGAAGACTTCCAAAGTCCATCCATCCTGAAGACTCCGAAGACCTTCAAAAACCCTGAAGCCTCAGCCCCTCTCGAGTCGAATCCCTATTCTCATTGACCTCTAGTAACCATTTGGATTTTCTCAAGAGGTTTGCTCTAGTTGATCCCAAGACAAATAAATTTAATTGTTGTAATTAAGCAACAATAATTTGGCGTTGTCTATGGGAAATTAGCAAAAAGTCATTAACTTTGAGACAATCTATGAATGTTGACAGCATGGAAGTGCCATTTCAGTATGGAAACCCTTAGCAACACTTGCGTTTTAGTATGCAACACCTCCTAGTGGCTCAGTTTCCAAATCCTCATGCGAGTCAATAGGGAGTTTCTGTGAGGTTTTTCTCCTACTATTATGGGCCTTCCAAGGCTTTTCCCTACATTATGTTGGCCCTCGGGGGAAAAACATACGTCCCCACCCTATGTCGCGTCTATTCTTCAAAGCAAAGGGCCACTCAAGAAATAAAGGAATGTCAGGGAAATATGCCACCTGTTGCACTCTCTAGAGATCAAGCTTCTAAGGATGTAACTTCCTAAGCTTGAACTTGATGATGAAGGCCACTTTCCCTAGCATTACCGACTCCCGCAAGAAGAATGTTACCCCAAAGTTTGGTGTAGAAGATGATTCATTTGGCGTGTCGGTCTTAGATGGTTATGTGTATAAGGTAATCCCGACTAAAAAGATCTATGGGAGTTGTTGGATCCTAATGATGGTAAATATATCCCAAGAGGGGGGTGAATTGGGATTAGGTAGATTTTCGATACTTTAAAATCTTTAATGAATGGCAAAACACTAGGTTTCGAAATATAGAGCTTATGTTTCGAAATAAGCCTTTCTGTTAAGTAGGTTTCGAAACCTACTACATATGTTTCAAAATATAGCTCACTGTTTTACAAGTTTCGAAATATGAAATGTATGTTTCGAAATCTACTTCACTGTTTTGCTTGATTCGAAGTCTTTTAACTTGTATTTCAATCTAATGATCTTTGGTAAAGATGATATACATGAATAAGAGAATACCAAAGATGTTTGTATATCAAAGATATGTTTTATATGTATGTGTATAAGTTTATACTCAAGAAAACTATTTTAGCATTTGATAACAAATCTAATAAAAGCATGTGCAATAATGAAATGCGAAAGTTAAAGAACACTTGCACACAAGATTTATAATGGTTCGGTACTCGCCTACTCCACTACCTTCAAGCTTACCCACTTGAAGGATTTGCAATCCCAATCACTTTTACTAGTGATCACCACAACAAGGGTTTTACCTCGGTTCACCCCAAAACCTTACAATGTGAGTTTTTACGGGCTCAACTCAAACTTAGCACCAAGTGAGTTTTAGGCTCAACTCAAACCTTTACACCACAATGAGTTTTAGGCTCAACTCAAACCTTACAATATTCAAGATAAATAAAGTTTATCTTTACAACCCAAAGAGCAATAAATGCCTTACCACATGGTTGTACAAACCTCTTAACTTGAGGTGAGGAGAGTTGGAGGATGATGCTTCAGATTTCAGCTCTCCTCTTCACACTTGCAATGCACAAGAATAGGATATGTGTAGATCTTCTTGAAAGCTCAAACAAACATTTTAATCACCTCTTGTGCTTGTGTGTGTGTCTCTAGTGTGTGCTCACTTGTTGTCTCTTGTTCTTGCTCAATCAATCTCCATCAATCTCTTCTTGTCTTCAAACACCTGCTATTTATACCAAGATATAGAAATCTAACTATTTATAGCCATTAGAGACAAGTCAGGAAAGTAGGTTTCGAAACATGCAAAGTGTGTTTCGAAACATCACATAAATAGACCAAGGTTTCAAAACATAGACACTAGGTTTCGAAACATGTAAGCTTCCAGCTAGACAAAGCACTTAGAGATAGCAGACAAGTGGGAGACAAACTCTTCAGCCCACTTTGAATAAATTATAAGCACTCACATTCAAATTCAAATTTGAATCTCTTAAGCATGGAGAGTGCATTAAAAAATACTTTGAGAAGCATTTAGATAAATACAAAATTGCAAAACAAATGCATCTCGGTTTTCAAATGAATCTGCTGACAGAATGTCAGAGGTTTCGAAACATGACATGATGGGTTTCGAAACATACCTCTCTGGAAATGAGGTTTCGAAACATGATATGGAGATTTCGAAACATAGTCCAAAACCTGATTTGAAAACACATGCAATGCATAGATGTTTCGAAATAGCATACATAGAAATCATTGAAAACCATTTCAAAGGGGTTTCGAAACATGCATAGAAACATGACATAAATTCAGAAACATATGAAAGCACATTCCACAGCATATATACACCACAACTTATTTACATTTTAATATCCATATTTTAATTTATTTATATTTTACCTCCATTTACTTTAATACATAAATGTAAATAACGAAATACCCCCTATTTGAATTCAATAAAAATACTTAGAAAATCAAAATCCAAATATATAAGAAAGTAGATTTTGGGTTTTAGTACAAACTCAAGTTTTAGCAATAAACCCACCTCCAAAATATATACTTTCTATTTAATGAAAAATCTATTAAAAATCATTTTAGCACTAATGAATGATAGATATCAAATTACCGGGAGTTTGTTTTCTAAAAAGAAAACTCTTTCTTATACTTCTCCTTATAAGGTACTAATATTCCAGACTTAGCCAAAAACAGGGTTTTCAATTTCAGGCAGTGATACATGATATACTTGATATTGAAATTGATATATATTGAAAACCACATACTTGACTCATGACTTAGGGATTAAACCAATATATGTTTTTCATCATCAAAACTATTGTACAAAAAGTACAACAACAGGAGTGAGTTGTTGATAGGGGCTCAGATGTTGTGGTTGTTATATTTAATTGATTGGCATCTTGTTGTGTACGATTAAGCCCCTGGATTGTGTATTTATATTTAATTTGCTTCTGCAGTTGTTTAATTATAGGGCAGAATCTTAACCCATGTATTTGAGTTATTAGCTGGTTGTAAGCAGAATTTAAGGAAATTCTGGGTCATCACAATTAGTATCAGAGCAAGGTTTGGATGAGTCGTTCCTGTACACATAGGAGTGTCGAGAGGTGTCTAGATTGCGTTTAGCAACTGGGTATAAGTCTGAATAAGAGTCCCCATTCTTGAGTCACAATTAGGAGGGGAGTGAAGTGAAGTGTCCCCAGGCATATGTATGTAGTGTTGTAATATATACTTGAGAGTTGCGGATGTAGGCATTTAGCCAAACCATCGAAACAAAATGCTCATGGTTGCAGACGTAGGCATCTAGTCGAACTGTTGAAACAAAATGCTCATGGTTGTAGATATAAGCATCTAGTTGAATTGCCAAAACAAAATGCTCGTGGTTGTGGATATAGGCGTTCTACTCAATCGTCGAAACAAAACATTAAGATCCTTTTTGATCGCAAATGTAGACCGAAGGCTGAACTGCCAAAACAAAACATTGAGATCCTCTTTGATTGCGAATGTAGGCCGAAAGCCGAACTGCCGAAACAAAAGCATCGACATTCATTATTGTGGATGTAAGCATTCTTCCGAATTGCCAAAACAAAAACGTTGCTATTAACATAAGCCATGGGCCTAGCCGCCAATCACAAAGATATTCATCATTGCGAACGTAGGCAATATGCCAAACTGCCTAAACAAAAACATTCATTTATGGACACAGCTACGAACGTAAGCAACATGCTAAACCACAGAAGCAAAATATTGGTATCTTGGTCTTGGAAGTAGACGTCTTGAGTAGGCACTTCGCTGAACTGCCATAATAAAATATTGGCATTCTGATTGCAAACATAGGTGTCTAGAGTAGGTACTCCGTCGAACCACCATAACAAAATATTGGTATTCTGGTTGCTAAAGTAGACGTCTTGAGTAGGCACTCTGCTAAACTACCATAACAAAATATTAGTATTCTAATTGTGGTCGTAGGCATTGCACTAAACTGTCAAACAGCCATAACAAAATAAATGAAGAACAGATGTAGACACTAGGTCGAACTGCGAAAACAAAATAGAGTGCCTTAAGGGTGCGCCCCATGCCAATAGGTAGATGGGCTCACGTCCTACCTACTCAGAATTCATCATCATGTGGGCACATGATACAGCTTGCGAGATAGTTCCATTATCTTTGGATGCAAACGTAAGGGCTGTTCCCTCTAATCACTGCATCTCTTGCCCTGCACAACGTCCACCAACCAATGGACGAAACAAGGTTTAGGAAACATTTCTTTCATGCAGGTCCACTGATGCTTACCCCCTCCACTGCGCTAAGGTCATGTACCGCTCCCTATCAGCTAGACCTTTCCATAAAAGGACTCTTTGGGCTTCGACATCCTTCCTCCTGTTTAGCCCCAGGGAATAGTGGCAACGACTAGGCTACGGACAAGATCGATGGGTAAAAGGCAGTCCGGGGACTTGGGCACACGCCTCACCCCTAGACGTAAGTGGCGATAGTGGTATCTCCTGTTGATGCCAAATACGGGAGAATATATCTTATTTTGGATATCTATCGGGATTCTATTTATATATATATATTTATCAGGGCTTGGAATTTCCTAATGCCCTAGCAGGTACACTTGTACCCTTTTGAATTGTTACATTCCCTCCATACCTTTATATATTGTTACCTTACCCCCACAAAGAAAGATAAACCAACACTTCTCGAAATAGTTATACTAGGGAGCTAGGTTTTCTTTGTATGTTTACTCGTGTGCGCAGGAACACAGGTACTTAATACGTGTACAATCCCTATTTAAGGTGATAGCATGCCATTGACAGTAACCAATTATCTTTGATATTTACCTGTTTTTTATTCTTGCATTGGTATCATTCATCCTACATGCGTGCACAAGATTCATACATACGTTATCAGTCTATCCCCTAAAAGAATGCTCATTCTATTAACATGTGTGTATGAGTTTCAGAATACAAAAAATAGGATTAGCCAAAAAGTCAAAAGAGGTAAAAGAGGCCTAAACTAAATTAGTGCCCCAGGAAATTCGTCATTCGGAGCGCAGACCCCATCTACAAAGTCTAAGTCCATAAATTTAATATTCACTAGAGCATTAATTGCCTTTATCCCATTAAGAGTCATGTGAGTTGTTGGCATCAGAGAATTTGTATCCGACTATGACACTTACTGACTCCAGGGACCAGCTGGGTTAGATACATCCCTTACCTCGGCATCTAGATAATCATTTGGTGCCATTGGATCAAGATCCCAGTACTCTCGCTAGTAGCAAATGCTATCTCGGCTGTGAAAACAACATCTGAGTTGTCGACCTCTGAGCACGTTCTCGCCAAATACCCTTGGGCCAAGTAAAATCCATATTTGATAAAGGCCGAGGCATACCTTTCATTTTCCTCTCGAAACATTCCCAAGAGAGTCGATATTCTCTAACTGTCGTAGCTCGGATAACATCAATGTCGACCTCCTTGAGCTAGCATGTAACACCATACTTGCCTGGGCATGTTATAACTTAGGAAATTTCAGGTTTTTTTTTTTTTTTTGAAAAATCTTCACATGCTTAATACAATCATAATCCCTAATATTTCCATCTACCTACTAGCATGAGATTCATCATACATCACATATGCTAGGCTAGGTATTTCATCAATAGTGGAAGCAAAGAATCGAACATAACTTTTGACATTAACCACAAATTCGATCATACATCAATAACTTTCAAAACATTCCGAATTCAAAGTAGCAAACCTAAATACATAGTTGTGTAATCATAAAACCAAACAACATGCACTTACTAAGTGCCATTATATGCTTCTTCGATGCTTGCCTCTGCTATATCTTCATCTGGAACGTTTAAATAATCTAAGGACAAAGTCCAAGTTATATGGTAAATCATCTAAGTAAGGGTATAAACTTTATAACTCATGCATGTATGCAAATGCAAAATGTCTTCATTCCTTTCGTTTAAGCTGACAAGGCATTAACCACACTTTATTGTTACTCTTCATTTTTACGACCTCTTTACCAGGTCGAGGTGTATGGGGACACTCTTGGTAGAGTAACAATGTCTATTCATACTCTCAAACATATGTGATGCATTACCAATGATATTATCATAAGCACATGCATATTTTATCATCATGATATGTGAATGCAATCTACATGACATATAGCATGTCAACACGATAAAACCATTTATATAAACTTGGCTCTAGGATTGAACCACTTACAAGTCAAAACCATATGCATAAAATTAAATCCAGTTTTGGTAGAACCACTCACTTTGAAAGCAATTTTAACTCAAAAACCTCAAAATGCATGTTGACCTCAATTGTCGTATCAAGACCTAATAATCACACTCTTGCTTAAATCTCGATGTCTCAATGATCCCTGCCCATTACATTTATTCAATAATTTCAATATCCTATTTTCCAATTTTTTCATAATTTTCCCCTAATTTTCTCCCATTTTCCTCTTGATAATTCCAAAATAATATTTTATCGAATATTTTCTCAAATTTTTCTCCACAACAATTCATAAAATAATTTTGAGAAAAATTATAAAAAAAATTTCAAAAATAAATACCTATCAACTAGCCCTTATGCGCTTATCTCACATGCCTAAAGAAATTGGGCAACGTGTGAAGTCCACGTGCCAGTCGTCTTCTCCGATCTTTCGATCACCGGCGAGTGCTCTAATCACTGATTTTTTTGCACCACTTTGAAGCCCGCTTCAAGTTAATCCTGATGGCACAACCCTTGTCATAAAAACACCACCAGAGATGCCTGGATTTGGCCAATTTTAGATCGACTCTAACGACCCATGCGATAATTTGGCCAAGCTCAAAACCTCTTAGAACCTATGCGAAACCTCATGGAATTTTTAAGAAATGACCATCTTGACCTTAGGAACAAAATCCCTCTAACAATTTCTCTCGAATCACTCACTAAAGCCTTGGTTTAGAGCTTGAATTCGATGAACAAAACCCTTGGCCCTATTTATACTCGATTTCGAGCCTTGTCGAGCCATTCCCAGTCAAATCCAAGCCTTTAATGCCTTGATACGACCTTAAATCACCTCAAATCATGGTGACTTGCCAAGAACACCCCTCTCCTAAATTTTTGGCGACTCACGGCCATACCCCACTATCCTTCTATCAAATCACGACCCTATTCAACCATACTCGGCCCATACTCACCTTAATCGATTCACCATGCTTTGGGCCCATTCTAGACCCTAAAATGACCCTTTCTAATGATGGTAAGAGGCTGGATGGTGGTAACAGTGGTGATCGGCGGTGACCATGGTTGTTTTCTTCAAAATTTGTATTTTGACCCCCGTTACTTGCCAAATTTCATTTTAGCCCTTATTTAAAGTCCTTAAGCTTTGATATTTTGCCCTTTGAACCCCTAAGTTCCATACTCTTCATTTGGCCCAAAAAAAATGGAAAATTTTCATTTTGGACCATTTTTCAACTAAAATTTTAAATTACACTTAGGCCCAAAACTATGCATAAATCACGTTTTGATCGTGAATCCTTTTGTTTTACTCCAAACCCACTTCAGGGTTGTTCCTTATACAAAACTTAAATCCTCTTAGGGTTCCATTATCTTTTTGGAAGTGCCTTACAATGATTTGGTTTACTAGGCTGCATCGCAGCTGTATCGAAAACAGTTTTCATTTTGATTCGTTTTAGCATCATAAATTTTGTCTCAAAGCACTCGTCAATGATATACCTTTCTCTTTGGGTAAATGGATATTTCCTTCCATTGATTTGACCGTTTAAGATCTTTAAACTGCCTTCTAGACTTTTCTTAACATCACAAAATATGCAATATTTCATGTATTAACGACATATTTATTTATTTCAACTTAGGATATTACATTCTCCCCTACCTACAAAAATTTCATCCTCATAATTTATTTATCCTAAATCAATTCTATCTATTGATTCTTTGAAGAAAAATGGAAAATCACTTCAAATATCTTCTTCTTACTCCCACGTTATCTCCCTGCTCATTGGATTTCTCCACATCACTTGCACTAGTGGGATTGACTTGTTTCTCAGCACTTGATTTCTTCAGTCCAAAACTTTGACTGGTTTCTCGAGGCAGAAAATATTCTCTCGAACCTCGGCAACTTTTGATGGCATTACTTGTGATAGATCTGGCTTATGCTTATGGAGTTGGGATATGTGAAATATATCATGAAAGTTGGAGAGAGCCACGGGCAAAGCGAGCCAATAAGCTATAAAACCCCATTTTTGAAATAAATAAAAGAAAGAAATGTTTCGTAATTCGTGGCTTCAGAATGATTAAAATTAGGGCCTTGCAAAGTGGGCCGTCGTGGTTATTTAGCCAAATCAATCGAAAGGAGTATCCCAAAGCTCGAAAGATCAGAAGCAAGATCACATCATCGGTTCTCAAGTCAAAATATGATTTTTAGTGTGGAAAAAAATCGGATAGGAGATAGTTTCTGGTACAGCTTAAGTCCGGGCTGATAAAATCGAATCGTCAGAGGAGGTTTTTGAAAAGATGGTGGAACCCTTAGGGGGCCTCAATTTTTCATGTAGAGTAACCCTTCAGTGTTTTCGGGTGAAAACGAAAAGAATTTCAAAAAGATAAGTTGATCGGGCCTAGGCGCAGTTTTTTTGAAAATGCCTGAGGGAGGCCTAAATGACATTATTTCTAAATATTTGAGGTGTAAATGTCAATCTTAGAACCTTAGGGTCTTAATTGGAAGCAATGGAAATTTCAAGGGCTTGTGTAAAGGACCAAAAGTGCAAATGTCAAAACAAGGGGGGCAATAGTGTAATAAACAAAAAAGGCAAGTTGCCATGGCCGACAACAGCTGGTTGGCCATCCTTCGATGTCTTTGACCATGGGATTTCGAGAAAGCTGGTTGGGGAAGCTCGAGCATCAATCCAGGCTTGCAAACGAACACGCGAGGAGCCAAAATTTTGAAAAATTCGGACAAGGCATGGCCGAATTGTAGTGCCTATAAATGGGCCATTGGGGAGGCGGTCAGAAGCTTTTAAGGTCGGCCAATGGAGGGTTAAGGTGTTAAGGCATCGAGTAAGTGGCCATAAATATTTTTGAGGGTCGATTTGAGCTATAAATATAGGTTTAATGGCCGAGGGTTTCGCCAAATTCAAGCTTAAAATCGAGTGTGTTAGAGGCCGAATCGAGCGAAAGTAATAGAGGACTTTTGGTCTAGTGAGTGTAGGGATCATTTTTGGAGAAAATGGAGGGATTTCGTGTGCTTTTGGAGGGGTTTTGAGGGCTCGCCGAAGAAAGAGGCGGTGGTGTCGACCGAGAGTTCGAGGCTTCGGTTGAGGCCCTTCCGAGTGTCATTTCAAGCCATTAGAGGCACCAACGTGATCGACTGAAGGAGGAGAATCATCCAGGCCAAGAAACCAAAAGCTCCGGTGTGCCGTTGCCGGAGAAGACGACCGCGTGCCTTCCACGCGCCTCTCCCACTCGCAATCCACGCTCCAAGCGCGTGAGAGCGCATGCCTCTCAGGTTTTTTCCAAATTTTTTTAAATTGTTTAGAAAAATATTTTAGGATTTTTCATGCAAAAATATTTAGAAAAAATTGGACGTAGATATTTATTTTAGAACCTTAGTGAGGAAAAATAGAGAAAAATTAAAGGAAAATGTGAGAAAAATAAGAAGAAAATTGGTTATGGTATTTATGGATTGAATATGGTGTTTAGGGTGCTTCAGGGCTTGATTTCGGGTGTTCGTTCGAATTTTGAGGATTTACACGTAAATTGAGGTGAAGCACGTGTTTCAAGAAACACTAAATTTGTCAGAGGTGAGTGTGCAATCTTACAACCTAGTTTTATGTGAGTGTTCTACTTTAAAAAACTGGTTTAGTACAGTAGTTATGTTCCAAAAACTTGATTTTATGTGAGAGTTTTCCCTAAAGTGGATTGTGAACGTTCTGTCATGAAAACCGATTTGATGTAAATGAATTTGATCATGTTGTCATGTTTTGAAGTGAAAATTCCATGTATTGCATTGCATGCTACGATGAGATATGCATACATCCATGTTGACATTTATTGATCATGCATTGCATATGAGTTCACGATGGCACCGCTGCACCCATTAACCTGGGCATGGAAAGGAAGCCGTAGCAATGAGGGGCAGCATTAAGGTGCAAACGGGAATGCGGACTGGTATCGTTGTACCATTGACCTCAGCATGGAAAGGAAGCCGTAGCAATGGGGGTAGCATAAGGTGCGGTCGATTCACGGAATGAAATGAGGAATGATGAAATGTTGCATTTTACGTTCATTCACGAAAATATATGATTTTATTTCACTCACTTAGAAGATTTATCATCTAACTTGGGATTTTGCCCCTAGAATATTCAAATGTCCCAGATGTTGTTGTAGCAGAACTAGGTACTGACGAAGCATGTGATGGCACTTTGCAAGTGTACGATGAAGTATGATTATGATGTTAAAGTTGATGTATTTAAGTTTTGCTGCTTGACATGTGAACATTTGAAAGACGTTAATGTATTATCAGAATTATGGTTATTGTAATGTTAGGTTCGATCTTTAGCTTCCGTATGTAATGTTTTGATGACTATCTTCGAAATGAATGGAATTTTGGGTTGATAATCGATGTGATTTAGCATTTAGTTTGAAAGGGAAAAGAAAAAAAAAATATTATCCCCAAATTGTCCTAGTTTATAACACGCCCGAGAAAGTGGGGTGTTACAGTTGGTATTAGAGCGAACTAAGAAAACCTAGCATGGCTTGAGGAAATTAGAAAACTAGAGATTTGAGGATTCTACATATAAGATTGCTAATGAATTTTAGGATAAATGTCAGGATGGCTGGGATATTTTTGGAGCAGGTGCTAGTTGACCACAGGGCCAATCGGATTAACGCTAGGGAGCCAGATCCCGAGGAAGATGTCTACGAGTTTGTAGCTAAGATGGAAGACATTATCGAAGATATCCCGCCCAGCTATTGCCAAAGTCCAGCTTTAGTTCCTTTCCAAATAAATTTTATGGTCGGTGTCCTAGAAAGAGAAGTGTACACCTTTGCTGAGTGAATTCAACAAGATGAAGACTTCGTCATTACTGGTCTTTGTGGTGAAATTCCTCATTAATGGTCTTTGTGGTGAAATTCGAAGGAATACTCTATCCCTTTCTTGAAACTCTAAATCCCGAGAGCGGTGATTTGCATAGTACTTTTGGCAATCTTGAGTAATCTTCATACATCTTCTCTAAGGCTTGTTGCACGAGTTCAGTCCTAGCCAATCGTCTTTCGCCCACCTGAAGCCAACAGAAAGGCGATCTGCATCGCCTGCCATACAATGCTTCATATAGAGCTATGCCTATGCTACTCTAATAGTTGTTATTATAGGAGAACTCCACCAATGACAAGTATTCGTCCTAACTTCCTCCGAATTCTAGGACACATGCTCGCAACATGTCTTCCAAAACTTGGTTCACCCGTTCTGTCTGGGAGTGATATGCAGTATTGAAATTTAGTCTTGTTCCCAGCTTTTCTTGCAGACATGTCCAGAATCTCGATAAAAATTTTGAATCTCTATCGGACACAATACTAACTATTGTCTCGTGCAGCCACACAACCTCTTGAACGAGTACCCGTGACAGCTCCTCCGCAGTTTACCTAACTTTAATAGGTAAGAAATGTGCTGACTTTGTCAACTTGTCGACCACAACCCATATCGAGTCCTTCTTTCTTGCTGTCCTAGGCAATCCCACAATGAAATCCATAGAGATGTGCTCCCACTTCCATTCTGGAATCTCCAACGGTCGTAACAATCTCGCTGGTCACTGATGTTTGATCTTAATACGCTGGCATGCGTCACATTGGGCTACATACTGAGCCACACTCCACTTCATTCTAGGCCACCAATAGACTTCCCTCAAGTCCTTATACATCTTGTTTGCCCTTGGATGAATAGTATACTTTGACCGATATGCCTCATCCAGAATCCTTTGCCTTAATTCTTCATTGTTAGGAACATAAATTCATCCAGTCATCCTCAAGATTCCATCTCTATAGTCAAAACCCATTTTCATTGGCTGCCCATTCTCATCCACCCATTAGTGAAGTCTCTAATCCTCCCCGGTAGCCTAATGTATCTCCTCCCACCATCCTGGCCGAATTCAAAGAGTCGCTATCATAAACGATCTGTTCCCAGGCACTACACTCATCGTTAGGCCACTGGACACTTCTATCAGTTGCCATTCCTGCATCATCATCCCGACCGCGACTGCAAGATCCCTATGACTAAGGGCATCTGCCACAACATTCGCCCGCCCTAGATTATAATGGATGGTGAAATTGTAGTCCTTCAAGAACTTCATCCGTCGACGTTGCCTCATGTTTAACTCTTTTTGGGAGAAGATATATTTCTGGCTTTTGTGATCGATATATATTTGAAATTTCTCACCATACAAATAATGCCCCCAAATCTTCAATACATGGATAACTGCAGTCAGTTCCAAATCATGGATGGGGTAGTTCTTCTCATGAGGTCGTAATTGACGTGACCCATAAGCGATCACTTTACCATACTTCATTAACACGCAGCCCAATCCCGAACTTGAAACATTACTATAGACCACGAATCCTTCAGAACCCTCAAGTAGGGTCAAAATTAGTGTTGTGGTTAATCGCTTCTTAAGTTCCTTAAAACTCCGCTCACACTTGTCATCCCATATGAACTTCACGTTGTTTTGAGTCAAACGTGTCAATGGCAGAGCAATTTTTGAAAACCCTTCAACAAATTGCCTATAGTTTCCAACTAACCCCCAAAAGCTTATCACCTTAAACACTGACCTCAGTCGGTGCCAATTCTTAATGGCCTCGATCTTGGATGAATCAACTGAAACGCTGTCACCTGAAATCACGTGGTCGAGGAATGCCACTTCTCTTAGTTAGAAGCTACATTTAGAAAATTTGGCATACAACCTTTCGTTATGTAACTTTTCTAGCACCATCCTCAAATGCTCACGGTGATCCGCCTCATTAGATGAGTATACCAAGATATCATCGATAAAGATGATCATGAATTGATTTAGAAATGGTTTAAACACCCTATTCATGAGATCTATAAAAGTTGCGGGTGCATTAGTCAACTCGAACGGTATCACCAAAAATTTATAGTGTCCATATAGACATCGAAATGACGTGTTGGGTATATCCTCACTTCTAACTTTCATTTGGTAGTACCTCGAGTGCAGATCAATTTTTGAGAATATTCTGGCGCCCTTCAGTTGATCAAATAATTCTCCAATTCTGGGCAATGGGTACTTATTTTTCATTGTCACTTTATTGAGTGCTCGAATATCTATACACAATCGCAAGCTGCCATCTTTCTTCTTTACAAACAAAACTAGAGCTCCCCACGGAGAGATACTTGGTCGAATAAATCCTTTATTCACTAAATCTTGAAGTTGGACTTAAGCTCCCTTAATTCAGTCGGTGCTATGCAATAAGTGGGTATAGAAATTTGCTTCGTTCCCAGCAACAGTTCAATGGCAAACTCCACTTCTCGATCTGGAGGCAGCTTTGACAAGTCTTCTGGAAACACATCCAAGAACTCTCTCACCACTTCTACATCTTTTGACTTTTTTTCTGACTTATCATCTACCACGACATGAGTTATAAATCCATGTGCTCCATTTTCCAACAATTTGCATGCCTTCAGGGATGATACGAATTTTAACTGCCTACCAAACCGTGGCCCTTTAAATTTCACCACCTTTCCACCTAGACATCCCAATTCCACTGTCTTTCCCAAACAATCCATACTGGCACAATATCAAGAAAGAAAATCCATACCTAGGATTATATCGAAATCCGCATCTCCATAAGTATCAAATCTAACTTAAATTTCTCGTCCTCAATATCCACACCACATCTCGGACTATCGAACTAGTCTCTATAGTCTCTCCAATTGGAGATTGAATCCTAACTCCGTGCCCTATTATCCAGGGTTTAAGGACCAAACTCATAGTAGACTCATTTGCTATGAATGAATGAGTGGCACCAGGGTTCACAATGCATGCACAGGAGTAATGTGGATGAAGAGCATACCTTCCACCACTCTCAGGTCGCTCTCCGTCTCCACCTTCGTCAGATGAAACACTATAGCTGGTTGTGAACCCAGTTTTCCTTCCAGCTTCTTCCCTAGCTTAGCTTTGCCTCGTTGGGCTATGAATAGTATCCCCATTGGTTGCAAGAATAGCATGTCACCTCCTTTCTTGGTGCTTTCTCGATCTTCAATGGTTTCCTCGAAGGGCAATCTCTCGCAAAATGTCCAGGCTCACCACAAACAAAGCAATCAGTTCCCTTGCCTCTGGTCCCATACTTCTTGCCGAGATGTCTTTTTTGGCACTTTAAGCAATACTTCTCTTTTAAACTTTGCTCCTTTCGGTCACTTGAACTGAACGATTGGAGTGCTAGTTAGCTTCTCTTTGTCTTTTACTTCTGCTTTTGACTTACCACCTAGCTTGAGCTCTCCTTGGGATACCATATTCCTTTTGATCGTGATGGCTATCTCAACCACTTCATCATAGGTGCGTATATTCCAAGCATACAACACCTACTTGACTTCCTTCCTCAGCCCTTGCAAAAACTTTTGAGCCTTCTCACAATCATCCGATGTGTACATTAGCACGTACTTTATCAGCTTAGAAAACTGGGTCTCATATTGCACCATCGACATCCCCGCTATCTACGTTAGGTTCAAAAACTCATGCTTCTTTATCTCACGCCAATACTCTGGAAAGTATTTATCGTTGAAAGCGGTTCGAAATTGCTCTCATGTGATTGTAACACTCTCGTCTCTTCTCCTTACTGAATTGTATTTTGGGTCCTTAAGACTTCGACCATGGTCTTCCACTAGATGCCTGCTTCCTCTTCCAACATGAAAGTCGCACACTTCACCCGGTGTTCTGCCAGGCATTCGAAGCATTCTAAAAACTTTTATGTTTGTTCCAGCCAATACTCTCGCACTTGGGTTAGCCTCTAGGTCACCCTTAAAACTCGGTGGGTGCATGTCTCGGTATACTTTCAACCAATTCGTAGTCGGAGCTTCTTGTTTATTCATGGAGTTTATCATCATCTCTACGAATCTTTCAAATGATCTCTCACCTTCAGGAAGTCTTGAGCTACTTACCTCAGGAATTTTCGTATTTGGTGGCGGATGTTGGTCCTTTCCTCGATTTGGTCTTTCCTCTTTAAAAAAGGATTTCAAAGAAGGGAAACGCCTATAATCACCCTGAACCATAACCCGCATGAAGACAAAATATATCATATTTTTCCCAGCCCCAACAAAACCCAACCCTCAGAGATCATAAGTCATCTACCATGACTGAGCCCTACCCATGGCTTCCATATCGCAACCCTCGCCACTAGGCTCGCACGACCCATCTATCTCATAACTGCTCTGAGGCCTGCTTGGGATAGCCCCGCCTCAAAGCTTCAAGCCGACTGGGTCGCTGTAGTAGATCTCCATCTCAAGCTAGGTCTCAGACTCTTTTGAGGGTTCCTCACAAGGGGCTTCAGGAGAATCTACCTTCTTGTTAATGTCTCATTCAGAATCATCTATGGGTTCGTTACTACCCACACTCTCTTCATCTGGTCCCACGTGCCCGTGGACGACCTCCCTAGACTACCACATGTTCGTCTCTCAGATCATCTCGAAGAGCAAGGTAAAGTTCTGCGACACTCGTTGCTGCCTAGCAATCTTCCTAGTGTATCGCCTCCATTTATCATGGAGCAACTTGGCCACATAGTGTATTTTTATCTCTTCCAATAACTCACGAGACAAGGCCATGCCCGGTGTCTCAGCTATCACGTACTCCACCTTGTTGAGGTAACGCTGGATGGACTCATTAGATCTTATAACTGATAGGGCTAAAGTCCACTGGGCCTTTAGCCTCCGAATGTAGTCTCGCACTAGCCAAATCAAACGAAAGGGGCGTCGTCCTTCCATACCTACGCACAAAACACTACACCATAGTCCTTCCATACCTACGCGCGTGGCTGCGCTGCTGCTGCCCAACCAGACTTTTTTTTTTTTTTCAAAAAATCCCAAACCTTTCATCTCTAAATTTCGAAATAAAATACATCAAAACCCCAAGATTTACCCAATGATCCATACATCACCATCCCTTAACCATGGCTTTACATGTATTATAACAAAATGCATTCTTGGACCTTGCAGCATAGACAAAAATACATCAACTCACACTACACAAGCAAACTGCATACATCTTCACATAAACTTTTCTTGCTCAAATATATTTTAACCCTCCAAGATACTCTTTCCTTTTGAAGTTTCCCCACCTACAAAGAGGTCAAAATGACCTTATGATCCATTACTCAGTAAGCGTGCAATGCATAAGTAAATGAAGCATGAGAGAGCATGTAATGTAAAATGAGTAGTTTTTCATGCCCTCATAACCTCTATAGGTTAAGGCATCAGCCAACCCTTCACACAACACTAGTCCCCTATATGGCCATAGGTATACTAGAACTAATATCATACAAGTGTTAACCACTACATGCAACTCATAAAAGTAAAACATTTACAAATGCATGTAAGACTACCACTCTTGGGGTGATTCCTTATCTCTTTTCCTCTTGGAGCTTCATGCCCTAACCTTCCAAGACTCTCTTTGATTCCAACCACCTTAGAAGAAAAAAAAAATCTTAGATTATAAGAAAAATAAAAGTTGCTAAATGAGGGGGAAAGAAGACCCTTACTCAAGAACACTAGAGCTTACCTCTTACTTGAGTCTTTCTTTTTCCTCCTCTACCTCTTCTTCTTCCTTTAACCCCCTTATGGCCAAAGGAGTTTGGCCTCTTTCTCCTTCCTCTTATTTATATTACTCCAATTTCTCTATTCTTTAATTTACTCAAAATCAATACTTAATCCAAGCCCTCAAAATTTCTTTTAAAGAACCCCATCCTAGCCATTGGAGATTTCAATCCATGGCATTTTGATTTCTTTAATCTCCACCATTGATGGGAATTGAAAGACTTAATCCTCATCATCCAAGAAAGCACAATCATTTCCTAAAAGAAGAATTAATCTTAGCCATTGATTTCCTTTCCAAAATAATCTCATCCACCCATTCTTTTTTTTTTAATTAAAATTTTAATCATGTTGGCAATCCATGCCAACTTTCTAGAATAAATGAGAGCACTTGGATCAAATCCCATCTCAAGACTAATTCTCTACCCTTAGATCTTCTTGGATTTATCATTTCCTTCCCATTTATTTAAATAAGATCATTTTCAAACCATCACTTGAAAGACTAATTTCTATTTGAAATTCATTTATTTAATTCTTCTCATTTTTCCATCATAAATACTTGACTATTTTCTATTTTCTTTTTGCATTTTCTTAATCCCACATAATGGTGATCTCATTAAATGCTTGAAAGACACTTTTCTTTTTCCTCTTTGAATTTCTTTTTAATTCCACATCTTGCTTCACAAGATCTTGCCAAGTGTCTTATTTACACTCAATTAGACTAATTTCTTATTTCCATAATTTAATTGGAGTCCTTTCATGGGATCTTGCTAAGTGTCACCAATCTACTCCTACTTAGCTTCCATTTTAATTCCTAATTATCCATACATTTTCTCCATACTCTTAAGCAAGAATTACACTTTCCCAAAATCCAATTCCACAACATATAATTATTTTCTCCACAAAATAATTACCTTTATGGGGAGGAACTCCAAATTACCAATTTGCCCTTTTGAAAGCATCCTATATTTTTATATGCCTCCTTTTTGATTCAAGGGTAGTTATGAAAATTTCCATATACTACTATTCTCCTAATTATCAAATTTATCATGAACTCATCAGGGGTATTACAGACATCGTGCATCCTTGTGGTCTCCTCCCCTTGTTCGCTATGAGGGTTTTGGCCGGCTAGAGTTTATGTGGGCATGCATATATATAGGAATGTGGAAGAAAATGAGAAGAACTTTTGGCTTGGTTTTGTGTGAGAATTCTCTCAACCCAAGGCACATTTTTCTTCCCACTCCAAAGCTCACTAAAGCCCTCAATCATTGCTTCTAATCCCTGCTCCTTGTTAACTCTATTAACTAGAGTACAAAATCGAAACATAGAGAGTCTATTTTTTGGTTTTGGAGTTTCATTCATTTTTGTTTTGAACCCATTTCATTTCAACCCAAAATCTCCCACATTCTCTCTGTTTGGCACAAAGAAAGAATGGTGGTGGGATTTGATTATTCATTGGAGCATGGACTTGATAGGCCTTCCGTAGTTTCGGGGGACGGTTTGGTCTAACCGATATAAAGGAGATTCGAGAGTTGTTCTTGAAGCAAGGAGTTGTTGCCACCAGTGGAGTTCAACCTCTACATTGGCCTTCAAGTGTTGAAAGGTATACCAACTAAACCCCCTATGGCATGGTTTAGTTTTTGGTTTGCATATGGATATTGAAAATGGGTCTTGCAATGTGTTTTTCGATATTGATTTAGCTACTATCTTTAATGTTTTTGAAAATGGCTTAAACCCTTGCTTTGGTACACCTCGTAATGGCATTCCTCATCAAAAACCTCTATTATCAAAACCAAAATATGGAATTTTTTTGTAAGTTGATGCTTTACTCTATTGTATTAAAAATCGTGCACTAAGCTAATGATTAGGAGAAAACCAATAAGATCTTATGAGATTTGACATCACAAGAGGAAACCAACTTGAGAATAAACTAAGACTGTGATTGGAGTAAATGTTTAAAAAGATAAGCACTAGATTGAAGACCCACCAACCATTAATATAATGAAGAAGATTTCTTAATGAAATAGAAAAAAAGAGGGTGTTAGTCGAAGGAGCAAAATGGGAGACGTGAAAATGGTAGATAGGCTTTCTTGCATTAATGTTGGGTTTCAGATCTAAAACCCAACCTTATTACTTCCCTGTCTTTCCTCATCCTCCTTACCCTTCTAACTCTAAACCCTCTTATCAACTCTTTGTACATCTCTCTTTCTAGGGGTGAGGAAAGAAAAACCATACACACAAGTCAATTGCACCAAATAGTGATATCATAAGAGAAATAGTTGTTATAATTTGATAGTTTTAAAAACTACTCAAATTGGGTTGATTTTTGCACACCCCCGAGTGACCCTCACTCGAGAGTTGTAATACCCAGACTCTTTATAGGATTTTTCTATTTTAAAGAAAATTATATGCCTCGAAATTCCAAAGAAAAGTAGGAAAATCCTGAGAGAAAAAAGGATAATTCTTGAAAAGGAGGGACAAAATATAATTTCTTAAAAATATTTGGAGAATCATTTTGAGGCAACGGTCAGCACTCAAGGGTAAAAGGATCCTAGAAGAGGCCTTAAAATATTTTTGAGAAACAAAAGGATGACATTTCAAGGGGACAAAGTTAGCCTTTAGGAACCTAGGAGTGAAAATGTAATTTGGGGAAACCTTAGGGGCGGAACTGTAATATTAGAAAACTAGCTAAAAATATCTATCAAAAATATCAGGAATTAACCAATCAAAGGCATCCAAGTGTCCCTAAGGTGTGGAAGCATTCTATTGGCCGGAAACTTCTATATAAACTATGGCAACTCAACTA
The DNA here is from genome assembly GCA_036245055.1 of Diospyros kaki. NCBI lineage: Eukaryota > Viridiplantae > Streptophyta > Magnoliopsida > Ericales > Ebenaceae > Diospyros > Diospyros kaki. Next base: position 20,693,698 of record BSEG01000010.1, read on the forward strand.
AAATCCATTCCAAGCTAATCTTTGGGCAAATTGAGGGGTGTGAAGGTGGGAATTGTAGAGAGGGAAATTCTGGAGGAAACAAAAGAGAAAAAAGGGGTAAAAAATGAAGGAATATGAGGGGTTTGTTAGAAAACGAACAGCCACTGGAAAACACCTACAACTACTAGAAAAATCGAAAGGTAAGTCCAATTTCTCCACATAATCTTCTAGAGCACTGAACGAGGAGTCCGTAGGTTCAAACGGGAGGCGAAGCGGAGCTCGGATGAGGGAGATATAGCCGTATTAAACGGAAACCCAAAAATTCGGCAAAAAGGGCGACGATGCGTGTAATGCACACGCCGTGGACTGCTACGAGTAGCCACACATGGCCACTTTTTTGGTGGTACGTGTGAAGCCCCATTCCCTTAAAATTTCTATGAAAGGCTTCCTTTTTAATTCTCTACAACTCTGTATAAAAATATTTTGTGTTTGTGACACAAAACTTCGTAACTGCAGCAAAACCAAGGCCGATACCCTGTGAACAGTAACTTCGAAGGGTAAACCGACAAGGTGAGTAGTTCTTGCATCCAATAAACTCCACATTAGTCCTATGTTGGTTTACTTGTGTGATGTTTGTGACTTACACTTCATATTTCTCTTTGTTGAAGCATATTTCTTCGTTCTTGCATGCATCACCGGTGTTGTGGATGGTTAATGAGGCGGGTGTGGTGATTCGGGGAAGGAATCCAGTGCTCTCGGTGGGCCTAAGGGTGTCTGACCCCAATTACGTGCCTCAATGGGCTAAGGTGTTTGAGGAGACTCCATTCTCACATTGCATTTTACATTTACCTGCATAATTACCTTTGAGCCATCTCACTTAGATGTCGAAATCTAACTTGGGTGTTTATACCCCTGGAACATTCCATGTTCCAGGTATGTTAGTTGTGCCAAGTACTGCGAAGACAAGCAGAAGAACAGGGAAGGAAGTGGCCAAGACTTAATTCGAATCCTTTAATTTCCATTTTGTTCATTTTAAGTGTTGTAAACATGTGTCTCAAGTGATGTACTATTAAATCCTATAAGAGTAGGAGTTCCTAGGAGGCTTGGGTTTCCTCTGTTCGGAGTCGTAAGTATGTGTGCGTTGTACTTATTTCTTTCATCTTGAGAAGACTATGTTGTAGTTGGGGAATAACTGTTATTTGGGTGGGTACATTTTTAGAATTTAAGGGTTGTGTTTGGTTTCATTTTACTTCTACTTTGTGTATGGGTATATATGTGTTCATGACATTGTAGTTATGTCCAAAGGTGATCTATTGCAAACAGTTGCTAAGACACTTGGAAGTCACCTAAGTATATGTACTCATCTTTTATGACTCATGGAAATCCTAACTATTTAACCTCTCAGGTTCAATCCTTGCTTCCGTTGATAAAGGATTTCCAATAATGCCTAAGTGTTTGTAAATGTTAAACCTAGACATCTTATGGAATGAAAATATGGGGTGTTACAAGGGTGCCCTGTGCTTGCATGTGCTTGCACTCAACAGCCTCGAGTGAGGTCACTTGGGGGTGTTGCGTGTGCGCCTGTGTTCACGCTCGCGCGCCCGTATGCCCGTACTCACTCTCGTGCCCATGTCCATGCATGCTAATACCCCAACACCCTTGAGTGAGGGTCATTCGAGGGTACCACAAGCATGCCTGTATGCAGGGCCAGCCCAAGGCATAGGCCACTGAGGCCTATGCCTAGGGCCCCCAAAAATTTGGGGCCCCCAAACCCCCCCAACCCAGTTGAGCCAATTACCCCCCTCCCCCCACAACCAGGAGACAATTAACCAGCCCACCCCACCTCTTCCAAAAAAAAATTAGGGCCCCACTCAAAAAAATAAAATAAAATTGGGGGCCTCCAAAAAATACAACACCCCACCCTCTCCCCAAAAAAAAAAATATTGCCTAGGGCCCCACTGGACCTTGGGCCGGCGCTGCCTGTATGCCCCATGCCTGTGAGACTCAGTTAAAACTACCTCCGAACTTCTCACCAAGAAGATTGGACTACTCGACACCAAACAACATCTTCCATCACTATAAATAGGGGGTCCTTTCCTCCATTCGATATGCGATCTCCCATACTCACATTTCCTTCTTATATTCAACTATTCCATACTTTTGAGAGGTTAACTTAAGCATCAGAGGGTCTGCACGGGGATCCTTACCCTCACCTTTAACCGATCTTCTTTCCAAACAACTCATCCATCATTTGAAGAGGTCATCCATCGCTACCACATCAGGAGAGTCATCCATTGCTACCACCTCAGGAAAGTCATCCATCGCTCTAGAGATTCACTCATCATCTGAACAAGCCACCATTGTGCCATCCTTATACGATCTCCCATACCTAAATTCATTGTTGTAGTTCAACAACAATAGTTGTCAAGTAAGGTAACAACTTTACAAATTTTCATTTAATAATTTAGAGTTAAACCTTTGAGAGAATCAAAATGCTATCAATTTTTTTACTTCTCTCTCAACCATGCTACTTAGTAACTTGGCAAGTCTCAAGTTTTTTCAATTTTTATTTTAAAATAAAAATAAAAAATGTCATTGTTGTTGCAACTATGTTTTCTACGTTTTCTACTTTTCTTATTCGTGTCGCTAATTATTATAACACAAACCGCTAAGTTATGCTTTGGATTATTTTGATCACATGGGGTTGGTTATGGTTTAGAAGGTAAACAAATTGCCTATGGGGTTTGACTTGAATTTTTTTTCAAAATTACCATCTCTTGATCTCTTTTTCTTTTTTCTCCATCTTTAATTGGATCAACAGAAAAAAGTTCCTAGTCCCTAGGGGCATAGCTTGGTGGTCTTGACGATCTCGTTTGGAGCCTGTTCTGTCATGATTGGAGTGTTACTCTAGGATCGAAACTGAGGGCTATCAAGTTCCCTAATTTAATTCCTTCATCGTATTCTGGGGTCGTATTCTGAGAGCGTTCGTGATGGGATGTTACCCAAAAAACAGAAGTAGGTTCCTAATTTGGAACCCAAATCTTTAGGTTTCTTTTCTATAACCAATAGAAGATGAGGTATAAAGACAAAATGAGTAAATGAGGGTGGAAAGAGAAATGAGAAAGGAGAGAGAGATTATAGATGAAGGGTTTGTTGAGAATCTGTATTCTCGATGGTTCTCTACAACCCCACCAATTCTAGAAGAGACAATCTTCGATTATTGAATGTGCAAGAGAGAGAGGAAGAGAGAGAGAGAGAGAAAGAGCAACAAATAAGTTTTAAGTAAAAATAAAAATGTTAATTCTCTTTCTGAAAACACAAAAATTTGAGAGAGAAAGAGAGAGAGAGCAACAACAAATAAGGTTGTGTTTTCTTTGCTTTTCAATTTTCATTTTTGAGTTTTGAATTCATTTTTAGTTTTCTGTTTTGGTAGTCTATTTTTAGAAAATTCAAAATGCGTTCTCTTTATCATTTTGAAAAATTATTTTTCAAAACAGAAAATTAGAAAACGCGTTTTCTTTAAAATTTTGAAAATAATTTTTTAATGATATTTTATTTAATAAATTTGATTATTCAATAAATTATAAATATTTAATATTAATATATTATTAAAAATATATATATACATTTTAAAGTTAATGAATTTTGTCATATTTTTTTATTATAATAATAAAATATAAATAAATAAATATATTTTGAGTTTTGAGTTTGTTTTGAATGAAAACATTCACAACAATTTTTTGTTTTTTTGAGCTTTCTTTATAATTTTTTTTATTTTAAAAAATATATTTTTAAAAATAGTAAAAAGAACACATTTTTATTATTTTAAAAAAATAAAAATTAAAAATAACTTAAAAATAGCAAAAGAACACAACATGAGTTTTTAAGTAAAAATAAAAAGGTTAATTCTCTTCCTCAAAACACAAAAATTTGATGTCCTCTGGCTTAAATCGTATGAAGCGACGTCGGGACTTTGCAAGATCGGCTTTTTCCAAGAGTTTTGATTTTTGACAGGGAAAAGCACAAGCTCGCTCTCTCCTGTCTGTCTCTGTGAAAGGAAAGGAAAAACCAGAGGCCTCCGGCGGCAAACGGAGCATAACTCCAGAGATGAGATATAACTTTAATTTGCCGGAAACCAGCTCCGACGAACCCCCAGCCCTAACACCAACGCCCAAGGACGACGATATCGAATGGCTTCCTCTCCAGAACCACCCCGTCTTCTCCACCGCCTCCCCCGCCCGCTCCTCCGCTTCCCGGTCGCCGACCAATCTCATTGCTTGGGACGGAACTTCTAGGCTTTACTTCTGGGACTCTGCCAAGCAGTACCTCCACCGGATCTCCATTCGCTTGGGCGAGCCCGACCATTCCTCCGTCCTCGCCGCTTCCCCCCCCAAGGTTCAAATTCTCGTCTCTTTTCAACGTGTTTGTTGGGCTTATGAGCTGCCCGTGTGTTTTGACATTTGAGCAAACTTACCACGAGCAACGTCAAGGGTCTTTGGCTATATTTCTGTAACGCTTATACACGAACGTTCGCTCCAAATTTTTGTGGGAAAAAAAATGTGAAATCCAATTAAATTTATGAGCGCCCGAAGCTGCTGGTCCATATTTTGTTTTTGTACTTTTAATTTTTGTTCTCATTTTTTACGCCAGCAAATTGAGTGTCTGTGGATGAAGATCAGAATTGCTTTTGAAGAGGATGTTATATTGATAAATGACCTTTAATTTTTGGGAAAATGGCTCTCTGATAGCTGCATAAGTAACTCCAAGCTTGATCATGTTACTACTTATTACTACTGCCTTTTCCCCTTTATTCACTTAGCCTTGGCAGTGCCCTTGGGTCCTGTGAATTTTTTTTTAATATGAAGCAGAAGCAAGCTTAAATTTACTCTTTTCTTTCGGTTAATGGTTTATGGGGAATACAAAATCATTAAAAAATTGGAATTTCATGTGGTGTGGATAAATAAGAAGCTACATTTGAAAACTACTACTTGTTGGATAAGTTACACATTTAGCTTGTGAATAATTGTTTCCTGGCTTTGTGTTTAAGCCTTGTATTGATTATTTTAGATTTCCCTTCATGATTTGGTCTAGTAATGTGCAAATTTGAAATTGATGATGCTAGTAATTCTTACAGGTACTGAAACCAGATGTTCAGCTCACTTTTGTGGTTAATAAAATCTCTATAAATAGAAATGGATCAGCAATACTGCTATCTGGTCCAGATAATCTATATGTCATGTACCTCTGTGGCCGAACTTCTATGGGTGATGGTACCTCTATCTGCAGGTATGGTCAAAAGTACAGAATTTTGAATTCTATTCATATTAACCAAATGCCAGTAGGCAGTAAGTTACCAGCCTTTCTTAAGATCCTATTGATATGCTACCTTCTCATTTTTTACAAGTTTGAATTATTGTTGTTTTTCTTTCCTTACTCAAAGTAAAATGTTGAAAAATTTATGCAGTCTATGGATAAGTCTGATTGGTATTGGATTATGCACAGCCATTTGATCATAGGAAGTCAGATCTCGGGGAATGTGTTACATGAAATTACTGTTCCATATCAATTGAACTTATGTTCAGCTGTGATTTGCTTGATTTGGCCCTATGTTGTGGTTAGTGACAGACTGCCAATAGATCAACTACCTACTTGGTTTGTTGGACTGATTTATGGAAGCTTCTGACCTATCCTACATGTGGAATTTGTACAATCTATGGGTAAGTTTGACTAGGTATTAGATTATGCATGGCCAGTTGGTTAGGGTAAGCTGGATATCAGGGAACAAGTCAACTAAAATCACTGTTGCATATGTTCAGCTGATGTGATTTGAGTGCTTAAGCCCTATGTTGTGGCACGTGACATACAATGATGAGATTCTAAATTTTATTCTGATTGTGTATATTTCAAGCTGATTGTTTATATTCCAGCTGATGTGATTTGTGTGCTTAGCTGGACGGGTTCGTGGAAGATTGTGATACCCCACTTGTTTCTAGTTGTGTAGAAGCCCCCAAATGTGAACTTCTACAATCCTAGCCCTAGCATTCCTTTCTAGTCTGGATGGTTGCAGTAGCATGCTTGACTCCTATGTGGTCAATTTATAGTCACATCATGTAGCCCAGGAATTTTTATGGGATTAAGGATATGGAATAATGGGACAAGGGTGATATGTGGGAGGAGTCCACCTCCTTGGACAGAAACCTGAAAATTCCAGATATCTGACCCTAAATATGAAGTAAAATATCAGAAGGTATTAAGACTGAATAAACTTCATTAAGCTCTGCTGATAGTACATAGAAAACACCTATTTATAAACCCCTCTGTTCTAGAACAGACTAGACTCTCAACAAACTTAAATGACTTTTGACCAACATGTTGACTACTTTTGACTATACAGATCCCTAGTTGTGGGAATTAACTTTCCCAAGACTCTTTACTTGACTGATTTAATGGAGAGGTTGAAGGATTGGGCTAACACAAAATATCTAGACTCTTAATTAACAAATAAGAAAGAAATTTGTTATTATTTTCCATCATCACATCGAACAATGTTGATTGAATTTGATGGGGTGCTTAATTGTACTACCTGGATGTTGGTAGGGGTTCATTTTTAAAGAGTCCTAGCATAGTTGTCAAAGACATGCCTGAGGTGTGTGCCTCATGCAAGGCGCAAAGTGCAAGGTGCATGCGTTGCATAGTGTTAAAACCTTATTTCTTGTCCATTTGTCATCTTAGATCTTATTTCTTGTTGATTTGATTGTGTTGGAGAATCATGGGAGTACAGCTGGAACTAATTATGGGAAGGTTGAAAAAATGACAGGAAATTATGGCAGCAGATTTATTGGGTGAGAATTAGGGTAGACAGCTTTTTGATAGTTTTTATGTTCTGTATAAGTGTTGTAAAATATGTAATTTCCATGTACATAGTTTCCATTTTAGGATTCCTATTCTGTACCTTCTAGCTTATATATAAATAAGAGGAGGATCTGTGAGGTAGGTTGTCTCTCCTACCATTTCATTCTAGCCTAATTGCCAAATATTCTAACATGGTATCAGAGCCACGATTAGGCTAGAACTAGGGAGGCACGATCTGAGCAGAATGTTGCAAGAAGAGGTTCGGTCCTCTGGTGTAACAGGCAACTTAGAATTCTATGAAGGGGTCAAAGCTGCAATGCCTGCTGATAATCTGTCTCTTTTTATAAGCCTGGTGAAGTTGGATGGAAGCAACTACTTGGCATGTGTCACAACCCTAGGGTTTGGCTAAGGTTGTGATAGGAATTAGGAGAGATTTAGGGAAGAGAAAGCAGCAAGGAGGGAGGTTTAGAACTGAAACCGAAGAAATGGGGAAGGAAGAGAAGAAGAATCCGAGAGAGAGAATTAAGAGAGAGAAATAGAGTTTGAAATGTATTCTTCAATTCAATGATGTCCTTCTCTACATGCTATAGCCTATTTATAGGCTTTACAACTAAAAGAATTATCTAGAATAACAATTCCATGTGCTGTCACAAAATAACCAAAATAGTTTCTAATTAAGGTAACTAATTACATTGTTGCCCTTCTAATTAGCCTTGGGTCGTGACAATCCCCTCCCCTTGAAAGGTTTCTTGTCCCCAAGAAACTTATTATCGTTAGCCACTTCTCTATCTTCATCCAATTCCTACCTTCATTTTCTGTTCAATGTCTTTTTTCCTCTTTCTTCTTCTAGGCTTCTTCTTCTTTGTTCTTAGGATTCCAAGACCCAACCCAAACACAATTTGACTTAGAGCTGCAATAGAAGCAACCTGATTGGCCTCAATGATTTCAAGTTCAAAGCTGTGAGTGCTTGATGAATTAGGAGACTCAAGCCCCATGCAACCACCTCTCGCTAAAGCTGTCCAATTAATTTCGGCCTTCCATTGGAAAACATGATCAGCCACACCTGGCCTGATATGGTTAGTAGTTGGAACTTGGAGTCTAAAGGAGGAGTGAAGTGTACCCTTGGCTTCCTTGGATAGTCCATCCCCATCCCGTACAAGTAAGTAAGTTAAGCAAGTATCCCTAGCTGCATTTATTGCATTTCCATCCAGCCCACCTCCATGTTTTATGGTAAAGTTACCAGCAATTTCCTGGAAATGCAGCAAAGGAAGATTGCTGACTTGCCTTAGATACTTAGTCGAGGCTTGCTTGTGAGCTTCAGAATTAGGTGCTGCCACAACTCCAATTCCTGCAGTCAATTCCTCCATCAATACACTAGACAGGAACATGAATGTTACTGCTGGAGCAACAACCACTAGAGCAGCTGTAGTTCCATCCCGTCCTACCAAACTTTTGACTTCTTCAGTTATCTCTCTCAGCTTCCCATCAATTATCAGCTGTCCCTGAAACTTCTTACCCAATCCACCCATCTTCACAATGTTAGAAGATGCTTCCACCGGAGATACATTCTGAATCATGCCATTTCCAGTTATAGGAAGGGACTCAATCTTCCTTGCCAACCAAAACTAGCCCTGATATTGCAGGTCATCAATCGGAACTTGAACAATTGCAACAGTAGGAAACTCCTTTTCCAGAGCTGTTCCCTGGTCATTGTTATACACACCATACTTATCTTCTCCACCTTCCTCTTCCAACCTTCCAGTAGGTACTTCCTGGGGTATTATTTCTCCTTCTAACTCAATCATTGCAGCTGAATCACTCCCCGATTCTAGAGATTCCTTGGTGTCTCCTGCCATTCCTGACAACTGATTGAATGCCTCGAGCATCTCTTGTTTTGGACTTCCGCTATTATCATCTGGATCATCCTCATCAACAACCTTCTGTCCAAAGGGATTAGAGTACTCCTTTAATTCTTCTTTTATCCAAACACTTAGAGCCAAGCCCTCGGACTTTTTGTTGTTGCTGCAAGCACTGTCCTTACAGCCCCCTTCCTTCTCAATTCCACCGAAACCAGTATCCTTCTTCCACTCCACTCCAAGGAACTCCTTCTTGTTAAAATTCCCATGATAATCCTCAAAGAATTCTGCTGGGAAACTATAACGATACTTCTTAGTAAGTATCATTGCAAACTCTTGCAATTGTTCATGTAGCATCCGGCCGAATTCTTGGCTCAATTCATGTACCATACTTCTTGTTCCTTTGTCCAATTGACTGCTCCCCTTCTCCTGTTTCTTGTCGTTTCTCACTGAAATTGCAGCCTTCTTTTGTTGCCATTGGAGCTCCAATTGCCTCATGCGTGCATTGCTTTCCATGGCTGAGTTTTTTTACAAATTGTCTACTTAGAAATCCAACGTTTCTGCTGTGCAAACACTTCCGGACTTGATTGAGTTCTGCTGTGCTAATACTTCCAGACTTGATTGGATTGGTTCAGCTTCCAAATTCACCTCACGAAATCGCTGAGATCTGGATCTGCCTTGCCTCCAAATCTGATTCAATTCCGATTAACTGAATCGGTGATGGACCTCAATTAATCGGATCAGCTCTCCCTCAATTCACCCTTCTCACCCAAACCGACTTGGAAGACCCCTAGAATCGTTCTCACCGTTTGGGATTGGACTTGTTTGCTTGTGCTCGCCTCACCCAATCACTTCTCTGAAACGCCTCTGGACCAGCAACTCACTGATGTTCAATAGTGGCGTAGGAACTTGCTTCTTATCGCCAACTTCCTAATTTGCGTCAATTTCTGAAGTATGCTTCACCTTCACACGTCTTCAAGTCTAGGCTGAGTTTAGCAATGTTTCTAGCCACGAAACTACTGCTGCGCCACTCGAATTCGCCTCCAATTTCAACTCAGTATTGCTGCGGACCTCTCCTAGCCGGCATCGTCTTCACTTCCGAGCCGAAGTGGCTTTGCTCGGTTTTGCTTTTCAATTCCGAGTTTGCTCTACTAGACGACGCTTTCCAAATCCAAGTGCAATTCTGAATTCAGTCGTTGCTTCGCCAATCCACTTCAACCAACTTACTCTGATTTGCCTTCAATTTGGAATCACAACTGCAGTAACTCGGACCAATAGCAGCGAATCAACCTGCTGATCCAGAATCGGCTCTGCTCGCAATTGCTGTAGATTCAACAATCGCTTTCCCCGACTCCTTCTCGCCAAATCACCGACCACGGTCTGCAACCATTGGCTCGGTTTCGTAATTTACCGAAATAGCTTCACCTAATCGCCAACGTCAATCACCTTTGAAGATCGATAGCAAGTAGGATCCTCGCTCCGTCAACTCTTTGTTATTTCTGGAATCGCCTCTTGCTCTCACAATGGCTCCCCCTGTCTTCCACCTCAGTCGCACACACCAAGGCCCTTTGCTTCACCTTCGTCGGACTCGCTATCACCTCGGAACTTCTGCCTATTCCATTTAATCGCTGAAATTGATTTCAGCAGCCTTCGAGAGGAATCAGAACCACAGCCAAGAACCGTTGCTCTGCTTCGACTCTAGCTGGATTACCTCCAAATCGGATCGGACACTATTGAATTTTCGAACTCACAGCCGAGGACGACTGCTCTACTTCAATTCTCCTGAAATGCGGTACCTCTGGCCTACAATCGAATTGCCGACCAGAGCCTACACTCGCGCCTTCTTCTCAGACTTCCTCGCCTGGCCTGCTCGTCTGCTAATTCGGATCATTGAAATGGCTCTAGGAGTTGTCGGAAGCACCATCGGAACAGCTTTCTTCAAATCGAATCAAATCACAGCCAAGGATTGTTGGCTCTGATACCAATTGTCACAACCCTAGGGTTTGGCTAAGGTTGTGATAGGAATTAGGAGAGATTTAGGGAAGAGAAAGTAGCAAGGAGGGAGGTTTAGAACTGAAATTGAAGAAATGGGGAAGGAAAAGAAGAATCCGAGAGAGAGAATTAAGAGAGAGAAATAGAGTTTGAAATGTATTCTTCAATTCAATGATGTCCTTCTCTACATGCTATAGCCTATTTATAGGCTTTACAACTAAAAGAATTATCTAGAATAACAATCCCATGTGCTGTCACAAAATAACCAAAATAGCTTCTAACCAACTAAGGTAACTAATTACATTATTGCCCTTCTAATTAGCCTTGGGTTGTGACAGCATGGTCCTGCTCCTGCAAGCTGTTCATCAAGGCATAGGGATTGGAAGATTATATCACTGGAGTGAAAGTTAAGAAGCCTACTTTAGATGATATCAGTGCTCGAAAATGGGAGTTAGAGAATTCCCTTGTCATATCTTGGCTGATAAATTCGATGTAGCCAAGCATTGCAAAAGGATACTTACTACTGGATACTGCATGGAAGATCTGGAATGCAGCCTCTCAGACCTACTCACAAATATGGAATGATGCACAGATATATGAAATCAGGAAGAAAGTCCATGAGACTAAACAAGGAGAATGGACTGTGGCTTAATAATATGCAGATTGAGCAGCTTATGACAAGAATTGGACTACTTCCAGAATTTTCAGGCTGAATGTCCTACAGATGCCTCTAAAAGTCCAGAAGATTTTAGACAAGGAGAGAGTTTTCGATTTCCTGCTAGACTCAATGTAGAGTTCAATTAGGTAAGAATACAAATTCTAGGTGGACATCCATTCCCAATTCTAAAACAAGCTCATTCCTATGTTCAACAAGAGGAAAGCAGAAGAAGTGTCATGCTCCTACCCACTTCAAACAGTAGGTCAGCCATGGCAGTAAAATCCTCAACTGACAGAAATACTTCCAGTCAAGGGACCACCAATAAAGACCTGCTTTGGTGTGACTTTTGTGGGAAACCAAGGCATGCTAAAGAGACATGTTGGTCTCTCCATGGTAGACCTAACTGAGGAAGAGGGAAGAAAAATGAAGGCCCTCCTCAAGCACACTTGTCAGAGACTGCACAGACAAAAACTGAATCATGTGCTGAAGTTGGGACTGCCAATCTTTGAAGAGAAGAGTTGGCATTTTTGCAGCAGTTGATGACTAAGTTTAAGATGGAATCACCTGCATCATCATCATCATCCTTCCCTACAATACCTTCCTCTCATTATGCCCAAACAGGTAAAATTATTACAATTTCTAGTCCTGTTACAGCACTTAACGTTTCTACCTCATTAGAACAATCTCCCTGGATTATAGACTCTGGAGCCTCAGCACACATGACAGGTTCTTCCAAATCATACCTAAACTATCTTCCTTGTTTTGGCAGAGACAAAGTAAGAATAGCAGATGGAACGCTCTCCCCCATTTCCGGAAAGGGCTCCATAAACTGCACCACATCACTTAAACTTTCTTATGTGCTCCATGTTCCTAATTTTGCAAATGATCTGTTGTCTTTCAGCTCTCTCACACATCATTTAAACTGCAAAGTCACCTCTTTTCCCACTTATTGTATCTTCCAAGACTTGAGCACAGGAGAAAGGATTGACTATGGTAGATTGGTTGATGGCTTGTATCTACTGGACAGCAACCCTATCAGTCCTAAATCTGACAGTCAAGCCCTACAAGCTATCTTGTTGACTACAGCACAGAAGCAGTTGGTTCAGTGGCATTGTAGACTGGCCAGGCCTCATTTATTGTCTTAGGAAAACAATTTCCAAGTTTAGCTCAACATTTTAGTCTCAACTGTACTATGTGAGGCTTGTGAGTATCCTAAACATACAAGAAATTTTTATCCTACAAACAATAATAAAAGTACTGAGCCTTTTATGATTATTCACTCAGATGTTTGGGGTCCTAGTAAGGTAATATCACTGACTGGTTATTGGCTGCTATAGCCATACCACTTGGGTTTATTTAATGACAAAAAAAAGTGAAGCCAATACTTGTTTTCAAACATTTCACAAAATGACTTTTACTCAGTTTGGTGCTTGAACACAGTTGGTTCCTAAACAAGGAACCTAGGATTTGGATCAAGTATTAAGATGAAAAATCTCGATACTTTCATTCAAAGGTAGAAATTCTACTTATACAAGTTTCTATGCTATCTAGTCCTACTATTTAGGAGATAATATACAACAGATTTTAGAGTACAAATAAATCAAGATAATTGCTATTTTTACTCCTATCTACTTCTATTATTTATCCTATTTTTAGGAGTTTATCTTCGTTGCACTTGATCCCTTATCACCGTCGGATCATTCTCCTATTGCTGCATATCAGCTACGACTTCTTCTCTTTATGTTAACTCCTTAGCAGCTAGGACTCTCCAACACCCCCCCCCCCCTCAAGCCTAGGAATAGATATTTCTCATTCCTAGCTTGTCAATAAGAGTCTCGAAACTTGGTATTGCCATGGATTTGGTGAGAACATCTCCCACTTGATCTGCTATGAGAATATATATCAACCTTATATCTCCCTCTTCAATTCCAAAGCTCTTTGGATGAAACTTCGATCAATCCGGACATGCTTCATTCTATCATGTTGCACCGGGTTGTTGACAATGCTTATGGCCGACTTGCTATCACAATATAGTCTCGTTGGTTTGGTTAGAGGCATTTGTAGATCCTCCATTAGTCTCACTACCCAAATTAGTTCACAAATCCCTTGGGCAATTGCCCTAAATTCTACTTCTGCACTGCTTCTAGCCACAACTGTTTGCTTCTTACTTCTCCATGTGACTAAATTCCCCCATAACTTTGTACAGAACCCTAATGTAGACCAACTGTCAATAACTGAGCCTGCCCAATCTGCATCGAAAAAACCTTCAGCACCTCTTTTCATTAGTCTTTTGGAACGTCAATCCCTTACCTGGTGTGCCTTTTAGGTACCTTAAAATGTGATAAACGGCTGTCAAATGTTGTTGAGTTGGAGCATGCATAAACTGGCTTATGATGCTCACTGAATAAGCTATGTCTGGCTGTGTCAAGGAAAGATAAATTAATCTTCCAACTAGCCGTTGATACCTCCCCTTGTCAACTGGTGGATCATCATCCCTTATTTCATACTTCCAATTTCTTTCTAGTGGAGTATATCTTGGTTTGCACCCAAGCATTCTTGTATCTTTTAGAAGATCAAGTGTATTCTTTCTTTGGGATATTATCATACCTTCTTTGCTTCTTGCTACTTCCATCTCTAGAAAGTATCTCATTGTTCCCAATTCCTTTACCTCAAACTCTTCTTTCAATCTCTGTTTTAGGGTTGCCATTTCATCGATATCATCCCCTATAATGATAATGTCATCCACATATACTATTAAGATGCATCCTTTTCCATTTCCATGTTTAGTGAATAGAGTATGGTCGGCCTTGCCTTGCTTATAGCCAAATTGTTTCAAAGTTGAGCTGAACTTCTTAAACCATGCACTAGGGGATTGTTTCAAACCATAAAGGGATTTATGTAACTTGCGTACCTTGCCAATTGCTCCTTGTTCCTCAAAATTGGGTGGAATCTTCATATATACTTCGTCTTCTAACTCACCATTTAGGAATGCATTCTTGATGTCGAATTGGAACAATTCCCAATCTAAATTCAATGCAATAGATAGGAGCACCCTAATTGAGTTTAGTTTTTCCATCGGAGCAAACGTCTTCTCATAGTCTATCCCATGGGTTTGAGAGTACCCTTGGGCAACTAATCTTGCTTTATAGCAATCAATACTTCCATCTGATTTGTATTTGATGGTAAAAACCCATTTGTAGCCTATAATTTTCTTGGTTTTTGGTAGATCAACTAGTTCCCATGTTTGATTGCTCTCCAATGCCTTCATCTCCTCCATCATAGCCTTTTTCCATTTTGTATCTCACAAAGCTTCTTGTTTACTGCCTGAGATGGACACTCCATCCACGGTTGTAGTGAATGCCTTAAACTGAGGGGATAACTTGGAATAGGTTAGGTAATTTGATATTGGATGTTTTACACAAGACCTTACCCCTTTCTTGATGTCAATTGGTAGATTCAAATTGCTATTCACTATGTTGTTTTCTTCACTTGGTGGACTTGTCCTTGGTTCTAACGATTGGCTGATTTGAGGATCCGGTTGTTTTTGTCTCCTTGAGTATACCTTAACAGGTTTTTCAGGACTCAAGTCTCCCTTTATATCAGTCTCCCCTAGTTCAACTGATGGGTGAATAAGTTTAGGGCTTGAGGCAGGAAGCAATTCAAGGTTATTTGGGTTACAGGTGGCTGGCTGAGAACAATCAGCAGTATCTGTTTAAACCGGGTCTTCACTTGGAGTAGAGGAGGAGATAGGTAGGATGACCGGCATTGAAATAGTGGGATCCCAATGGTTTTCCCTTGTTTGTGACTAATTACTTGAGTGGTATAATTTAGTTTCATCAAATGTTACATCACAAGAGACAAAAAATTTTTGTGATGTAGGACAATAACATTTGCACCCCTTTTTGTGTGGGTGAGTAACTAATGAATATGCACTTGAATGCCTTGGGTTCTAGTTTATGGCGATTAGGGTTTGTTTGGTAGACATACACCACACATCCGAAGACTTTTGAAGGAAGAGTGTTGAGTATCCTAACATGCAGAAAGATGGACATGAGGTTGTGCAATGGAGTTTGATATTTTAGGACTTTGATTGGCAGCCTATTGATCAAGTAAGAGGCTGTTAGGACCGTTTCACCCCAATATTTGTTTGGAGTAGAACTAGTAAACATTAGGGCTCTAGCCACTTCAAGCAAATGACGATTCTTTCTTTCAGTCTCTCCGTTTTGTTGGGGTGTATAGGGGCATGTGCTTTGATGTAAGATTCCATTTGTGATGAGGTATTGAGTGAAAGGGTATGAAAAATATTTTTGACTATTATTAGTCCTAAGAATGCAAATAGAGGACTAAAATACGTTTAGAATCGACTTGTGGAAATTCTGAAAAATTGCACAAACCTCAGATTTTTCCTTCATTAGGTATACCCAACATACTCTTGTGTGGTCATCTATGAAGGTCACAAACCATCTAGCACCACTCAAGTTTGGAATCCTAGTTGGTCCCCAAATATCACTATGGATCAAGTGAAACAGTTTGGAAGGAGTATATGGTTTTGGTTGATGAGAACCATGAGTTTGTTTGGCAAGAATACAATGATCACAATTGAGTACCAAATTGTTTTTATTGATGAATAAATCAGGGTACAAGTGTTTCAAATATTGAAAACTAAGATGACCAAGGCGTCTATGCCATAACAAAATTTCAGAATTCAAGTTAATTGAAAGAGAAAAACTAGGAGTTAACTGACTAGGAAGAGCCTTGTTGTCCAATATCCAATAAAGGCCATCATTTTCCTTAGCACTGCCAATCATCTTCCCCGTGGGCCGGTCCTGAAAAATACAATATGAAGGGAAGAAATTTACAATGCAATCCAAATCCTTAGTGAGTTTACTCACTGATAGCAGGCTACATTTCAAATTTGGCACATACAAAATAGAATCAAGAGATAAACTAGCCACACACACACATTTCCTCTTCCCTTAACCAAAGATACTATTCCATCTGCCATTAGAACCATTAGTTCCTTCTCTTTCACCTGAAAATTCTCAAGTATGGTAGTAGGTCCGGCCATCTGATCTGATGCTCCGGTATTTACAACCCAATAACACTCACTCATCCTTCTAGTAGTTAAGGAGAACACTGAATTACCTTTTTGTGCTATAGGCATTGAAGGGTTGTCTGCAAATCCATCTGATTCCTTTGAAATATGGGTGCCATTTAATAATTTTTGTAAGAACTCCACTCGATCAGCTGTAAGATTTAACCCCATACCTTTTTTTGCCGTCTGAGCACTCGTTATTGCTGCATTCTGAATACTTGGAGCTGCATATGCTGGCCTTTCCTTCTCTTTCTTGCTCCTTAGTTGCTAGTTTGTTGGCTTTCCATGAAGCTTCTAGCATGTTTGCTTCGTATGATAGGATTTGTTACAATGTTCACACCACTGTTTGGCCTTAGAAACTTCTTCTCTTTTAGATGTAGCAAGTGCAAAACCACTATTTGGTTTTGGTTGAGTTAGCATAACTCATCTCCTACTTTCCTCTCTTTTGACTTCCGCAAAGACTTTTTTGAGAGTTGGCAGTGGCTTGATGCCTAGAAGTCGACCTCTTACATCATCCAAGTCCGAATTTAGGCCTTGGAGGAAGTCAAAAACCCGCTCTTTCTCCAACATTTTGTTGTACTTATGACTGTCACTCAAGCACTCCCATTTTGGATCATAAAACAAATCCATCTCTTGCCAAAGTTCTGCTAGGTTGTTGTAGTATTTGGTGACCCCAAGAGCACATTGTTTTGTAGTCCTAATGGCTGTTATGATCTTAAAACACTGGGCTGTGTTTTCAAGATTAGAGAATAATTCAGGGACTGCATCCCACACCTCTTTTGCAGTCTTGTAAAACAGATAGGTTTGGCCTATCTTTGATTCCATTGAGTTGATTAGCCACGCCATGAGAATAGAGTTTTCTACGTCCCATTGCTGGTATTCTGTTGACTCTTCTGGAGGAGTTGGGACAGCCCCAATGAGGTAATCGAACTTCCCTTTGCCTTTGATTACGAAGGTCACGGACTAAAACCATTTCCTGAAGTTTCTTCCGTTTAACTTGTGCTGTGTAATTTGCAACGTTTGGCTGTCCATGGTTAGAGTGTTGGCAGGGGTTATGGTCGCTTGTGTGATCAGTGGTTGAGGAATTAAACTACGAGAGGATTCTTTAATCGTAGGAGTTGGGGTTGCTGGATTGGAACCAACCATGTTGATCGAGAGTCTTGGTTATGATGACCGAGCTCTGATACCATGAACATAGTCGATTCCTAAACAAGGAACCTAGGATTTGGATCGAGTATGGAGATGAAAAATCTCGATACTTTCATTCAAAGGTAGAAATTCTACTTATACAAGTTTCTATGCTATCTAGTCCTACTATTTAGGAGATAATATGCGACAGATTTTAGAGTACAAATAAATCAAGATAATTGCTATTTTTACTCCTATCTACTCCTATTATTTTTCCTATTTTTAGGAGTTTATCTTCACTGCATTTGATCCCTTATCACCATCGGATCATTCTCATATTGCTGCATATCAGCTACGACTTCTTCTCTTTATGTGAACTCCTTAGCAGCTAGGACTCTCTAACAGTGCTAAAATCAAGGTATTGAGAAATGACAATGGATTGGAGTACAAAGACAAAAGCTTCCAAGGGTATCTAAGGACCAAACGAATGTACGTTAGACCAGCTATATAGACACCCTAGCACAAAATGGTGTAGGTGAGAGGAAGAGTTGACATCTATTGGAGGTGGCAAGGTCTCTTTTATTTACTATGAGGGTTTTCAAAACCTATTGGGGTGATGCAGTTCTTACAGTTTCATATCTCATTAATGGGATGCCCCTAATGACTCTTGACTTCAATACTCCATTATAATTGTTGCTAGGACATCATCCTATACAATTCCACCAAAAATATTTGGTTGCACTTGTTATGTAAGAAACCATTCCCTTACTATCAGTAAATTGGATCCTAGAGCTCTTAAGTGTGTTTTTGTAGGATATTCTTACAAGTGTTATCATCCTCTGACATGAAGATTATTGGGTAGTATGTTACATTTTAAGAAGATGAGGGTTACTTCCAACTTATACTGTCACCTCTTCAGGGGGAGAACTTAGCGAATGAAGAGTTGAAAGAGCTAACAAAGTTAATAGAGATGTCTCATCATCCTTATCATTCTATACAGTGGTTAGAAACAGTGAAGACTTCCAATGGTGATGCAATTGAGAGGGAGGGGAATAAGGATGTGAATGTGGATAAGAAAAATTTTGAAACTGAAGTTGGTGGTGAGAAGGTTGCTCTGGAGGATGAAGAAACTTCAGATTAGGGTCTGATCAGATTAGACAAGGGGGAGTTACTAACCTATTTCTGTAGGAAACAAGCCATTTAACACACTCTTCCTAGTAAAAAAGAATTCCTAGACTCAACAGACACTGGTAAGTACTCAATTGAACCTAAATCCTTTGTTTCTGATCCTAAACCCATTGTTTTTGATTTGGATCTTCTTGTGGCTATTAGGAAAGGAGTTAGGAGCTGTACTCAACATCCTATCTCCAAATTTGTTGCTTATGATTCCTTATCTATCCCTTACAGAATTTTTTTTGTCATCCTTGGAGTCTGTAACTGTACCTACTGATTGGGAACAAGTTATCAATGATTCATGATGGGAAAAAGCAATGATGGAAGAAATAAGGGCTAAAATAAAACTTGGGAACTTTCATCACTTCCAGATGGGAAAAAACTTGTAAGCTGTAAATGGGTTTTTACAGTCAAACACAAGGCTGATGGGATGGTAGAAAGACTCAAAGCAAGGCTGGTAGCAAAGGGATTCACTCAAACATATGGAGTACACTATGAGGAGACATTTGCTCAAGTGGCAAAAATAAATACAATTTGGATTCTACTGTCTTGTGCAACTATATCAGGGTGGGATTTACATCAACTAGATGTCAAAAATGCATTCCAGCATGGAGAACTGGAAGAGGAAGTTTATATGGAGGCACCACGTGGATTTACCAATCCAAAGAATGCAGGAAAGGTATGTAGACTGAAGAAGGCCTTGTATGGCCTAAAACAATCTCTTAAGGCTTGGTTTGATCGGTTTAGCAAGACAATAATTAAAATTGGATATCAGTAAAGTAATGCTGATCATACTATGTTCTTTAAGAAAGGAGGGGACAAGATAACTGCCCTTATTGTCTATGTTGATGACATTGTTGTGATAGGAAATGACCCTGAAGAAATACTGAAGCTGAAGGAATATTTAGAGGAAGAATTTAAGATCAAAGACTTGGGTAAGCTAAGTTACTTCCTAGGAATAGAGGTTGCCTAATCAAATAAGGGTATCTTCATTTCTCAAAGGAAGTATGTCCTAGATTTGTTAGAAGAAACTTGCATGTTAGGGTGCAAACTTGCAGACGACTATTGAAGTCAACCATTGGCTCAAGAGTAATGGAAGAGAAGGTGTTGACAAGGACATATATCAAAGACTAGTGGGTAAGCTAATCTATCTTTCTCATAATAGACAAGATATTGCCTATGCTGTGGGAGTTGTAAGCCAGTTCATGTAGAACCAAAGTCTACTCGCCTTGAAGCTGTAAACAGGATTCTAAGATACTTAAAATTAACTCTTGGTAAATGTCTGTTGTTTTCTAACCAAGGTCATGCAAATGTTGAATGATTCACTGATGCAGATTGGGCAAGATTGTATCTTAGTAATGAATTTTAGTTGTAGGATAGCAACTGAATCTTAACTGCATAGGCTTTAGATGTCCTGTCTTATTTTTCTTTTTAATACTACAACTATGGTCAAATAACCATTTCAAATGTGTGAAAAGCTATAATAGTTTTTCATATTCATACAGTAGGGCCAATCACCCTATATATACACGTAGAGATTTACAAAGTAGGAGAGATTACAAGAAGGAAATTATAAGGAAAGGAAACATAATCAAATCTATACAAAAAAGTCAAACAATAAACATGGAAAGATTCCACAACCAATCTCACAATCACAGGAGATTGATTGGGATGAATCTTGCTCGATTGATTCTCCAACAAAATGTAAACCAATAATTACCTAGAAGTTCTCTTGTCAAGAAAGGCCTTAAGGAATTACAATTATTATTTGAGTGCTAGTTGTGATAGAATCATCTTATAAGTAAATTGAATGTAGAAATTATTGTTGTTGAATTGTTAACCACTATTTGATCTAAAAGCTTAAACTATTAGAGGGTTAATTTCATATTTTATACTATTATTTTAGTCTCAACACGCCCCCTCACTTATAGCCAAGCTTCACTAATAATTGGTCTAACCATGTGCAACAATTTAAATATTGGCTTACAGCGAGGTTTGAACTTAGGATTTTTGTTAGCTTTGATATCATGATGAATTGTTAGCCACCATCTGATCTAAAAGATTAACCTTTTAGAAAGCGGGTAACTTTATCTATTTTACTATTATTTTACTCTCAACTGTTGTATCACACAAATGGGTGATCTAAAGCCTCCAATTATTTGGGCTGTATCATTTTGTTTAATTTTTTTTTTTTTGTTTGATACGAGTTTATGAGCCTTACAAAAGATATGGCCACAAAATAGAAATGATTGGCGAGTTAGAATTGCCAACCGCACCTAGTGATTTTAAAGCTTGGCTATATTGTTGCATTTTATTTATATTTTTAGTTATGAGCTAGACTGAGTTGTAGATTCTAATATACATTTGTTTACTTACCTTCAGGACTGTTTCAATTGGATCACAAATTTATTTCGACAGAAAAAACATTATACGCATGTTGCAGATTTCTTGGCACCCTTATAGTGACACTCATCTGGGAGTCCTTTCTTCTGATTCAGTTTTCAGGTGACATATTCCTCTTTGATAACTGTTTGGTATGGTGCTGGACTATGTTGCTGAAATATTGCTCAATGCAGAAGGCTTTGGCATGGAATGCACACTACACTCTATTGTTGCTGGTTCTTGCAGAGAATATATATAGAAGTATCCTCATTTTCATTGTTGGGGCCTGTTAGGGCAGGGGGTGGAATGGTGGACATAAGCCACATTATGGGCATGTGTTAATCTCTGAATTAGTTTATGTTTAAGTTTGATCATTTTTTATTTTTCATAGAAAAGGAGCTGTAACTTAGTTCCAGACAAATATTTTGTCTGTATGAAGTCATCTTTCTTCAGCTTTTCAAGATGTTATTTGACGGATGAAATTAGTACTTTTAGAATTGACAAACAGATAGTATCATGCATTTTTTTTTGGCCTTTAAGATGCCAAAATCACCTCTGTCCAACACATTTTATACAGGTATTAGATACTTTATGGACATGATGAACATACATTGAACATGTTAAGTGTACAAAAGCAACAAAAATAATCAAAGCCTTTATCCCACTAGATGGGGTTGGTTACGTGAACTTTAGCTCTCCTTCTGTCTCTATTCGTGGCCATATAAGACTATTATAATCTGTGTCATGTTTAAGGGTTTTTTTAGTAAGTTTTCATTGGTCTTCCTCAACTTCTTTTGTTACAAACTTCTTCTATTTCATCCTTGCCTCACAAGTGTGCCTATTAGTCTTCTTCTTATGAGTCCAAATCATCTTAATTGTCTTGTGCATCTTTATTTTAAGGGTAAATTCCATGTGACACCCCTGAGGCTTGGTGAAAATTGACAGATGGTGAAAATTTACCATTTTACCCCTATTGTTGAACTCTCTCTTCTCTCTCTCCCTTTCTCACATGCTGATGGTTCGGTGATGGCCAAAGGTTCAGCCATTGCTGAACCAATGGGGTTTTGTATAGAACCTCATCGTAGTGTCACTTGGAAGTGAGAGAGAAAGAGGGGGGAGGGAAGGAGAGGAGAGGAGAGAAATAGGAAGGGAATTTCATGGTAGTGGCAAGTCTCTCTCTCTCTAACCTCATTGTCATTGGGGTTTCTGTCAACCCTATTGTCGACGAAGCCTCTCCCCCAGATGCTGGGTTTCTTTGAGAGGAACCAGCAACCTAGTTCCTTTAGTGGCTATGGCCATGGTGGTGGCCAACCACCACCAGTGATTTCTTCTATTTTTTTTTTTTTTTGTAATTATTGAGAGAGAGCATTTCAGTTAACAGCTGTTTCTTGACAACAAAGGGAAAGTGTTGCATGTTCAATAAGTAAAGGGAGGTGTCTATTACTTTTGAAAACATAGGGTTAGTTTGTGCCTTTTCCCTAAACCTTACCAATACTGCTTGGAATTTACCTAATTTTTAATAAGTGCTATGCTAACCTTATTACTTATCATCTCGTTTCTGATTCTATATTTTCTTACATGATTGCAGAGTCATTCTATTAGAATTATTAGTATAATTAAATATATTGCATATTGTTGTATGTGTTTTTATTTATTTATTTGTTATAACTATGTGTAATTAGGGTAAGCCCATAGGTTATTAGGCCCGTTGTGCCTATTATAAATAACACACTAAGAGACTAATCTCTTAGGTTTTTCTCTCATAATTATTTTCTCACATGGTATCAGAGCCACCGGTGAGAAAAACCCTAGCCACCACTGTGTATCTTTTTCCAGCGGCCTAAAAACCCTAGTTTTCTTTCTTCACCGTCACTGTTCACGCCGGAATATCACTGTCCGACCGTCTTTTGTTGGAACCGACCCCACCTTAGGGTTCGCAGCCTTCAAGTCGAGTTGCCGCCAGAAAATCGCAGCCATCGAAGCTCCCACACGCCGCCACCACGTGTAGCCGTCTGCCCCCACGCATCGGCGTGTGAAGGCGCGTCCATTGGCCGTTTTCTCCCGGTTTCTCTAGATCAGCTTGCCTCCCTGCCCTAGGCTTATTCCCAGTGTCAAATCCTCGCTATGTCTAACCTCAATGACGTAATTTTTGTTGGTGCTACTCCCGCAACTACACCTGTTGCCCTTGCTGCCTCTCAGTGCTTTACTGTCTCCAATTTCGGAACAACCAATATCACCACTGTCAAGTTGATAGGGTCTATCAATTATCTCTCATGGACAACCTTTGTCAAAATGTGGTTCAAAGGGCAAGGCCAAGCCGATCATCTTACCACAAAGGCTGAAAGTGTGCCGGAAGCCAATCGGGCTAGATGAGAACAAGTTGATGCCCAGTTATGTAGTCTTCTATGGCAGTCCATTGATCCATCCATCATGCAGCTCTTTCGGCCATTTGAAACTTGTGTTGACATGTGGAAGGAAGCTAAAGAATGTTATACGAATGACATCCAGGGTTTGTACACTGTGGTCTCTAATATCAAGAGTCGTCCATGGAATCTTATTTGGGACAGGTTCGGGCTCTCATGCAAGAATTTGATGCTCTTCTTCCCATTACTATGACCAAGACTGAATAGGTTGCTCAAAGAGAGAAGTTTTTTATGGTTATTGCTCTTTCCGGTCTAAATCTAGAATTTGATGCCATTAAGCATCAAATCTTAACTAGCTCAACTAATCCTACCATGAAGGACTCTTTTAAAAGGTTGCTGAACATGACCGATGCACATGGTATGTCCTCTTCTCATGTTGTTCCTCCAGCCGAATCTTCAGCCCTTGTGTCTCAGGCTTCTCACTCAAGAGGAAATAGATGCCGTAATAATAATTGGACACGTCCATAGTGTATCTTTTGTAAGAAACTAGGTCATCTTGAGGACAGGTGTTGGAAGAAACATGGTCGACCCGCTGCTTTGCTTACATCATCTAGCAGTGCAGCTCATGCATTCCAGAGTGATCCTAGTTCTGTCCAATCTACACCGGGTTCATAGTTGATACCTATGTCTGCAGCTGAGTATGATGTCATTTTGAAGTTTCAGGCCACTCAACAGTTTCATCCTGGTAATCCCGTTGCTTGTGTTGCTAAAAGCTTATCTCTTGGTCCTTGGATTATAGATTCTGGCATCACTGATCATATGTCTAGGAATGAACTTCTTTTCTCTTCACTTACTTATTCTGATACCTTGCCTACAGTTACCCTGGCTGATGACACCAAAACTGCAATTAAAGGGATAGGACAAACCACACCCACTTCATCTTTATCTTTAAATTCAGTTTTATATGTCCCCGACAGTCCTTTCAATTTGATTTTAGTTAACCAGCTTACTAAAACCCTTAACTGCTCAGTCACTTTCACTCCTACCTCTATTTGTGTACAGGACTAGGGTACGGGGCTGACGATTGGCATCGGGTGTGAGTCACAGGGTCACTATCATCTTGCTGTGTCGATGGCTTGCACGAGTGCTGCTTCCCCAAATCTTCTCCACTCTTATCTTGGTCATCCCAGCCTCTCCAAATTGAAGAAATTAGTTCCTAGTTTGTCATCATTGTCTATTTTTGATTGAGTCATGTCAACGTGGTAAACACGCACGTAGTTCTTTTTCCAGTCCTGTTAATAATAGGGCTGAGGCTCCATTTGTAGTCTGCAAACTCAAGAAGTCTCTTTATGGCCTGAAACAATCTCCACGAGCGTGGTTCGACAGGTTTAACACTGTGGTTGAACCCTTTTGTCTCACTCGAAGTGAAGCTGATCATTCAGTTTTCTATCGATATTCTTCTTCTTTATGTATCTACCTCGTTGTTTATGTAGATGACATTGTTATCACAGGGAACGATTAGGTTGGTATACCAAATCTGAAAGAACATCTCTATCAGCACTTTCAGACTAAAGACTTAGACAAACTCCGATATTTCTTGGGTATTGAAGTTGCTTAATTAAGAGATGGGATCTCAATCTCTCAAAGGAAAAATGCACTTGACATCTTAGAAGAAACTGATATTGTGAACTGTAAACCGATTGACACCCCAATGGATCTAAATGTCAAACTCTTGTCGGGACAGGGGGAGTCTTACTTAGATCCTAGAAAGTATAGAAGATTGGTAGGCAAATTGAATTATCTCACAGTCACTCGTCCTGACATTGTTTTTGCTGTGAGTGTGGTGAGTAAGTTTCTCAATTCTCCATGTGATTCTCACTGGGATGCTGTTATCCGGATTCTGAGATATATCAAACGAGCACTGGGTAAAGGGCTATTCTATGAGGATAAGGGGCACACAGATATTTGTTGTTATGCAGATGCAGATTGGGCTGGCTCTCCTTCTGATCGTCGGTCGACCTCTGGATATTGTGTTCTTGTGGGAGGAAATCGGATTTCTTGGAAAAGTAAGAAACAAAATGTAGTAGCTAGATCCAGTGCAGAAGCAGAGTATTGGGCTATGGCTAATGCAACTTGTGAGTTCATCTGGCTTAAGTAACTCTTGGAGGAACTCAAGTTTTGTAAAGTGTCCCCTATGAAGCTTGTTTGTGATAATCAGGCTACCTTGCACATTGCTTCCAATCCAGTGTTCCATGAGCGGACTAAGCATATTGAAATCGATTGTCACTTTATTAGAGAAAAGCTGGTTGAAGATGTTATTATTACAGAATTTGTTAACTCTAGTGATCAACTTGCCGATGTTTTCACCAAGTCTCTAAACGGTCATCGGATAGAATATATCTGTAATAAGCTTGGTGCATATGATATCTATGCTCCAGCTTGAGGGGGAGTGTTAGAATTATTAGTATAATTAGATATATTGCATATTGTTGTATGTGTTTTTATTTATTTACTCGTTATAATTTTGTGTAATTAGGTTAAGCCCATAAACTAAGCCTGTAGGTTATTAGGCCTGCTGTGCCTATTATAAATAACACACTAAAAGACTAATCTCTTAGGTTTTTCTCTCATAATTGTTTTCTCACACATTCAAACATCCTCATCTCAGTTATGCTCATATTTTCACATAGTAGTACTTAACTATCCAACATTTGGATTCACATAAGAAAGATGGTGATGATCAACAACAACAACAACATATCCAGCCGTTATCCCACTATGTGGGGTTGGCTACATGAATTCTAGACTTCTATGTGGGTTACATCCCAACAGATAGTTTGTCTAGAATTCATATTTGGATCCGACTAGGTTTTACGCTGGCTGTCGGCTACCTAACGCAACCCTCCTCTTTTATCCGGGCTTGGGACCGGCAGTGGATAATATCCCCTGGCGGAGTAATGATGAAATGAAGTTTGAACACCATCTTCACATGGAGAAATTTCATGAGATGGTGGTGAATGAGGATAATTGATATAGTTGTGTTCCATAACTTAGTTGACATGGTGAAACCAACAAGTACAATATGGAAACACAACATAAAGATGGTGATGATCATATGAACAAATATTTTGGGAACCAATATTTTAGGTATAAAAATAAAATTAATGATTTCTTTTATTTCCTAGAATCCTAATTAGATTGGGATCACTTTATAATCTTAATTAGATTGAGTCAAGGAATCCTAGTTAGAATAGGTTTTTATGTACTAATTGTCTGTAAATAATCTTTTAGTGATGTATTGTAGAAGAGACTTTGATGAATAATATTGACTATTGATTTTGGTTTTGAGTAATGGGATTACTCTTGTTTCTTTGGTTTTGGTTTGCATCAATTAGTATTAGAGTCAAAATTCCTGAATTGATTTCAGAGATTTTCTAAAATTTTCTGGAAAATTTCAGAAAATCAAGTCTTTCCATTGCTGATTCATAGCCATTCGTTCCAGCACACATAATCTGCACTGTTGAAGTTCTTCAAGGTTTCAGCTAGGGGTGTTCGCGGTTCGGTTTGGCCGGTTTTGAACCGGTTTAATGCACTGAACCGCAGGCTCGGTTTGCTACCAAATCAAACTGAGCAGTTTGATTTGGTGTGGAAAACCGAACCGAACCGCACTGTATTTTGCGGTTCGGTTCGGTTTCAGCGGTTTCAGCACGATCGACTCGCTGAACAAAGTCACTGCAAAATGCATTCTCAATACAACAGATTTAGACTACTTTATTTGGATCAAGGCACTTAACAGACACACAAATAACCAGAACAATATAATGTTAACAAAACAAATCGAAAATCCAAGCTAATACAGATATACACGCTATAGCATTTTCTAAAAAATAAGTAAAAATGCAGAAAATACAAGACGTCGTTGAAAGGAAGGATCGACAGTCGCTGAAAGTTTTTCCTCAGAAGCATTTTGTGACTCAAAATAAGTAAACAACAGAAACATTAACTGTGAGAGAAAGAGAGAGACTCGGCATACCCGCAACCGGCGATCGGAATGGGAGGAGGAAGAAGGCGTCGGGCGAGTGGAACGCTCAGTTTGAGGTGCATCGGCAGCGACCAGAGCTTGCGACGTGGGGGCTGTCGATGGGTTGGCGCCGATCGGCGATGTCCGAGGGAAGGGGGAGAGAAAGATGATGCAGCAGGTGGGTGGGTGGGTTAGGGTTTGGTTGGGGGGGAAACGAAGAGAAAGAGGAGAGGTAGCCCATAGCCGAAGATGAAGAGGGGCGGGTTTGGGTTTTATATTTATAATTTTTATTTTTTTTAATTATATATTTTATGTGGGCGGTTCGGTTTTGAACCGAACCGTCGGTCTGTCAAACCGCGAACCGCGCGGTTTGACAGCTTTTCAAACCAAACCGAACCGCTAATTCAAAAAACCGGCCGGTTCGGTTCGGTTCGGCCGAAAACCACGGTTCAGCGGTTTTTTTGAACACTCCTAGTTTCAGCAAACTGCGCCATCATCTTTCTGCCATTGAAGCCATTACCTAAAGCCACCAACAACAGCCTTTTGCCCTTAGCAGAGCCCTTGCCAGAGAAGTCGGAACCCTAGGCAAAAACCTTGCTGGAATCCTCACAGCCTCCAGTTATCATCAATGAAGCCCACATTACGCTTGTTTGCCATGGTCATAAGTCCTTTGCTACTGCAACACCTTGCTGTGATCTCATTGAAAGCTCACAACATCACGGCCTTCATTGCCTACTCACCCAACTGTAAGCCTTTTCTCCTCGATCTAATTTGATAACCCAATTTCAGACTCCTAACCCAACTTGAACACCCATTACCTACTTAGTTGTAGGGTCACAAATGAGTCGAGCTGTTCGAGAGTGGCTTAGTGTTTGGCTAGATAAAAGTTCGTTCGTTAAAGTAAAAGAGTTGAGGTTGAGTTTAGTAAAGCTTAGCTCATTAGCTTGCGAGTTGGCTCGATTAAAGGCTTTCGAGCAAGCTTGATTAAAAGTTCATGAATAGTTCGTGAATATACTTGTTTATAAATACATTAATAAATTTATTCATAATTTTATAAAAATATTATTTTACATAAATTTATCAAACTTTAAATTATTATAATAATATCATTAAATTTTGTTGAGTTTGATTTTGATAATATTTTGACGATGAGAAACTAAATGCAATGAGAAACTAAATGCAAAACTTTAATACACTTTCTCCATTACAATGTGTTGATAATAAAATATGTTGTTACTTGAAGATTAATCAATTAATACCTAATTTACTGTTGGGATTTGTTGATTATCAGGTTCGATTTAAAGTTATATTTGTTCATTATTTGCATGCTAGATTATTAGGTTTTTTTTTTTTTTTTTATAGTTAAATATGATTCTGACAAATTTGAACTCAAGCCCATGCTTGGGCTTGCCAAAAGCTTGTTGAGCTTGAACCTGAGCTCGAGCTAACCTGGCAAGCTCGAACTTGAGCCTGTGTTGGGCTCGAGCTCGAGCTCGATTCAAGTTAATCGAGCTTGAGTTCGAGCTGAGCTTTCAGGCTTGAGTTGAGCTCGAGCTCGAGTTTGAGCCTGAGCTTAGGCTTGCTGAGTTGAGCCTAAGCTCAGCAAAGCTCGCTTGGCTCAGTTCAATTACAACCCTACTTACATGGACCCAGATCTTCCTTGAAAACCAGCAACTTCCCCTTCAACTTGCTCACATTGATCCTTGCTAAAGGCACTAGGACCAAGCCCAAACACTAGTAGTCTCTAGTAGAAAACATGTACATCTTATAGCTCCTAAGGCATTTGAAAATATTGTCAAGAAAGTGGATATGGGTTAGCCATCATAAACTTTTGAGTTTTGTAAGAGTGATTGGGAGAGAAAACTTGAGAGATTAGCCTCTCAATTCTATTATTTATAGGCTAATTATAATCAATGAAGTAACTAATCATGGAGATAATTACAGAACATTGGGATAATTACAGCCTAGCTAATTACCCTAATTATCAGCTAATCATTAGTTGACTATATACACATTCTATACATGGAAGAGAATAAATCTCACACTCTCCCTCAAGCTAGAACATATATATCATATGCGCTAAGTTTGTTACAAGTGTAGTTTATTTCAGGACTCTTAAGTGACTTTGTGAAGGCATCTGCTAGTTGATAATTGGAGTTGACAAACTCAGTGACAATAACACCTTCAACTAGTTTTTCTCTGATAAAATGACAATTAATTTCAATATGCTTGGTCCTTTCATGAAATACTGGTGGTGTTGCCAAAATATAACAATGGATTTGTAATGTGAGAAAGATGGTCTTGATGTTTGTGTGCAAGGATAATAAGGAGACCCAAAATAATCAGGAGGCCCTGAGAGATGATAGATTTCTGATGCTGATGAATGGCTGCTTGTTGATGAACCGGGGGGGGGGCTTAAAATAACCGAGAATCCTCAAAGAATTGAAAGAGCTCAAAGAACCTAGAGGTCTCAAAGAACTGAGAGGTCTTTGAGAACCGAGCGCTCTTCTAGAATCGAGTGAGCTTTAAGAATCGAGTGATCTTCAAGAACTGATTAACCTTGGAGAACCGGGAGACCTTGGAGAATTGGGAAATTTGCCAAAACAAACAATCGGTGAGAGGCGCGAGAGACTGTTCCCGCACAAACCCTCTAATGAGTTAGTCTTTGAGTGCTTGAGCGCAAAAGTAGAATTCAGGTATCAGCAATGTTGTTAAAATCGCAAGTTGACTAGTGCAATTTTATGAGTCGCCAGGTATAAAGCGAGTCAACTCGCTTGTAGGATTGATTTTGTGGCAAAATCGCAACTTGCGAGTTTAGGGTGTAAACTCGGTAAATGTCTGAGTTTACTGAGTTCATGTTTGGCCTAATTTCCACGTTGGAGACAAAAATATTTTCGTCTCTAACCGACATATATATATATATATATAACACTGTTTTGTATATTTTCTCTTTTTGGAAACCCTAATTGCCCGCTAAACCCTTGCAATCGACACTCCCTATTCGTTCGTTCATGGGTTCACCTAAACAATTGGTCCGTTTCTTCGTTCGGTGGTGCTTGCTGTGTGTAATTGCTCTGTAAGTGTCACTGCTCTGTGTCTTCTTCGTGCGATTGCTTTGTCACACTATTCTGTTTCTTCTTCGTTCGTGTGATTGCTCTATATGTGCGATTGCTCACTACGACAAGGCTCAGAGGCATGTGCGATTGTTGTGTGTGTGTTGTGTTGAGCTATGTGCTGCGTTCGAAGTCCGATTGCTGTGTGTGTGCTGTGCTGAGCGAGTAAGTGATATGTATATATTATGTATTTTTGGGTGCATATATATTATGTATTTTTGGGTGATTGCTTTGTCACACTATTCTGTTTCTTCTTCGTTCGTGTGATTGCTCTATATGTGCGATTGCTCACTACGACAAGGCTCAGAGGCATGTGCGATTGTTGTGTGTGTGTTGTGTTGAGCTATGTGCTGCGTTCGAAGTTCGATTGCTGTGTGTGTGCTGTGCTGAGCGAGTAAGTGATATGTATATATTATGTATTTTTGGGTGCATATATATTATGTATTTTTGGGTGCATATTCTGTGCATACATTTTGTGAATATATTATGTATTTTTGAGGAGTACAAAGCTGAATGGAAAAAAACAGGTTGCTCAATTATCTGTTAATGATTTATTTTAGTTTGTATTTTATGCTTGTAATGACATGCTACAGAAGTTTAATAATGTTTGTTGTTTTTACGACTTAGTATTTTTATTTATATTTAAGAACAATGTTTGTTGATGATGATGGTAATGTTTGTTGTTTGGAATTTTGATTATGGATGGATGAATGATGAATTGATGATATATGATAGACTTAATATTTAAAAATTTCATATTATTAGTATTTTTGAAATTGATAGATGAAATAATTTTGAAATAGATATATGTATTTCATTTGTAATAAGGATTATGTTATTATAAACATATATTTATATAAATTAAAGGGTATTTTTAATTATCTGTTAAATCTTATGATTTTACGATCCGATTTTATGGATCCTCTTACGATCCCACTTAAAATATCGATTTTAACAACCTTAGGTATCAGAGTGAGCGTACCTGAATGAGGAGGCGAGCCTCCTATTTATAAAGGAGTATGGAGTAATCCTAATTAATCTAGGATTAAGATTCTTTGTAGATAACGCTTATCTTGATTATTCCTAGTTTGGCTGAGACTAGGATTGCTAGGGATGGCGTATATCTCTAATGGATGACACTTATCGTGAAATTTCTTATGGAGGGTTCTTATCTCAATTATTCCAAAGTCCTTGTGGGATTAGGACTCTTAATGGTTTGCTGCTTATCTTCTCGGAATATTTGGATTTGAGGAATGCCCCGGGAGGGTCCGTTGGCTTCGTGGGAATCTGCCGGGGGTTGAAGGGATCACATATTGTTGCGAGGATACTAAGAACTGAGAGGCCTTTCGGCCATAATCGAGAGGCCACTCGGTTCAACTCTTGGCTCTTCTTCACATGCTTTTGTATTTTTTTGGGAGGGTCCGTTGGCTTCGAGGAAGGCTCCTGAGGTTCGAGGAATTTTTAGGCTGCGTGAACTTAACAAGAACCGGGAGGCCTCTCGACCATAACCAAGAGGCCACTCGGATCACTCTTGGCCTCCTTTGTCATGCCTTCGTATTTTGCCCCGAGAGGGTTTGTTGATTTCGAGGGAGGTTCTTGGGGATTGAAGGGCTCCTTGTGGCCATGGGACAGGCCACCACTTGATGCTCTTCACTCTTTACTTTTTTCACTTTGGCTCTTTGGGTTGTCTTTTTGGGTATATTTGACCCATATTTGTGGATTTGACCCATATCTGTTTTCTCTGATATTTGTCGGGTATATCAACTAGATTTGAGGCGATATGGAGTCTAGCCTAATTGTCACACACAAGTTTCATGGGAGACATTCCACATAACTTTAGTTCTTGAAGAAGTTGCCTAAGCCATATAAGCTCACATGTCGCATTAGCCATGGTTCGGTACTCTGCATTGGCACTTGACCTTGCTACCATATTCTGCCTTTTGCTTTTCCAAGAAACCAAATTACCTCAAATCAGAACATAGTACCCTGAAGTAGATCTCTGATTAGAGGGAGATCATGCCTAGTCATCATCTGAATAGCACCAAATCTCTGATTGTCCCATATCCTCATAGAACAATCCTTTCCCTAGTGCACTCTTGATATACTTCAGAATACGGAGAACAACATCCCAGTGAGAGTCACATGGGGAGTTGAGAAACTGACTGACTGCACTCATAACGAAAGAGATGTCTGGTCTTGTTATTGTGAGATAATTCAGCTTTCCCACCAATTTCTGATATCTCCCAGTGTCTGACAATGGCTCCCATTGACTTGGTAGGAGTTTGACGTTAGGATCCATTGGAGTGTCAACTGGTTTGGAATCTAGTAGACCAGTTTCTTCCAGGATATCCAATGCATACTTTCTTTGTGATATAGAAATACTATCTCTCGATTGAGCCACCTCATTACCCAAGAAGTATCTAAGCTGCCCCGTATCTTTTGTCTGAAAATGTTTGAATAGGTGTTCCTTTAGCTGTTGTATGCCTACCTGATCACTCCCAGTGATGACAATGTTGTCTACATAAACCACGAGGTAGATGTATTGTTGCAATGGTGAGTGTCGATAAAAAACAGAGTGATCGCTTCACTCCAGGTCAATCCAAAGGCTTAAACCACAGTACTAAACAGGCCAAATTATGCTCGCGGAGATTGTTTCAATCCATAGAGTGACTTATGGAGTTTGCAAACTAACCCATACTCTCCTTGAGCTGCAAACCCAGGTGGTTGCTCCATGTATACTTCTTCTTGTAAGTCACCATGGAGAAACACATTTTTAATATCAAGTTGGAGTGACCAATGATGCATAGCAACTAGAGAAAGGAATAGACAAACAGAGGCCATCTTGGCCACTGAAGAAAAGGTATCATTGTAATCCAGCTTGTAGATTTGAGTATACCCTTTAGCGACCAAACGCGTTTTGAGGCAATCAATGGTTCCATCAGGGCCAATCTTGGGAGTAAAAATCGATCGAGACCCAATGGTAGTCTTTCGTGATGGGAGAGGGACGATGTCCCACGTTGTATTAGAGTGCAAGGCTTCCATCTTATCAAGCATAGCCTAGGGCCAACCAGGATGGGATAAAGCTTCACCTGTATCTTTAGGAATAGGGACAAAAGAAAGACTTGAAACAAAGGCACAATAGGTAGGTGATAGGAAGTCATATTTCAAAAATGATAAATAGGCTAAGGATTGAGAGTAGACTGTTTTCCTTTACATTGGGCAATAGGGAGACTATTTGTGTCCAGATCCATGGGATGAGGGATGTCTGGCTGAGAGAGTAAGTTCACATGGGTCGGTGTAGTTGGTGGGCTGGCATCGATAGTAGGACTAGGACGACGATGATGATGGTAAGTGAGAAGAGGAGGATCAGTGGAAGAAGAGACAAGCGAATCCTCTAAAGACAAGGAAGGAGAATAAAAGTGAATGAGTAAAACCTGATCAATGTGTTGTGAGTTGGGTTGAGCAACTGGAAAGAAAGACTGCTGTTCAAAGAAAGTGACATCAACAGACATGATGTATCTGTGTAACTCAAGAGAATAACATTTGTAACTCTTCTGTAACTAAGAACAACCTAAGAAAATGCATTTAAGAGCCTTAGCAACAAGCTTGTCTTGTTTAGGAGAGAGACAATGCACAAAACAAACACAACCATAGGCACGAAGGGGAAGGAAAGAAAGTGGCTAAGTAGGAAACATAATACGATGAGTGATTTGATTGTGCAGAACAGAAGAGGGCATGCGATTAATAAGATAGCAGTAAGAATTGCGTCACCCCAGAATTGAGGAGGATGATTAGCATGCAATAATAGAGTTTGGGCAATCTCAATCAAATGACGATTTTTCCTTTCAGCTACACCATTCTATTATGGAGTATATGGATAAGAAGATTGGTGTAAAATGCCTTGAGTTGCCATGGATGTTGTAAATTGAGAGGAGAAATATTTTGGAGCATTATGGCACAAATGGTTTTGCCAAACTAAGTCTTTATTTCAGCACAAAATGTTTGAAATATGGAAAACAATTTTGAATGACTTTTCAATAAGAAGAGCCAAGTACAACGAGAATAGTCGTCAACAAAGTAAGAAATACCCAAAGTAGATTGATCCTGACTAGGACCCCATATATCCATGTGAATAAGAGAGAAAGGGGACTCAGCTTTATTGGAGACGTGATGGGGAAAATGACTACGAGTGTGCTTTCCTCGTTGACATGACTCGCAATTGAAAACAGATAAAGAGGATAAACTTGGAACCAATTTCTTGAGTTTAGAGAGACTTGGGTGACCAAGGCGATGGAGGGGCTCAGGAGAGGTGATACTGGTGCAAGCTACCGATGAACTAGGCGCAATCAGATGATAGTGAGCCAATGACTCTTGCCTGATACCAATCGTCCGCCCTATACCTTGGTCCTGTACACAAACAGAGTTAGGAGTGAAGGTGACTAACCAGTTAAGGGTTTTAGTGAGCTGGCTAACTGAAATTAAATTAAAAGGACTACCAGAGACATATAAAACATAATTTAAGGATAAAGACGAGGTGAGTGTGGTTTGGCCTATCCCTTTAACTATAGTTTTGGTGCCATAAACCAAGGTAACATTGGACAAGGTATTAGAATAGGGAAGTAAGGAGAAAAGAAGTTCATTACCACACATATGGTCAGTAATGTCAAAATCTATAATCTGAGGACAGAGAGATGGGCCTTTAGCAACGCAAGCAATGGGATTACCAGGGTGAGGCTACTGTGTGGCCTGGAACTTCAGGAAAACATCATACACAGCTGCACACATAGGTATCAATTGTGAACCCAGTGGAGACAAGGCAGGAGTAGGATCACTCTGAAACACATTAGTTGCACTGGTAGATGATGCAAGCGGAGTAGCTGGTCGACCATGTTTCTTCCAGTTTTTTTCCTCAAGATGACCCATTTTCTTGCAAAATGGTACACTGTGGACTTGGGCGACTATTATTACGTCTTCTATTCCCTCCTAAGTTGGAGGCCTGAGATACAAGAGCCGAAGATTCGGCTGGAGGAACAATAGTAGAGGAAGAGGACACCATGGACACCTGACATGTTCAACAACCTTTTGAAAGAATCCTTCATGGTAGGATTAGTAGAGCTGGTCAGGATTTGATGCTTGATGGCGTCAAATTCTTGTTTCAATCCAGAGAGAGCAATAACCATGAAAAACTTCTCTTTTTGGGTAATCTGTTCAGGGCGGGTCATAGTAAGAGGAAGAAGAGTATCAAATTCTTGCATGCGTGCGCGAACCTGCCCTAGATAAGATTCTATGGATGTCTCTTGCTTGAGATTCTTGATATTGGAGACGACAATGTACCATAGTTATCAAAGGCGCGCCTAGGCGCGCGCCTAGGCGCGAGGCGCCTTAAGGCGCAGGTTTTGCGCCTCGCCTCTGCTGAGGCGAGGCGGTTTTGGCGAGGCTCTCGCCTTGCGCGCCTAGGCGCTGGGGCGTGAGGCGCGCCTAGGCGCGCCTCATGAACTTAGGGACTCTTCTAACTTCTTGCAGCCCAATCCGACTAGCATCCAGCCGCTCCAGCATTTCCTCTCCAGCTGCTCGTGCTTGCCCGATCTTCCTCTTCCTCTCTAGCCCTAGCCGCGCCTGCCTCCTCTCCAGCTCGCCCGATCTTCTTCTTCCTCTCCTCTCCAGCCGCGACCCCCTCCTCTCTTCCTCTCCAGCTCGCCCGGTCTTCCTCTTCCTCTCTAGCCCCAGCCGCGCCTGCCTCCTCTCCAGCTCGCCCGATCTTCTTCTTCCTCTCCTCTCCAGCCGCGACCCCCTCCTCTCTTCCTCTCCAGCTCGCCCGGTCTTCCTCTTCCTCTCTAGCCCCAGCCGCGCCTGCCTCCTCTCCAGCTCGCCCGATCTTCTTCTTCCTCTCCTTTCCAGCCGCGACCCCCTCCTCTCTTCCTCTCCAGCTCGGCCCGACCTTCTTCCTCTCCTCTCCAGTCTCGCGCGACCCCCTCCTCTCTTCCTCTCCTCTCCAGTTCGGCTTGATCTTCCTCTTCCTTTCCTCTCCAGCCGCGCCTGCCAGTCCTCTCTTCCTCTCCTATCCAGCCACGCCCACCTCCTAGCCTGTTAAATTCCTCTCCAGCCAGCCGCAGTCGCACCCTTTTCCTCTATTCTCCTCTGCCGAGTCTGCCACAATCTTCTCCTCTCTTCCTCGCCTCTCTTCTCATTTGCTCTTCAATTTGAAGCTATTAAGGCTGCTATCTTGTAAGTTCTTTTAGTTGTTTTTTATTTGTTTATTTCTTACATTCTTGTTTTATTTCTTTTGCTGCTGGTTGCTGATCTTTTTAAGTCTTTAATTTTTATGGTTTATTTCTATCATTAGGAGAATTTTGTGGAAGTTGGAAGTTTGGAACTGTGTTGCAACTTACAACAGCCCAATAAATGTCATCAACCACTTTCAAAACGGACCCGGCATGGAATTATTTTGAAGCTGATCCTAATGATAGAAATACCACCACTTGTAAATTTTGTCGTAAAGTAACAAAATGTGGTATATTTCGAGCAAAACAACATCTTGTGGGCGGTTTTAGGAATACTAAATCTTGTCCAAAATGTCCTCCATCAGTAAAAGAAGAGATTGGAGAGTACATGAAAAAAAAGAAAAATAGCAGGGATGAGCGAAATATAGCATCGTTAGATGATGATCTTCTATTTGGTGAAGGGTATGATGATGATGATGATGAGCCGCTGCCTCAAAGTAAAAAAAGACCCAATATATCTACTGGAAGTGGAAGTGGTACTGGTAGTGTTGGTAGTGTTAAAGGGCCAACACAAAAGGGTCCACTTGATGTTTTTCTTAAAGACCCAGAAGCTAATGTGTTGAAAAGTAAGGGCAAAGGAAAGCAAACAAGGTTGGGTGAGCATGAATTTGCAAAAAAAGAGTTAAGAGCTCGAGTTTGTAGAAGTTTTGCACGATGGATGTATGATGCCGGCATTCCATTTAATGCAGTGACATATGACAGTTTTAAAGTATTTATAGAAGCAGTTGGTCAATATGGTCCGGGTGTGAAGCCGCCTAGTTACCATGAAGTCAGGGTTCCCCTTCTCAAACAAGAGGTAGAAGCCACTCGTGAAATGATGAAAGATCATGAAGAGGCGTGGGCCAAATATGGATGTTCCATTCTGTCAGATGGCTGGAAAGACAAGAGGGAAAGAACATTGATTAACTTTTTAGTCAATTCTCCTAAAGGAAGTATGTTTTTGGAGTCTGTTGATGGTTCTAGCTATTCAAAGACTGGGGAAAAGATGTTTCAATTATTAAGTAATTGTGTGGAAAAAATTGGAGTAAGAAATGTGGTGCAAGTGGTCACTGATAGTGCTTCAAACAATGTTTTAGCAGGTATGAAAATGAAATTCAATTTTGTAATTTGTATTATGTTTATAAATAGAACAATTTGAATATTCATTAGATATTTATTATTTACTAATATCTTGTTAATTTCACTCTAAATAATAACAGGAAGATTTTTGGAGGCAAAATATCCTACGTTGTTTTGGACACCATGTGCAGCGCATTGCTTGGATTTAGTGTTGGAAGATATTTTCAAGTTGCCTAATATGAAGAAGACATTTGAGAGAGCTGTTATGGTGAATAGCTATATCTATAATCGTTCGGGTCTAGTAAACATGCTTAGAAGGTTTACTGACAAGAAAGAGTTGTTGAGGCCTGCAAAAACACGATTTGCAACTGCCTTTATCACTTTGGGCAGGATGCATAGTCTGAAAAGCAACCTTAGAAGGATGTTTACCTCCGAGGAGTGGATGACAAGCAAGTGGGTAAAAGAAGCGGGGGCTAAAAAGGTTGTAGAAGTGATTTTGATGCCTTCATTTTGGAATAATGTTGTATTTGCTTTAAAGGTGGCTGGTCCATTGGTGCGTGTATTGCGCTTAGTGGATGGTGAGAAGAAGCCTGCTATGGGATACATATATGAGGCCATGGATAGGGCCAAAGAAGCGATTGCTAACTCTTTTAATGGGGATGAAAAGAAGTATGCATCCATTTTTCAGATCATTGATAATCGATGGGATGTTTAGCTTCATCGCCCCTTGCACGCAGCTGGTTGGTACTTGAACCCAGAATATTTCTACAAGGCTGAACGTATAGATCCAGAGATCATGATTGGCTTATATGAATGCATTAGAAAGTTAAATCCAGATATAAAGGTTCAAGACCAAATTGATGCTGAGCTTGTGATGTATAACAATGCTGATGGGTTCTTTGGAAACTATATGGCTATTAGAAAGAGAGCTGAGAAATCACCAGGTACACATATATATATATATTACATTATATATATAATCATTCTAGATAATAGATAATAACTAACCCATGAATTTTATTGGACAGCTGAATGGTGGGCTTCATATGGAATGTCAACACCCACATTGCAAAAATTTGCAATTAAAATCCTTAGCTTGACTTGTAGTTCATCTGGGTGTGAACGTAATTGGAGTGTGTTTGAAAATGTAAGTGCACACTTAAAATTTTTATTAGTAGTTGGTTTGTTTCATGTAGCTTATTCTTACTTCTTAGTATGTTTTTGCATAAATTGTTGCAGCTTCATACTAAACGGAGAAACAGGCTTGATCAACTTCGTTTAAACGACTTGGTGTTTGTGAAATATAATAGAGCATTGAGGCGTCGGTATCAAATGCGTGATACCATTGACCCTATCATATTGACCCACATTGATGAAAGCAATGAATGGTTGACTGGAAAACTTGATGAGGAGAATGATAAAGATGATGAAATTGTTTTTCCAGATGATGTTGGGGATGGGTTGACATGGAGTAATGTTGCTGCAGCTGTAGGAGTTGGAGAGCCTAGTTATCAATTTAGAACTAAACAAACTCGATCACAATCGGGATCAACTTCGGCTTCAACTTCAAAGCGGTGAGTAATTCAAGAGATTGAAGAGGAGGAGGAAAGTGAGGCAGGGACCGAAGATGATGAAGACTTGGAAGAGGGAGAAGAATTGAGAGATGAAGAAGAAGATGAAGGGGTGATTGAAGGGGATGATGAAGATATTGACCTTGATGTTGATGATCTTCTTGATGATGATTGATTAAAAAACTTCTTTATATTGATTGTGGACTTGTAGTGTTTGTGTTTGTTTAGAACTTTCCATTATAATTGATACTTGTTTGAGTTTGAGTCTTTAAGTTTGAACTTTGATGGTATTTTTAGTTTAGAATTTGCATGATGAATGAATTAACTTTGATGTTGTTAGTTTAAAGAATTTGAAGATAATGAATCATGAATGATATGAATGTGTTATTATTGATATTTTGATAGTTGTTTATGATTTTATAAGATTTTGAGTTTTTTTCCTAAAAGGTGCGCCTCGCTTCGCAAAGGCGCGCCTCGCCTCGTGCGCCTCGCGCCTCAGGCTCCAGGACCTTTTGCGCCTCGCTGCGCCTCGCGCCTTTCAGAACTATGCAATGTACAAGCGTTGGATATCATTTGTATAGCACTCTTCGACTTCCTTCCGTATGTTAACACAAGTTTCAAATGGGCAAAAGAGTTGCAAGATTGATGGATCAATGGACTGCCATAGGATACTACATGACTGGGTATCAACTTGTTCCCATCTAGCCTAGTTGGTTGCCGACATACTTTCAACCTTTGTGGTAAGATGATCAACTTGGCCTTGTCCTTTGAACCACATTTTGACAGAGATTACCCATGAGAAATTGTTGATAGACCCTATCAACTTGATAGTGGTGATGTTGGGTATCTCGAGATTAGAGACAACAAAGGTTGGAGAGGCAACAGAGGCATCAGATGCTAAAACAGAAGCACTAGAGATAGAGATGGTGTCATTGAGGTCAGACATGGCAAGGGTTTTGACAACGGAGATGGGCTTAGAGGGTGTCGGATGTCCGATCTGAAGTGGTCGAAGGCGAGACAACAACGGATGTGCCAATGCGTGGAGGCGAAAGCAGTCTGCGTGCGGTGGTGTGTGGCTTCGCAGATGGCAGTGCAACACTAGTGGTCGGCCGATCTGGAGATTCCGAGGATGATGGTATGGTTGGTTTTTTGAAATAACATAGAACAACGTGCCAATAGGTTTGGCCAATTGTAGGCAAAATAAAAACTAGGGTTTGATTTTCACTAGAAATAGAGACACATCAGGGGATTTTTAGGGTTTTCTCAACATAGGCTCTGATACCATGTGAGAGTGATTGAGAGAGAAAACTTGAAAGATTAGCCTCTCAATTCTATTATTTATAGGGTAATTACAATCAATGATGGAACTAATCATGGAGATAATTACAGATCATGGGTATAATTATAGCCTAGGTAATTACCCTAATTATCAACTAATCACCAGTTGATTATATACATTTTATATATGGAAGAGAATAAATCTCATAAGTTCCTTTGAGAGTTTGGAGTTTCCATCTAGTATGAAGCCATTGGTAGAAGAATTTTTTGATATCATGCCTAATGAGCTCCCTTGTGACCTGCCACCTACGAGGGATATCCAGCATGCCATTGATTTAGTTCTCGGATCACAATTGCCTAATATGCCCCATTGTAGGATGAACCCAAAAGAGTGAGTTAAATTGAATAGATAAGTGGAAGACCTTTTGAGTATAGGATTTGTCCGATATAGCCTTAGCCCTTGTGTCGTACTTATTCTTTTAACCCCAAAGAAGGATGGATCTTGGAGAATGTGTGGATAACAAAGCCATTAATAAAATCTCCATCAAGTATCGATTTCTTTTTCCAAGATTAGAGGATGTATTGGTTGGTCCTAGTTGATTTTCTAAGATAGTACTTTCTTCCTTGTAGTAAGACAACAAATGCTTCCAATGTTGCTAAATTGTGCTTTAGAAAAATTGTCAAGTTGTATGGCTTGTCATCTTCCATTGTATTTGATAGAGATGCCAAATTTGTTAGTTATTTTTGGAAGACACTATGGAAACTATTTGGGACAAGTTTGAAATTCACTTTTGCCTTCCATCCCCAAACTGGTGGACAAATTGAAGTTGTGAATTGTAGTTTGGGAGACTTCCGTAGGTGTCTTGTAGGAGAGAAGCTTGGTAATTTTGGGATTTGGTTTTGCTAACTGCTGAATTTTCCTATAACAACTCTATTAATGTGTCCATTGTTAAAAGTTTTTTTGAGATTGTTCATGGTTACTCTCCTCGCACCCTATTGATCTTGAACCCTTACCCTCAGATGCCCAAATTTTTGAGTCTGTTGAAAATTTTGCCCAATACATCCATGACCTACATGCTGAGATTATAAGGAAAATTGCAATGAGTAATATTGACTATAAACTTGTTGCTGATGTACATCGTAGGGCTCGAGAATTTAATGAATATGATTATGTTATGGTTCGTATTCACCCTAGAGCACTTGCCTAAGCATTCCTTTAAGAAATTGCATGCTTGAGCTAGTGGCCCCATTCCTATCATTTGAAAACTTGGACTTGATGCTTATTTACTTAACTTACCTAATAACATAAATATCAGTCCTGTTTTAAATGTGGAAGATTTAACTCCTTACTGAAGCACGTTTGAGCCTCCTCTCTTGCCTGCTAGTGTTCCCGCTGGTCACTAGGTTCCTTGTATCCCACACATACTGTAGCAAAATGATGTGATTGATTTTATGCTTGACGATGAGATTGTGGCTTCTTCTCGTGGTAGTGGTTATTGTTGCTTTCTTGTCAAATGGAAAGGTTGATTGGATTCAAATAACACTTGGATTACTAGAAAAGATTTTTCGAGTTCTAGTTCTTGAGCTCTTGGAGTGGTATTTACAGTCCAACTCGTCAAAGTCGAGCTCTTTTCAATCGGGGAAGAATGATGAAGATCATAAAAACAAATATTTTAGGAAACAATATTTTAGGCATAAAAATAAAAATTAATATTGTTGTTTATTTATTTTAATTTGTTTCCTAGTTTCTTTTGATTTCTTTTATATCCTAGAATCCTAATTAGATTGGGATTATCTTTATAATCTTTAATTAAATTGAGTCAGGAATCCTAGTTACAATAGGTTTTTATCTATTAATTGTCTATAAATAATCCTTTAGTGATATATTATAGAGGAGGTTTCGATGAATAATATTGAATATTGATATTGCTCTTGAGTAATCAGGATTACTCTTGTTTCTTTGGTTTAGGTTCTACATCAGATGGTTTTATAGGCATCCAAAATTCTCTTTTAGCTTTAAAGGGATTTTACAATCATGTAAAATTTTGGACACAATACACAGTCTTCTACTTAAACTCTCATGCATTGATTTATGCATAACATCTTCAATAGTCTCCCCCTTTTTTTGAATAGTTGATCTAAGATATCTAGACTAGCATTTTCTAAGAATAACTTGTCTTCAAGTCTTACTGCAACATCATCCACACTTTTTATTGAACTTACCCTTCCATATATTCGGTTTTGGACCTGCTCAACTTGAAATATATGTCCGCTCAACTTGAAATATATGTCTGCAAATAACATACACCAAAGGAGATTATAGTTGCTGCTTCTTTTGTCTCATATATCAAGATAATATTATCTGCAAATAACATACACCAAGGCATCTCTTCTTGGATGTAATTTTGGGTTAAGCCATCACAAGAACAAAGAAGTTGAAGGCTCAGTGCAAACTTTTGATGTAATCCAATTGTAACTGGAAAAGCCTTAATATCTCCTCCACAGGTCCTAACACGTATATGAGTGATACATGTCCTTAATAACCTATATATGAGCGATCCAGTTTCCTTTCTTTTCCAAAATGCTCCACAAGACATCTGTGTGCTGTTTATATATGGACCTTTCTATTAGATGTTTTATAAGTAGATGGCTTCCGCTTACCTACTTGGCATAAAACTAAATTTGGTTCTCTCCTTAATCTTTGCTTAATCATTCTTGTAGGCTGTAGCTCATTAGCTTGATCCTTTTTTAATTTTTATTAATTTGAACGTTTCTTTTATTCTTGTAAATCAGAACTAGAGTGCTTTTCTCTGCTAGCTAAGCATTTTCTTTGATTTAAGGATCACGGTAAATAATTTCATTATCCAAAAAAATGTTCTCTTCTCCATGCATTTCCGAGCTTCAATTAGTATATTATTCAGCCCAATTCATCATTCCACATTTTTTTGATAGGTTGCTTAACATTTTTCAGAATTGTGAACCATTTTTTTTTCTAGAGAACGTGTAAT
This sequence comes from Diospyros kaki, assembly GCA_036245055.1. NCBI lineage: Eukaryota > Viridiplantae > Streptophyta > Magnoliopsida > Ericales > Ebenaceae > Diospyros > Diospyros kaki. The sequence goes on from BSEG01000010.1 coordinate 20,737,507, forward strand.
TCCTTTATTTTTCAGAGCTACTAAAATGTCCCATCACGACAGTTTTTCTGCTCTTTTGTTAAATAATTTTGAGTACTCCTTCCATCTTTCTTTGATTGCCCTCACTTACAAGCACTTTTTGATTTGTCTTTTATTGACATGTGTAAGTGTGATTATTCTATTATTTTTCTATTGGCCACCTTGTCAATAAGGGTATCCAAAAATTAGACCTGCACCTGACATTTCTGGCATCTTAATGTAATTTATTTCTTTTTCGTTTTCTTGCAAATTTATTTCTTTTTCAGGAATGATTATGTATAATATCCAAAAATGAGAGTCTAAATTGACCAATTAAAATTGATTTTTAATGCCCTAATTTTCCAATTATTCATAGGCTTAAATAATGCAAAAGCAGCCCAAATGAGCAACCCAAATTTTGCCTGTTTTATCCTCCTTGATACAGCAGTTCTTTGTAACCTTTTTCTTTACAGTGCTTTTTTTTTCCCTCAGCCCAGTTTTTCTCCTGATTTTTCCACTGCAATATCTCTTTTCCTTTGCCATGCCACCTACTCATTCTTCTCCTACAACCATTCTTTTCCTTCTGCTATAACAGCTATTTTTTGGATTAGTTTTATCATTTCTTGTTGCATGTGAATGGAATGTTGGACATTTAAAGTATGATATTATGGTTTATTAATTTTGATTGTGTATATTGCATTTTATTATATATACATAAAATTTATGTTTATTTTTTGGTGTCCCTAGTGTGTTGTGTCTGGCATTTTTCTGAAATTGGCATATCTGTGCTCGTGTTGTATTTGTACTGCATGTCCATGTTTTATAGTTTCCATTTAGGTCATGACTTAGAGAGTTATTCATTTCGGCATTTGATTGTAATATGGGGAAAACTGAAAATAATGCTGATCATGTCAGTTCTTTTTTTTTTATTCTTCTTCTTGAGCCACTGCCAATCTATTAGAATTTTCATTTTTTTTTTGTTTGCTGCATGCAATGCATTGGAGTTGAGTGACCTGATCTGATCATGTAGCATTATGGTCCACCCGATATATGATGGATTGCTGTAATTTTAAAGTGTATAGTTTTATTTTTCCTACATTCCATAGAGGACCACCCAGTGAAGTGGGCTGTGCTAAAGGGACATGAGTTCCAGTCCTAATAAGTTACCTATAAAAATTGGTTGTCTTTCTAGAATGTGGGAGAGAGTGAGTCGTGGCAGCTGTAGTAAGATTGCTCTTTTGTGATTGAAAGATCACAGGTTTGAGTTGTGGAAACAGATTTTTTGCCCCCCAAGAAAACAAGCAAGGGTAAATCTGCATACAAAATGTCTCTCTTTGACCTTCCCACAATGGGGAGCCTTGTGCACAGGGGACACCCTTTCTAGCATGCAGGAAATATTGGTTATTGATATAAATTTCCCTTTTTTTTTCATGTCATTTTCTTTTTGTCTTTTTGATTGTTTTCCTGCGCATGCCAAATCCAAATTTCCTCTTACCATAGGATGTAATTGCTTCTTAGTTCTTAGTTTCTCAAAACTCATAAATGATGCCCTTCATTTGGAATTTGATTGATAATGTTATTTTTCTTTTTGCAGACTTTTTGATTTATCCTCGGCTTTTGCACAACCAGAGCAGGAATTTTATTTACAGCCTGTGGAAGCAGGGAGATGCAAGAATGCGGCATCAATCTGCCCAGTTGATTTTTCTTTTGGAGGTTCCCACTTGTGGGATAGATTTTCTGTAAGTTCAATTGGATCTTGTAATGATGCTTGATCTTCAATGAATTGTTGGTAATGTGTATTTATTGGTGCCATCATGCATCTGAAGATGAATGACAAGGGCTCAGATCTAATAAATGCATCAGTTGAATCCTGGAATATATATGATGGAGCTCATTATTGGCTGTTTTATTAATGAATCAACAGTAGTGTGGTCTCAAAATCTATGGACAGTTGGCACTAACTAAAATATATATGTATATATATATATATAGATATTTATGATGGTAAAAAACATGAATATTATTTATTCCAACTAATACCATTATCACTGCTTAAACCATATCACCTCTGCTGTTGCTATTTGTTCTTCTGGTATTATGGTGTTACTTTATTGAAGTCAGGCATATGTGAATTCAATTGAAAATCTCCTGTTTTATCTGACTTTGTGTCCAGGAATATTTTCTCTGTACTCTTGAGACTTTTGACACTAGTTGCTATTAACATTCTTTGTTCAATCAAGTGCAAGTTGTTTCTCTTGTTATGTTCTCAGTGCACCGTTCATGCTCATGCTTTCTCTTCTTATATCTCATATCAATATCCCTTAGGTATTATCTAGTGCTGCTGAAGTTGCTGCATTCGTTAATATACCTTGTTATTGAGATTGCTTATGGTTTTGAATATTGAAGGATTCAATTATCAAGTAACAGCTCTATTCCTTCTTGTAGGTCTTTGTTCTATTTAGTGATGGTTCAGTTTATGTCCTTTGCCCAGTTGTTCCTTTTGGAAGGTAACCCTCGTCTCATAATGTGTTTGCTTTCAATAATTGTTTGAGAAAAGTAGTTAGTTAGTGCTTAGGCCTGGAATCAGCAATAATATCATTATATGTTTAGCACTTTCGCTTATTTTTTTTTATCTTCGGATTACAGCAATTCGGCTTATTAGACACTTGTGATACTTGAATTTGGTATCATTTATCTAGATTTCATTAATTCATTACCTAGCAATACATGCAAATAATATCAAAGTGTATTCCTTATTAATAGTCTACTCTGGCACCTCTTGTATGAAAACTTTTCTTATCTTTATTATATGTTAAATTGCAATGGGCTTTTTAGATAAAATGCCTTATTCTGTTTCATGTTTTGCTTCAATGCTAAAATTTTTAACCATAATAACCACTGAATTTCATTGCATTCGTAGAAGTCATAAAGTATCTGATGACTGAGATTCTCTTCATGCCCCAATTCCTTTCTAGTTGGGCTTGGTGATGATGGTCTATCATGATGGCATAGTTTAAGGACTTGTCAAATTGTCTGTTTTTGCACTCTTGCTAGTGCTTTGGGTAGGATTCTAAGCATTTTGTTCTACAACAGCGTGCACAAATTGGAGTCTGTATTGGAGATATATACTGATGCTCAAACATTTGGGCTGAAATCTACCCATCCAATAGCTGTTAGAAATTCTAATCTGGCAATCTCTTGGTTGGAGGCAACCTTCCCCGAGTTTACTCTGCAAGCAACAGGAGAAAATCTTCCTGCACTTAAAGCACAACCATATGCTTTATTTGATGCGTCAGTAGTATTGCAGGTATTGATCTTCTATTACTTCATTTTCTGTTGTAGTTGATTTACTGGGTTTAGATTTGATCATATTTGAAGAGGAACAAGGACTTTAAATTTTAACGTTTGATAGGATATTTAAGTGTTTGATTTAATCTTATTTTGTTTTGATTTATTATATTTGGTTTAGGTTTTAGAATCATATTTTGTTTGGATTTTAGATTCTTAGACTTTATCTTTCAGTTAGGTTTTTATCTTTTATTGAGAATGATTATTTTGTAATTATGTTATAGTTAGGATTGGAATTCAGCCTTTAAATAGGCATATGATGTTTATTGAAATTCCATCAGCTTTAATTATTTGAATACAAGCGATATTGTCCTGTTTGATTTCTCTCTTGTCCCTTTATTCATGCTTCTTCAAGTACTTATTCTCTTCTCCTCCCCCTACTTCCTTCTATCTTCTATTTTTTGACTGTAATGCATAAAATTTGGTATCAATCAAACACCAATTTTTGAGTTTTCATCTACTCAGAAAACTTCAGAAAATCAACAGGACATTGCCAACTCTTTGTTGGAGATAATCCAACACCGCTGCATCGAAGCCTCGTTATCCCATCCCTGATCACAACGAAACAAAGTAACAAAACCAACATCTTCACCATCATCAACTGAAACATGACAATATAAATCTATCATACTATCAAGCCAACAACAATTTCAACAGGAACTATCAAATCAATGAGACCAAGCTTCACTGAGCCAAGCCAAAATCGTTGGAATCCTAGACACTCCCACTCAAGTTTTGTAGAGATCAAAGTCCTAATCAAAGTTGTTGATGCCCCCAGATGAGCATCAAAAGCCTTTGACTTGCTGAACTAGCCATTATCAAGGCATCAGAAGCTCCAGTCAACATTTCTCCTCTTTGACAAGAGCTTTGCACTAGTCAGTGCACGACCATGAAACTGAAACCAGACACCCCTTGCTGGTTTGTCTCCCACCAGGGCTATTAACAATTATGGCACACACTGTCAATGTGAAAGAAGAAGAGGAAGAAAAATTGAGAGAAAACTGAGAAGAAAGAATTGATCTCCCCAATTATTAATCAGGATCTCAAATGATACAATGAGATTAGTTGAGTTTAAATACTACTCAACAGGATCTCTAACAAACTAACTGTTACTGACAGCTGGCAGTAACAAAATGAGCAGATAACTGCTGTTTGTTGAAACAGAACAAAACTAACTAGCCACATAAGCAACTGAGAATAAAGCTGCCTATTACTAATCACAAAACTACATCATCTTCTCTTCTTATTTGTCCACAGCAAGAACTAGGACTATCTTTAACAGTCAACACCATCACCGAAGTCAGAAATCTTTGTCACAACACTTGTTACAAACTCCAATCAATCTCTCACAATCGCACAACCTGATTGCCTTTTTTATCTTTTCTTTGTGAACTCACATATCCAACAACACAATTCCTCAACCTGAGCACAAATTTGTGCCTATACCTGATCTAGGCACATTCACATTGAGCTTGATGTTTCCTTTAATCCAAGCCAAAAATAAAGCCCATAAACTACAATCTGTAAGTGATATTTTCTTCTCTTTAAGTTGTTAGCTGTTTCAAGAAATGGATGAACATTTGATCATGTTGAAGAAATAAAAATAGGACCTGGCTGAGTCTTGAAGATTCCATGATAATCATCCATTATCATCTTCCTATTTATTTTGTTTTATTTATTTCTTTCTTTGTATTATCTTGTATTATTTCTTAGATTTATCTTTTAGTGTTGTAATCTAGATAATAGGGATGTAATCTAATCCTAAATCTTAGGAGAATTCTTATGAAACTACTTGTATAAATATTTCTGATTCGTATCAATAAAACGTGTGGGAATACCGCTTCTCTTTCTCCTTTTCTACATGGTATCAGAGCCTCGTTAATAGGCTGATACAGTAAACCCTAGTACCTTAATTGCACAACCATTTCGTTTTGTCCAAAGTGCCTTCATTGCATTGTTAAAGTCGGAACTCCTCTGTCCGGCCATCATCTTGCACCACCACCACCACCATTTGGTTCGCCATCTCTAGATCGATCAACCCTAGAAAAATCACCGGCGACCGGAACCCCACGTGCCGCCACGCGCTGACCCATGCGTTGTCGTCCAAGCTCGCTCCGACCCCACGCGTCGGCGCGTGAAGGTGCGTCCACTGGCCGTTCACTTCTAGCTCCTCCAGATTTATCCTCTGACGTCTTTTAAGCCCATCCCTAGTGTCGAAATCCTTCGTGTTTGTATTCCTTCATGTTCGTACCTTTGTGTTCAACTGTCTGTTTCCCTCGTTCATCATGTCAGACACTTCAACAGCAACAAATCCAACTTTGACAGTCACCACCGGAGACATCCTTCCATTGGATCAACCCCTTATTACTGGAGAGTTACCAAGCATTCATCCATCTTATCGGTTAGATGGTAGGAACTTCCTTCAATGGTCTCAGTTGGTCAAGACACTTCTTAAAGGGTGAGGAAAAAGCAGCCACCTGTCAGCAAACCCTCCAGCAGCTAACGATTCTAGCTTTAATACATGGGATGTGGAAGATTCTCTCATCATGTCATGGTTGTAGAGTTCAATGCAACTAGAGATCAGCAAGAACTTCATGTTCCTTAATACTGCCTGTGAAGTTTGGGAGACCGTACAACAGACCTACTCACAAGTTAGGGCTGCATCAGTGATTTTTGATGTTAAAACAAAGATTAATGGTACCAAACAAGGCCATGCAACTGTCATTGAATACTACAATCTAATGAGAGGTTTTTGGTTAGAGCTTGATCAATATCAAGCCATTAAGATGGTATGCCAAGAGGACACTGCCACTCTTAATCGAATCCTTGAACGAGACCAGATAGTAGAGTTCCTAGCGGGCCTAAATCCCGAGTTTGATCAGGTTCGAGTACAAGTCATTGGTAAGGATAAGTTACCTAATTTAAATGAAGTTTTTGCTATTGTTAGGAGTGAAGAGAATAGAAGATCTGTCATGCTTTCTGTCCATAGCACAAAAGGATCGGCCTTGGTTAGCAAGCAAGATGGAGGCGGCAACAAATCTAGAAAAACAACATACCAGGCTCCTAGAAGGTTGGATTATAGGCCTGGGGGTCAGAACCGAACCTCCAACCGTGATGGACAATGGTGCACGTTTTGAAGGCAAGGCACACTAGAGAAACCTGGCTCTGCTTCACCTTCAATTCCGATCGAGAATCTTTGTAGTCACAGCCTTTTGTTTTGCGTTGCAGATTCATGATCACCCCAAGCCTGCATCCAATTCTTACCCAATCACCGACCACTAGTCAAAATGCTTCTGAATTCTTGAATCATTCTTGATTACCTGAATTCTGAATCGTCCTCAATTCCGTTTAGATGCTTGCACTCACTTATCACTCCGTAACCAATTGAACTCGTCGGAGTTCTTGTACTTGCTAGAATCACCTAATATCTTTGTTTTACCGATTCTGCTAACAGTCGTCAGAATTAACTACTACCAATTGTAGTAATTACAACCAAGGAACGTTGGCTCTGTAACTTCCATAATCACCAAAATTCACTGCTTCATGAATCGCCACCTGTGATTCGTTCAATTTTGCACCCAAGATCGTCCGACTTTTCTTAGGTGTTACACGTGCCATGTACGTATCTGTCTTCGAACCTGCTTCATCGTGATGGCTCCTGCCGATTACTCCACAGTCGGTTTGTCTAGCTCTGCTACCACTTGTCAAGCCCTTTGATTGAGGGTTTGGTAGTAGTGGGAATTTTGTTGAATTCCAAGAAAGAAGATAGGAATTAAGAAAGGAGCAGATAGAATCAGGAAAGGAAGAAAGAGAGAACGAGAGGGAATGAGAGAGAACGAGAGAGAGAAAGAGACTTAAAAAAAAAAAAAAAAGAGAGAGCGAGATAGAGAGAGAGAAAAATGAGAGAAGGAGCTTATTATTCTCTAATCATGCCTTCCTCTTACTACCGTAAGATACTTATATATCCTCTAGCAACACTAACAACAAGTATAACAATGTAACATCACAGCTAACTAATCATAACAGTAAAACACTAAGCTGTTGCACTAACTGACTAACCAACCTCCTAACCCCTCAGCTAGTTAACAACTAACGACTACTATCGGCCCCTTTACGGATTTACCCGTAGGGTCATGACATGGTGTTTAGAAATGTGAACAAAAGATACACAACCAAACACTTTTAGGGGAAGGGAGGCATGAAGGCCAATATCAACAGTTTAAAAGGAACTTGGTTAATAAGATAGGTTGCAGTCAACATTGCCTCTCCCCAAAAATGTTTGGGAACATGATGGTGATCGAGAAGAGCTCGAGTAACATTGAGTAAATGCCTCATTTTCCTTTCAACAACCCCATTTTGTTGTGGGGTATCAACGTTAGAGGATTCATGGATGATACTTTCTTACTGAAAGAACAGATGAAGGTGCTGATTAAAATAATTCCATGCATTATCAATACGAAATCTCGGAATGGGGAATCCAAAATTGAGTATAAATCATCCTGTGGAATAATGGTAGGATGCTGCCAATGGTTGCCTTATCCTTTAATAGGTACATCCAAGTCATTCGTGTGCAATTATCAATAAATGAAATGAATCATCTAGCCCCGGAATAGTTGGGAATCCTAGATGGCCCCCAAACATCAGAATGCACCAAGAAAAAAGGAATAAAAGAGAGTTTATTGCTAATTGAATAAGATACCTGATGATGTTTAGAAAATTCACACGTATCACAGTGAAAATCAGTAGCATCTAAGCCTTGAAACAAAGAAGGAAACATGGTTTTTAACAAGCTGAAAGGAGGATGGCCTAAACGAAAATGTTGAAGCCAGACATTAGTCTTGGTGGGAGTAGGTTGTGATGGCTAGGATAGGTTGATCCCTCGTAGGAAGCTCAATGTCTCTCTTCAAGTAGTACAACCCACTCCTTTCCTCCGCAACACCAATTATCTTTCCCAAGTCCAGTTCCTAAAACACACAAGTATGAGGAGAGAAAACCACACGACAGTTAAGGTCTTCAGTGAGCTAGTGAACAAAAATTAAGTTGGTGCAGAGACTAGGCACATGAAGGACATATTGAACAGGAAGTGAGGAATTCAAAAACACACCTCCTTGGCCTGCTATAGGGATTGCATGACCATTAGCTACTATTATTTGTTGGAACTAGCTATTGGTTTATAGGTTGCAAAAGCATTTAGGTCATAGGTCATGTGGTTAGTGGCTCCGGAATCCAAGATCCATAAGTCAATTCTTAACAGTGTGTGAGGTAGTAAAGGACTTAGAATTGAAACACATATCTGTTTGGGCTTAGAGAGTAAGATCCATCTTGGATAGCTTTAAGGAAAGATTTTAGTTTACTGATCTCTTCAGCATTTAACTCACTCGGATCAAAAGTGGTAGTAGAATCTTCCTTTTCTGTGGTTTCCTCCTGCTCTTTGGTTGTGGGATGAGCCTGTGCTTGATTCATGGATTGTAAGTTTCTGAATCCTCCAATCTTGCTTAAAATAGCCTCCTTTCGTGCAATTGGAAGCATGTCTCTAGTGTGCTTCGGTTTCTTGTAGTATGAACACCATAAACCTTCTCGGTTTTGCTACTTAGAATGAAAATCATTCCTTCCTTGCTGTGACTTAGAGGGAAAATCATTCCTTCCTTGTTGTGACTTAGACCAAGATCCCTACACCTTGTTGGACACCATGGTCAACCCCTCAAGATTAGGATCATTAACCATTGCTATCCTTCTATGTTCTTCATTCCGGATTACGAAGAACACCTCATTCAGGAATGACAGTTTCTCTTTGCTAAGAATTTGTACCCTTACTTGATCATACTTTAGATTAAGGCCAACCAAAAACTCTACAATTCTCTCTTTCAAACATGGAAGTGAGAATGACAACATCTTCACTACACACCATTTTAATGTCCTGATAGCGATCTAACTTAAGCCAATATCCATTCATCCTATTGTAGTAGTCAGTTATTGACAGTAACCCTTGCTTGGTACTATTAATTTTTGTTTTAATCTCAAAGACAATGGAAGAATCTTACACCTTAGAATAAGTCCTTCTAACCGTTTTCCAAATATCCTTGGTTGTAGATAGAAAAATATAATTCTTGCTTTTGGTTGCATAGAACTCCAAAGCCAGAACATCAGCATTGAGTCCTCGATATCCCATGCCATGAATGCTGTATTATAAGCAGAAGGAGGGGGAATTCAGAAGAATGGAGGGAGAATTAAGAGAGAGAAACAAAATTCAAATTCATTCATAAACTCCCTATTCTCTACTCTTCAGCCTATTTATAGGCTGTTATAGCCTTTTAGTTAGTAACAAACTGAAGTGCAACACTATAACAGCCTAAGGTACAACTAAGGAAAAATACTTGCAAAGGAACAATTACTCCTAAAGCCCTTGGGGTTGTGACAAGGAGGTAGTTGGGACTCTGTTATAAATGTGGAGAAAAATATTCTCCTAGACATCGCTGTAAATAACAGTTGTTGCACTTGGAAGTGTATTCATAAAAATATTTGGAAAAGGAAAGGATATTGGGCATCCTTAAAAGCTGTTTCGTGTAGAAATGAAGAAAATGAATTAGCATAGGCAATAAAAGCCACTTATAACATTTCCATTGAGAATGATGACAGGAAAATTTCATTGCATGCTTTAAAGGGGTACTCCACTAATAAAATCATAAAGGTTGAGGGTATGGCAAAAGGTAAGAAGTTGATGATATTGATTGATAGTGGCAGCACACAGTTTTCTTGATAAAAACATTGTCAACAACTTGTGTTTAAGTTAAAGAGTACTTTTCCTTTGTTGGTCACTGCGGCAAATGGAAGTAAAATGCATAGTAAATCCAAATGTGTCTACTTTTGTTGGGAAATGCAAGGGTAGTAATTTATTACTAACTTGCAGTTATTAAAATTAGGTTGATGAGATATTGTATTTAGAGTGTATTAGATGAGAACAGTTAATCCAATCATATTTGACTTCAATAAATTAGAAGTTACTTTTGAGAAGGAAATAAGGTAACTCTCACTGGCAGCTTGGAGATGGGTGCCTGCAAATTGATTTCTAGAAAGAAATTACTTCTTCAAGATTTCTCCATACAAGCTGTGTAAGAGAAGAAACAGAAAAGGCTGAGATTTGAAAGTTGTGGAATCTAAAAGTTGATGACCAATTCAAATCTTTAATTGAGGCTTTCATAGGAGGTCTTTGTTTTTCTTGAGGACAAGAAAATTTTCGAGGGAGGGAAAATGTCTAGCTCGTAGGTTAAAGTAGGCTGTAGAATTGTATTTTGTATATCATTTGTAGCAGATTATTTCTACAAAGGATCAGTTACAGGTTGTAACTGATTTGTAACTGTTGATTGGTTAGCTATATATAAAGCTAACCAACCTGTTTGGAGAATCAATCTAGAATTGAATTCAGTTTCTCATTTCTCTCTCTATTCTCTCCCTATTTTCTCTCCACTTTCTCTCTGTTTCTTTCTTCTATTCTTCCTTCTCATTTCTATTCTGGAAACCCTAGATTCGAAACCTAGGGCCTTGACATCTTTAGACTAAATCTTAGGATTAGATTGAAGATTGTAAAAAACTTAGTATAAGTCTTACAGAAGATATGGCCATGGATAGAGATGATTGGTAAACTAGAATTCAAAGAGCTGACCCTACCTAGAGGGATTAAGGTGTGATATTGTTGTCATTGTTTAGTTATCATCAGACTGGACCCTATTGAGGATCAATGGAGCAGTTTTCAGACTAGATCTTAGGATTGGATTGAAGATTGTAAAATCCTATGGTACACAAAATGTATCAACCTTAAGAAAAGAAAACAAAAGTTATTTCAACAAAGAAGTAGAAATATCCTGGACAGAAAAATAGACAACTATTGCTCAACAGAATTGCTGCTAGCCTGCTGCAGTAATTGCAGCAGCAAAAGAATTGCTATTGCTCAATGAGTACTGCTGCTGAGCTCTAGAAGCAACATAATTGCTGCCAGCAGCAGCAGGCAGCAAGAAGAAGAACAGAACTGTTGCGGCTGCTCTCCTCAGGCAGACTAGGAGGAGAACTTCTGCTGGCAGCGGACAAGCAACAGGAAGCATATTGAAGGAGGCTGCTGCTGCCGCTGCCATTGCTGCAGGCAGAAGACAAGCAACTTGAAGTAACAGTGAAGGATGATGGTGATGATGATGATGATGAGGAGTACTACTGCTGCATTGCTGCAGGCAACAAGCAGCATTGAAATCGGAGAGGATGAGTGTGCTTGAATCATGTCTGAGGCTGTAGAGGGAAGATAACAGTATTTTTCCCTACCTAGACGAGATTGGGCAATCTTCCATGGTAAGTTTGGCTGCAAGATCATGATTTTGATTCCTTTTTAATAGAATTTGAATGTTGAAGAAACCTGCCTGTTCCTTTAAGGCAAGTCCTTTATAATGGGATGATGAAGTATCAGACATCTGTAGACATTCAAGCACCCTGGTTCTAGAAATGCATGTAATATCACTTCTATGCTCAGCTTTGACTGTAGGTATTTAATGGAAATTATTTATACTGTGTCTTGGTTTATGGGTCAACAAGCATCTCCGTGGTCGATGAAAATTTCAGATGCTATGCTCTGTGAATGTTGTTTTGGTTTTTTGTAGACAAATCATGCTTTCAAAATTTTTAAACGGTATATCTTGTCTTCCTGTAATTAAGTAAAAAATTGTCTATTTATCTCCTTCGGATTGTAAGATGGATATTTGGTGTTTGATTGATCAAATACTGGGTTCATAAAGAAATAAGCAGCAAGTACCTGTCTTTACTGGGTTTGAAATAGTTCATGAGATCATGAATCTGTGTAGGTCTTCAGAGCATTTTCTAAATGGATTGACTTTCGCAAGCTTGTGTTGTGGGAAGTGTGTATTGATCCCATGTTGGTTGTGTTTTGGGCTAGGTTGCATGGAAACGGAAACGGGAAACGTTTCTAATATGAAACGGAAACGAGAAAACGGCATTTTCTCAAAAAAGTAGAAAATGAAAATGTGGGGTAAAGTGTAAATTTAAAAAATATAGGGATTTTTTGTAAATATAATTTTTAATATATAAAATTATAAAATAATTCAAAGTGATGTGTATGCTGCTGTAATAATTATCTAAAATAGATTGACAAAGAAATATTAAGATGAAAGCAAACCGCCACTCTTTTCTAAACACCATCTTTTATTTAAAAAATAATCAAAATATTATTTGTTAAGAAGTATTTGTCAAAATAAAATAATCACAATCAATCTATTATTTTATTTGTCAAAATAAAAGAATAGCCCATTTTAAATTTATTAAACTCCAAATAAATTTAAAACCACATTAAATTTCTCAAGTTTTATCGTTGTTATATCATAGGCAAAAGCTCGTTAAAAGATCAAAAAAATTCAAAATAACTTTTTGAGTTAAAAGGTGTAAATTTTTTTATAATCAGGGAGTCACACACAATGTACAAACTAGATAATTTTGACATTCAAAAATTCCTTCAAATATTTCAAGAAAAGAATAAATAATTATGCATAAAGAATTATAATTCTAAAAAGATTTTTGAATATTGAGATAAATATCATCTATAAGAATCTTAATTCTAATGGATTCTAAAATGTAAAAATTCTAATTCTAATAGGTTCCAAAATATCAATATAAACGTTATCTATGAGAATATTAATCTCAAATTATTTTGGATTGCTCTATACTTTTCTATAAATAGACAAATACCAATTTCAAAAAAATATACATCTTTAATTTGCAATCAGATTAGTATAAAATCCATTGTTGTTCATAGCTCACATCTCATATATATATATATACATACATACATACAATCAGATGAACAGAGAAACACAATGGATTTGGGATTCATATCGGGCCTCTGAAATAAAAACCTTAGCTCACAGTTGCAATTTACATAAATGGATTTGGGATTCATTCCGTCATATATATACATAAACCATAGCTCACATCTCATACATACATACATACATACATACATACATACATACATACATACATATAGTCAGATGAACATAAACATAGAAAGAAGAGAAGTAATAGTTTGATCTCAGATGAACAGAGAGAGAGGGGGGTTACTTAGAAGGAACGACTGACAACAACCTTAGAGGGAATGAGAGTGGCGAGGCTTCGGGGTTTGACCAGCGACGAGGGTTTGGGATTCGATCGACGACGAGGCTTCGAGATTTGACGACTAAGAGGGGTGATCTTCGTGAAGGAACGATGATCGGAACAAAGCGAAACAGAGTGAAAGAAGAAGAAGAACGTTGAAAAGAGGGGAAAAGGTGGCTTCGGCCTTTGGGATGCATGTGTGAGTGATGCCTGAGTGGCTATCCCTGGAACGTTTCACAATTTACAGAAACGGCTCAAAAAAGGTTTTAGGCCATTTTATTCATTTCTGAAACGAGAAACGGTTCGGAAACATAGAAATGGCATCTCCAAGCCATTCTTGTGCTTCAACGGTTTTGGGTGGTTATTGGGCATGCAAACGGGGCGGGGAGTACTTAACTGACCAGTCTTTTAGGTTAAGAGTCCAATTTGTGATAAAATGGTATCAAAGCAAGGCCAAGGTTACCACTAAGGCTTGGGGACAGTTCACGTGGGATCCACTCTGAAAGCACCAAGTATTGGCTAAGAGAGTTGTCAAACAACATGTTTTGATCCCATGTTTAGGTAGTGTTTATTAAAATGAGTAAGATAAGGTTGAAATACTTTTTGAATCAAGATATAAAATGGTCAAAATAAGCCTGAGAAACATTCCAAGATTTTTATCAAACTGTTTGTTAAATTTTTTGGAATGAATTGAGGGGCATTTGGGTCATTTTTTCTTATCTATAAGGTTCCAGATAAATTTATCTAGAGGGGGAGGGGGGAAACAAATTTATCTGAACAATCTCAGATTAGAAGTCACGTGACTTCTTTTTAGTAGGTTGTCAGATAAATTTAACAAATATAATAAAAAACAATTTTGTCTGGAATGCTCTTTCTATATCCCATTTTTTTCAGCCCATGTTTTAGTTAACAAACACTATCTTAGTGTATATTATCTAGTTTTTGGATATCAAATAGGCAACAAGATTACCTAACAGGCTTGTCGTCGGGGACAAAACCCTACTCATTGCCAAGACATCAATACTATGGTCATCTGTGAAGAAAAGATCTATTGTTTGTATCCTAGATAATTTGTGTTTTTTGTATATGATTTACTCTTTGGAGACGAGAGAATGGTGAAGATGAAGAGTTCTAATTATTTTAGTATTTTAGTTATTTAGGAACATTGGAGGATTTGAAGTTTTATGTTTTTGTTTATTAGTTTTATATTATTCCTAGTTTGGCGAGGTCTAAGAATGTTATCAATTTGCAATTATTGAATATAGTGATTGCGTCCATCAAAATATATACATTGAGATTATTAATTTTTCTCTTTTGTGTTTATTCTCCTTTCTTTCCTCCTCTCATTTTCATGTGTTCGTCACATGTACTTTCCATTGAAGGTTTGCGTTTATGCATGTTGGAGAAGATAAAGGAGAAAATTTAAGCTATGACTGAGAGGATAAGAAGAGAAGATATTAAAGATAAGGATAAAGGAGATATTCAGCTCAAAGGATAAGGATATTCCTTAAAATCAGACAAGGAAATCCTGGTTTAAAATTGATCTTAATCTAAAGTATGTTGTAAATTTATACCTAAAAATCAAGAGTGTAATGTAGTCCTAAATACTAGGAGTTTTCTTAGGAAAAATTCTGTATATATTTGCATACTACAATTCAATGATATTCATGGAAGTTACTTCAACATTAAACTTCCAGTAAGTTTATTTTTCAATGTACTTTGCTTTTAGGTAAAATTACTCCAAATTTTTAGTTACAAATTGCAATATATCTAAGGCATTCATGAACTTTTTCTTTCATGATTTTTCAGGGTCCTCTTTCTAAAGTATGTCATGGTGGGGAAGTAGATTCTGAATCTTGGGCTCCAGAGTGTGAAGGGCGGGCTGTCAGCTTACTCTATAATGCAGTCAGTAAGGATTCAATTCTGGTGACAGCCTGGAGTGGTGGGCAACTGCAGATAGATGCTTTAGCTGATGAAATACAGCCAGTCTGGGTTGATGGTAGCCCGCCTCGTGTTTGTGTTGATTCTCATGACCACATTATTGGTGTTGCAATGATATGTGAATCAATACCAGGTTACCACTCAATTGTTAAGCTTGACCAGCCACCTGATCATTTTGTTTGGTCAGGAAACCCACCTCCTTTGTTGAGGTTGGCAGTGGTGGATTTAGCTCTGCCAAGCAAGAAAGATGTTAGTTCTCTTATTTCAATGTTTGCAGATCCCCTTCTCCCAGAAAGAATATATACCCTTCATGATGGTGGAGTAGATTCTATAGTGTTACATTTTCTCCCTTTTACAAGTCAGGCAAGTGGAAAGGATGAGAACATGAGAACCCCCTCTGTGCGTCCTGTTCTTAGTACATGCCAGGGAGAACCACCTTCGTGTCCTCTTCTTGGTTTTTTGGCTTTGTCAGATTCATTTGGATATTCATGGATTGTGGGGCTGACCTCTCTAGAATGCGTTGTGCTTGAGATGAAAGCATGGGAACTATTACTTCCCATCTGTGTTGACATGGAGAACAAATCCCCGGTCATTGACAAATCAAGAGATCTAGATACTCCAGCTATCATAAGCAAAGAGCTCCTTAGCGGCCCTAAGGTGGTTCTTCTTCCTCCTTCATCACCAAATCTACGCTCTGTTACTGCTGATACCATTGAAGGTCGATCAACTCTTCATCAGTACTTCAAGCTTTTTCATGAAAATTACGTGGAGTATGCCCACAAGGTAACAAGACTCTTATGCAGCAAATTTCTTATTTATATCGACAATGTTCTCTCTACTGGAGAATGTCTTAACTGATTTGGGTTTTCATCTCATATATGCTGGAAGAACATATTCATATATACAACTGCAGAAGAAATGCTTCCTCATTAGGGCTGTTTTTGTATGCAGTCTTATCCTTGTTTGCCGAGAAATTGTTTCCACTACATGAAATCTTGATTTCCCAATTGGAAAGGAGCAACCTTATCATTGCTACAAGGCTCACCATGAAATGCTTCCTCTAATGCATGATATTTGAATCTTGGATCATTGCAAAATTATAATTTGACTCGAGTAGTATAAGGAGACTGTTCCCCAGGCCCTATCCCCTTTTTCTCCTGAGGTCAACACCATGTCAGTTGGAGATAAATTGTCATGAATCTTGAGCTAAATAAAGGCAAATTTTGAAGATCAATTTTATGCGTGATTTTGACCAAACAATGCTATATATTCTGGCCCCATTATTGGATTCTTAAATTGTGAATATCTCATTTGCTGCTATAGGCTTACATTGATATCTAGTGAAAGCTGATTGGGAAAATATTCTACCTGATTAGGGTTTGTCTGCTCATGTATTGTTCCTGATTATGACTTGTCTATGCATGTATTCGAAATATTGTTGTGAGGTGTATAAATTGTGTAAAAACTTTCTTCTGGTTTTCTAGGTTTACTTTGAACTCAAGCATCACGGACCTCACTTGAAGAAGATTATTGATGACCAGCATGGTCGATTAGTTGAATCACAGCAAAAGCTATTGAAAGTTGAGGAGAGACAAGATAAAATAGAGGACCGCATTAGTCGTGCAACTGAAATGCATACACTTCTTGAAGAACGCTTGCAAAGGTTGAGGAATCTACCAGGAGTGCAGAAGAAACCATTGTCAAAGGCAGAGAAAGAATTCAAGTCAGAATTAGGTAAGTAATTCATTTTGCACACTGTAATTTATAGCTTACTTCTCTAAGTATGATATGATTGGTCAGCTAGATGATTTCATTATTTGTTTTAAAACAATTTTGGTAGAGATATAGTTTGCTATTTGAGAATACTGATCTCTCTCTCTCCATGAACTTTGTGGCTGATTCTTTGTCAATGGTCTTATTGCTCCTATGAATTGGGTGTGTTCTACTATTCAAGCTATTCCTAGTTTGCTCTTTGGCTTTGGGGCTGCTTTTTGGATTTCTTTCATCCCCATTAGCTTCACAACATTTAAGTGTCTATTCAGTTTCGTCTGATGCATGGATTGAGAATCACAGTGCTGAGCATTTTTGGAAGTTAGAATTTACTTGTGCAGTTAGTTAGTTGTACCTCATTTGTTGTGGCATGTTCTACATTACACTCTGACAAACAGGACCTGACATATTCCATTCATTTGAATTGTATTACAGATAGATTTAGAGGGGTCGAGTTGGATGCTTTGCATTCTTCCATTGAATCTCTAAGTGCAAGGTTGAAAAGGTACATTCATTCCACAGAGGGCAACCCACCGTCAAACCGACAGAGGCGAGCTTCAACGGCGGCGGCAGGAGGCAGGAGGAAGAATTATGGCCATGGCCATGCCCAAGCCCAAGATGACCAAATCTCTGACCTCAAATCTTCAATTGCCAAACTTTCGCTGGTGAACAGTGAGAACACGAAGAAAGTTAAACTCGTTGAATCCGCGCTGAGAAGCCGGGGAGAAAGCAGCAGTTGATGATGATGAGAGTTTCACTTCGGGCTTTCGGGTTTCTTTCTTTCTTTCTTGGTTGGAGGGAAGATGCATGCACGTCTCCTTTTTGTTAATTAGACAGGCCCAGTCCCACAAGCTTTAAATTACAAGTTTAGAGCAAACAAATGCAAGAAGAGTTGCAGCTAAAAGGCTTGTTCTTTTATGTGGAAGTGGAACATATATATACATGGGGCGTCCAAGAATATATATATCCATCCGTATCCGCTTTTTTCTAGTAACCACCTCCTTTTGAATGATGATGTTTATTATGCTTTTTGCTTCACTCGCTGCAATGGTTGATGTGGTGGTTTTAATGTACAAGTAATTGAGCCTTCAATGTCCTCGTTAACTTCTTTTTGTATGTTTTACGATGTTGCGTTTATTATTCATATTCTTATCTTATCTCTCTCCTCATCCCATGTTGCAATGGAGTCCAATTCAAGCCTGTACGTACGTACTACTGTTTTGTAACCAAATTTTTACAGTTTGAATTCTTAACCTCCCCCTATTTTGTTCACTTCTTGAGAGAGAGAGAGAGAGAGAGAGAGGTGAAGAAGAAGGATGGATTCACTTGAGACAAAGAGGAAGACGTGCGAAGGTGGGCTTTTGCCAATGATAATTGTAACTTAAATAATTCCATGATCAATTGAAATTGGAATCTAACCAGAACCAATTTACACACTTAATTTGTATTACTACAAATATATATATATATATTATATGCTCTATATACCCATTAATTTTATTGCATTATCATTTTAATTAAAGACTATATATATATATATATGTCTGATCTCCCTCCTACAATATTATTATTATTATGGTAATAATAATAATATATTTATTTTCTCCTTAATTAAATTTTGGCTCTCTAGCTAGCTAGCTTGCTGCTACCTTCTTAATTACTACTAGTCCGAATTTACAAGGAAGGTAGGGGCAGGCGGCGGTGCAGCCCCATGATTCCGTCGCTGCACGATGATCGGAAACCGCTTCTGTGTCCTTGTGGTTGGAAAGAACACCAGCTTGTCATCTTCAGCTGCCACCCAACTGCATTAATCAAAATAATAATAATAACATATAAATGAGAGATTGAATATTAATTAATTAATGAATATTAGCTGATTTACTAAACTATCTAACTAGCATATCAAACCCACCCACCCACCCACCCAACGCATACAATTTTACTGATGATGGATCAGTGTGAGTGTACCTGAATCGAGTGACGAGATGGTGAAGAAAAACAGAGAGTTCAGCCCTGGCTAGCTCAGCACCAGGGCACCGCCTCGGCCCCCCTCCGAACGGTGTGAATAAGTTCACTGAGTTGGTAGCCGCCGACGAATCCCCACCCTGCAATTAAGGTCAGGAAGACGATATGACGAAGAAGTGACGAATGAATGAATGAATGAATGAAGAAAAGAGAGGCAGAGAGGGAGAGAGAGAGAGAGAGCACCTGCCATCTCCAGGGATTGAAAGAGCGAGCATCCTTGAAGTGATCCTCATCCATATGCACTGCCCTCAGTGAAGCAAAAACCTTATATCCTTTCGGGATTCTATAACCTGCTTAATTAATTAATTAATTATACCCCATACATACATACAAACATAAATAATCAAAATTGTAAAATTCCATTCCAATCCAACCCAACCCATACATGTAATGCAATATATATATATATATTATATGAATGCATGCCGTGCCATGCCATTATTATATATATAATTTGGAAGATTTCAACATTTATATTTTCATCAGGGAATTAATTAATGATATTAAGCTCACCTTTCACATCAATATCCGTCATTGCTCGTCTGAACACCCCACTAATTATGTTGGCTACTCTCAAGGTTTCATTAACAACCTGCGTGCATGCATGCAAGGGAATTATTTATAAGAGTAGAGTAGAATAGAATAGAGTAGTTAATTATGGATAATGATATTTGCTTGCTTACGTACACATTGAGTGAAGGGCATGGACTTGTAATCGTTCCATTCCAGAGCCTCAGATTCACCCTTCCTCGCCCTAATCTCGTCCTGCTCTTCCTGCCAAACCCAAATCACATACATTTATACATATATATATATATTAGCAACAGATAATTAAATATCCTTCAATCATTTTGTCTAACCCCGCCCTTACTTTTATGATTACTTTTTCTGCTCAATCACTCTCTCTCTCTCTCTCTCACACACACACACACCACACCATTCTATATATTAATTTATACAACCATCATAAATTAAGTTTTATATATATATATAGAGAGAGAGAGAGAGAGAGACTCAAATATATATCTACAAAACCCCTCTGGTTCTCCTAAGGCAAAAGGGACAAAAGAGTCATTTCACGTCACTTACGACGGACGACGGCCACCCTAGAAATCAGCACCACACGATTCCCAAACGGCAGAAGGCTCGAGGAATTGGACCAAAATGCCCCTGAAGGTGCATGTGAAGTGGAAGGGTAACTGGGTCAATGGAGGTGGGGCCTGCCTGACAGACACTGGAGGATGGGGGAGAGCGGGAGGGAGTGGGAGCTCTGCCAAAAGAATGGCATAATAATAATAATAATAATAATACGTGCGGTCCCAATCCGAATGATTTTGTCCGCTTCTTTTCCATTTCTCCTTTTTTTAAACTTTTCTTCCCTTCCCTTCATTTTTCTTAAAAATATATAATATAATAATAAAAAGCCCACTGGCCCCAAGTCTCTTCCGGTCGTGTGACTGCTGCCGCTACTTTGACCTTTGACCACCACAATTCCCCCCCCCCCACCAAAAACCTTTTTTTTGGCAAAATACCCTTTCAATTTCATTCCATTTCCCAACACCCCTCCCTCACTTTTCCCTAGGAACTTAACTTCAATTCATAGCATACCCCCAAGGCTATTTTCGTCCTTTCAACCGCAATTACCAGAAACCGATAATATTATAATTTTATTTAAAATAATGATGTCATTAAATTGATAATAATAATAATAATAATAATAATAATAATAATAATAATAATAATAATAATCCAACTAAAGAAAAATAAATGTTCAATTTCAATGAGCTTATACAATTTATAATAATCCTTCTAATTTACTTGAAACTAAATTTAAAGATAGATAGATCGATACATGGGTCATTTCAAGCTTCCGCCTAGATGGACTATATGCATATCATCAATTTAGCCCCACCACCAGAAAAAAAAAAAAAAAAAAGAAAGAAAGAAAGAGAGAGAGAGTAAATACATATATATATATATAAATATAGAAAAATAATAATATTTGGTTGGTTGTTTGGTTAAGAATTTGGATAAGAAAGAAGAGTAGTAGGCAGGGCAGGGCAGGGCAGGGCAGGGAAGGATCGAAGGAAGAATCCCTGGGTCATCATGGTGGGGAATGGATGGTGGGGGTTGTAGGGTCCTCTGCTCTGCTCAGCTCTATAGTCTATAGTCCGTCTCCCAAAAGAATAATTAAGAGACTCCACTCTCAATTGGGGTCGCTCCTCCCTTCATATAGTATGTATGGTATTATATATATATATATATAGGTTTGTGTTTGATTGGCAAGAAGGTTTTACCCTAATTATTAGTGAATCTTATTTCTTATTTTACTAGTTATATAATAAGGTCTTCCTTAATGCTACTATAGACTCACTCGCAATAAAAATTAATTAAACCCCCCCCCCCCGCCAAAAAAAAAAAAAAATTATTATTATTATTATTATTTAATTAATAGAAATAGCGATAGAGATGGAGATAGGGAGACACCTTGAGCTGGGCGAGAGCGAGAGGGGTCTCGGTTAGGAACTTGACGGCCAGAGTCATGATGGTGGAGGTGGTTTCGTAGCCGGCGACCAGCAGAGCCAGCATGAAGTCCACGATCTCCTCGTCGGAGAAGCCACCTGCTCCCCCGCCCTCCTCGTCCAAGAGAGCCCCCAGCATGTCATTCTTCCTCTGATCTCCTCCTCCTCCTCCTCCTCTGGATCTCCTCCTCCTCCTCTCCCTGACCACCCGACCCAGCGCCTCCGCCACCTTCCTCCTGGCCTCGATAGCCCGGCGGTAGGTGGTGGAGAAGAGGCGGAAAGGGATGGTGAAGAAGCCTTCAATCACCAGCATGTATTCCTTCCTTAGGCTCTCTGTCCACTCGCACGGATCGAAGCTCATCAGCTGCTTCACTGTCAACTCAAACGTTATCTGCACATTCTCATTTTATTCATAACACACCACCGTTAAATTACTTAATTAATTACATTCAGAATAAACTAAACAAAAGCAGGCAGCTAGGAAAGCAAAGCCAACAGCAAATTATAATACTAAATTAAATATCAACACATAACAGTTGTTGCATATTATGACAGAAGATTCCTGCCCAATAAAAAGCTGCATCATCATATCATCATATATATAATATTATATATATAATTAAAACGCATATATAACCACACTAATAAGCCACACGTGTGTCTTTTGATTAGACGCTTGCTTTCGGCGCTAACATTGATCAACCGGCCCAATTTAGCAATGCCAAAGTGCGCCCTGCCGCCAGGCCGGAATCGGATCGACCAACGTCCGCGCGACCGGCCGGCCAGTCGGTTAAAACCCAGCAGAATCAATTAACTGTACCTTCTTGGCCTCGTCCATGAGGAATACGAGTCCGGTCCAGCAGTCGAGATTGAGCCGGACGAGCCGATCGATGTCGAGCAGCAAATGGTCTTGGAGAATGGACGAATTCGCGAAGCTCAAGGTGAGAGAGTGCATTCGCTTGTGGAGGCTGCCCCTCATGAGCAGGAGCGAGTGGCGGCCCAGCAAGTTTGAGATGGATCCGGGATAGCTCGACTCAAAGAGCCGCCCCTCGTTCTGAAGGATGAACCGGTTCGTATCCGGGTCGGCCGAGAACACCGTCGGCTCGCCGAACACGTGCGTCGTGAAGATGGGCCCGAACCGCCCGACCCGCTCGTCGATGAAAGGCTCCGGGTTCTCCGACTTGTAGGCAGAGATGAGCTGCAGGGTCTCGCCGACGAAGGGCAGGCCGAGGGACCCCGGCGGTAAGCGGCGGCTCCGGTGGGTGGAGCGGAAGAAGAAGAAGAGGATTAGGATGATGAGAGGAAGAAGAAAATAGAGAGAGAATAAAGTCAAGGAATCCATGATTGTCGAGAGGGAGAGAGAGAGAGAGGGAGAGAGATTGAGATTTAAGAGAAAGAGAAAGAGATGGAAAGCGGCATCACTGGAGGATAGGAATTGGGTATCTGCAACAAAATCTAAGTAGGGTGGAGAGACTAAATTAATGTCGGGTTTCTGGTCCACTCCCTTTCAATCTTGCAGCTTTATACACAGCGCCCCCCACCCCAGGCTACAGCTAGAATATATATATATATATATTATATTTGTAAATCAATTTTTATATTTGATATAATATATTTTATATTTGGTATGATATATTTTTAAAAATAGAATTTAATTAAATTTTATATTACGTTTTATTTTCTAAAATATTCCTTAATATAAACTAGATTGCTAAGGGCTATATATTCTTGTCAACAAATTTATTTATTTATTTAAATTTATAAAATTGTTTTGTAAATTTGACCTATTTTAATAAAATTCAATTCCATCCAAATTTGCTTTACATTCCAAATATGAAAGTTTTAAAATGAAATTTTGTGAAATTCATTTATTCCAAATTAAATATGATCACATAATTATTAAATATAAATATCTTATCATTTTATATAATTAAATTTCTTAGATATAAAATATGAGGCCAAGTGTCAAACAAGTTAATATGGATTTTGAGCTCCAAACTCATTTACCAATTGCAGTTTTAGAAGACTAAATAAACCATTGTCTTTTTCTACGTGGAATCAAATTAATTATTATAATTTAACAATATTAATTTAACCACCTAGCCCTAAAAAATATAGGCACAATTAACCTATTCGTGTTTATTTTTATAATTTTAAGTAACGTCATGAATGAATTATACTGTTGTAATTCTATCATATTAAAAAGAGAATATAGTCTTTACAGGCATAGTATAATGGTAAAGTATAAAAAAAATAATATGAACATCAAATGTTCGAATTCTTGTGGCATCTTTAAAAGACAGAATTTTTATTAAAATGTAACATTAACTAAAAGATAGCAATAAAATTATAAGGTAAACCGCTCACATAGAGGCAGTAGCATAGTGTGTCATGTCACATCTCTAGAGGTCCCATTATTACAATGTAAATGTGAGATAAATAATTATTTGTCAAAACTTTATGTTAATTGTGTATAAGTTGTGATCATATTTAAATTTAATTAAAAAATAAATAAAAAAAACACCGCCTCTTTTAAAATTATTCTGGCAAACCAAGGACAAATGAGTCATAAAAAAAAATAATAATAATCACGTTGTTTGAAAAATTCACCAAAGTTTACAAATACAATGACAGGTAATACGACAAGATTGTCATTTATCTAAATAAATATTAAATATTTTAATTTAATAAAAAAATATTATTTTTTGTAATGTGAAAAACGCGAGGGTCCTAATAACTTGTCAGATAGATAAGTTGATTGATTGTACATTTTTGCAGAGTCAAAATCGAACCCCACTATAAAAATACTAAAAATTTAACCCTTGTAGAATTTGGGACACACTCAGTGGGTTGTACCAACCTTTTTCCTATTTCTTGGAACTCTTGTTTTGTATTTAAAAATTGAAAAAAAAAGGTCAGTAATTATGTGATTTTAAGAAAGCAATATTAACTCATGTCCATATTCAAGTGTAATAAATGCATTTTATTATTTTTCACTTTGAAATTAATTTCAAAATCTGTATAATTAAGGCTGTAATTAATTAATTAATTATATACATTATTTCAAACAAATTCTATAATTCTATTGTTAAGGAAAATATACATGTGATTATGGTTACAATTAATTATATAAATAAAATCAAATATTTGTGTTAAGATATATATATATATATATATAAAATAATTAATGCTTACTTCATATTAAATCATATGGCCAACATAAGTATAAAAATAACCATAACTAAGCAGAAGGAGGCCAATGAGTTTGGTGAAATTAAGCAAGGTTGGTTGTCTCTGACCTAATCTATATATATATATATATATATATATCTAGCATTAGTACCTTGATAATCTCCAAGAAGGAAGAATATTCTTGCTCATTATTTTTACAATTAAAAAAAGTAACAACAAATCATCAATAATTAATTAAGTAGTCACAAACACACAACAGTAGTACCAAGCTATATATGTATTGTGATTTGCAAGTTCCCTAATCATGGGTTTGAGCCCCCATGGAGGAGCATAATTAAACAATATTCGAAGCTAAGCCTATATAATGATGCCCACGTGGCGTCAAATGATTGGGAGCAGTACATTAATTAATAGTAGGGTTGGTAGAGAGGGGTGAGAGTAGCTATAGATATAGCATGCATGGATCCAGATGGTCCCCGTAAAGGACACTTTGGTTGTCTACCCACTAGACAAGCATCCCACATATGCTACATGCATGATCAATTAGCTTAGCTTAGCAACTAATCCCACAAACCTTTTCTGAAATAAAATACTACTATATATATATATATATATAAACAAGTTTTAACCAATTTGATGATAGATGAATTGCAGCATGTGTGTTAATTTGTAATTGTACCCCCTTCTTCCTTCTTCTACCTTAATGTCCTTATCCTAATTAATTCACTCATCCAATATTCTTATTATATATTATGGTATTCTTCGATCATCAAATACGTATCTAAATATTACAAATATTAATAAGTGAACATGAGAAGGGCAAAATTAATGAAAATTTTCTTTATTTTGTTAATGTACCCAATTGTTGGTGGGTGTGGTTAATTAATTAATTAATATATTATATAGCCCACTTTGAAAATATTTATAATTAATCAATGTTACTAGCTTGTTTATATAAAAAAATAAATAAATGTGACATACATATATGTAACCTTGATGCATGTATATATATATTCTAGCTAGGGTTTGTAGCTAGGTTTAGGGTTAGTTTCTTAGGAGACAGACTCACCCCCCCCCCCCCATGATTTGTGGAATTTAGACAGAAATCAACTTTGCATTAAGCTTAGCAGCCATGCTTTTTTTGTAATTGCCCCTCACCATGGGCCATTGTCTCACTCAATTATCACATCATGCAATAATATATATATCTATATAAATCAAAATTTCATAAAAATAACACATGATTAAAATTCACTGTGTTACTCATATGGGGTACCCCTAAAAAAAAAATACAAATTTAAAATTCAAATCATTTAGAATCACACAAATTAACTCAAATTATTAATTTTCTTAAATTACATAACATGTCTTTTCCTATGGCATTACACCATTTCTGTTGTTTTTGCATTGCACGCAGTTATTTAATTCATCCAATTCTCTGTTACTTAAAAGAGTACGGTAGGATCCATTCGCCTTTGTGTTGTTGTCGTGTTGTGATTTATGGTGAAAGATTTGGCGCAAGCGTGTGCCCTATAGCAACAAGTGAGTCAAAGGAGCACAAGACACGAGGTCTGTTTCACACGTGTGCATCCTTGCCGAGTGACACGCCCTTGCTGCTATCTATCTATTACTGCACCACTCACTACTACACACTACTACTGCAGCTGCACACGGGCGGGCGGGCGGGCGGGAGCCCCATTAATTACACTTATACGACGCTGACCACTGACCCCCTCCCCGGCCACTATCCCTCTACATTTAATATTTATGATTTATATTTTATAGGAGGGTAGTTTAATGTTAGTTAAGAAGGGAGTGAGTTGGAACATAAAATATTTTATATTTTATATTACATTAATTAATATAAAAAAAAATGTATACTCTTACCGTGCGCGGCTTAAAATGACATGACATGTCTGTCCCTTGACATATATGCTTGGAATTCTTCAACTTCCCCCATCAACTAGTAGTTAATAAGCAACTCCAACCAACCAACCAACCAACCACCCAGTTCAGACTTCAAACTTCAGACTCCAAGCATGTCACGGGATTCCAAGCTGTCCCTTCCTTGACATGCTTGGAATTCTTAACTCCCCCGTACGTCAACTAGTTAATAAGCAACTCCAACCAACCAACCAACCAACTACCCAGTTCACACTTCAAACTTCAGACTCCAGATAGTGAGAGCGATCACATGCTTTCTGTACGTTGTGTGATGGTTTGTCATTGTTAGGGTACTCTTTTAAGGGATGTTTTGGGCTCGTAAGTTTCGTGCTATTAATTCAAGTGAAATTTAAAGACGTGACAGTCTATTTGGCTTTCTTGTGGGTAACCACTTGTTGCACTAGATTTAGTAGCTGGTAAAATATATATTTTAGTTTTTACAGTTATACATTTTTTTATTTAAATATTCAAATTTTTTCTTATTCTAAAAATACTATTCAACTTGTAATTTCAAATTAATTGGACTCTTGAATTTTTTTGTTATTTCAATTATATTCTTAAACTATATAATTTTGAATTAATTATCCACTTAAACAAATTTATTGAGAATAATAAATTCAAAGGTGTAATTGAAACAAAAAAAAAAAGTTCAAAGGTGTAATTGACTTGAAATTGCATAATTCATGTGTATTTTTGAAATAATAAAAATTTTAGCTAATGTTCTCTTCGTGTTTCAGTTTTGAATTTTGAATTCATTTTCAGTTTTCTATTTTGAGTGTCTATTTTGAAATTATTGAAAATACTTTTTTTTATCATTCTGATAAACTATTTTGCAAAACTAAAAACTAGAAAACGCGTTCACTACTCTTAAAATTTATCCTATTTGTTTCCTTTCAATTACACCACATAATATGATGAAGATTAATCTCCAAACTTGTATTACAACAATCCAAGAACACAAACTCCAAAAGGATAGCTAGTAGCATGGAATGAAGAATTGAGTGAACAGTACTGTCTCAAAAACTTGAAAGGGAATATGAATATTTCCTTTAAATAATAAGAACACAGAATTATACTCAAAAGAATCACCTAACCACTCAAAAGAACCACTAATACGAATCCCATTTATCAACAATCACCAAATTAAAAATACAAATACAAAATCATACATATTTCCTCACAGAATAAATTCACAGATCTTTAACCATACAAAAATACAAAATCATACATAATCCTTCAACAAGTACAAGGGCTTCAACCTAAAGAGGAAGAGTCATAGGAGGAAGTGATCGACGACGTAGGCGAACGACGAATTTGGGTTGTTGCAATGACGGTCATAGGCGAAGGCAAGGCGCGACGGAGTTGCTGAAACGACGAAGGTGAAGCGAGGCAGATCTAGGTTACTGGTCGCGACAGTGACGACTTGCAGCTATGATGGCCATGGTAGGTGCGTCGTCGGCCAACAAGGGAGAGAGAGAGGAAGAGATAGAGGACCTTGATCTGGAAGAGAAAATGAATAGCGAACCGCGGCTTGCGGCGAAGATGGTTATGGCAGGTGCATTGCCGGCCAAGAAGGGAGAGAGAGAGGAAGCAAGGAAGAGAGAAGGGAGAGAGAAGAGGCAGCAAAAGAAGAGAGAGAAGGGAAGGAGCTCGTCGGATGGCAGCAATCGTTTTCCACGTTTTGGTTTTTTAACCGAGTTTTGGCTGAAAATAGTCAAAACAGTTTTTTGCTGTTTTGGATTTTTTTTACAAAAAAATTTCTTGTTTTCGAAAATAGGTTTTTGAAAACAACAAAAAGAACACGTTTTCACTGTTTTGAAACATTGAAAACAGAAAACGGCCTAAAAACGACAAAGAAAACAACCCTTAACTATTTAAAATAAAAAAATGTACAAGTATAAGGGTTAAATATGTATTTGAACTTTAATAAATAGATATCTTAACACATTTAATAAGATTTTTTGTATTTTTGAGGGTTTGTTTAGTAAGTGTTCAATACACAAGTTCTGTTGTTAAGAATTTATTAAAAAGTTTAAGTATTTAGTTGTAAAGTTGTAAATAATCTTTTGAATAAAAAGTTAGGCTTTTAGCAACACTTTAGAAGAAGTTTTTGACTTTACAAAATATCAAAACCTTATTAATAAATAGCTTTCATATTTTGTACTTAACACTCTACAAACTTTTCATAAACAATCTAATGTATCATAGGTAAAAATTCATTAAAAACTCCACAAGTCTAAAATATCTCTTTGGGTTAAAAGACATAAATTTTTCATAATCGGGACGAGTTCCACACAAACGTGCAATCTAGATAACTCTGATATTTAAAAATTTCTTTGTATATTTTTAAAGAAAAAAAAGTAATTATCCATAAAGAATTCTAATTCTAAAAGAATTTTAAAATATTAGAATAATTATCATCCATAAGAATCCTAATCTCAAGCGAATTAGTAGAAATTAAGGTAAATGTTATATGTAAAAATTCTAATTCTACCAATATCAGACAATTAAAGTCAAGATAAACGTTATCTATAATAATTCTAATATCGAATTAATTAAGATTATTTCATATCTCTCTATAAATAAGCATGCATTCATTTCTAAAGAGATATATCTTTGATACTGGTTTCAATACAATCTTCATTCTTTTCAGTGTCTAATTTAAGCATCAAAGTGTTTTTCCCCGCGCCCTCTAATTGCTTCTTTTTTGTTGATTCAGGCGACTTGTAGACGACATTTCTAATAAAATAACTTCATTGTTGTAATTAGGTAACAACACAATCCTTTTAAAAATATCCTTAAGTTTAAACTTAAGCTTTATTTTAAGCCATGCTAAACGATCCCTTATTATACTTTACTTACTAGTAGTATTTAATATTATACATTTTGTAAATTGGTTTAATTTGTTCAAAATATGGTTTGGTTTCAATTTTAGTTTTTAGTTTGATTATGTTGAATTGTATTTTGATGATGAAATCTATGCAAAACTTTAATGACTTTAATAATAAATTGTTAATCAAGTAAAGCCTAGTATCAATCGAGTAACACATCACTTACTCGAGTAAAGTCCATTGTTAATCAAGTATCTATGTTTGGTAAAGTTAGTTTTAGCCAACTTTCAAAACATTACTCGAATAATTAATTGAGTAAATCAATCTATGGAGTTAAAGCTAATCGAGTAAGAAAATATTTAGTTGAATAATAAGCAATCATACTTGACTAACTTATCAGTTTAATCGAGTAAGACTTGAATACTCAAAGGCACAATCGAATATATGTTTGGTGTATTCAGATATTGAACTAAAAAGGTTTAATCGAATAATCTGAATGTTAGTTGATGAAGTGGCAAAATTAATTGGGCAACTAGATTCATTAATCGAGTAAGAAATTGTTCCTTCTTGACCAAAAGAGGACGATCGGATGTGGGATCGCAACGGTAGGATACCTTAGCTCTGAGAAGAGTTGGATGATATAGGAGGAGGAGACGTCATTCTGCATGCATACGTCGTGTGTTTGTAGGTGCCAGCCGCCCCCTGGACAGACCTGTCGCCGGAGCTCGTGTCCTGCTGTTACGATCCGCCTCTGATTGTCCTCTTTTGGTCAAGAAGGAACATAAATAAAGCTAAAATGACAAGTCTCTGTACTTATGTCATTAATCGACTAAAACATATGATAATTGTTGTATCGCCTACAGAAACATGGTAAAGAAAAAGAAGATTTTTTAAAACAAAAAAGGATCTTTAGAAAAGACCTTGCAGTAGAGGTGGCCTTGCTGCGGAGGGGGCCTTGCGGCTAAAGGGCCTTGCAACTAAAGGGCCTTGCAGCATGGTGGCTCTTGTGGCATGGTGGTCCTTATGACATTGGCATTTGTCTTGGGATAAAGGGATCATTACGGTAAGGTGCCTTGCAATAAGGGTGTAATCTCAACTCGAATTGGTCTTGAAGTAGCATGTCTTACGATAGTGTGTCTTTCGACAATGTGACTTGCAACGATATGGCTGTAATGGCTAAGTAATCCTTTTGGCAAAGAGCTTCACAAGGCCAAACACCCTCGCGCAATGTGTTCCTAGCGACAGAGTGATGATGTTCACTTTGGAAATTATCTTAACAAAGGCTCACACAACCAAGATGCTTGCGGCCATATAATCCTTGCAGTAGTGTGATTCTTATGGCATAATGGTCTTATGGCATAATGAGTCTTGCGATAAATGCCTACTCTCGATAAGTCCAAGGCTTTCTCTCAGCAATTGACACGTGTTTAACACATGATATTCTTGGGATTTGTGCCCTATATATACCCTGCTATAGTACTTAGAAAGGGATCTGAAAATTTTGATAAACTCTAAACACTCAATGCATTTTTATTATTTCTTTGGGAATACTTATTTCTCGTGGGTACTGACTTAGGCATCGAAGGTCATCGCGGGGGAGGATTCTTGCGAGTCTTCTAACGCTCTTTTTTAAGTAGTAATAGGAGAACAAAGAAACCTTGCGGCAAACGTAAATCCTTTTGGCAAGAAGCTTAACCCTTATGGCAATGTCCTTGAGGTAAAATCATCCTTGCGGCAACACCATTAAGGAAACATCATCCTTATGGTAGCAACATCCTTGTGGTGATAAAATCCTTATGAAAACTTTCTCGGGGTAACAGAATCTTTGTGGCACTCGCATTCTTGCGGCATTCACATCTTTGAGGAAGTCTTATTCTTGTGGCAGCTTTGTTCCTTTACACAATCATGGTACTCTCAGCAGCTCATACCATTCAAGCAACATAAATTCTCTTTTTGTAGTATCATTTTGCTTGGACATTAAGATTAGGTACCTGCAATTGTTAGTGCCACATCATAAAATCTAATTGTTGTATTTTTGGCAACAACAATTAGACGCTGTTTGTTGGAAACTAAACAAAAAACTAAGACAATATGGTGAGGATAATAAGATTTGCTGGCCTAGCTAGGCAACCCAACTAATCAAGCTCGAAGAAATGCTCGGACTCGAATAGGCGTCATTGGCGATCCCAGCCAAGTTCGCCCCCAGTACCCCAGCCTTTAGAGGCTCATGTGAACGAAGAAGTACATTCAATAGATGCTCCTCATCTTGGGGAAGACCCAATTGCTAGAATGGGGGGCAGGGGATCATTTAAGTAAGGGGAAGTGCACCTCGCAGAACTTGGGGAAAATGTCATGAGGTAGGGACACCAAACTCCATCTGTGGCACTGATAATCCAAGATCAGAATTCCCTTGGGCAATCGTCTATTCCCAGAAGAAACCCAATGACTACTTTAGGTCACCCTAGTCCCTCAGGGGTAGCACCACCTATAGTCCTATTGACAGATTATGAGAAGCTCAGACAGAATTATGAAGACTTAAAAAGGAGAAATGATGAGCTTCAAAGGAGCAACGAAGAGAATGCACAAAAGATGTAGGGAATAACCTCTTTGCTATAAGAGATGATGCCCGACATCTACTTACCCTATGTGGGACTATTTGACATGGAAGGGGGGAGGTAGCCATCTCGCACTAACTGACAGGGGCTAACCCAACATAGGGGTCCAAATGGAGATGCCTCGGCCCAATAATCAGTCCTCGGTCAGACAAATTCACAAGTTGAGCATGGTTAACGATGGGGGAAATCGCCTATGTACAAGGAAACCATCGAAAGTACCCTATCTAGGGCCCTCTACATACCCTATTCTCTAAAGAAAGACGCACAACAAGAGTCACTTAAGGCCACGGATGTGAAGCAAATCATTGAGGAGGTTCTAGAGTAAAAGCAGGTGATGATCGCTTTTAATGAAACACCCTCGAAGGGATTCCCTTTATCAGATGAACTCTTGTAACAATGAGTATAGCCGGGGTTCAAATTGCCTTAACTGCCAATTTATTTTGGAAAGGAAGATCTGAAGCAACATGCATAACACTTTGTAGTAATAACAATACTACATGGATGGAACGAGGCCACTAGGTGCCATGCCTTCCCTTTCTCTTTAGCCAAGCAGGCTCACCAATGGTTCATTTAGCTATCTGTTGGTCACATCAGGTCATTTGACCAGTTGGAAAGGGAGTTTTTGGAAGCATTCGCCCTTTATATACCTAAAAAGAAGAATGATGTGTCTTTGATAAGTCTGCAGCAAAAGTCGAATGAGCCATTGAAATAGTATATAGACCATTTTCGAAGTGCCACACAAGAAGTGAAAGACCTCCCATTTAGCCTGGAGGCATCCGCACTGCTGCATGGTACCACATTCGCCCCACTTAGGGAGTCCCTGGCATTTGCCCAACCAACCTCCATGACAGAAATGTTTGTTAGGGCAGACTAGTTCGTGGCTCAAATGGAAATTTTGGGATCATATGAAGCTAAGAAGAGAGCAAGACAGAATAAGGTGGGGCCTAACAAAGTGGATAAGATTCCTAGAAGAGAAGATCCCTTGAAAATGTAGTTTCACAATTTCACCCTCCTCAATGATCCAAGGGCTGCCATACTTTCATCCATATCACACACATGACTAATTAGCTTCCCTTCGCACTCAAGCCAAACTTTGGGGAAGAATGCTCAGGGCATACTACACAGCAGTGTCAGGAGTTGCGTAGCTAGATTGAACAACTGATCAAATAAGGGAAGTTGGATAAATTTATGCTCAATAAACCCAAGCCACGGTCGGACAGGAAGTAGGAGCCGAGATAGAAAAATTTGAGACGACCTCCTCGTCCTAGGCAGGACAATTAAAGGATGAGAGATAACCTGCAACCCAGATAAAGAGAGGAAGAAAGAAACTGTAGGGAGAATGAAGTAGCTCTAGTCCCTGAAGGGAATGATATTAAGCCAACTATGGGAAGAATTCATGTGATATCATGGGGCAAACATTTGGCAGGAGATTCATTTACGACTCGAAAGGCCTATGCCCACGAAGCCCTGTATGTAGATTTAGTGGCCCAAATAAATGAAGATGAAGACCTATTATTTTTAGCCTGGAAGATCAGGGAGATGTAATGTTGCCACATGATGACCCATTGAGGATCTCCGCAGTAATTGCCAAGCACCTGATCAAGCAGATTTTGGTAGACAACGAGAGTTCCATCAACCTCTTATATTGGAATTGTATTGAGAAGATGTGCATCACCCATGATCGGCTGAGAACCATGTCATCCCCTCTTTATAGATTCATTGGAGAAGTAGTTCTGGTGGTGGGGTCAATACAGTTGCCCATCACATTGGGAACTCACCCCTAAATTGTCACTAGGCAAGTCAACTTCATGGTGGTCCGAACGCACTCACCAACCTATAACGTGATCTTGGGATCTCCCTTATTAACAATACGAGGGAAACCATTTCACTAGGGTACCTATTGATGAAATTCCCTATGCTTGAAGGAGTGGGACAAGTGAGGGGAGACAAAAAAAAATCCAGAGTTTGGTATGTAAGCTCCATCAAAAACACTAAGGGGAAAGAAAAGACGGCGTCAAATGAGACTCTCATGATTAGTGTCCATACCCTCAATGCAGTTAAGCCTCAACTGGTAGAAATCCTCAAGGTGGTCCCCTCGAGGAATAATGACAAGAAACAACTAGTGCACGTGGGAAGCCAGTTAGTTGGTCAAGAGAAGGGAAAGTTATTGAATGTTTGAGATCTTGTAATACCTGGTGTTAGAAAATATGGAAGGCTAATAGAAACTTTCGAAAAGTGCCCTTGAGATAAGTGGATCTATGAGAATAATGATACCCTAGGGGAGGGGCATTTTGGTAAATTGGGTAGCAAGACCCCATGAAGACTAATTGAGAAATTTGGAAATTATTCCCTTGTTGGAGTGAGAATGTGTTGGGATCTATTCTCATTTGTGCAATTGTATGGAGATTGATGGGATTATTAATTCCTAAGGGCATTTTGATAATTTGGAGTATAATTTCATAAGGGAATTTAACTATCAAAGAGGGAAATTAATTATATTTCCTTTATATGTGAGAAGAAATCTATTTTCCCTAAAATGGAGGATAAATGTGGTGAAGCCAAATGGAAGACTTGGAATAAAGCTTGAAAGCCAAGGGAAGTGTCTAAGAGTGACACTTGGCAAGCTCTTGTCCGAGAGAAATGAATGATTTAATTAAATCAAAAAGAAAGGAGAATTAATCATTCTAGCATTTATGGAAGGAATGATTATGGGAGAAATAAATAAATTCAAAAATAAAATTGAAATTAATCTCACATTTAATGTGTGAAAATATGGGATTTATTTAATGCAAAAAAAAGAAAGGAAAATTGTCATGCATTTATGATGGAAAATAGTCCCATTTAAATAAATGAGAAAGAAATGGGAAATTCAAGAAGATCCAATGGTAGAGAATTAGTCTTGAAATGGGATTTGATCCAAGGGCTCTCATTCATTCTAGAAAGTTGGCATGAATTCCCAACATGATTAAATTTTTAATTATAAAGAAAAGAATAGGTGGATGGCATTATTTTGGAAAGGAAATCAATGGTTAAGATTAATTCTTCTTTTAGGCAAGGGTTGTGCTTTCTCGGATGGTGAGGATTAAGTCTCCCAATTCCCATCAATGGTTGAGATTAAAGCTCTTTAAAGCACATGGATTGTGCTTGTTGTGGAGGGTGTGGATTTAACCTAGTATCAAGAAGATCCAATGGCCAAAATTTATTTTAGAAGCTTGGCATGGATTAAGAGTTTCTATAAATTGGGAAAAGAATGTTAAGTTCAAGTTTTTCCAAGATTAGAAGAAAGAAAGTATAAGGGAAAGAAATAAGGAAGAAAAGAAGTAAGGTAAGTCTTCATTATTCTCTTCATCTCTTAGCCCATTTTATTTTTGAGGAGTAATATTTCAAGAATCTCTTCTTAAGTGGTGGGAAGGATTTTGGCAAGAATCTCTCTTTAAAGCAAAGGCTTGGAAGCTTCTAAGGATTTTTAAAGGTAAGGGATGACCCCAAGAGTGGTGGTCTTGCATGCATTTGTAAATGTTTTTCTTATGAGTTGCATGTAATAGTTAACACTTACATGATATGAGTTCTAGTGTACCTATGGCTATATGGAGGACTAGTGTGTGGGAAAAGCTGGTTGGTGCTTTAACTTATGGAGGTTATGTAACGCCCCGCTCCCACTTACAGGTGTTACTCGTGAACAATCACTCGAATTGTCCACCTGCCCAGTCTTTGGTGAAGGGTGGACCATGTTTCAAGACGAAACGCCCTAGGTGGGAACTAGGCTCGTCCTTCCCTTTCCTGAACCCCAGGATTCACTAGCAGAATTGGGCTTTAACCACACCGCATTTGGTTAAAAAGAAATCTCGCGAAGACGCCCAATCATTATTTTCTCATTTGAATTTAATTCTTTTTCCATCCAAGAATTTTACCGGGCTCCATGAAAAATCACCATTTAAATCAATCCATTGATGGATTACCAATTTTGGAGAAAAAACTCACAATTTTTCAATTTTCCAAAATTTTGGCATCATTCTCCAAAATGCTCGAAAAATCCCAATATTTGAAAGTTCCTCCGGGGCCCCAAAAATCAATTTAGAATTGCCCCTTAATTCCATAAAATTCCAAATTTTTAAAAAATTTGGCCAACGGGACCCACTGGCACGCTCGGGGTCCCGCGGTGCCCCTGTAGGGCTGGCCGCGCATGCCTGCCGTGCGCCCACGCCGGGCCGCACTCCCGCGCGCGCCACCAGGGCTCCCTAGCGAGCAACCGCGCTCCCCAGTGCGCGCCCAGCAGCCTACTGCTGCCTCTTGCTGCCATTTTCACATCTTTTTTTTTTCCTTTCTTCTTCTTGGGCCTTCTAACCCAAAAATTTCCAGAAATCTAAACACCCTTAATTTGCATTAAATCCTCCACTTTTCTCATTCCAAAGCCTCATTTCACAAACAAAACCCATCTTATTTTTATTTATTACAACATACCTCAACATATCAAAATTTTTCCCTCTCTTAGCTACCATACACAACATGGAAGCTTCATACACATGAAACCAAAATAAAATACAATTTATTTTACATTTCGAACCAAAATGCATAGGCTACACAACTTTAGCCTTCCCCATTCATAGCCATTTCTCTCCCATTTTCACCTTTCCCTTGAGGCTTTCAACACCTACAAAGAGGTCCAACAAACCTCATGAGCTCAAAAGCTCAGTAAGGGTTCATATGCAAAGTAAATACAAACATAACAAGTCTATGTAATGGCAAATGCATGCAAGCATGGTTAGGTTATTCCATCCCACAACCCAACATGGTTTGAGGCATCAACCCATCATTTCTTTCCCACCCCATGGCCATAGGTCTCATGAACAAATAAAGCATGCAAAGAGATACATAAAAGTTTATGCAACCTACTTACAATGCAATGCAAGGCCTCATCCACATGGGGTCATCCCTTACCTCATTCTTGAACCTTTAAATCTTCAATTCAAGAGAGCTTCCATCTTCATTTTCTCCTACCTAAGATGGTATCCCAAAAGAAACTTACTACTATTCAAGAGAAATAAGAAGATTATTAAACTAAGGAAGAACCCTTACCTTCATCTTCTTCCTTTTCTTTTCTTCTCATTGGAAGACAACTCTTTCCTTCCTCTCACTTTCTTTCTCTCTTTGAAATGGCAAAACTTGAGACAAAGGCTTACTTTCCCTTTAAATACTCACTTTGTCTTGAAATCTCCATTTCAAGACTTCATCTTAGCCTTTGATTTCCAATGGCTTTTTTTGAGAGAAAATCCAAACCATCCATCTCTTTAGATTAAATACATCTCTCTTGGAAGAAACACAATCCATGCCATTTTCTCCTTTTATATCTCACCCATTGGATTACTTTTGCCTTTACAAGACTTCATCTCCACCATTAAAAGGAAACACAATCCATGTGCCTTTCAAAGAATTCATCTTAGCCATCCAAAATTAGTCTTTAAATTAAATCATTAATATGTTGGCAATCCATGCCATTTACTCTCTTTAAATCCCTACCATTGGATTTATTCTTCTTCTCAAGAATGCATCTCACCCATTAGATCTCTTGCATTTTTCATTTATTTCTCATTTACTTAAATGAGACCATTTTCACAACCATCACACTTGAGAGACATAAATACTTTCTTATGTAATTAAATAAATCTCATATTTTCAAGGCATTAATGGTGACCATTTACCATTTTCTTTTGAATTTTCTTTAATCCATATAATCATGCCTCTCATTAAATGCTTGAAAGACCAATTAGCATTTCTTTTTGCATTTAATTAAATCCTTCTCCAACTCATAAATCCACACACACACACACACATATATATATATATATATATATGCTCTCATATTTCTAATATATACATTTCTCTCAAATTTTCAAGATTATGCCAAGTGTCACTCTAAGACACAAACTTAGCTTCCAATTCTTTATCTTGGTCATCCACGTGGCATTATCACATTAATTCACCATTTTAGGAAAAATTAATTATTTTCTCAAATAATTCAATATTCACCATTTTCCCTATTTCCATAATTAAATTCCTTTATGGAATCACTCCAAATTACCAAAATACCCTTTCATGAATTATTAATCCCATATCTCCACATAAATACAAAATTGGGATTTAATTCACTTATTCACCTAATTCCACATAGGAATTATTTTCAATTTATCAAAATACCCTTTATTGGACTTTACTATCCAAATTACCAAAATACCCCTCTCATAGGGCACCCTCAATCTCAAGGATCCAACACCTTCTCAAGGGCATTTTTAGAAGTTTCTCACTTCCATTCTCATTCTCTTAACACCGGTAACACCGGGTGTTACAGGTTATGAGAGCATGGAAGACTACCCATTTGTATTGTATTTTTGTATTACATACTCTCTCTCATACTTCATTTACTTATTCATTGCACCCTTACTGAACTTTATGGCTCTTAAGGTTTTTATCTCACCTTGTAGGACCTTTATGTGCCAAGAAAAAAAGAGAGTTGCAAGCTTGAAGTTTGAAAGCTTTTGATGGATTTTTTTTGTGAGTTTATGGCTCGTGGAAGCCTAAAGCATGTATTGTAGTTTTTATGAATGTTGTATGTATATGATGTTTAATCTCCATGTTGGGATGTATAATTTTATTTTGAAAGTGAGATAATAGCTTATGGCATGTTGAAGCCTTAGCCTTAGTGTAAATCTCATATTTGGTATGTGTTGTTGGAAGCATCAAAAGGGGTTGAATAATATGTTTTTTTTTTTTTTTGGGAAATGTGAGTGATTTTTTATGATTATTTGTTAAAGTTAAATTCTGGAAAATTTGGGCTAAGAAGCCCAAGGAAAAAAAAAAAAAAGGTGGTGAAGACGGGTGGCAGCAGCCGGGGCCATCAGGGGGCCACAACGGGCAGCAAGTAAGGCCTAACGCGGGTGGGCACGAGCAGCAGGCAAGTGCACGGGCGAGCAAGCTTGGTCGAGGACGTGTAGCAGGCATGCGCAGCTCGGTCGCGCTACCAGCGCCTTACTGGGCCCCGAGTGCACCAGCAGGCCTTGTCAATCATTTTCTTTTGGAAAATTTAGGATTTTTTGGGCATGTTTGGATTAATTTTGGGTACCGGAGGAATTTTAGAAATAAAGGGATTTTTCGGGCACTTTTGGAGATAAATGTTGAATTTTTGAAAATTTAATTTTTCCTTGAAATTGGGAAAATCAATGGGTTGTATGAAATTTTGAATTATATGGAGCCTGGTGGAATATTGGAAAGGAAGAAGAAATAAAATAATAAAAGGGGTGATTTGGCAAGTTAATTGGAAATTAATTTGGAAAGTGT
The DNA here is from genome assembly GCA_036245055.1 of Diospyros kaki. NCBI lineage: Eukaryota > Viridiplantae > Streptophyta > Magnoliopsida > Ericales > Ebenaceae > Diospyros > Diospyros kaki. Next base: position 20,777,167 of record BSEG01000010.1, read on the forward strand.
GGAATTCATAAAACCCAATTTGTTAGTCAATTTTGGGGATGAGGGGAGGGAAGGGAAGGACGAAGCCTAATTCCCACTTAGGGCGTTTCGTGTTGAAACATAGTTCGCCCTTTACAATTGACCAGACATGTGAGCAATTTAGATGATTATTCACGAGTGGCACCCGTAAATGGGAGCGGGGCATCACAGATCCCATGCAGACATACTTGCCTATTCACCTGTTGATATACTCGAAATTGACCTTGAGATCTCCCATCACCTGAACGTTTATACAGGAACACGTCTAATGAGGCAAAAGAAGAAGCACATTGCCTCAGAGCATCTTAAATGTCTGGAAGAAAAAGTGGACAAGCTCCTAGAGGTAGGCTTTATTTGGGAAGTACAATACCCTGACTAGTTAGCGAATGTTATGATGGTCAAGAAGGCCAACGAAAAATGGAGGGTGTGCGTCGATTTCACAAATCTTAACAAGGAATGCCCTAAGGACTCCTTCCCTCTTCCCCGTATTGACTGCTTGGTTGATGAAACATCGGGATACGCCATGCTGAGTTTTCTTGACTCCTTCTTTGGTTACCACCAGATCAGTATGTACCCTCTGACATCAAGAAAACAACTTTCATCACGGAGAATGGGACTTATTATTACATGGTGAGGCCATTCGAGCAAAAAAATGTGGGTGTGATGTATCAGCGTATGGTGAACAAAGTGTTCAAAGGTCTACTGGGGGATGTAATCGAAGACTATGTAGATTATGATTGTCAAAAGCAAGCAAGGGGAGCCTCACGCCGAGAAGTTGACAAAAATCATCGTAGTTTTTTAAGAAAATAAAATGCCCTTGAACCCCAACAAATGCGCGTTTGGAGTAAAGTCAGGAAAGTTCCTGGGTACATGATTTCTCATTGGGGGATAGAGGCTGTTAACACCCCACCTTTTCAGGGCATTAATTATGCTAAGATTTTTTTTTCTTTTTTACAGACATTCACTACTCATAATAAAATCCTCAACATACTCATATAAGAATAACTTTCCCAAAACCAAACTAAGGAATAGTAATCTTAACCATAAGCGGAAGTAGAATCAGAACCTTATGAAATCTCGCAAATCAATATGTAACGCTCCGCTCCCACTTACGGGTGTTACTCGTGAACAATTACCCAAATTGTTCACTTGCCCGGCCTTAGGTGAAGGGTGGATCATGTTTCAAGATGAAACGCCTTAGGTGGGAACTAGGCTCGTCCTTCCCTTCCCTCATCCCCAGGATTCACTAGCGAAATTGGGCTTTAACCACACCACATTGGCTAAAAAGAAAACTCATGAAAATGTCCAATCGCCATTTCTTATTTATATTTAATTTTTTTCCATCCAAGAATTTTACCGGGCTCCATAAATCACCATTTAAACCAATCCATTGATTGCTTACCAATTTTGGAGGAAAAACTCAAATTTTTAATTTTCCAAAATTTCGGCATTTTCTCCAAAAATGCCCGAAAATCTCTTTATTTTGAAAATTCCTCTGGAGCCCAAATTCAATTAAGAAATGCTCCAAAATTCCCCAAATTTTCTAATTTTTTAAAAAAATTGGCCGGCGAGGCCCCGCTAGCCGCCTGCGTGCGCGCCTGCCTGTGCGCGTGGCCTCCCGCGCGCGCCCGGCCATCCCTAGCGCGCGCTTGCGCGCCCGGCAGCCACCTGCTGCCCACTGCTGCTGCCACCAGCTGCCTTCTACACTTCCTTTCTTCTTTTTTTTTTTCCTTTCTTCTTCTTGGGCTTCCTAACCCAAAAATTTTCAAAAATTAAAAATACATAAAATACTCCACATTCCTTCAAATTTGCCTTTATTTCTCCACAAATAAGGCTTAAACAACCTCTTTGAATATTACACAACATACAACAAAATTTCCTTCCATTTCACACATAAACTTTACACAACATATTGTTGCTCACATAACAACCTCCAAGTATAAATACAACACATGATCCAATACAAAAAAATGGGCTTTCCTAGCCATAAGGTCACAAATAAAATAAGCACATGACTAGGCTTCTTTAAGCCATCATTTGTAACAAACAAGAAATATACACCAAGAGCTTCAACCACAAGCTTGTAACTTTCCCTTTTCTCCTTTGATATAAGCACAACCTACAAGGGGAGGATAAAACCTCATGAGCTCAAAAGCTCAGTAAGGGTGCATATGCAAAGTAAATACAAGCATAACAAGTCTATGTAATGTAAATGCATGCAAGCATGGTTAGGTCATTCCATCCTCACAATCCAACATGGTTTGAGGCATCAACCTACCATTTCTTTCCCACCCCCATGGCCATAGGTCTCATGAACAAATAAAGCATGCAAAGAGATACATAAAATTTTATGCAACCTACTTACAATGCAATGTAAGGCCACCTCCACATGGGGCCATCCCTTACCTCATTCTTGAACCTTTAACTCTTCATTTCAAGAGAGCTTCCATCAACATTTCTCCCATCTAAAATAACATTCAAACAAGAACTCACAACTTTGCATACAAGCACACTTAATGAAGAAAAGAAGTATGCACTTACCTTGATTTCTTTCTCTTCTTCTTATTCCTTTCCTCTCATCTCTTCTTCTCTCTTTCTTTCCATGGGAAGATTTCAACCTTTACTCTCTTGAAATGGGAAAAATTTGAGCATAAAGCTCTCTTTCCCCTTATATACTTCTTCCCTTTCCTTTCTTTTCTTTTGGGATTAATTTCCTAGTCTTGATATTTTAAATGCAAGACTTCATCTCCACCCTCCATTATTTTCTCTTTTGGAGAGCAAATCCTAGCCTTCCATAACAAGCACAATCCATGTGCTTTGGAGGCTTTAATCTCATCCATCCAATTTAAAAGATTGAATCTTCACCCTTAATAGAAAGCACACTCTTAAGGAGTTGGCAATCCATGCCAACCACAAGCTTTCATCGACAACCATTGGATCACCATCCCATTAAAAGATTAATTCCAACCATTGGATTTATTAATTTCTCAACATTTACTGAATGGAGACAATTTTCACACATCAAGAATGAATGACATAATTCATTTCTTTCTCCTTTAAATAAATCTCATATTTTTCAAAGCATTAATGGGTGACCATTTTCCCATTTTCCATTTCATTTATTTAATTCACCATAATTTCAAGCATTAATGGTGACTAATTTCACATTTTCTTTTTGGATTTTCTTTAATCCAACACCATAATGCCTCTCATTAAATGCTTGAAAGACCAATTATCCTCTCTTTTTGCATTTAATTTAAATCATTCTCCAACTCATAATTCCACATATATATACATGCTCCCACATTTCTTATATATATTTATTTTCTCTCAAATTCCAAGATTATGCCAAGTGTCACTCCAAGACACAAACTTGGCTTCCAATTCTTGATCTTGGTCATCCATGTGGCAATACCACATTTATTTACCAATTTATGGAAAAATAATTATTCTCCTCAAATAATTTAATATCCACCATTTTCCCTATTTTCCATAATTAATTTCCTTTATGGAATCACTCTAAATTACCAAAATTCTCATTTCATGAATTATTAATCCCATATCTCCACATAAACACAAATTTGGGATTTAATTCACTTACTCACCTAATTTCACATAGGAATTATTTCCAATTTGCCAAAATACCCTTTTTATTGGATTTTCCTATCCAAATTACCAAAATACCCCTCTCATAAGGCACCCTCAATCTCAAGGATCTAACACCTTTTCAAGGGCATTTTGGAATTTTCACACTTCCTTTCTTATTCTCTTAACACCGGTTACACCGGGTGTTACATTCCTCCCCCCTTAAAAGAATTTCGCCGTCGAAATTCGCTTTACCATAATCTCTTACCCAAGACAATCACATTCTCGGGTTACTTGCCAAATTCTCCTACTCGAGAATCCCATAGCATATCCATTCCTCACATTTACCTCGGGTTACACCTACCTCGAGGTCTAGCTTAGGCTTTTGGTCCTCCGACTCTTGCGGACATTCAACAATCGAACACCACTTTGGCCTTCCGCCAAACCGCACCACTGGTCGCTTATGATGCTTACTGCAACGCTGTCCATTTTTGGATGGATTTTCTCTACCTCTAGCATCACTTTGCAGTCCACTTCCTATTTTCCCATCAGTCGAAACCACATACGCTAACATTGCACCATTGATCAGTCTACCACGATTTTATGCCGATCACACAGGGCAACGTTTCTCACTGCCAATCACACATGGCCACTATTTTACGCTGGTCCAACTAGCAACGTCTTAGCACTGATCATTCACCGCAATGTCACTTCTAATGCCCACAAGACACTCGAACACCCATTCCATCATGGTATACCACCATTAATCACACGCCTGCATAGCTTGAGTTGATCCTCATGGCAACCTCTCATTACCGATCAACTTACCATGCTAGCACTACCTGGGAAGCACCCATTTGGCCCACCTTGCCTTCTTCGACCATTTCATACATGGTCTTCTACCTTGACTAGACGACCCTCATTTATTGATACGATTACGCAAAATCGACATACCTAACACTATGCCAGGTAATTACACATTTCCACCATACGTGTATTACCCGAGTCCAACTCGAGCTTGGTGATGTACGAACCATTACAATCTCACCTCGAGCTTAACTATGCTCAGGCCACAACCTTCTCCCAACTAGGAGTTCTTCACATTAAGCACACAAAGATACTTACTAGCCGATATCACACGCTAGTAGGGTCTCATACCCATACTAGGGAACTCTTCACTGAGCAACCCCTCTTCAATACTTCAACCAATTCTGCTTTTACCATCATGCCCCCAAGCTAGGCCTTACCTTGGCTATTTACCCTACCACGAGTCCAAGATCATACCATTGTGCTTAAGGTCGTGGAACAATTAATCAGCCCTCGTCATCACCCACGGTGCGTGGCACAAGTGATTGGCTTATTACCATCTGCAGAATCACTTATGCATCGCACCTGTAGGATGACTCGTGCCTTTGGTCCACACCACAACAAGCCATCATGGTTACACCCCCACTCTTGTAGCAGTCTTCTAGCCAAATTTACTCGCCCAACTTCAATTTCATTGGGACTTTTCAAATCTCACCATTTCTCCATAGAGCCTCTTACTCTTGAGGCCCAAACTTTTTGGCCATCGCAAATCAGGTTCATTCTTAACTCGCAATAGACACCTGATTTAAACCATGCATAATGGTTCCCTTTGTCCTCCTTGGCAAGGACAACACCATGACAGCAACAAATTTCTCCCCCACGGTCGTTGCATCTCAAAATTCACAGACACTAGCCTTCATGGCCATTCACACTCGGTTTCAAGGTCTTAGCATGCACAATGATTATCTTTGACCTTTTGACAACCTCTTTTCCCCAACAGCGACAATGACACCACCATGCCATCTCAAATGACTTGCTGCTCTTTGAATTTCACTGGTTACCACAACCAGCACGATCCCACTCTCAGGCCGCCTTCCTCACATCACCTTTTATACTTATAGCATCTAGCTAAATCCCTGAGAGACTCTGGCTTCTCCCGGATTTCTTATACACTTTGCTATAGCTCGCTCACACCTCTCGGTGAGCAACCACATGGCTTTAACACCACAACAGCTTCACTAGCCGATTTCTTTTCACAACCATTAACCTCAGACACGAGGTTAATTCTCATCAATTGCCCACACACTCAGGCATCCCTCTAGCTGTATCACTCACAGCCATTAGGTGATTTCATCACTTCAACACCATTCTGGAAACCTATCTCGTTCCATAAGCTCTTCCTTCGAGCTCTCATCACCCATTGGCGACATTTTAAATTCGCCATCATCTTCCATCTAACCAACTTGCTTAGCTCTAGCCGGATCGCCCGGCTCAACCAACACAACTTGACTCCAGGCACTACTTTTGCAATCATCGACTACCGCTTTGATATAAACTCCACCCACTGGAAATCACCCCTGCCACTCATGTGGAATTCACACTTCCACTTGATGCCGTAGGACTCACTTTCCTACTCAGGCACTTACCATTTTGCTGGCTTTTCCCTGGGTGATTCATCCTGATAGAGTTGTAGCGCCTTGGGAAGTTCATCCCACACTATTGCCTCATGCTCAACTTCTCTTGGGAGAACATCTCATGTTCTACCCTGACAACATTTCAATACTACAATTTACATCCCTCGCTACGGAGTAACACTCCTTCAAGCGGCACAATACTGCCCTGACCAACCATCCTTTATCACCTTGGATCTCTTTCTCAACATTCCCCTGGTCTAACCACCAGGACCCCCCGAACCTTTATATTAAAGGCATACACGACACCCAACAAGGCTTTACTTCACAGTCCTCGAGCCTCATGCTCCATTATTGCCATCAGGTGCTACCACTTGGCAATTTCTCGTGTGTCATCAATTAGAAACCCTTCCAGTGCCATATGAGGACACTTCCTCATTTCGCATTGACACAACCAAGACTAACACCAGACTGTGTAATTGCGCACCTTCACGGATTTCAAACCGTGCCTTAGCCATGCATTCAGCTTACCACAACTCACATCACTGGATTTGAGATCTCTTTTTACTTGAAACCTCCACACACTTCAATATCCCCGTCTCATGGTTGGCTTCCAACTCGTAAGTCTCGCCCTCCACGGCATTTACCTTACATCTTGAAGCCATCTACCAACCAATCCCATCTTCATGTATTACTGCAAGATCACACTGGGTCTATCATCCCAATTTGCCAGATCACTCGATCAAATTTAACCACAACTATGATAGCATCCTTTAACAAGGAGCATCGCCACACCTCTTGTTATCACACCACAAGATATCACCCCCTTGATTCACAAAGCTTTTTGCTGCCTTGACACCAAAGCACTACCACCATACTTCAACCCTTATGGAATTTTAGGTTTGGCTCAGGCATAACCTAATGCATACCCCAGGTCATCGACGACTAATCGTCTCCATTATAGACAGGTTACTCCACATAGAGGGCTGCAGTCCCTCCTGTGGACTAACCGTCTGCATCTAGTGGTCCCTAGCATTAGACCCGTCACTGATAGGCGTCAACAGTAGCATTATTCCCATGCTAGACCCGTTTCTTTTCCCCGGGTTTCTTTCTCAAACATTTCATAGATCTTCTGTCCTTGGCTATCTGCATAGTCACCGTGTTGCCCTATGCTTTAGGCACGCCAACACCTGGTCACCATCATCATGTCACTCTCATACACTGGCCCAACACTGGTTCCCCATCGTGTTGCCCTGTGCTTCAGAGAGTCAACACCCAATCACGTGTCACTCCCATACACTGGCCCAACACTGGTTCCCCATCGTGTTGCCCTGTGCTTCAGAGAGTCAACACCCAATCACGTGTCACTCCCATACACTGGCCCAACACTGGTTCCCCATCGTGTTGCCCTGTGCTTCAGAGAGTTAACACCCAATCATTATTACCGTGTTATCCCTTACACTGGCCCAACAACAGTTTCCTACAGCATGGCTCAAGTCCCACTCTGATCTGCTTCGCACCCCGATCGTGACTTTCACCTTCCAGTCACACCTCTGATATCGAACTCGGCATGACTACCTCGCCATGCTCGCAGCCACTATTCTTACCAGGCGTCCTACTCGACAACAAATCTATCGGATCACTACCGCGTTCCACGATTCCTCCTTAGGACTACTCTAAATGTCCTATCCCTTACAAGAGATTCTCGATCTCACCTGACCAAATTTCTTAAGGTGCTACCCCAGCTCTTCGGCATCCGACCATCACTTGCAGTTCACTAAATTGCTCAGGTCCATGGCCACTTGCCCTCAACGTGAGCCAACTCATTAGTCTTCTGCCACACGGTCCATAGCATCCAATCTGCCATGTCAAGCCTTGCACCCATCACATCGAAGCTACTTAAGGCTTCTCCAACCTCGATGGTTCCACCACCATCTTACCAAAGCCATCTTACTTGGTTATCCTTGCCTTGATAACCCCAAGCTCAAACCATAAACCTCGCTCCTCCGGACTCTACATCTCTTATCGCTTAAGAGACTCTCAAACCATTTCACCTCTTGAGGCCTCATGATCTTACCCCACAAGATCATACCTCACAGCTCTCACTCAGCATTTGAAAGCTCCAACTTTCCATGACAATGGATCCCAATCCATCATGATTCATTCGCCATCCAACTCATCTTAGGCTTGATTATCATAAATCTCGCAACCCACAATCAACATGCTGAGCCCATCTCAGGCTTTGGCACCCATAACCATGGAGCGCCAACCAGTACCTTCTAGGTAAATTGAGACCTCTCATCTCTCCTTGCACACTCATGAACACATTCAGTCACTACGCTCGACCTAGCCTTCTTGCACGCCTCGCTTGGGCTTCCTTGACTTGAAACTAAAATTCCTGGGCTTCCACATTACTCATTATGCCCCTACCCACATGGCATCCAAAGATGGCATCTCTTGTGCGTGCATAGCCCACGGATGTCCTGTTGCCACCATTCACTACTCTTGGCCCACACACCACTCATACCTTTCATTGGGTGACCTCCGCGTCTCCCTTTAATGGTCTCATAACCTTAGGCGTCATCTTGACCCCAGGCATCACAATGAGGGTCTATTCACCTCTCATCTCTCGACCTTAGGCATCTCGCCTGACCCCAAGTGTCAATGAGAGTTTAGATTGGCCCCTCATCCATCATTCACATGAACGGTTACTTTGGCCTTTCACAACTAGGACTTCTAACCCAATGGCTCTCACGCGCATATCCACGTATGCACAACTCTTTTATCCCAAATCTGGATTTTCCTGGATTCCAGCTTGACTCACTTGGGATTTCCATCTCACACAAGCACCCGCTAGGGTCCATTTGCCACATGCCTATCCTCTCTTAGGATATATCCCATTTCATCATGAAATCAACTAGGGTCCACTCATACCCTAGGCACGTCCCTTTCAGGATCGTCACAACCATACAATCGCATGGCACCATATGCATCCCTCATGCATAACGCACATCTGACTCCCCTTGGAGTCTTTTTGCAAGCCACCAACGTCATGCCTACTCTGGCTATGACTAGCATATGCTTCACATCCTCACTCCACCCAGAGCCTATCTATGAGAAACTTTAGCTTACTCCCTTCTCGGAGCTCGTCACACCACCTGTTGACAATTTCTTTCTTTGGGATTAGAGCTAATTTCAACCTTAGCTCACCCTAGCTCAAGCACACAACCCTTAGCACACCATCTCTACGGGAACCACTCCATTCCCTCATACCTACTTGATCATCTCCCCCAACATAGGGGTGCTCCGCTAATCCCTTCCCAGATTAGATATACTTCGGGCTCTCCTTGTCCCATCGTGATTCTTATCATGACTCAGCTTTGTGTCCCCACGCACACTTCAATTGCAAGGAACTCTTATCCTTAGTATGCTTCATATACTCCCAATTTCCATATTCGGGTTCTAGCTACCATTACCCGCACTTGGGCATTTGACCCTTCATTGCTCGACCCGTATCTCTTACAGAATATCATCTCAACCATGATATTTTTCCTATTACCATAGCAGGAATATTTAAGCACTTCACTTGCATTGCCACAAGCCTCAATGCACCGACCCAACTCCTAGGGTCCTCAGTCACTTGTGGTCCTACTCCTAAGGCCTTCCGATCAACCTTCGACCACATTTCTCCAAGCATCTTCCACTTGATGCTCCAACCATGCTCTGATACCAAACTGTAACGCCCCGCTCCCACTTACAGGTGTTACTCGTGAATAATTACCCAAATTGTCCACCTGCCCGGCCTTAGGTGAAGGGTGGACCATGTTTCAAGATGAAACGCCCTAGGTGGGAACTAGGCTCGTCCTTCCCTTCCCTCATCTCCAAGATTCACTAGCGAAATTGGGCTTTAACCACATCGCATTAGCTAAAAAGAAAACTCATGAAAATGTCCAACTGCCATTTCTTATTTATATTTAATTCTTTTCCATAAATCACCATTTAAACCAATCCATTGATTGATAACCAATTTTGGAGGAAAAACTCAAATTTTTAATTTTCCAAAATTTTGGCATTTTCTTCAAAAATGCCCAAAAATCCCTTTATTTTGAAAATTCCTCTGGGGCCCAAATTCAATTAAGAAATGCCCTAAAATTCCCCATTTTTTCTAATTATTTTAAAAAATTGGCCGGCTGGGCCCGCTGGCCGCCCGCACACGCGCCTGCTTGCGCACGCACCCGCGCGCCCGACAGCCAGCTGCTGCTGCCACCAGCTGCCTTCTACACTTCCTTTCTTTTTTTTTTTTCTTTCTTCTTCTTGGGCCTCCTAACCCAAAAATTTCCAGAAATTAAAAATACATAAAATACTCCACATTCCTTCAAATTTGCCTTTATTTCTCCATGAATAAGGCTTAAACAACCTCTTTGAATATTACACAACATACAACAAAATTTCCTTCCATTTCACACATAAGCCTTACACAACATATTGTTGCTCACATAACAACCTCCAAGTATAAATACAACACATGATCTAATACAAAAAAAATGGGCTTTCCTAGCCATAAGGTCACAAATAAAATAAGCACATGACTAGGCTTCTTTAAGCCATCATTTACAACAAACAAGAAACATACACAAAGAGCTTCAACCACAAGCTTGTAACTTTCCCTTTTCTCCTTTGATATAAGCACAACCTACAAGGGGAGGATAAAACCTCATGAGCTCAAAAGCTCAGTAAGGGTGGATATGCAAAGTAAATACAAGCATAACAAGTCTATGTAATGCAAATGCATGCAAGCATGGTTAGGTCATTCCATCCTCACAACCCAACATGGTTTGAGGCATCAACCTACCATTTCTTTCCCACCCCCATGGCCATAGGTCTCATGAACAAATAAAGCATGCAAAGAGATACATAAAAGTTTATGCAACCTACTTACAATGCAATGCAAGGCCACCTCCACATGGGGCCATCCCTTACCTCATTCTTGAACCTTTAACTCTTCATTAATGGGTGACCATTTTCTCATTTTCCATTTCATTTATTTAATTCACCATAATTTCAAGCATTAATGGTGACTAATTTCACATTTTCTTTTTGGATTTTCTTTAATCCAACACCATAATGCCTCTCATTAAATGCTTGAAAGACCAATTATCCTTTCTTTTTGCATTTAATTTAAATCATTCTCCAACTCATAATTCCACATATATATACATGCTCCCACATTTCTTATATATATTTATTTTCTCTCAAATTCCAAGATTATGCCAAGTGTCACTCCAAGACACAAACTTGGCTTCCAATTCTTGATCTTGGTCATCCATGTGGCAATACCACATTTATTTACCAATTTAGGGAAAAATAATTATTCCCCTCAAATAATTTAATATCCACCATTTTCCCTATTTTTCATAATTAATTTCCTTTATGGAATCACTCTAAATTACCAAAATTCTCATTTCATGAATTATTAATCCCATATCTCCACATAAACACAAATTTGGGATTTAATTCACTTACTCACCTAATTCCACATAAGAATTATTTCCAATTTGCCAAAATACCCTTTTTATTAGATTTCCCTATCCAAATTACCAAAATACCCCTCTCATAGGGCAACCTCAATCTCAAGGATCTAACACCTTCTCAAGGGCATTTTGGAATTTTCACACTTCCTTTCTTATTCTCTTAACACCGGTTACACCGGGTGTTACACAATACATAAGTACTTGCATACATATCGTTCATGCCATTACAATAACTAATAATGAAAATAACAAAACCAACTGGATAACTGGTCCTAGCCTTGGCTTAGGACACCTCTACCAAACTCACGCTTTGATTACCTGTTTGCCCTTCCGTTCGCTCGTCTCCCTTGGAATGTGAAATAGTCCAGGGACAAATGTCCAACATTAGAAGATGAATATTCTAAGAGAGGGTTAAAACAACATGAATGAATGCATGAACATGTGTAAATAGATACCTTAGTCTAACTTCCCTAGCAAACCAGCCTGACATGGAACCTTATGCAGTTATCCCAGCTTGCGCACAAGGCAATGGGATACTCCTTTATGTTTTTTCGGCAATACCCTTGAAGAATTACGACTACACTATCAAGGTGATATCTCATCCCATACATGAGTATCAATATGTCAATAATATCATACCTTGTGAAAAACACGACTATTGATGCAACAATACATATACAGATATGACGAAATGCTCATAAATTAAAAATGACTTAGTGACATTCGTGAATATCTTGCATAATATAGGCAATCACATCACGTATAAGTTTTTGGGGTAAAACCACTCACCCTGACCAATGATTTGATTGTTAGATCGGGGCACACACCAAGAGGGGGTGTGAATTGGTTATTTTAAAAACTTGATAGAACTTTGAAATCCTTTTGATTGAAAATATAAATTCAATACAAGTAAGGATAATGAAATGCTAGCAATGATAAACAAATCAAATAACATAAGCAAGAGATAACACAAAGGATTTATAGTGGTTCGGCTTAACCCAAGCCTAATCCACTACCTTACCTCCTCACTAAGGATTTTTCAAAACATCCACTAAAACCCCTTACTTAAACCAAGTAGGTCCTCTAGTCCGAGACTAGGAAAATACAAAACCTCCCACTCAAATGGGCCCTCTAGCTACACAAGGTAGGAAGTATAAGAAATATAGAATTGGAGAGAATCTAAGAGATGAATCTCTTAGTTACAATGTCTCTCAAAATTAAACAAGGCCTAAATGAATGTATTAACAATAATAGAACAAATCCTTTGAGAGAAAAGTATAACAATGAAAGCACAGAACATTGTAAATACAAACGAATATAAAATGTAAGCTCAAATCAATTCGTTTCCATCCATTAGTCTTCTCTTGATCATTCATGACTTGTATTTATAAGCTTCCCAAAAAATTGAAGAGAAATGTAGTCGTTTGTGACTGTTGGAGTTTGAAAAACTAGCTGTTGGAAGCTTTTTGCAAAAAGAGATAGTCGACAGAATATAATGTATAGTCGACTATATTTTCAAATAAAATTAAACATAGTTGACAGACAAGAAGGCATAGTCGACTATCTTATAACACAAATCATCCATAGTCGACAAACACATACACATAGTTGACAGATATAAAAACATGAAGAGGATTTTGAAAATCATGAACAAACATAGTCGACAGAATAAATAGCATAGTTGATAGAATAAATAGCATAGTCAACTATCCTTGCACAATAGTTGACAGAATGAAATATAGTTGACAGAAGCCATACATAGTCGATAGAACATCAAGCATAGTCGACTATCCTTAGGCATAGTCGACAGAACAAAGATGCATAGTTGACTATTCATAGGCATAGTTGATAGAACATAAGCACATAGTCGACTATTTGTTTGGAAAATCTGAAAACTTAACAGACAACATGTAGATGCACACTTGATTGATACAAAACATCATAACATATTTACATAAATGTCTTCATTTTGTTTAATTTATATTTGACCTTCCATTTACTTTAATACATAATTGTAAATAAGGAAGTACCCCCCATTTGGATTCAATAAAAATATCTAGAAAATCAAAATCCATAAGAATAAGAAAGTAGAATTTGGGTTTTAGTACAAACTTAAGATTTTGCAATTTTATCACCTCCAAGATATACACTTTCTACTTCTTGAAAAATTCATTAAAAATCATTTTACCACTAATAAATGTTAGCTATTGAAATACCGGGAGTTAGTTTTCTAAAAAGAAAACATTTTTATATATGTCTCCTTATAAGGTGCTAACCTTCCAGACTTAAAAAAATATTGAAACCTTACCAAAAAGAGTCTTGAAATATGATACATAAACTAAAGGATTTTTCAGACATTTGAATTTCGAGCCAAAACCTTTCATGCATGTTTCAAAATATGAAAAGCTTATATTGAAATATGAGATTAACATAAATTATCTTTCATATTTAAGATTGATTTTTCATCAAACACATTTATGTTCTAGTTGGTCTTTTGTCTTAAAACAATTTTAGCTCTATGTTGACCAACGACTTCAAAGCTAATTTGAAAATCATTTTAGGAGATTTCATCATAATACATGTTTGTGCAAATCTCCATGTATAAGAATATAAATCATTTGGTTTTCATTTTAACAAAGTATTTGAAATTGATTTTTGTTAAAAACCATAAACTTAACTCATGACTTGGGGATAAAACACGGTATTATTTTTCATCATCAAAACTAAACACAAGGGTAGAACATCATTGACTTATCCTTGAAATACATGCTCGATCTCAATTTTCGTGCTCAGTCTCTAAAAATTGTACAATCTCTCAATTTTGAGCCTTAATGCACACTGGCCATTACATTTATTCAAAGAAATATCAAGACCTATTTTTTCATAATTTCTACATATTTTCTTCTATTTTCTTCCTATTTTTATCTTAATAAATTTCAAATAAATACCTTCTCAAATATTTTTCCAATTTTTTCTCCACAACAATTCATAAAATATTTTTAGAAAAATAATAAAAAAATTTCAAAAAAAAAAAAAACCTAGCCACACACCTTCCTGCACCTGAAGCAAATGGTCAGAGCGTGAAGCCCACACGCCGGTCGTTTTCTCCAATGCTCCAGTCGCCGACGATTTCTCCGGTGCTCGATTTGACCACACCCATTTGAAGCTATCTTTCAGTCAATCCTAGTGGTGTCTCATTGCTTGAAATCACCACCGAAAGGCTTTAGATCGAACACCTAAACATCTGGCTCCGACGACAGCTGCAATTTCTGGCTACCTCTCAAAACACCTTCAAACCTTGATGAAACCTCACCAAACTCTCCAGAAAAATTCTATAACACACAATGAACAAAAGCCCCTTATCCACTACACTTGATTCTCCCTCTGAAGCCTTCAATTTGTAGCTTAAATTGTGAAGAAACCTTCAGCTATTCGACTCCTACTTATACTCGATTTCCAGCCAACCCGAGCTATGCCTGGTTAAATCCAAGTGCTTAATGGCCTAATACGACCTTATCTCACTTCAAATCACTGTTATTAGCATCGAACATGCTTGCCCAATTTTTCGACAACCCATAGCCATGCCTCGCCTTACCGATGTCACATCACGACCATTCTTGGCCTATACCTTGTCGAAATCGACTCCCCATGCTCTGAAGCCCATGATGGACCCTGAGGTGACCCTTTCCGATGGTAGACGAAGGCTAGCCAGCGGTGCCAAAGGCTTGGTTAGTGGTGGCCATGGCTATTTTTAAAAAATTGCACTTTGACCCATTTTTTCTATAATTTTCATTTTGGTCCTTGCTGAAACCCTTAAGTTTTGATGTTTTACCACTTAGACCCCTAAGTTCCATTCTTTTCATTTGGCCCAACAAAATTAGGAAAATATCATTTTTGACCCCTTTTCGATCTAGAATTTAAAATTACACTTAGGCCCAAAATTATGCAAAAATCACATTTTTAACGTGAATTCCTTTGTTTTACCCGAAAACCACTTTAGGGTTGTTCTTTAAGCAAAACTTTAATCCCTACAGGGTTTTGTTAACTTTTTGAAGCTCCCTTATGATGATTCAATTTTTCAACTTGAACCATAGTTGTATCGAAAACTGTCTCTGATCTGATTTCTTTCAACCCTAAAAATCATGCCTTAAAATGCTCATTAAAGATGTACCTATTTCCCTAGACATCTAAGTTTTAGGGTATTACCTGCAGTAAATTCGGTCACTTTTAATCATGAGAATTTACACTAATACCCCTAATCTTATGATAATTCCACTCACAACCCAAAATAAATTACGCTTGAGTCCCTTTAGAAAATTTTGGGTATTACATAAGCCAATCTAGAAAAGGTCCAGGCAGTGATCGATATGCAATCTCCCTCGTCAGTAAATGAGGTTCAACCATTGACAGGGCGCTTAGCTGCCTTGGGGCATTTCCTTTCGAAATTAGTAGAACGAAGCCTTTGTTCTTCAGAGCATTAAGGGGATAAAAATTTGCAATTGACAGAGGATTGGGAGAAAGCATTCCAAGATTTGAAAACCTGCTTAAAGGAGATGCCTTTGTTGACTCAACTAGAAATGGGAGAACCTTTTTATCTGTACTTGGGTGTCAGCCACTACATAGTTAGCACATTTCTGATTAAGTGAACAGAACAATTTTATCAGCTAATTTATTATGTGAGCAAAGTACTTCAGGGGGTTGAATCATGCTACCCATATGTTGAAAAGGTAGCCTTAAAATTAGTGACATAAGCAAGGAAATTGAGGCCATACTTCCAAGCTCAGACGGTAACTGTTCTCATAGATTAGCCCTTAGAACAAGTCCTTTAGAAACCAGAATTCTTGAGAAGGTTAACCAAGTAATCCATTGAACTCAGTGAGTATGATATTAGTTTTGAACCGAGAAAGGCCATCAAGGGGCAAGCCTTGGTCGATTTCATTGTTGAATACACACATGCCCCCGAAAAAGAAAACGTTTTCCCCATAGATTGGATGCCTTTTGTTGATGGAGCGACGAATTCCAAAGGTAGTGGGGTTGGAGTTGTGTTAATCTCGCCCAAGGAAGAGATCTTGGAATACAATACTACTTCGCTTGACCTTCCCCAGTTCTAATAATACTACTGAGTATGAAGCTCTTCTCTTCGACATAAAGTTAGCAAACAAATTCGAAGTCTCAAGGCTGGTAGCACACAGTGACTCACAGTTGGTTGTGCAACAGTTCCAAGTGTCCTATGAAGCCAGAGAACTAGTCTTGGCCTGTTACTTACATAAAGTAAGAGAGTTGGCAAATGATTTCAAAATTTTGAGCTTATCCAAATAAATCGGTTTTTGTAAGTAAGTTGGCACATGATTTCAAACACTTTGAGCTTCTCCAAATAAACCGGTCCCTCAACCAGCATGTGGATGCATTGTCCAAGTTGGCAGCTGCTAAAGATACGCCAAGGAGATTAATCCATATGGAGGTCATCCAAAGATCCAATGTGGGAGAAAAAGAAGAGGTAGCAAGGATTTCATTGTGTAGCAATTCGAGGAGATTGAAGGACTCCAATATTGAAATATTTGATTAACCAGACACTCTTAGATTCCTCCTGGAGGCAAAGTGATTGAAAGTTAGTGTTGCGCATTTTACGGTGGTGGATCAAGATCTATACAAGAGAGGATACTTCATGCCCTTACTTAAATGCCTACGACCCTTGGAAGCCTAACAAGCCTTGAAAGAAGTACATGAGAGAGACTGCAAAGACCACCTTGGGGGAAGAGCTTTAGCGGGAAAGATTCTACGAGTAGGATTCTTTCGTCTTACCCTTCGATAGGATGCAACCCAAAAAGTTCGAACGTGTGATAAGTGTTAAAGGCATGCCTTACTGACTATAAAACCCCCTTCTTCCATCCAGCCTATATTCCAATCGTTACCTTTCACCCAGTGGGGGCTAGACATATTGGGCCCATTTTCAGTAGCTTTAGCTTAGAGGAAATTCCTACTTGTAGCCATCGACTACTTCACAAAGTCGGTGGAAGACGAACATTTAGCCACTATACAGAGAAAAAGGTGGAAAACATGTTGTGGAAGGATATCATTTTTTATTTTGGCATTCCCTACATCCTTAACACTGACCATGGAACACAATTTGATTTCAGGGCATTCAAGGAGTTATGAAAAAGATGAGGGATTAGTTTGAAAATTGTATCCATGGCATATCCACAGGCAAATGGGCAAGCAGAGGTAAGTAACAAGACCATTTTACACGGATTGAAAACTCAATTGGAGAAAACGAAGGGCAGATGGGTAGCCCAATGTCCTATGGGCATATTGGACCACCAGTTGTGTGCCAATAGGGGAGACTCCATTTAGTCTAGCATAAGGAGTGGAAGCTCTCATTCCCATAGAGGTGAATCTCAAATAACCGAGAGTTATGGCATTCCAAGAAGAAGGGAATTCTAATCAACTAAGGGAGAACCTAGATATGATAGATGAGCCAAGGGAAAAGGCAACTATTCAGTTGGCATCATACAAAAGAAGGGTTTCCAGCTACTATAACAAAAGGGTTTGCCATAGGGCACTTGAAGAAAGTGATCTAGTACTCAGGAAATCTTCCATTACTAATGCCCTTAGGGAATAAGGAAAGTTGCGACCTAACCGGGAGGGAACTTACAAGATCTAGAAAATGTTTGGTGCTAACACATGTGTGCTATAGAGATTGTAAGAAGAGACACTTGGAAAGACATGGAACACCATGCACTTGAAGTACTTCCTAGCACCCTTGGAGACTAGAATTCTTTAGAATCTCTTGTAATGTTACTTCCTCCATAAATAAAGAATACCCCCCTGTATTCCCATGGACGTAGGCTAATTATAAGGTGAATCATGAAAATTTCCTAAGCATTGTGACAGTGTGTGTTTGTTATAAAACTTATATAGGTGCCACAACCCGAGTCTAATCGAGCAAGGTGGATGCACTGCCTATTAACAGAAAAATTAGCTACACTATGACTATGCTCTTGAGGAGAGGGTCACTCAGTAGTAATCTAGAGCCATGACCTTGGACCAACTTGGATTCCCCATGGGGCTCTGATGCTATGCTAAGAGACTAATATGGATCCCTCGTAGAAGTCTAATGCTAAACCCATGAATTAACCTAGACTTTATGGTAGATCTGGTGCCAAGCCTCTAGGCAAACTCGGACGCTCAGTAGAAATCTAGTGCCAGGCCCTTGCACAATTTTGGATTCTCTAAAGTGAACAAACTTGGGTAAACGAAGCATAATTGTAACACCCCGCTTTTCTCATGCGTGGCTTTAACCCGAGATTTCGAGAATATTTTTTTCCAACATACACTTAACATAAATCATTCCCCAACAATCCTATTCTACCTTCTCAACATATTAAACTTAATAATCCATAAGCTAAGACAGGTAATATTATCACATATACAGAAGCAAGATCGAAACCTCAAATGGTACATAACCGTAAACACTTTACTTATAACATAGAAACCGTACCATTGTTTAACATCGCATCTTCAAAACAAAATACATAGAGACTCATCTCTCAGAAGTAACAACTGAATACATCTTGACTCTCTCTAGTAAAAAGATATGCTAAACAACGACTGCATCTTGACTCTCTCTTTTCCCTTAGCACCATTGCTTTCACTTGGAGCTTTTGAATATTCTAAGGATAGAGTCCATATTAGATGCTGAATCATCTAAGTGAAGGTTAAAAAACAGTTTCATGAATATATGCAAGACCATGAACAGACATATCTTGACATGTCCTAGTCTAAGAGAATCCCATACAACGCTTAACCTATACCACGAGGAAAGAACAATCTCTTTAAAGGCAACATAACCACATTGACACATTGGGATAACACATCACAACCCAACCCTCCACAAGAGGATCACATTAGCACTAACCCTGGGAATGCAACGTTCTCCTTGGAAACAATGCTATCGCTCAAAGGAAATTGGGGTGGTGTCCACTTTCAGCCCCGCCACTTAAGCTCGATCCGAGGTGGTGTCCACTCTCAGCCCCGCCATTTGTGGACCATCCAGGGTGGTGTCCACTCTCAACCCCGCCACAAGTGGGCATTAATCCTTCGAATGCATCTCGAGTTCTGTCTCAAGGGTCACACCCCAACTTGACATCCCACATGCCACATGGATAACACATAAACATACCAGTGCCATTATCACATACCATGATTCGATGCCTCATATAAATCAATATTTCAATGTACATAATTTTAATGCACATGAATCAATAAAACAGTTTTGGGATTGAACCACCCACATGAAAACAACCATTCATAGGTTAAAACATTCATATGAAAAAAATTAAATATAGGGTCGAACTACTCACAATAAACCAAGTTTTAGGTTGAAACACTCACATGAAACCAACCATTCAAATGCCAAAACCATTCGCATGAAACCAAATCAAGTATAGGGTTGAACCACTCACAATAAACCAAGTTTTAGGTAGGAATATTCACATGAAACCAACCATTCGCATGCCAAAACCATTTGCATGAAACCAAATCAAGTATAGGGTCGAACCACTCACATGAAATAAACTGAGTTTTAGGTAGGAACACTCACAATAAACCAAGTTTTAGGGGTGAACCACTCACCTTGAACGTAATTCAGAGTACCTCAATTCTCGTGCCCAACCTCGATTCTTGTATCAGACCTCAAATAATCATACTATTACTCAATTTTGAGCTTTAATGTACCCTGACTATCATATTTATTCAAAAAAGTATCAACATTTATTTTTTTCATAATTTTCTCTTATTTTCTTCCTATTTTCCCTAAAAAATTCCAAAATAAATACATTCTAAAGCATTTTTCCAAATTTTCCAACACCATAAATCATAAAATATCTTCCTCAAAATAATAAAATTAATTTTGAAAAATACCTAGGTCTCACGCACCCTCACTTGCCTATGCGTGTACTACATGTGAAGACTGGCACATGCATTTCACGCGCTGGTCATCTTCTCCGACTCCGGCAGCCACCGACTTCTCCAATGCTTGATTTTCTTGCACCACCTTAGCCTATGGACTATTCTGATCACGATTGTAACCTCCTTGGCCTGAAAACATCACCGGAAGGCTTCCAATCATCCAACTAAAGCTTCAGTTTCTGGCAAACTTGACTTTTCGGCCAAGCTTTGAAACACCCTCAAACTTGCTTTAAAATCACCCAAATTCTTTAGAAATGATGCCCACCACTCCAAGAACAAAATCCCTTTATCGATTTCCCTCGAATCACTCTCAAATGCGAGTAATTTGTGTGCCAACCTTCGGCTAAAACCGTCGCTATTTATATGCAAAAATGATCATAATTCTGCTAATTAACAGCCATGACTTGGTCGCCAAGCATCCTAGATCATGAAGGACCTACCTCTGGCAAGATTTTGGCCATCCCATCGTTAGATTTTTCCCCAGTGTGGGGGTAGGGCGGCTAGCCGATGATTTGTAGGTTCCACACTAGATTTTTTGAAATTACACTTTAGCCCCTCATCTAATTTCCAATTACAGTTTGAACCTTTCCTTGAAACCCCTGAGTTTTCCAACAATTCTATTAAGACCCATGAGTTCCAAACTTTTCATTTCACCCCCAAAGATTTAGAAAAACATCTTTTTGACCACCCTCAGCCAAGATTAATAATTTACATTTAGGCCCAAAAATCACACTTAAGCCTGTCCTCTAAAAATTCCCATCCAAATCCACTTCAAGGTTGTTCTACTTATAAAATCAAAGTATCCTCAGGGTTCCATTGATTTCCCGAATACCTCTTTCGACTATTAAATATTTCAAGCTAAACTTTAGTTTTACCGAAAACTGTCTCTATTCTGATTGCTTTCAGTGTCATAAATCTCGTCTCGAGACGCTCATCAATCTAATATCATTTTTCTTGGATATTTATGTTTTGAGGTACTCCATTCCATTGATTTGACAATTAATTAACTAAATTCCCAAACCAATTTTCAGTTCCTTGAACTTACTTAACATTACGCAACTTGGGGTATTGCAATAATGTAAATCCATAATAAGGTTCTCAATCCAGATTTTGGAAGATGATCTAGTGCCATGCCCCCAGACTAACTTGGATCTCCCATAGGAATCTCGTACTAGGACCTTAGGCTAACCCAAACCCTGGAAGTAGATCTGGAGCCAAGTCTTGTAGCATACCTTGATCCCTTACAAAAAACTGGTGTAGTGACCTAAGATGACTTAATTGAGAACCTTAGCTCTAAAGCCTAAGACTCATCTCTGAAATCTAAAGCTAGGCCATTAGACCTCAGTTGACCACCAAAATGGTCTAGTGCCATGCCCAAAGGAAAAATTGGATTCCCTAGGATAACCCAATGCTATGCCTGACGACTAATTTGGATCCCTTGCAAAAGTTTGGTGTTA
This sequence comes from Diospyros kaki, assembly GCA_036245055.1. Taxonomy (NCBI): domain Eukaryota; kingdom Viridiplantae; phylum Streptophyta; class Magnoliopsida; order Ericales; family Ebenaceae; genus Diospyros; species Diospyros kaki. Next base: position 20,799,163 of record BSEG01000010.1, read on the forward strand.
AGCCTGTGGGCTAACCCAAACTCCTTTCTTGATCCGATGCCAAGTCCTTAAGAAAACTTGGGTCCAAGGTAGAAATCCGGTGTTACGTCGTCCGGTGATGAGTCCATAATTTCATATATTTATTTCCCTTACATATGGTCTCTTGGGTGAGATTTATGCCTTATTGTGTTGATTTATACTTATTTTTATGGTTAAGGAAATTTTAGATAGGTTAGAATAAATTGGGCTTTTACTTACAAAATTTCAGCTTTTTAATATTTTAACCTTTTGGGCTTCTTTCAGATTTTTGAATATGTTAGAGTTCAAGAACATGAATAATGTCTTCAGAGATTTTGTAGAGGACTTATTGGGCTTTCCATAATGGTATGATTTGTCCAAATCCAAGTTCGTTTGGGCCTCCAAACATCGCTTCAAGTTAGAGCCGAAAAGCTGGGCCAAATCCTAATTGGATTAGAATTCTGCACAAACATGAAATATTTAAATGGCCATAACTTGAGCTTCTGATGTCCAAATCGAGTGATTGAAAAGCCTAAATTCATATAAACATTCTGAAATACAATTCTTAAGAATAGGCCGAAGCCCAAAACGCTAGTTATCTGACCCAAAACGAGCTTGTAAGTGACGAGAGTCTAGGAGCCCTAATTCTTTTGCTGATTTGGATTCTTTGTTTGGGGATATTTAAAGTCTTGATCCAAGCTCGAGATGGGGGACATCCAGGAAGGAAAAGAGGCAGAGAAGCACATACAATAGGAGGAAGAAACATCTCTTTCATATTTTCTCTTCTTTTTGTGTTCTTTCTTTCATTATGTGTGGCTAAAGTTTTGTTTTTCAGTAGAAGGATACTTTGAAGCCATGGTGAAGAATACTGTGAGATCTTTTTGAGTTTATTTACAATCTGATTTTCTCTTGAATATTCATGTATCTTATGATTTTAATATTTATGATTGTGTGTTTTGATTGCATAGACAGCCGCTATTCAATTATTGATGCATGATCTATTACTAGCTTGAATACCAAATCCGTAATTATTTGGTATTTCTTGCATAAGTAGCAACTAGGGTTGATGATTATGGATAAATTTTCATTCAATTCTTAGGAAGTACATGTGTCGAATTAAATAAACCGAGCTTGTGTGTTTATTGTTCAGATTTGGTCTTGTTTTCACAAAGTTTAATGCTGCCATTGAATTAAATTGTAGAGAGCTTGTTCTAGAGTTGTTTGAAGGTAAGGGTTAATTAAAGAGCTTGTTTTAATTAACTAAGAAGTAAGGGAAACATCAAATAAATAGAGCTTGTTGTTTTTTCTAAGGCCAAGTATTCAAGGAAAATTAGTGACTTTGGTATCAATGATCAGTGTTATAACCATTGATGGATAAATCCCTTCTACCGGAAGTGTTTCTATTGATTGCTTTAATCCCTTTACATTTTAATTTGTCTTATTAATTTAGAATAATATTCTATTTTTAATTGTTTAAATTTCAAATTTCAAAACCCCCCAATTGTTTCTTCTATTTATTTTAAGTTTTCAAAGGAATAGATCTAACCAATCCCTGTGGATACGACCTTGCTCATCACTATCACAATTTATATTTTTAAGAGCAAGAATTTATTATTTGTTGGATTCGACACGCATCATCTGGTAAACTCAAACCATGCACTCCAGCTAAAGGTTCAATGGCTAACCTAGATTCCTTATAGTGGGCGGACCCGAGGTAAGAGCTATGAGAAAAAAGGTAAAACATGTTCCATTTAAAAGGATTCACTCCATTAATAAGGGTGACCTTGAGCCATAGAAAAGGCATAGGAATGTGTATTTAACCACTCATCCTCATGGAATTACCCCATCATAAAATTGGGTAAAAAGATATGGAACAAGTTACATCTGAATATTTATAAAAAGGAAACACATATGCGTAAATAGCAAAATGATGCTTCCCATATAACATCGGTGCATTCAAAAAAGACATAAGACCAGTAGATTGGCCAAAAGAAATATACGTTCGTTATACAGAATGTACAAATCATCCGCAAGCATAGCCTGAATCAAGAACATAACAAGCATTTCTAAAATCCAAAATCCGTAAAAGATAGAAAAATACATCACTTGTCCTGGACAACTCGAGGGGTGGAAAGATGCTCTAGATGCTTAGAAAGCGGGCTTAGGGGGGGGGCACCTTTTGGCATGTATCCCAGTAGCTCATCCAACCTATTCCTAATCTATTGAAGGGCCTCAATCATCCCTGAAGATTCCTTAGGATCAAGGACGTATGGACTCTAGGGACCAGAAAGGTTAGCTAGGTCATCCTCTAGGGTAGCCTTCACCATCTCATTAGGGCTAAGGGAATCGGGCTAATATTCTTTCCAGTCAGGAGGATCAATCAAAGTAGTCTCTGAGAACACCATCTTTGGAAATGATTCTCCAAGACATCGAGACTCTAAAAGGTTGTGACTAAGATAAAAATTGACTTTGGAGTAATAGCTCGCATAAGCTTCCTTGCACTAGAAATAGTCATTGGAGAGATGATAAGTGCAGATGGACTCCTCGATTTCTCGCTGCCTCTTCCCCTCTAACATGTAAATTCTGCTCGAGCTTGCACAGTTTCTTGCTGAGCCTACGCCGCCTACTCCTCAACAGTCACAAGGGCTTTTTTCAGATGGACGTTATTTTCCCGAGCTTCTGAAAAGGAGGAAGCCATCTCCTCATATGCTTTCGATTAACCGTCTGACTTCTTCTTCCACCCTTAAGAATCGGAGTCAGTAGCCTATCACTTGGTGGATAGATTGTTAAGCTAGGATTGGAGTTCGTGAACCTAAGTCTCAGGAGCTGACTTATCTGATTCCAAATGCCTGACTTGCATACCTTGGACCTGCTCATCCTCTTTCCACTTCCAAGATTGATGCATCCACTATTGGATCTCCACCTCTTAACAAGCCATATTAACCCAATTCATGATGTTGTTAACCACCGCACCCTGACTTCCCTACCAATAGAAGAGCAAATAAATAAGCAACTAGCATTCTGAGAAATGTTGAAGATGAAGAACTTACACTAGCAAGATAGCGCTCAAATTAATCCATATCTGCGAGGGAGTTTCGAAAGTATCGGTCCTCATCATGAGGAAGGATAGTAGAATAGATGAGGTGTGCGTTGATACGAGGCATGTCTATCATATCGATATCTAGAACCCTTGGGCGCACCTTAAAGTTGTCCTCCCGGGCCAAATGATTGTCTCCTAGGTTAATAACGCCCTGGTGAGGAGGAAGAGGCATAGGAAACAAGAGACCCAACATTTTCGCTTGCACCCTCTCTTCAACATGCAAGATATGACACTTGGTACGTTGAGGGTTGATCACTCCATTGTCAAACTGTCCCCGACCATTAGCCTAGGTAACATTGATAACTGTCTAATCATGGAGTGATGTGACCTCAACCTCTTGCGCACCCAAAGGACTTGGGATGAAACCACGATCGACTTTTCCACATCTTGCCACACCTCGCCTGAACCCACCATGACCGGCTTTGCTTAAGGTAGTAAAAGAGCTTGCTTGATGGATAAATCAAGAATGGGGGTAGACTTTACAGTTGGTAATGCGTTAGATATGTGATTTGTTGTAGGTTTTTGGATAGTAAGGTTGGTAATAAGTGGTATGGTGTTGGGATTAACCTCTGCTTAGTGGTGCTAGCTCCTCTTTCGGTGACGAAGTGCCCCACTTTTTCCCCCTACACACACTTCATGAATAGCCATAGGGGCTTTAGGAGGATGAAGAGGGACTTGAGGAGGATCAACAGGCCTGGGTCCCTTCTTTTATAGATTTTTGACTGGAGATTTGCACCATTCGCCTCATACTTGTAAAAAAGAAAAACCTCCAAACTAAAACTTGTGAAAAGATGTATATGGAGTAGAAAAGGCAATAAATGCGAATAACCTAATAATCAAAAAGAAAAGGAAGAAGCGCACTTAGGAGGATCCAAACCCTCAGGAGTAGGTCGTTCCTATGGCAGGATGGCCTCTCATTTTCCTAAGAAATCATTTCCCGGAGGAGTTGGGGGCTGTAGGGGAAACGTCAAAGAACCCTCGCACCTTGATGATTCTCCTACATGGAGTACCCAACTAGACCTCCCTAACCTGTCCTCAGAGAAAAGGTCCAGGAGGTTTACCCGACCTCCACACAAGAGTTGGCACCGCTCAACCTTGTATTGGTGCTAGAGTTTGGAAATTGGCCTAGCCACTCTATCATCCGAACGCCAACCCTGAGGGGTGAACAATCCTCCTTTCAGGGGATTCATGACGAACCAATGAGAATCAAAATAGTGTGCCCTGGGTGGGATACCCTTAAATAAACGATTCTCGATGCCTTCCCTATAGAAAGTATACAGTTGGTAACGGGACTGTCCGAGTTGAAAATGATAAAAGTAGAAAAGGAGATCAATTGTGGGGGACACCCTCATCTCCTGGCATAAAAGAAGAACCCCATTGAGTGGGCCCTGTTAGTTTTGCTGCCCTAATGCTAGATTTAGATGACATATAGCATTTATATTTATATGACTAATGATGAAACTCTTGCAATATGTAATAAAATATGTTTTCATATTTAAGGTTATATCTTTATTCATAGCTCTCCAATCATTAATATGAATGAGTCCTTAGATTTATTGTTGAAGGTCTTATTCTTAAGTGTTAAGAATATGTGACAATTGACCTTTGTAATAAGGATGTCTTAATGGTTATTCCCAGTCCTTAGACTTCTTAGATGAGGACTATGATTAGTCGAGTACAGACTGGCACATGGGATACTGCCTTTGATTAGTATAAGATGCTAATGATAAAGGATGATGAGTCGCATGCCATAATCCATGAGATGAATATAGTATACATGTGGGTAGGTGTTAGTAGAACATTTACTGAATGTGATGCACGTGATAGATCACATGGCTAAGAAGATTTATGGTCTATCATAGGCTTCAATTATGTTGTTGGTCCTTTGACCAGAGGCAACACAGTTGTCTTATGTGTTGGTGTTAGGAATTTGCCGTTGCTAAGAACCATCGAGTTACCAAGTGGGAGATGCACTGTGTAGTCCCTATGTAGTGGCACATGGAGGCAGGTTATAATACCCCATATTTTCGTGAAGATGCCACGTATTTTAAGTAAGTTTAAAATACCGAAAAATATGTTTAAAATGGCAACAAGTGACCGAATCAGTCGTAGGGAGTGCCCTAGAGCTTAAATACCTAAGGACAAAGGTATATCTTTGACGAGCATCCCGAGGTGAGATTTATGGCACTAAAAGAAATAAAATGAGAGACCATTTTCGGTTTAGCTGAGTTATAGACCAAATGATGGTAAGGGCTTCTTGAAAATCTTACATATCAAGTAATTTTGAGATTTTAAGTATCTTGATAAATTTGATGTTTCGGGGTGTAATTGTAATTAGAGAATTATCCAAATGAAATAAGGATGAAATTATAAGCTCATGTGGTAAAATATTAAAGTTGAGAACTTGAAATAAGGGCCAAAATGTCTTTTAGAAGAAGTTTGGGGTATTAGCTTGGATTTCAAAAGTTAAATTCATTCTAGCTTTGGATTTGAAAAGCCATTCAATTATAGGTTTGAGTCTTTGGAGTCCATGGCTAAGCTTGTGACAAGTGGCATAATGTGATTGGTTCAAGTAATTTATAAATAGACACCATGGGTTATTCTCAAATCATTCAAGAGAGTTTTGAGGAGTGAGGCAGTCTAAGTGGAGAAGCTTGCTTTAGAGAGAAGGAGGAAGTTTTACAAAAAAGTTGGAAGAAAGCGCAGAGAACGAGCCTCATCGGAGTTGCGGGTCTTCGCTGAAGTTTGCCAAAATTAGTCAGAAAAAAGTGAGGTAAGTCCCTTTTTTTTTGATAATCCTGTAGAGAGGAAGAGAGGGTTGTATAGGTTCAAACGGGGGTTGAATCGGAGTTAAAACGAGGGAGATATGGTCGAAATACGAAAATAGCGCAATGTTGTTCAAAATCTGGTAGGCAGCGCGAGAGATACACACGCCGGGAAGTGCTGCGTGTGAAGGCGTGCGTCTCACCTTCCTGGGGATCATGAGGGCGGGTGAGATGTCCTTTTTTCATGAAAATTTTCAGTTATGCCCCTACTTTAATTCCCCTCAACCCTATGTAAAAATATTTGACGTTAGGTTTACCGAAACACGTGTTTTCTGTAGAAACCTAGGCCGTTTGCAGTGAAATCGTACTGTCTAAGAGATAAACCAACAAGTTGAGACTCCTATACTCTAAATCCATTTTTTTTGTTCTCTTATGAGAGACTTCTATTGCATGAGACGTGTTTTGTGAAGTTCTTGTATGCAAACTCTTATTGTTCTCTTACATGAAATCATGTTCCATATATGAAATGTATTTTTCTAAAAAATATATGCTGTTGGCTTTTTAACTATTGCATTTATAAAATTCGTGTGGTCATACTGTTGTACCTATTTCTTGTTGGCTAGGGACAAAAGTCGGATATCCCCCGAGAGGCATTATGCGTGCGCCATCGAGAAAGCTCTCGTGGGGAACACCGTGAGCCTAAGGGACAACAGATGTGGTGCTTGCATGAGTTCTATGAGGTCGGGCCAAAGTGACATGGTTAGGGACCTCCCAAGAGGCGCTATGCATGCACTATTGAGAAAGCTCTCGTTAGAGGAGGCTGAAGTGTTCACGAGGCACTTCAGAGTAGTTCTTGTTGTCTTCTCATAGATTTTCTTCCTGATCATGCATCGAAATAAACTGGTTTTGGAGTTTCTCACTAGAAGATTCATCTTCTAATTGGACTATGTCCCTGGAATATTCAAACGTTCCAGGTTCGACGAGCAGCTCTAAGGGAAAGGAGGTAGCTGAAGAATAAGCTTAAATTACTGCCTATAACATGTTTAACATATTTTTGTTTTTGTGCGAACCTATGTAATTTTGGATATGTTTAAGATGTTCAATTATCACTTGCTAGAGATGATGTCCATGTAATTCATTTTGTAGACGTCTTGAACAATTTTATGATAAACAAAGCATTATGGTTGTGAACCATATCAGGTTCGATCTAGCTTCTACATTTGAAATTTTAACGCCTGTCTTAACTATTCGATTATTGGGTTTGTTAAGCTGAGAAGGTGAAAATTAGGGTTTTTGGAATATTGTGTGATGTATGACAGTTATTGTGATATGAAAAATTTTTATATTCTCGAAATCCTAAGTTATAACACGCTCAAGAAATTTGGGGTGTTACACAGGTGATTGCTAATGGGATCCATCGACCTCCGGCATGAGCTGAACATCCTATGCAATCAGTGGTGGTCTTAATTGTAGAAACCCCTGGCCAGGGTACACTTGATTGGAAAGTGTTCCAATGTCAGAAAGAGTTCCAGTGTGTCATCTAAATCTCACTACATTGATTTTCGTATAGTCATCGAGTTAGTGAGTTTGATCAGTCCATGACTCCCACTCGATCGAGATGATAGCTGATGAAGGGATTATAGTATATGGGAATCAAAAGCCCAAATAGGTTCTATTCTTAAGTAAGACTTCATTGCTGATCGGATCGCCTTGACATAATGCTAGTTGTCACTCAAGGCCTTTCATGGTACTTCGAGGAGATGAAGAGATCCTAGTTATAAACCAAAAGTGTTTGGTCAACATTAAAGTGGTTGAAGTGTCCTGATTTCTACTTAGTAGTGAACCTAGAAGGTCACACACATATTCAGGTGATGGTTAACTAAGCAATTAAGACTGAAATTGTCATTAAGAATTAATGACGTTACCGTTAAGACTTAACGAATTGGGTTAAATGATTAGTTAATAAGGATCAATTGTCAAGAGTTGACGGGCATGGCGTTAAGAGTTACGGGGGTTTTAGTGTCATTATAAGATAATGAAAGTGTTATTAAGAGTTAATAGCAGGCCTAGATGTAATTTCTGGAAGTTTTGGATAAAGGGGTCAAAGCGATCGACAGCTTGGGGAACCGATCGACTAGTTTCAAGAGAAATGGTCGATAGCTCTTTTCGAGCTGTCAATTGTTCCTGTTGCAGAGGTTGCGAATGGATAATTTTTTTGTTGTCTTTTGCAACCAAAAGAAAGGGTACATGGCGAGGGCGGATGAAAGAAAGACGATATGCGTCCTTCTAGTCTCCTCCATGCCCCCATCTTGATTTGGATGTCCCTTATCCGTTGTGAGAAGATTTTGGTAACTAGGGTTTTTGTATATTTTGATATATAAGCCAAGAAGAGACTGCAACTGTTGCATCATTGGTTTTCCCCTAAGCCTAGCTTGAATTCCTCTCTATCTTCAAAGCTCGAAAGACTCTCTGAATACCCTCATTCCTTTGCTCCTCTTGCTTCCTCTTTGCTATTGTAGCTCATTGTTCTTGATAGTGAGACTATCAAGGTTGAGAAGCTATTTGACTTGAACCCATTTTCGTTTTAGCCATAATGTCCCTAACTCTCTTTGTATAGCACAAAGAGAGAGTAGTGGGATTCACTATCTCACTAGAGCGTGGACCCGATAGGCCCCTTGTAGCTTTAAGGGATGGTTTCAGTCAACCAAAAAAGAGTACGAGAGCTTTCTTTTAGAGCAAGTGTTGCTGCCTCTTGTGGAGATCAACCTCTACATCAGCCTTCAACAGTTGAAAGGTATAACATCTAAACCCTCTATGGCATGGTTTAGTTTTGTATAGCATATGGACATCGAAATAAGTCTTGCAAGGGCATTTTTAGTTAATCCTTTGGATCTTTCATCTCATTTTCAGAGTCACTAGATTATCCTTACATTCGGATATTGATGATTCATATCATCCGTTCTTGATCTTAATCATGACAGCTAGGTTATGTCACATCACACTAACCATCCCTGGCTCGATCCTTCTTGATAACTCCAGTTATTCCACGATTTAAAGTAAGGATTTCGACTAATGATGTCAAATCAACAGTCTCTAAACCTGATGGATCGATAATCATGGTTATCGAATCAACCTTAAATTCAAACCATATTTTTGGACCCTAACTTACATAGCTAGGTCATTTTGACCCGCTGTTCTGACACCTAACAAGGTTAGTAAATCAATAACCTCTGAGATCTCAACTGACAATCCCCGAGTCTCTAAGTAGGGATTTTATTTTACGAACCATCGGTTTCCTTTTCCCCCCTAAGTCCCCACTTAGGGTTTCTATTTAATTTGCTCTGATATCAACTGTATCAGAGCCCCTTAAGTCTCTAATCAGACTTTTTCTAAGTCACCAAATAAAATTTTGCTCTGATACCAACTATAACACCCCAAATTTTTCGGGCGTGTGATATCTTAGTATTTCAAGAATATTTTTTTTTTTACACCACAATCACTGACATACATCACACAAATTCCAAAAACCCTAATTTCGTCTTCTCAGCCTAACGAACCCAATAATCAAATAGCTAAGGCAGACGATATTATTACAAATGCGGAAGCTAGATCGAACCTGGTATGGTACAAAACCATAATACTTTATTGATCATATAGGAAACTGTTCAAGATGTGTAACACTCGATGTTACTGGTGTTATGAGAATAAGAATGGAAATAAGAAAACTTCCAAAAATATCCTTGAGGAGGTGATGAATCCTTGAGATTGAGGGTGCCTTATGAGAGGGGTATTTTAGTAATTTAGATAGTGAAGTCTAATAAAGGATATTTTGATAAATTGGAAATAATTCCTATGTGGAATTAGGTGAGTAAGTGAATTTAATCCCAATTTTGTTTTATGTGGAGATATAGGATTAAAAACTCATGAAAAGGGTATTTTTGTAATTTGGAGTGATTCCATAGAGGAAATTAATTATGAAAAATAGGAAAAATGGAGAATATGAAATTATTGGAGGAAATAATTATTTTTCCCTAAATTGGTGAATAAATGTGGTAATGCCACATGGATGGAGGAGATTAGAACTTAGAAGCCAAGGTTAGTGTCTTGTTATGACACTTGGCATTTTGTGGTCCAAGTTAAATGGAGAGATTAAATTAAATGCAAAGGAAATTCAAATTAGTCTCTAAAGCATTTAATAAAGTGAATGATTATGGAGAATGAAATAAATCCAAATGAAATGGGAAATTAGTCACCCATTAATGGTTGAAAATTATGGGATTTATTTAAATGAGAAAGAAAACATTTATGTCTTTCAAGTGGTCTCTCATGTGATGGTGGAAATTAGTCTCATTAAATTAAATGAGAAAGAAATTAATTATGTCTCTCAAGTGTGATGGTTGGAAATTAGTCAAAATAAATTAATTGGAAGTAAAAAGAAATTTCCAAGTGATCCAATGGTTGTGCTTAAGTCTTGAAAAAGCAAAATAATCCAATGGATGAGATTAATCCAATGGCATGTTCTTTTATGTTCATGAGACTTATGGCCATAGTTTAGCTTGGGAACATGATTGAAATAGTGCGTTGATGCCTCTAACCTTGGAGGGTTGTGAGGGCAAAGAAATCTAGCCACACTTGCATGCATTTGGCATCATATAATCTTGTTATGTTCATATTTATTTGGCATTGCACCCTTATTGAGCTTGATAGATCATGGGTTTTAAAGGCCTAAGAAAAAAAAAGAAAAAGAAAAAGGAGGGAAGGAGCAGCAAGGGGGCAGCCAGCAGCAACAGCAGGTCGCAGGGCGGCCGCGCACGGCATGCGGGGCTAGGCCGAGCGGCCAGCACCCAGCGGGGCCCTACGAGGGCCCCAGGGCTAGCCGTGGGCCTCGCCAGCGAAATTTTATTAAAAATTCCGAAAAATTGGGGATTTTGGGGAAATTCTAAATTGATTTTAGGCCCAGGAGGAAATTTCAAAATAAAGGGACTTTTTGGGCATTTTGGAGAATAATGCTGAAATTTTAGAAAATTGAAAATTATGAGTTTTTCCTCCTAAATTGGTAATCAATCAATGGATTGATTTAAATGGTGATTTTTATGGAGCTCGGTAAAATTCTTGGTTAGAAAAGGAATTTAAATAAATAAGAAAATAGAGGTTGGGCATCTTCATGAGTTTTCTTTAACCAAATGTGGTGTGGTTAAAGCCTAATTTTGCTAGTGAATCCTGGGGTTGAGAGAAGGGAAGGACGAGTCTAGTTCCCACCTAGGGCATTTCGCCTTAAAAGATGGTCCACCCTTCACAACAGGCCGGGCAGGTGGATAATTTGGATAATTGTTCACGAGTAACACCCGTAAGTGGGAGCGGGGCTTTATAGTTTGGTATTAGAGCGGTGGTCGGAGCATCTAGTGGAGGATGCTTGGAAAAAATGTGGTCGAAGGTTGATATGAAGGCCTTGGAAGTAGGATCACAGGTGGCCGAGGACCCTAGGAGTTGGGTCGTGGCATTGAGGCTTGTGGCAATGTGAATGGAATGCTCGGATATTCCTGCTATAGGAATAGAAAAATATCATGGTTTGAGATGATATACCGTAAGAGTTATACGGGACGAGCAAAGAAAAGTCAAATGCCCAAGTGTGGGTATTGGTATCGAGAACCCGAATATGGAAATTTGGGAGTATATGAAGCGTTCTAGGGATAAGAGTTCCTGGTGATTGAAGTGTTGAGGCTCGTGTGGGGACACGAAACTGAATCATGACAAGAGTTATGAAAGGGCCTGGAGGGCTCGAGGTATAACTAATCCGAGAAGGATTAGTGGAGTACCTCTATGTTGGGGATATGGTCAAGCATGTATAAGGGAATAGAGTGGTTCTTGTAAAGGTGGTGTGCTAAGGGTTGTGTGCTTGAATTAGGGTGAGCTAAGGTTGAAATTAGCTCGAAGCCCAAAGAAAGAAGTCGTCAACAGGTTGTGTGATGAGCTCCGGGAAGGGAGTAAGCTAAAGTTACTCTTAGATAGGCTCTAGGTGGAGCGAGCATGTGAAGCATATGCCAGTCATGGCCGGGGTAGGCATGACGTGGTAGCTTGTTGAAAGACTCCAAAGGGGTCAGATGTGAGGTATGCATGCTAAATGTATATGGTCCGAGGTGGTCGTATGGTTATGACGATCCTGGAAGAGACGTGCCTAAGGTTTGAGTGGACCTTAGCTGGGTTCATGTTGAATCAAGATCTATCCTAAGGAAGGATAAATGGGGTAAATGGACCCTAATGGGTGTTTGCACGAGATGGAAATCCCAAGTGAGTCGAGCTGGAATCCAAGGGGATCCATTTTGGGATAAAGGAGTTGGGCATGCGTAGATATGCGCGTGGGAGCCATGGGATTGGAAGTCCTGGTTGGGAAAGGCCAAGTGACTGTTCATGTGATCGATGGATGAGAGGCCAATCTAAACTCTCATTGACGCTTGGGGTCAGGCGAGACGCCTAAGGTCAGGAGATGAGAGGTGAATAGACCCTTATTTTGATGCCTGGGGTTGGGATGACGCCTAAGGTCATGAGACCCTTGATGGGAGACGCGGAGGTCACCCAATGAAAGGTATGAGCAATAGGTGGGCCGAGGGTAGTGAATTGTGACAACAGGACATCCGTGGGCTATGCGCGCATAAGAAATGCCATCTTTGGATGCCAAGTGGGCAGGGGCATGGTGAGTAATATGGAAGCCCGGGAATTTTAGTTCCAAGTCAAGGAGGCCCTAGCGAGGCGTGCGAGAAGGCCAGGTCGGGCGTAGTGACTGAATGTGTTCATGAGTGTGCAAGGAGAGACGAGAGGTTTCAATTTACCTAGAGGGTAACAGTGGGTACTCTATAGTTATAGGTGCCAGAGCCTGAGGTAGGCTCAGCATGTCGGTTGCGGATTGAGAGATCATTGATGATCAAGCTTTGGGATGTGTTGGGTGAATGAATCATGATGGATTTGGATTCATTGTCATAGAAAGTTATAGCTTTCAAAGGTTGAATGAGAGCCGTGAGGTATGATCTTGTGGGGTAAGATCATGAGGCCTCAAGATGTGAATTGACTCGAGAGTCTCTTAAGCGATAAGAGATGTAGAGTCCTGAGGAGCGAGGTTCATGGAATGAGCTTGAGGTTATCAAGGCATGGATAACCAAGTAAGATGGCTTTGGTAAGATGGTGGTGGAACCATCGTAGCTCGAGAGGCCTTAAGTAGCTTTGATGCTATGGGTGCAAGGCTCGATGTGACGAATCTGATGCTATGGATCGTGTAGCAGAGGACTAATTAGTTGGCTCGCATTGAGGGCAAGTGGCCTATGGGCCTGAGCAATTTAATGAACTGTAGGTGATGATCAGATGCCGAAGATGTGGAGCAGCACCTTAGGAAATTTGGTTAGGTGAGATCGAGAATCTCCTGTAAGGGATAGGACATTTAGAGTAGTCCTAAGGAGGAATCGTGGAACGCAGTAATGATCCGATAGATTCGTTGTCGAGCAGGATGCCTGGTAAGAATAGTGGCTGTGAGCGTGGCGAGGTTGTCATACCGGGTTCGATATCAGAGATGTGACTAGAAGGTTGAAAGTCACACTACGGGGTGCGAAACAGATCAGAGTGGGACTTGAGCCATGCTGTTGGAAACTGTTGTTGGGCCAGTGTAAGGGAGCAACACGGTAATAATGATTGGGTGTTGACTCTCCGAAGCACAGGGCAATACAATGGGGAACCAGTGTTAGGCCAGTGTATGGGAGTGACACATGATTGGGTGTTGACTCTCTGAAGCATAGGGCGACACGATGGGGAACCAGTGTTGGGCTAGTGTATGGGAGTGACACGATGAGGATGACCAGGTGTTGGCTCGCCTAAAGCATAGGGCAACACAGTAACTACTATGCAGATGGTCAGGGACTGAAGATCTATGAGATGTTTGAGAAAGAAACCTAGGGAAAAGAGACGGGTCTAGCCTGGGAATAACGCTACGGTTGATGCCTATCGTTGACGGGTCTAATGCTAGGGACCATTGGATGCAGATGGTTAGTCCACAGGAGGGACTGCAGCCTTCTACGTGGAGTAACCTGTTTGTAGTGGAGATGATTAGACGCCAAAGACCTAGGGTATGCTGTAGGTTATGCCTGAGCCAGACCTAAACTTATGTGAAGGTTGAAGTATCGTGGTAATGCCTTTGTTGTCATGGTAGCAAAAGGTTGGTGAATCGATTGGGTAATATCTTATGGTCTGATATCAATAGGTGTGGTGATGCTCCTTGTTAAAGGATGTTAATGCAGTTGTGGTTAAATTTGATCGAAGTTGATCGAGTAAATTGGGATGATGGACCCAGTGTGATCTTACAGTAATGCATGAAAATGGGATTGATTGGTATAGTCGGTAAATGGCTCTAGGATGTAAGGTAAATGCTGTGGAGGGCGAGACTTACGAGTTGGAAGCCAACCATGAGATGGGGAAATTGAAGCGTGTGAAGGCTTCGAGTAAAGGGATCTTTAATCCAGTGAAGTGAGTTATGGTAGGTTGAACGCGAGGCTAAGGCATGGTTTAGAATCTGTGAAGGCTCGCAATGGCACAGTCTGGTGTTAGTCTTGGTTGTGTCGATGTGAAATGAGGAAATATCCTCATGTGGCACTAGAGGGGTTTCCAGTTGATGACACATGATTAGTTGCCAGATGGTAGCACCTGATGGCAATGATGGAGCATGAGGCTCGAGGACTGTGAAGTAAAGCCTTTTTGGGTGTCGTGTATGCCTTTAATATAAAGGTTCGACGGGTCCTGGTGGTTTGACCAGGTGAATTTTGAGAAAGAGATCCAAGGTGATAAAAGATGGTTGGTCAGGGCAGAATTATGCCGCTTGAAGGAGTGTTACTCCATAGCGAGGGTTATAAATGGTAGTGTGAAATGTGTCCTGGGAAGAACTTGGGATGTTCTCCCAAGAGAAGTTGAGTATGAGACAACAGTGTGGGATCAACTTCCTAAGGCGCTATAATTTTATTGAGAGAGATCACCCGGGGAAAAGCCAGTGTAATGGTGAATGCCTGATTAGGAACATGAGTCCTAAGGCATTGAGTGGAAGCGTGAATTCCACATGATTGGCAGGGGTGATTTCCAATGGATGGAGTTTATATCAAAGTGCTAGTTGTTGATTGCAAAAGTAGTGCCTGGAGACAGGTTGTGTTGGTTGTAAGCTGGGCGATCCGGCTAGAGCTAATCAAGTTGGTTAGATGGAAGTTGAGGGCAAATTTAAAATGTTGCCAATGGGTGACGAGAGCTCGAAGGAAGAGCTTATGGGACGAGATTGATTTCTAGGAATGGTGTTAAGGTAATGAAATCACCTAATGGCTGTGAGTGATACAGCTAGAGGGATACCTTAGTGTGTGGGCAATTTTTGATGAGAATTAACCTCATGTCAAAGGTTAATGGATGTGAAAGGAAATCAGTTAATGAAACTGTTGTGGTGTTAGAGCCATGTGGTTGCTCACCGAGTGGTGTGAGATGGCTATAGCAAAGTGTATAAGAAATCCGGGAGAAGCCAGAGTCTCTCAGGGATTTAGCTAGCTGCTATAAGTATAGAAAGTGATATGAGAAAGGCGACCTAAGAGTGGGGTCGTGCTGGTTGCGATGACTAGTGAGATATTCATGGAGCAGCGAGTCTTTTGAGATGACATGGTGGTGCTATCATCGCTGTCAAGGAAAAGATGTTGTCAGGAAGGTCAAAAGGTAACCATTGTGCATGGTAGGACCTCAAAGCTGAGTGTGAATGGCCATAAAGGCTTGTGTTTGTGAAATTTGAGATGTGACGACTGTGGAGGGAAATTCATTGCTGTCATGGTGTTGTCCTTGCCGAGGAGGACAAGGGGAACCATTATGCATGGTTGAAGTCAGGTATTTATTGCGAATTGAAAATGAACCTGATTTAGGATGGCTGAAAGTATCGTGCCTCAAGAATAAGAGGCTCTATTGAGAAATTGTGAGATTTGAAAAGTTACAATGAAATTGAAGCTGGGCAAGTAAATTTGGCTAGAAGGCCGCTACAAGAGTGAGGGTGTAACCATGATAGCTTGTTGTGGTGCGGGCCAAAGGCACGAGTCATCCTATAGGTGCGATGCAATAAGTGATTGTGCAGATGGTAATAAGCCAATCAGTTATGCCACGCACCGTGGGTGATGATGAGGGTCGATTAATGGTTCCACGACCTTAAGTACAATGGTAGGATCCTTGACTTGCGGTACGGTTTAATAGCTAAGGTAAGGCCTAGCATGGGGATGATGGTAAAAGTTGAAATGGAGTGAAGTACTGAAAAAGGGTTGCTCAGTGAAGAGTTCCCTGGTATGGGTATGAGACCCTATTAGCGTGTGATATCGGCTAGTAAGTATCTTGTGTGCTTAATGCGAAGAACGTCTGGTTGGGAGAAGGTTGTGGCCTGAGCATGGCCAAGCTCGAGGTGAACTCGGGTAATGCACGTATGGTTGAAATGTGTAATTACCTGGCATGGTGTTAGGTATGACGATTATGTGAAATCGTATCGATAAATGAGGGTCGGCTGGTCAAGGTAGAAGACCATGTATGAAATGGTTGAAGTTGGCAAGGTGGGCCAAATGGGTGCTTCCCATGTAGTGCTAGCACGATAAGTTGATTGGTAATGAGAGGTTGCCATGAGGATCAACTTAAGCTATTCATGCTTTTGATAAATGGCAGTATGCCATGATGAATGGGTGTCAGAGTGTTTTGTGGGCACTAGAAGTGACATTGCAGTGGATGATCGGTGCTAAGACGTTGCTGGTTGGACCAACGTAAAATCGTGGCCATGTGTGTTTGGCAGTGGGAAACATTGCCGTGTGTGATCGGCATAAAATCGTGGTAGACTGATCAGTAATGCAATGTTAGTGAGAATTTGTTCGAGTGATGGAAAATGGGAAGTGGACAGTAAAGTGATGCTTTGAGGCAGAGAAAAATCCATCGGTAGATGGATAGCGTTGCAATAAGCGAGACCAGCGACCAGAGGTGCGGTTTGGCGAGAGGCTAAAGCAATATTCGGTTGGTGAATGTCCTCGAGAGTCGAAGGATCAAAGGCCTAAAGCGAAGCCTTGAGGTATGTGTAACCCGAGATAAATGTGAGGAATGGATAGGCTATGGGATTCTCGAGTGCGAGAATTTGCCATATAGCCCGAGAATGATTGTTTTGGGCAGGAGAATATGGTAAAGAGAATTTCGAGGACGAAATTCTTTTAAGGGGGGAGGAATGTAACACCCGGTGTTACCGGTGTTAAGAGAATAAGAAAGGAAATAAGAAAACTTTCAAAAATACCCTAGAGGAGGTGATGAATCCTTAAGAGTGAGGGTGCCCTATGAGAGGGGTATTTTGGTAATTTGGATAGTGAAGTCCAATAAAAGGTATTTTGATAAATTGGAAATAATTTCTATGTGGAATTAGGTGAGTAAGTGAATTTAATCCCAATTTTGTTTTATGTAGAGATATGGGATTAAAAACTCATGAAAAGGGTATTTTGGTAATTTGGAGTGATTCCATAGAGGAAATTAATTATAGAAAATAGGAAAAATGGAGAATATGAAATTATTGGAGGAAATAATTATTTTTTCCTAAATTGGTGAATAAATGTGGTAATGCCACATGGATGGAGGAGATTAGAACTTAGAAGCCAAGGTTAGTGTCTTGTTATGACACTTGGCATTTTGTGGTCCAAGTTAAATGGAGAGATTAAATTAAATGCAAAGGAAATTCAAATTAGTCTCTAAAGCATTTAATAAAGAGAATGATTAAAGAGAATGAAATAAATTCAAATGAAATGGGAAATTAGTCACCCATTAATGGTTGAAAATTGTGGGATTTATTTAAATGAGAAAGAAAACATTTATGTCTTTCAAGTGGTCTCTCATCTGATGGTGGAAATTAGTCCCATTAAATTAAACGGGAAAGAAATTAATTATGTCTCTCAAGTGTGATGGTTGAAAATTAGTCAAAATAAATTAATTGGAAGTAAAAAGAAATTTCCAAGTGATCCAATGGTTGTGCTTAAGTCTTGAAAAGGCAAAATAATCCAATGGATGAGATTAATCAAGATAAAGAGCTTGGATTGTGCTTTCTCCAAGAGAAGAGGCTTGTTTATTTAAAATGAATGGTGGAGATTTAATTCTCCTTAAGCACATGGATTGTACTTTGAATGGATGGTGGAGATCCATTATTGAAAATAGAAAAGAGTAGTATATAAAGGCAAGTGTGGAAGACTTGTCTCCTTTTTGGCCATTTGTAGAAAGAATAAAAGAAAGAAGAGATGAGAGGAAATGGAAGAAGGGAGAAGAAATGAAGAAGGAATCAAGGTAAGTCTCTTTCTTCTTCTCCTTATTTAGTGTTCTTGTATGCAAAGAAAGTAAATTTCTTTTGGAATGCCATCTTAGATGGGAGAAAATGAAGATGAAAGCTCTCTTGAAATGAAGATTTAAATATTCATGAAGAGGAAAGGGATGGCCCCATGGGAGGGTGGCCTTGCAATGTGTTGTAAGTATGTTTCATAAATGTATATGTTGCATTTGGCATGTTCTTTTATGTTCATGAGACTTATGGCCATAGGCTAGATTGGGAACATGGTTGAAATGGTGGGTTGATGTCTCTAACCTTGGAGGGTTGTGAGGGCAAAGAAACCTAGCCACACTTGCACGCATTTGGCATCATATAATCTTGTTATGTTCATATTTATTTGGCATTGCACCCTTATTGAACTTGATAGCTCATGAGGTTTTTACCTTCACATGTAGGTTGTGAAAGCATGGTAAAGTAAAGGCAATGGTGGAATGGCATGTGGAAGCATGGAAAAAAGATTCAAGAATAGTGTGTAGCATATGAAAGGCCTATGTTGTTGTGATCAGTTCATGCTTTATAATGTATTTGATTGTTAATGGCTTGTTAAAGCCTAAGATCATGTGTGTATTTCATATCTTGGGAGTATTTGATTTTATTTTAAAATGAGATGTTGGCTTATGGCATGTTGAAGCCTAAGTTGTGGTGTAAGTCTCATTGTTAGGTGTGTTGTGGGAAGCAACCAAGATGTAAAATAAAATGATTTTGTTGGAAAAATAGAGACAAAATTGGATGAAAGTGAGGTCTTTTTATTTGATTAAATTTCTGGAAAATTTGGGTTTTAAAGGCCCAAGAAAAAAAAAGGAAAAAGAAAGGAAGGAGTAGCAAGGGGGCAGCCAGCAGCAGCAGCAGGCTGCAGGTGCGGGGGGGCGCGAGTGGCATGCACGGCCACCCCACGCGGCCAGCACCTAGCGGGGCCCTGTATGGGCCCCGAGGCATGCCATGGGCCCCACCGGCCAAATTTTCTTAAAAATTCCAGAAATTTGGGGATTTGGGGGCAATTCTAAATTGATTTTAAGCCCTGGAGGAAATTTCAAAATAAAGGGATTTTTTGGGCATTTTGGAGAATAATGTTGAAATTTTGGAAAATTGAAAATTAAGAGTTTTTCCTTCTAAATTGGTAATCAATCAATGGATTGATTTAAATTGTGATTTTTATGGAGCCCGGTAAAATTCTTGGTCGGAAAAAGAATTTAAATAAATAAGAAAATGACGGTTGGGCATCTTCACGAGTTTTCTTTAACCAAATGTGGTGTGGTTGAAGCCGAATTCTGCTAGTGAATCCTGATGTTGAGAGAACGGAAGGATGAGCCTAGTTCCTGCCTAAAGCGTTTCGCCTTGAAACATGGTCCACCCTTCACCATAGGCTGGGTAGGTGGATAATTTGGGTAATTGTTCACAAGTAACACCCGTAAGTGGGTGCGGGGCGTTTCAAAATCAAATATGACGTAATGCCTGAGACAAAAGTTCATTTTCTGAGGTAGGGGCAAAGTCGTAATTATAAAAGTTCGAGTACGAGTACAATTGACTAAAAATCTTGAGAATTTGTGAGATTAAAGGATATCTTTAGGGGATTTAAGTGCAATGGACTTCAAAGCTTATTTAAAACCTAACTTTGGATTCCAAAAGTTATCAAAAGTGGCTATGGATCTCAAACCTAAATTAAATGCAATTAAGGGACACATGTCACCATTTGGATGGAGACACATGGGTAGAAATGATTACATGGACACGTGGCATAATTTGTATGGAAAATCAAAAGTAATGATTAAGCACCAATCTTAATGGACACTTGGTGCCGTAGGATGGAAGCAATGATGATGGCTCATGTAATACCCGGTATTACATGGTATTAAAAATAAATAACTTTTGATTATTTTGTCAAGACCTCGGGTGGTCCGGGAAGACCAAGGGTCAATCTCGAGAAATTAATTAATAAAATTTGGCGAATTGGCGGCTGGGAGTGCCTCGGGACTTGAATGTCCAGGGAAGAGGGCAAGAGATTGATGAGAGTCTCGAGATGAGGATAGTGACGCTGGAAGCGGTCCGACCGAGAATAATTTTTGAAATAAATTCTGTATAAGCCCAAGTGGGTGCCAATATCGAATAGTCAGAGGAGACCTCTTGGAAGCTGAAGGGACCCTAGGGGTGGTTCGGTTTTCCGAGTAAGACAACCCTTAAGTGCTTTCGGGTCGAATAAAGGTCCCACGCAGGCGCAGGGAAGAGATCGGTATTCCCGAGTAGTTGTCGGCTATTAATTTTGAATAAATCGAGATTTTGAGTGGCTTAAGAGTAATTAATTAAAGCATTGGAGGGTCCAAGTGCTATTTATAAAAATTCTTAAGTGTAATAAAAAATTCCTAAGTGGAATTAATGTAATTAATAGGGGTTAATATGTAATATATATATTTATGTATGTATATAACCGTGTGAGTAAGGAAGCATCCTTGAAGCTTCCTAGTCTTTGTAAGTTTGAAATAGTCGAGAGATCAGAGAGAATAGAGGAGAGTGAGAGATTGAGAGGGAGCTTGATTGAGCGTTGAGAGAGTGAGATGAGATCGAGAGGGTGCTGTTCAAGAGAAAAAGGGAAAGAGAGAGAGAGCTCAAGGTGGCAGCGGCCATGGCTGCTGTTTGGTGGCCAAGTCAAAGAAGCAGCGAGAGAGCTCACGGAAGGCCTAGCTTGCGAGAGAAAGAGAGTGAAAGAGAAGGAGAGATCGGGAGAGGAGGCGGCGGCGGCGGCCGGTTGCAGCAACTAGCAACAGAGGCTACCATGGCCGAGCAGCAGCGGGGCGGCCATGGCAGTCGCGGTGTCGGGTGTGGCAGCTCGCGGCTGAGGGTGGCTAGCAGATGAGGCATTGGCCGTTGGTGGCGGCGGGAGAGGCCAGCGACGGTGATGGCAGCCGCGCCAGCGCGCTGTGCGCGCAAGCTCGGTGAGGAAGAAGAAGGAGCAGGTCGCGGGAGAAGAAAATGAAGAAGATGGTGAACAGTGGGAGAGATGGAAAAAAAAATAGAAAAAGAAAAGAAAAAGAAATAAAAGAAAAAAATGGAAAAATCTGGAAAATGGGAAAAATAGGAGAAAAATTCCAGAAAATTCCAGAAAAGTTCTGGAAATTATTTCGAGGCTCGTGAGGCATTCTAAAAGCTCGAGAATGGGATTTTGGGCATGAGATAGCAATTGAGGAGGCATCGTCGGCGTGGGCGATTGACCGATTTTTCCTTCCAGATTGGATGAGGTAATTAATTGCTTTTTTTGAATTATATTCCTTATGTGAAATATCGAATTGTGTAGTGTTGTTGGATTGTACCCTTGGGTGGGGTTGTTTGGGAAATTGTTGATGACCGGTTTATGCCATGGTTGGTATATTTTGTTGAGTTGTTGATGGATGGTTTTGATGGTGTGTGTGGCGAAATTGAGGGCATTGGTTTAATGCCGGATGTTAATGGAATTGGATTTGTGTGTATTTGCATCTAGGTTCGACCGGGAAGGCAGTGATTCTAAAAGAGCTCGGAGTTCGGGCTGGTGTCCTCGCCAAGGCAGAAATGAGGCTTCGAGCCAAGTAAGGGATGACCCCATGTGGAGGTGGCCTTGCAAGTTGGTAAATGTGTTTGATAATGTTTTTATGTTACATTGGCATGTAGTGGTTATATCTTGTGTGATGCAAGACCTAGTGGACCTATGGCCATATGGAGGACTAGTGTGATGGGGGCTGATAGGTTGATGCCTCAAACCTTAGTGGGTTGTGAGGATAAGTGGGCTTAGCCTCATTTGCATGCATTTGGCAAACATAATCATGGTTATATTCATATTTACATGCATTGCACCCTTACTGAGTCTTTATGACTCATGAGGTTTTACCTCATGTTGTAGATGATGCAAGACCAAATTCAAGTAGGGATGGTTCCGGGAGGCTGTTGTGGCTACTAGAGGTGTTGCCCGAGTTGTGTATTTTATCATCTCTTGTATGTATCCATGTAGTGTTATGTATGTATACCCTTGTGAGTAAATATATGTGTTGATGAGCGTAGATGTATCTAATTGTTGTAATCATCAGTGTGATAGATGATTGTGAGTCTGTGTGATTTATATGTGGCTTGAGTTGGTGAAGCCAAGTTTAGACAGAGTAAAGATCAGCGAGGTATGTTCTCATAAATCCCTAATACTCAGCGAAGTGTTCGTTATGCTAGCTTTGTGCCTGGGTCACCTCTGGCTTGCTATGGAGCGAGCTAAAGAGAGGTGAAGCTCGCTCGGGTTTCGGGTCTCGATCTGCTGAGTTTTCTTGTTTGAGTTGGGACCGATTCCTGAGTGGAGCGAAGGGAAGGATGAAGCCTAGTTCCCACCTAGGGCGTTTCATGTTGAAACATAGTCCAACCAGTCGTGATTTGTCGGGTGAGTAATCTGGTCGATTATTTACCGGTGACACCCATAAGTGGGAGCGGGTCGTTATAGCTCATATCTCAAGGGACACATAGCATAGTAGGAAGAAAGTAATGATGAAAGCTCATATCTCGAGGACACGTGGCGTCGTAGGATGAAAGTGATCATTATGGCTCAAATCTCCATGACACGTGGCAAAAATTCATTCGTCGAAGGGTTTAAAATGTCATGATTAGGCCCATATCTCAAGGGCCACTTGTCACCACGGGAAGAAAGTAATAATTATGGTGCAAATCTCAAGTGCCAAGTGTCACCATCTTAGAAAGCCAAGTGTCTCAATCTTATGGATTTATGGGCTCTATATAAGCATGCTTTGGGTTGGATTTTTGCCCATTAAATTAAGGGGGTAAGTTGCTTATAAAAGAGGGGAAACTCTACTGGAAAGAAGGGAAGGAAACTCTGCCCGAGTAGGAGCCGAAAGCAAGCCGCCAGAAGATATGAGCTTGCCTCGAAATCCATACAAATAGTTACCAAATCTACTAGATAAGTTCTATTTCTTTCTGTAATCGCGTAGAACATCGAAAGAGGAGTCCGTAGGTTCAAATGGCACTCTAATCGGAGTTAAAATGAGAGAGTTATGGTCGTTTTAATTTTTGAGGTTTGAAGTCCGTCCGGCGCGCGCGCCACATGCGCCCAGCATGGCTGCGTGTCCAGGCGCGTGGCAGCCCCTTGTGGACGGGCATAGTGGTGGCTCACAAGGCTACGTGCGTAGGCATGTGAGAGGCCTTCTTGGCTTGAAATTTTTCATGCAATCTCCTATTTTTAATGGCTACTTACCTATCTAAAAATATTTTAGGTTTGGCTACAAAAAGGTCTCGGTTTTTATAAAACAGTTCACTTGGAGAGACATTCGGCCTTAAATTTGTGCAACCGGGAAGTGTGAAGCTTCGATGAGTGGTTCTTGTGCATGTAACTATTCTTCCATGTCTCCTACTTCATCTTCATCACTCATAACTTCATTTATAAGTGGTTGTGGCTTGCGTTTCATGGTTTCCTTTGTTCCGAGCATATCCTTTCTACTTTGTTGCATCGGGTTTGACCACGACAGCTTTCGTGCATGGCTTATGGCTTGTATATCATATTCCTTCTGCTTTGTCATATAACATGTCATGGTTGGTGGTTTACATCTCATGTTTTATTGCTTTTGAGCATATTGGCCTATTTTATACACATCTCGATGTTTGTATCTGTGGTTGGTTGTTGGGACATCATGGGGGATCTCGTGCTCTTGCGGTGAGCCATGATCTCATGCTCTTGCGGTGAGCTACCATGATGATTGTGGGACATCACAGGGGGATCTCGTGCTCTTGTGGTGAGCTAGCATGATGACTGCGAGGGTGATTACAACCCCCTGACTTGGTTACCACATGGGAAGTTTTATGTTGGCATGATCTTGGAAGATTTGTACTTATCTCTACATATTTTTTGGCATGGCTACATATTGCTCTTGCATGCACAGTTTTCTTTGCTTATACCACTCACTTAGATGTAACAATCTAACTCGGGTGTTTCATAGCCTTGGGATATTCAACGTCCCAGGTATATCAGTCGTGTCAGGTACCCGAAGATAAGCATGAGAAAGAAAAAGGGGCTACAAGGAGGCCAAAATTTAGTTTAACTTTTTGTTACTCATGTTCTATGGTTCTTATGTAATCTTTGGGTTGTGTATGTCGAAATTGTATCAATAGGGGTTACGTAAGGCTTGGATTTACTTATTATACAAGTAGGAAGTTGTAAGTCATGATTGCTATGTACTACAATCTTGGTAAGAGATATTTGATGATTTTGGAAGTCATGCATTCAGTGTACTCATATTTGAGCTTTTATTATTGAAAATCCTTTTTATCTAATTTCAGCTAGCTATCAGGTTCGATCCATCGCTTCCGTTGGTAAGGATTTCCATAACGCCCTTGTGTATATTAGCTTGTAATTAGCTTCAGCTTATAATTAAAGAGTGGGGCGTTACATTCAAAATCTTATGCAAGTCATGAAAAAAATAATTTACACACAAAACATATTAACCCTTACTAAATTTACGTTTACGCTATTTTTGGCGGCGTCTCTTTAATTGGCCAAAATGACCATCGCGTCTCAACTTCCCTCTAATTAAAATTATAAAATGATACGATTAAGTGTGTAAATAATTCTAATAAATAATGACATTAAAATAATTCTAACAATTTCTATTAAATTAATTTAAATTTATTTCAGTTATGTATTATTTTTCACGCATACAATTCGATAGAGTTTCTGTAAGCTTACTCTTTACTGTGGTAAAATTTCAACAAAGGAAGCCTTAAATAGGGAGAGGAAATGACCAAGGTGTGGGACAAATCTTAGGGGCCAAGGGCTTCACCAAGAGTTGCCACGTAGCAACAAAAGACAAAGGTAGGTGACTACGGAGCGCCCCAACAATGCCATGTGGCACCTCAAAACGACAGGTACCTACCTTTGTTGGTAAAGATAGGCTTCATAAAGTGCAACCAGACTTCACTTGAGTTGGAAGAAGTATATGATCATGAAGGCAATACTCAAGTAAGGATATGGCTTAATAACAGATTTAGCTTGATTGGACCTCAGCATAATTAAGCTCATCATTTTCAAAGATATGGTTGGAGGATCAGTAGCAACATCTCGAGCATTTCATAGCCCTATATAAAAGCTTGATTTTTGAATTAAGCACTTGTAATCTACACATACTCACAACTTATTTTATTTGACATATTATAATCAAATTAGTTAAGACAAATATACATATTATTAAGATAAAGCATTTTACACACAATACAACAGCATATATATATATATATACCATTCTATTATTAGAGAACATAATCAAATCTTACAAAATAATGAAATAAAGCTCAAACAGTTGAAATTGTCATTTCTGACATCTCTAAGTAATGGATAATTAATGGCTATAAAATTTAATTTTAGTTTGCCACCACAGATTAATGAAAACAAGTATTCGAGTGAATTAGCATGATATGCGAATGAAGATCTGCTTGAGTTGATTAAACTTGAATGGAAAAATCTCTCAGTTGATAACTTTATAGATGAAAGAATACGCTAACACTTAGTAGTATGAGCAAGAACACAAATCGATTTTTGAAACTTTTTCAAAAACCAAAACAAAATGTAGCAAAAATAGATCGATTCTTGCTAAACACAGATGAATACAACCACATGCATGTGCAAAACATCAAATGGAAATACAACTATTACCTCATCCCATGACATTTCTACTAGTTGATGCTACTGTTGCAGCGCAAGCCTGAGTTGTTCAACCGTCTCTCGATCTCTTGCAAATGCTTCACGGACTGCTCTCGAACCAGCTCTCATGAACCCTTCATGAGTTGCTCTTGAACTGCCATCCACGATCCACCATTAGCTCCTCTAGATCTGCAACTTGGCTGACCAAGCCACCCTTATAAGCATAAGGGGACCAAGTTTGTCCACCTGTGGGAAACTACTGAAACCCTTTATTAGACCTTAGTGCTAGCTAGTCTCAAGCAAAGGTGATGCACATCTCTCATTTGGTTCTCATGGTCGTGGGATCAAATGGAAGAAGAAGACAAAAGCAAGAGAGGAAGAAAGTGGCCGGAGCAAGGAGGAGTAAGAAGAAGAAGACAACAAGTAAGAAAAGCTGAGAGGGCTTGTTGCTTCTCATCCAAGTGGTGAAAAAACCCTCTACACTAGAGCCTTTTCTCCTTCCTCCTCTTCTTCTACAAATCTGCTCCATCTTTCTTTTCATTAGTGCATCTAAGGATGCAATAAATGAAGGCGACAAAGAAATAAATGCTTTGTTATTGAAAATGATAGAAGAATGGCACGTGGGAGAAATCTTGCCCAAAGAAATGGTCGGTCATTCCAATAACTGGTTAATAGTTTCATCAAATAACTGGTTAACAGTTTCATCAAATGTGTCTCAAACCAGTTGATTGATTGGAATAAACTGTTGACTACTTTTGTTCTTCTATCCAAAGTTTGAGCAATGGTCGACCATTCAAGGCAACTAGTTAACCATTTTAGTATGGTCGACAATTCCAATAAGATGGCCGATTGTTTTCTTACTCTTTTCATAACTTTCAACTAATTGCATCAAGGTTCACTACTAACTCTTAATAGCCCTTCCATTAACTATTAATGGAACTAGACTTCTCATTACTCTTAACGACATGCTCATTAACTCTTAACAATTCCCATTAACTCTTAATGGTCTCCCCATTGTTAACTCTTAACAGTCTTTTAATCCCTTTGTTAACTCCTTAACAAAATCCATCATCATTAACTCCTTAATGATGATTAAGAACACATTGACAGCTATGCAACACTAATCCAATGCTATGCTAGGTTCACCATTGAGTAGCAATCAGGGGACGTCAAACTCTTTAATGTTAATGAAATAATTTGACCTACTATGAGAATATCTCCTTCTCCTCAAAGCACCCTAAAAGGTCTTGAGTGACAACAAGTATTATGTTAAGACGATCCTATCCGCAATGAAATCGATACCTCAAATGAACCTATTTGGTCTTTCGATTATCGTATACTATAATCCTTCCACTAATTAATATCATGACTGAGTGAGAGCCATGGACTAACTAAACTCATAAAACTTGGTAACCATGCCAAGATCTAGTTTGGGGTGATCGAGACAACACATTGGAACTCCTTCCAACATCGAAAAATCATTTCCAATCATGATTGCCTTCGCTAAGTACTCTTACGATCATTAGACAATTGAGATTCCATAGGATGTTCTATAGCTTAAGTGTTAAGTTGTATTTGATGCACTAAGATCTGATATTGTTAGTGCATGACTTACAGGTTAAGTGTTGAGTTATACACGATACATTAATGTTTGATATATTATGAGTAATATATCTTTTTGTTTCATGTTCATGATATTCAATTGGCACATCTTTGTTTGTTATATTTAATTATATTGGATGCCTAAAGATAGTCCCTAGGTATACTTTGTGTAGAAAATAATTAAAGTGTGATTTAAATTGTAAGGTCTTTGATACACATAAGAGTATACCTTAAAACATCCTTAGTCAAAAGTGTCATTGAGATGGGACATAAATGACACAAAGAGATCGGTGTGTACTATTTCGTCACCTTAGGACGGTGGCAGTTGATCATAGACTATGGGCATTGGATTCCTAAGCTAGTACATGGGTGTTTGTTGGAGAACAAGTTCATTGGATAGTGTCTTGACCAAAGAGAATTCCTTATGGATCTTGTAAGAGTGTCTAAACAAACCTCTAGTGGCAGTTTTGTAAATGATCCTTTTGACAGATTTCACGTATGGTGGTGCGTATAAAAAAAATAAAATTTTTACATGCATCAGATACACGTAATGGATGTTACATACACACACCATATGTGACTTGGATATTTAAACAACACGTATATTCATCACATGAATACAATAAATGCATACCTAAAGTCCGATGTCAAGTTGGGGTACAAAAACTATTTCTGTATTGATATCGATCCACCACACGTGGTAGTCCTAGACTGTCCACACCTAGCTTGCTATCTAGTACAGTTTTGATTACCTCTTTCCGTCCTAGACTAGAGGTTCTCCCTATCACCAACACTCGTGTCTCAATTTTCCTACATGACTATCATGCACCACAAATTAATCAAAAGCATAAATAAAAGAAGACATAAGCTGAAGCAGTGAGAAAAATAAAGGAAGCAAGCGTTTAGAATGCCTCTATAATTCTCGTTCTTCCATTCCAAAACTCTAGTTGGTCACCCCCACCACCCTCCTAATTTTGTGCCATGTATAATGCACTCAAAATTGGTTAAGGTGGTGAGGGCATTAACTTTCCGTTCAGGGGAGTTGACTATAGCTTTAGGGGAGTCAACTCCCAAGTCAGCTGTAGCTTCAAAGGAGTCGACTCCCAGTTTCAGGGAGTCAACTCCTGTAGCAGTCAATAGCCTGAATAAAATAGTCAAATCTATGATGTACCGACTCATTAACAATTAACAAACCACCGTCATTAACACTTAATGACACATTAAAAGCCATCATTAACTATTAATAATGTCTGAGACATATCGGGTGCACAATATCAATACCAGAAACAACACTACATGATGTGTGACTTTCTAGGTCCATTGTCTGCTAGCAATTAGGTAGCACTAAAACTCATTTCATCACCGGCCAACATCTTAACCCATCACTAGAATCTATCCATATCCCAATGATAAGAATAACACCTAACAACAGTTTAGGACAGTATAGGTGACCGTGAAGTCTCACTTCAAATGAACCTATTACAATTGATAATTACCGTGCGCTATAATCCTTCCATCGCTTAACGTCCCGACTGAGCGAGAGCCATGGAGTTATAAACTCACAAACTCAATAACTATGTGTCTCACCTCATCAATGTAACAAGATAACACCATAAGAAACATCTTTCTTAATAATAAATCTGGCTTAACCAGGGATTATCCTATAACACTAATAGTACATCATATAGGACATTAACCCCATTAATGACGATGAGGGTGACGAATCCTCTCCCTGAGCACTTGCCTCCATGCACCAGCAATACGAAACCACAAAGATGAACCTCTCCACCTCACAATTGGATAGTTTGATGTATTAGTAAATCCTGTACACCAATACCAATATACAAGACAATTGTGTCAGTTCAATTTAAGGATCACCTATACTATGGCAACTTGATGACATGACAATTATCCACTGTGTCATGTGGTCAGTTATCAGCTTCACATTCGGTGCGTTGTTCTCCAACAACCACCCATAGGTTTACTAGCGACATCCCGACATTGGGCTACAACCACCCATATGTCTCCAACACCCACCCACATATGGTGTGTGACACGCCACCCTCTTATCAGTATCTCATACTGAATAAGGTAGTAACCCGTGTGCTAGTCCATACTTGACTAATCAAAGTTGCCATCGAAAGAATCTAAGGACTAAGAATCATTTAAGAAGTCGTGTTACCATAGAATCCCGTCACACTATCTCAACATCTTGAGAATAAGATTCTCAAATAAGAGATCTAAGAACTCGTTCATATAGCAAACTGGAGAGTTTATGAATGATGATAAACTTACCTTTTATTAATATATACGAAGATATAATAAATTTATTAATTACAAGCTCGTTAGACTTCATCCAAATCTAGCACTAGGGCACATAACACTAACACCTTCGACTTGAGGTCACCACTATGTCTTGCATGTGGATTCGTATGCTTTGATAGTGTTAAGGAAGCATCTCAATAAGATGTGTGAGTACGACAATGATTAGGTATACCATGAAGCATGTGGCTGTTGTGTGTGTGCTAAGATAGGATTTATCGACCCCTAATTTGGGGAGATATGTCTTATGGGCCCTTTGAGGAAATATAGCTTGTAACTCTATCGCCATAGTAGGATAGTGATCCTATGGAAACTATACTTTTCGGTAACCAAAGAGACATTATAATTGATCAAAGAATGGGGATTGACACACAATCCATGTCCCTCGCTTGATTGAGACACTTTAAATCGATGAAGGAATTGAATTGCAAGAGAAGACCATCGCTGAAAGGCAATGATGATAAATTGATCCTTTTACCAATTGGGGGCCATTATAATACCCGAGATTTTTAAATTCAAATGTTTGAGAAAAAAGGATATTTCAAAGTATTATGAAAGTCTTGAGATAAAAATTCAGTTTTAGAGTTAGTGGCAAAATCATAATTATTGAGCCCAAGTAAAAGTGCAATTTCTAAAAGCTCAGGGTACAAGGGTAATTTACTAAAATTATGGGATATTAATGAAATAAACCCTTTCTCTAGGGGCATAAAGGAAATTTTAGGATGGCCTGGGGACCAAGTTGTAAGGGGTCTAAGTGCAATATTTGAAAGGTCCTGGCTAAAGAGCAATAACACAAAGGTTACAGATGTGAAGTCTTATTTCAATATAACTTTGGATTTCAAATTTAGTTTTGGACCTCAAATCTTATTAAATCTAGTTTTGGATTCCAAATTACATTTCAATATAAGTTTGGATTCCAAAGTTCATTCCAATATGACTTTGAAAGGTTTGGATTTCAAATTACATTTAAATCAACCTTGTGGACTCCAAATAACATTTTGATTTAACTTTGGATTCCAAATCCTATTCAAATATGGTTTTGGACATGTGGCAAGATAAGGATTGGGCAAGTGGCACCATCTCATTTGATGCACACGAATAGTAATAATTGTGTATAGAGATCAAGGTGACATGTGGCACGATATGATTAGTCCAAAAGAAAGGTCATGATAAGGCATGAGTTGGCATAACATTTGGAAGCCTTTGATTGGTTGCAAATGGGAAGTCATGATGAGGGTGCTTAGGTGTTATAAAACTATTAGCCATTAGAAAAGTAATGATGAAACCTCATTAATAATAACCCCCAAGGTGGAAGAAAACTATTCGCTTATTTGAAAGTCATGATGAAACATCATTAATGACCTTGAGGTGGCGAAGTGTGATTAGCCACAACTTGGAAGGTGATTATGAGACACGAAGTGTGAGGTATGGGTGGCAAGAAACGATTGGCCATGCACAAATCTCAAGGCACAAGTGGCATGTCATAATGAGATTAAAATCTTGAGGCGACACGTGGCGAAAGATAATTCTCCTGAGATATCTATAAATAAGGATTTTGGGAATAGTTTTGGGGAATTCATTTGAGAAGGAAAGGTAAATATTTCCAGGAGAGATATTCTAAGGAAAAAGAAAAAGAGAGAAATCGGTAAAGAAACAAAGGAGAAACAAGCTTTGCCGGAAAGTTTGGAGTTCATACCAAAACTACCAAAAAACAACGAGAAAATCCGTTCTCGTAGACTATGAAAAGTACACCCAAATGGTAAACATCCAAGGTGAGTGGTTTATGCATGCTTCTTACTTCTTTTTGATCACTCTTGGGTTCATTTATGGGTGATTTGTTGCTTACGTCTCATGTTTTCTTGGTTTCAAGCATATTCTTTCTACTTTGTTGCATTGGGTTTGACTATGATGGCTTCCGTGCGTGGCTTGTGGCTTGCATATCATATTGCTTCTTCTTTGTGATACTATCATGGTTGGTGGCTTACATCTCATGTTTCCTTGCTTTAAGCATATCTTGCCCATTTTATACGCATCTCGGTGCTTGTATTTGTGGTTAGTTAATGGGACTGGAATTTGAACATGATGATTGGCAACTTGTTGGTGGAACATCACGATAATCGGGGGGAGGGGGGGAATCCCATGCCTAGAGGTGGGGTCATGCCTAAAGGTGAGGCATAAGGGGTTGACCACAATTACGTGCCCAGAAATGGGGCTTAGCTTAGAGGTGAGGCTAAGATGTTCGACACGAGTGCTGGCAGGGAAGACGGTGACTCGAGGAGGTTTTATATTGAAATGATCTTGGGAGATTTGTACTTATTTCTGAATATTTCCTGGCATAATTGTATATTGCTCTTGCATGCATAGTTTCCATTCTTATACCACTCACTTAAATGTAACAATCTAACTTGGGTGTTTCAAACCCCTAGAACATTGGACGTTCCAGGTATGTCAGATGTGACAGGTATCCCAGGTTCCAGTTTGAGTAAAGGTAAGGAGGTGGTGGGCATTTAGTTTTGGTTTTCTTGATTTGTTCATACAAACTTGTAATTCAAAGAGTTGTAGTGTAAATATGATACTTAATAAGAGGATATATGGATGTGGGTGTGTTGTAACGATCTGTTAGCGGGCCTAATATTTATTCAAGAATTATTTAATTAATTATTGAAGTATTTGATTTAGAGATTTTGTCAATTAATTATTTAATGTGGCAATTTAGAGATTTTGAAGGAAAATAATAGCATTTAATTCTATTTGATTTTGGAGTTAAAAGAATTTGACAAGGTGGCAATCTAGTAATTTTTAATTGAGAGAATAGCATTTAAAGAGCATTTAATTTTAGTTATTTATTGTGGAAATTAATGCTAGGACATGAAGGTCATTTAGAAATTTGTTATTAGAATTTAATTATTAATTAAAGTTATTATGACTAAGGGATTGAGATATCCATACGTGAATAGGATTGGGATTGAGAAGTATCCTAGTTGTATTAGGAGATGGAGAGAAGGCTTTTAGGGTTGCTCTCTTTCTCTTTCTATATATATATAATCCCATAGCCATATTTTCTTCACGCCATGGAGAACAGAGAGCAAGAAAGATAGTAGTGGGCTCAAGTTTTCCATAGGAGGAAATTTCTTAGCAAATTGTTCAATCCGATTAGAGAGATTGAAAGGCAAGTATCCTATCTGTAATTCCTTTCATTACAGATTCATGTTAGTTTGTTCTCAGTTATTCAAGAATGCTTCATTGAGTTTCAGATTATACAGATACATATATATATATATGTGCGTTACAGTGAGTTATACCAGTTCATGCATGATTTCTTTTTAGCGATTCAAGTTAATATCATTGTTGAATCATCCTTAAAGTTGCTTGATATCAGTTGGGACTTGTTTTCCCATGTTTTAATTTGAAATGGTATGGTTTTATTAAGATCTGTATAAGAGCAGAGTCTCCGTGTTCGTCGTTTCTGGGTTTAAAAGTTGCAAACATTCGGATAGGTTCCCTCATATTCGGATGGGTTTTTCAGAGTATGTGAGTGATATCCAAATAAGCCAGAGGATATCTGGATGTATTGAAAAGATTTATTTGAGTGACATCTGGATGGGTTGTTGAGATATCTGAATGTCTCAGTTGTCCTTTCTGAGTGGTATCCTTATAGCTCTTATTCAAATCCGGATGGCCAGTGACATTCGGATGCTTCATTTTCGTATCCGAATGTGTCCAACAATGATTGCGAGTAGTATCTAGATGCCTCGAGTTGTATCCGGATGTGCCTAGTTGTTGTGAGTGATATCCGGATACTTTGTGTTATATTCGGATGAGTTTAAGACTTTCTGTGAGTAATATCCAGATACCTTGTATCGTATCCGGATGTGTCTAAAGTTCTTCGAGATGATATCCGGATGGTTTGTTTATACATTCGGATAGGTCAAGATGATATCCGAATGTCTCGCCTGATATCTGGATGTCTCCCTCAAAAGTTGAAATTCGTATTCGAATAGTCTCTTGTAGCATCTGAATGCCTCAGTGAAATATCCGGATGGCCAGAATCATATCCAGATGTCCTAGTCCATATCCGAATACTATCCAGCATATCCGAATAGATCGTTCTTTGTGCTTCCAGTGTATCCGGATGACTAATATCATATCCGGATGTCTTAGTTTCTATCCGAATATATTCCAGCATATCCGAGCAACTTCTTATTCGAGCGCCAGTGTATCCGGATGAGCCTTCTTCATATTCGGATGTCTTTCATCATATCTGGATATCTTTCCTGATATCTGGATGGCTTTTCCAGAAATCTAATTGAACTTCCATAATAGTTTAATTCAAGTTTTAATTAAGTTAAATTATTCAATACTTTCTAATAATGAGTTTATAAGCCAGAATATAAAAAGTTAAATCAGATCCATACCATAATTCATAATTCATAGAATCTTGTATACCAATATATTAAAGATCAGATTGCATGGTTAGTAATTATTATGACATGTTCAGTATTATTCTATGAGATTATGTGCATATATTATGGTGTGAGCATTTAGCATGACTTTATATGGAGCACTACATATCGTGTGTCAACATGTATATGAGCATAGTATTGCATTATGAGCGCCAGACAGCTTGTCTGTAGGGATCCCACCAGTTTTAGTTTTACCTCAATTTATGAGTTGCCCTCCTGGTGGCCACCAGGGGGCTAGGGGCATATTACCCACAGTATGTGCTTACAGTTTTTATGTTTGCAGGATTCAGATCAGTCAGGTATGTATTACAGTTATGTGGGCCTATGTGCTAAAGTTGCATACCTGCATTTATTTTACAGTTTATGTGCATTACATTTTTATGAATGCAAACAGACAGTGATTATTTATCAGTATCGATATTATTCGATTCAACTTCAATTATTTTTTCTAGCTTATTACTTGTTGAGCTTTGTAGCTCACCTTGTACTCTTCACCCCTCCAGATACTAGTAGGAGAGTTTCAGATGTGGGGTTTAGCAGCAGTGGTCTATAGTGTGTGTACATGGAGCCGCTTGAGATAAAAAATATCTAGGAGTCTGTTGAGTTTTGTAGTGTTTTGTCAGTTTAGATCTATTTTACATTTCAGTTGAGGGATTGTCCCTTAGTCAAAGTTTATGTTTTTTAGTTTGTATTAACTCAGAGTTTTTATTTCAATTGATTGAGATATTAATTTATGGTATTAGATTTCAGATTATTAGTTAATTTATTTTATTTTCCCCATAGAACCTCTTCTCGGGTAGTTCTAGGAGAGGGGGTGTTACATGTGTCCTATAGTTGTACTACAAATAATGAGCAAAAGATGCGATGCTTATATTGTTGAGTGGAAATCCTAGCTATTTAGCTACTCAGGTTCGATCCATGCTTCCGTTGATAAATGATTTCTAATAACGCCCGAGGTTGTTATTAGCGTATAATGAACTTCATGTAGCTTAATTATATATTTGAAAAGTAGGGCTTACAGCCATGATAGGTTTCTAGCCTTCGTTTATAGTCTATAGTTTTATTAAAGGGTGTGCTAACACTTAGTGGTATAAGCAAGAATGGGAATCAATTTTTAAAACTTTTTCAAAAATTAAAATAAACGTAGCAGAATTGGATCAATTCTTGCTAGGCACAGATGAATACATCTATATAAATAAAAGAAAAACATTAAATAGAATGAAAGTGATAAGAGTTACCTCTTTTGTTGATGTTATTGCCGGTTAGGCCTCCTGCCGAACTCTTTGGCCATCCTTCAAGCTCTTGTGAACTCTTCACGTGGTACTCTCGATTTGCCACTTGTTGCTCCAAATCTGCAACTTGGCTGACCAGGTGGCCACCCCCACAAGCATAAGGGACCAAGTCAATCCATGCCTAAGCAGCTACTGGAACCCTTCACTTGACCCTTGTGTTAGTTGAGCTTGTACGAAGGAGATGCAAGGCTAAGCTTGGGTTCTTAACCCAGATGGTGACTATCTCATGGCCATGGGATCAAAGAAGATGAAGGAAATGATATAAGAGAAGACCAGAAGAAGAAGAAGAACTACACAAGAAGCTAGAACCAAGGGAGGCCTCTCACATGGGTAAGACTCGCTGGAGAAAGAACCCTTCTCCCTTTCTTCTCTTCCTCTCAATTTTTTCTTCTTACCTATCGAGGTCTCTCTCTCTTTTCTCTGAAGAAGACACTATAGAGCATTTCTTTATCTATCACTGAAAATGATGAAAGACTAGCCCACTAGCAAAAGACTGCTTAGAGAAACTGTCGATAGATTTAGATATTTTTCCAAAAATTGGTTGATAGTTTTAAGCAAACTGCCGACCATTTCCCTCCTTTGAGAAACAACTTTCAACAAATTACATCAAAGCCTGCTATTTACTTTTAATAACCTTTCCACTAACTCTTAATGGAACTTGACCTCTCGTTAACTGTTAATGGCATGCTCGTTAACTCTCAATGATATCCATTAACACTTAATGCCCTCCCATTGTTAACTCTTAATAGTTTATTGACCCTGTTGTTAACTCTTAACAACATTCATAATCATTAAGTCTTAATGATGATTGAGAACACATGCAACCATGTATCACTAATCCAATGCTATGTCTAGCATGCAAGTAACCTTCTAGGTTCACCACTGAATAGCAATTTGGAGACATTAAACTCTTTTGCGCCAGTTAAACTCTTTGACCTACTATGAGGATCTCTCCATTTCCTCAAGGCATCTAAAAAGGTCCTGAGTGACAACTAGTATTATGTCAGGATGATCCTATCAATAATGAAGTCAAAGTCCAAATGAACCTTTTTGGGCTTTCAATTATTGTGCCTTATAATCCTCCCACTAACTAACATCTCGATCGAGTGAGAGTCATGGACTGATTAAACTCATAGGACTCAATAACTATGTAAGATCTAGTTTGGGGTGATCAAGATAATGTATTTGAACTCCTTTCGACATCGCAAACTCTTTCTGATCGTACATGCCTTGGCCAATGACTCGTGCAATTACTAACCAATTGAGATCACACAAGATGTTCCCTTTATGTCGGAGGTCAATGGATCCTATCAGTGAGCATCTGTCTCCATAAACTGTTAGTGATATACCCTAATGATAGATTTAGATGACATCTAGCATATGTAATAAAATACATTTGATGTATCTATGTGTATTATATTAATAAAAGACAAGTTTACAATCATTTATTAAACTCTCCAGTTTGCTATATGAAAGAGTCTCTAGATTTTCAGTTTGAGAGTCTTATTCCTAAGATGTTAAGATTATGTGACGATATTCTTTGGTAATGGGATTTCTTAAATATTCCTAGTCCTTAGATTAATCGGATGGGGACTCTAATTAGTTTATTATGGACTGGCATGATGTTTACTACCTTGATTAGTGTGAGATACTAATGGTTTAGGATGGTAAGTCACATACCATATGACATGGGCATGTCTTTAGTAAACTTGTGGATGGTTGTTGGAGAACAACGTATTGAATGTGACATCAATGACTGATGACATGGCATTATGGGTGATGATCTTGTCATCAAGTTGCGATTGTGTAATTAATGCTTAGATTTGAATTAACATGGTTGTCTTGGATATTGGTGTGTGGGATTTGCTAATGTGCCAAACCATGCAATTACGAGGTGAGAACATTCATCCATGTGGTTTCGTCATGGGTGAGATGAATGTTCTATGTGGCGAGAAAGTCCTTGGCCAAGACAATATGATTAATTAGGAAAGTGTTTCTTGATGTGTCATCTAGTCACGCTGATAAGATCTGACACATAGTTACTGAGTTTGTGAGTTTATTGTACCATGACTCTCCCTCGATCGAGACGTTGAGTGACAAAAGGATTATATTATACGGTAATCGTCAACTGTAATAGGCTCACTTGAAATTTGACTTCAGTGCCTACTATATTATTCTAAACCACTGTTAGGTGCTTTCCAGAACCTTTTGGAACATTACTAGAATATGGAGAGATTCCCCTGACAAATCAAGGTGTTTTAGATGGCGTCAAAAGGGTTTTGGCATTATCTGATTGCCAGTAGGTAGTAAACCGAGAAAGTCACATATCATATAGTATAACATTTGGTATTGACACTGTGCACCTATTGTGTCTTGGACATCATTAATAGTTAATGATGGATTTTAGATATGTCATTAAGTGTTAATGACTTTGTTCGTTAAAAGTAAGTAGCGAATTGGATAGCCATTTCATCATAAACAATAAGGGATGTCTACTGCCTTAGCATAGCCAATTGACTGCCTTTAGGTGGTCGACAAGCTAGGGGAGCTGGTTGACCATTTTTCTATCTAGTGGAAATCAGTTGACAGCCTTTAAGGAACCAGTCGACCATTTTTCCCACCTGAGCTCAAGATGGTGGATTCCATGTGTTATGCAATTAGGTAGCTTGCTGATAGATTCGAGAGGTCTAATTTGAGGTAAAGCTGGGAGAAATTTGAGAGGTGTTTTCTTGTGCTTAGCTTTTACTTCTTTGTCTTCTTCTGCTTCAGTTATTAAGAAAAATTATAGAGCGTAACAATTACGTGTTGGAAAATCCTAGAAGATCCAGGGAGACACATAGGTGCTGGTGAATCAAAGTCCTTAGGTTAGCATGGGACAAGGACCGCAACGTGGTACCGAATTGTTCGCTAGGTGTAGATAGACTAGGCCTCCATGTAGTGAGGAGGAATCAGTCTCAATGTAGACACAATTTCTAGACCTACCTAACATCGAGCTACAAGTATGTGATTTATTGTATTTCATTGGATGAAATATCATGTTGCTAAAATACCCAAGCTCTGTGTGGTGTGTGTATTTATGACTTTCGTTGTGCATGTCTGATGTACAAAAATTTTAAATTTACCTACATTGCTATACATCAATTCTATCACTGGTATCAGAACCTTAATGGTTGTATCTGTCAAGTTTTATGGAATTTAGGCGTTCGGTTGTTGCGTGGTGAAATTAATTGACTATGATAGCATGTTGTTGGTTGTTTTTGTTGAAACCCCACAAAATTGGTCGATAGGTTCTGTAGTTGGTCGACCATGTATGTGTGTTTTTGGGCAAACTGATCAACAGTTTCATGTAGCGGTCAATAGTTTCATGCAGCGCAAAACTGGTTGATCGAATGCTTGTCCTGATCAATTGTTTTTGTCAAATTTGTTGTGAAAACATGCTTTTATATGTTGAATACTATTTGTTGTGTGGGTTATCACATTGGACAACAACTTGAGCATGTTACGCGTGTAGTCTTGAATGCCTGAATGTTAATTCTTGATGTATGCATGGATGTTTTTCAAAAAATATTTTGCAGAAGCGAAATGTTTGTATGAATGTTCAAGATGGACATGGGCTTGGATTTGAATGAATGAATGTTACAGGACTTTTGTGTTAATTTGATTAATATGAAGTAACTTTTCATTCGGTTATGTAATGAGACATAAGTCTCAAGGAATTTCTTTTAATCTTTGTTTTACAAATGTTGTAAATGAAGATGGCATCAAGGAGTTGATGGGGAAGATGTCAACTGTTGATGGATTCTCGACATAAGAAGCAACAAAGCCAAGAAGATGTTGCATCTTGTGTGATGTGATTGAGGCATGGCTTAAACCTTTGAGGCTCGAGTTTAACCTGTGTTTAAGCCTATAACCATTTTGTTTGTTTCTTATATTTATGCATGTTTATTCATTCTGTCTTGCATATGATGTTTGATGAAATGAATGGTTATGTTGATGAGATTGTATTAATGTTAGAAGCTCTAGAAACCTTCCCATGTGCCAAAAAATATATATATATTAGATTTAAGTGGTAAATTTGATTTATTGTGGCTTTCCACTGTCATAGGGGTTCATTAGTCTGATTGGGTGTGTTCAATAACTAAAATGTGAGGGTGCATTTCATGAAAGATTGTTTAATTCTCCTATTTTAACCATGTGATGGGGTGGTGTTCAACGGTTCTCACCCAACCAAAAACTAAAATGTGAGGAAGGGTGGTGTTCAAACCATTACACTTAGCCAAGATAATGGGTGGGATCTAACTAGTCCATTAAGCCAAAAACTAAAATGTGAAGTTTATGGTACGTTAGAAGCCAAAGATCAAACTCCACATGTAATGTGGTGACAAGTATTGCCTACTCAATTATGTGAGTACTTTAAGAACAAAAATGTGGGGGATATTCATATGTAAGAGCATTCGATCACCCACTATTGGATCCTTCAGAAGAAGAATCACATTTTTTTCTTGGGAAGTGCAAGATTCAAAAAATTTAGTGGGAGTAGCGTGGCAGGGGCTCTTGCTTTGAAATTTTGCAGTAATGTCCCTTAAATTATTTCCTATCATGCTATATAAAAAATATCTTGATTTGGTGACTCGGACTGCATGAAACTGTAGCTAAAATAGGCCAAAATCCTTGTCAACAGCAAGCAAACCAAACCAGCAGCTAGTGTGAGTGGTTTCTTATCTTGTTTGAGCTTCATGTTGATCATTTCTTGTATCATTTGTGTTGAATGTGGACCTACTCACTTGCTCTCTTTGTTTAGCATGTTATTTCACTTGTTCCATCACTTCATGGCATGTGGTGGTTTGTGGCAAGTTAGTGGCTGCCATGAGTGGCTCTTGGAGTCATATATGCATGTTTGAGGTGAGCATGGCGTGTGTGATGGTGATTACAACACCCTGGCATGGCTTCCACAAAGGGGGTTCCATTTTTCATACTTGCATCTCATACATGATCTATTCTTTTCTTGAAACCATCTCACTTAGATTTATGTAATCTAACTCGGGTTGATGCCCCTGGAACGTTCCACGTTCCAGGTATATTTTGTTTGTCAGGAGCTAAAGAGGCGGGCGAGGCAAACAGGAAAGAAATTATGGACGTTTGATGCCTTTATGTTATTTTGTGTAACCTTTTCAAAAGTGTTGTAATAATTTAGAGATTATACCTCATTTTTCGTGTTGGATTTAAACTTTAATGAGATAAAAGGTTTGCACATA
Organism: Diospyros kaki; assembly: GCA_036245055.1. Lineage (NCBI taxonomy): Eukaryota > Viridiplantae > Streptophyta > Magnoliopsida > Ericales > Ebenaceae > Diospyros > Diospyros kaki. Next base: position 20,839,983 of record BSEG01000010.1, read on the forward strand.
TTAAACTTGTATTAGGAACCCTATCCAACTTTCTGGTAGGTTCGATCCATGTTTTTCGCTGCTTAGGGTCTCCTAACACCTCTTGGGCGACTAGGTGTATACCTTTCTTGTGTACTTGGGTCGAGGAGGTGTTACAGTAACACACGATCCCCTTTGGGCAATCCCGAGCCACATGGCCAATTCCTCCACAAGAATAGCATCCCTAGGCTCCTATCCTATAGGGTTTCCCTGGATGATATTTCTGACATTTTGGGCACGTACCCTTAGTCTTGAACTTCCTTCCTCGAGTCCCCAAGTCATACTTTCTTCCCAACCTTCCGTCCTCAGGCCCACGAAACTCCGTACCCAGAGTCTCCATTCGTCGAATGTTGCTTTCTACTCTCAAGGCTTGTAGCACCACTTCTGCATAGGTGCGTGTCCCCAAGGAGCTTAAGGCTAGTTGAATCTTCCACTTTAGTCCCCTAAGGAACATCTGCTCTTTGGCTTCCTCATCCAGGTTGTATATAGGCATATACTTGATTAGCCTTGTGAAGTGATCCTCGTATTGGGCGATGAACATGTCCCTAGTTTGTTTTAGATTCATGAACTCCTGGCCTTTCTCTATTTTCTTACATAAGGGAAAGTATTTCATATTAAAAAGTTCTTTAAACTGCACCCACGTAGTAACTGGCATGCCTTATCCTTCAGGACCTTGCAGGGTTCTCTGCATCGTTTTCCACCATTGGTCAGCTTCATCACGAAGCATGAATGTTACACAACCAACTTTGTCCTCCTCCTCACAACCAATAAAGTCAAAGATCTTTTCGATCTGCTCCAGCCAAAACTCACTTTCACAAGGATCGGTCCCTGCCTTTCACTAAAAATAGGCGGGTTCAACTGCTGGAACTTGTCGCTAACATTAGGATTTCAGGGGATAACCTGACTCACTGGTTGTGTTCTTTGCATAAGGGTGACCATACTTTCCAAGACCTGTTCCATTTAATCCATACGAGTCCCTCCTCCTTGGTTCCCTTCTAGCAGTGGGGTGTCTCCGTCCCTTCCTCGTGGAGGTCCTACATCTCCTCCTCTTGAACGTTGTTTCCACGCCTAGGGTTCCTGGTTTGGCGAGTGTTTACCATCTAAAACCATTTATAAGAAATTTTAAAGGACAATTTATAAACTTATTCTCCCAAAGATGTACACCTAGTTAAGAGAATAAAGCATGCAACCACACATCCTAACCTTTTATATGACAATCACCCACTTATCCATACCCATATGAGGGGTCTTATAAGTCTATTATCAAGCATGCAAATCCCTAAGTCCCAAATTCCATATTGTAACAACCTCTTAGGGTTCTTGTTACACATTCAGGGTCCTTAGGTTTACAATACATCCCCAAAATTCCTACAACATCAACAATCTACCAAGTCAGTTTGTCCAAAATCCTCAAGGTTTCTAATCCTTCACCTACAATCACTTGTTCAAACCATTACTCAAGGTATCCTTATCAACAAAATTCAGTTGGTGCTAGTGCATCAAATTCCTAAAGAGCAGTAACCAACAAATCTCCAAATGATAATAACCATGACACCTACAAAAGCAATAGCCATCAAATTCTTTTTTTTTTTTTGGAAAGTAACAATCATCAACTTCTGAGAACAATAACCACCAATTTCCAGGTAATAATAACCATCAAGTTCCAAGAAGCAATAATTAGAACTTTATATGTCAAACCAAAATTGCCTCCCAAAATCCAATACGATTCTTAGTTATGGCAATAAAGTGGTTTAACTTACCGAACGATCAACTTACTCTTTCCTGCCTTAACCCACTTACTCATCGAGTTTAGGAGTCATTCCTTCGGGTTCCTTCTTCCTTATGTTTTACATAACTTGTCACCACAAACCATCAAGATTAGTATGACTATAACATCTTGTATATTACATCATCGCCTTTTATTTGTATATACATAGCAGTTCATCTCCTTACGACCTTCCTACCTTGCTATTCTAAGTATACATATATATAAGCCATATTCGCCATTATCACTATTCTACGTATATATATTCAAAATTTACATGAACCAAAATTGTCTTCCTACACCTCCAACCGAAATCACTCTTCATCCTTAGACCTAGATGGGGGTGTCAGGGCATGTTCCTCGGGCTCCTGCACAGGTACCTCCTTAAGCGCAGGCATGACCTGATCAACTATGAGGGCCTCAACCTCACATAAGCGGTTCATGAAAGCTTGAATAATGAGATAATTGCCTGCATCTTTCCACTCAAGGGTGAGTAAGGAAACTAAGTAGGCACCACTACGTCCTGCCAGATGTGGCACCAATACGTCCGGTGGAAGCTCCAGAATGGTAAGTGACACAGCATCAAGAAAATCCCCTAAGGCATCTCCGGGAATCATGTACACTCCCCCGAGTTGCATGGTCCACCATCCCATGATAATGCGCCGGTTTTGATGTTCAACTACATTGGGGTCCATTTCCTGTATTTAACAAAAAATATCCTCAAAGTCAATCATGTAAGGAAACTAAATTGAGTTGTGTAAATCCAACTCTGATACCAACTGTAACGCCCCACTTTTCTTTTCTCCAAACACGTATACAAAGATGCATGATGACGCTAGCAACCACATGATAATCAAAGGGGCATTTATGGAAGCCTTTGCCAACGGAAGCAAAGGATCGGACCTGAAAGCTTTATAAAAACCATAAGCTAGATATTTAAGGCTTCCACTTTATGTTTTTAACATAAAAATCACCTGAAAACCCATAATACAACCTGGGAATCTAGGGATCATTTAAGTTCCCTTTTTACAGTAATTAAAACTCACACTAAAGTCATAGTACAATGCTTTTAAAATTAAAACGTAAAGAAGCTAGCTATCCGAGAACTACTTCCTTTCCTTTCCTTTGGCTTGATTCCAGAGCACCTGCTATGACTAACCCACCTGGAACATTGAATGTTCCAGGGGTATGAGACACCCAAGTTAGATAGTTATATCTAAGTGAGTACAGCAAGAAGAGATAGCATGTATGTAAATGAGTTATTCAAAATGACATGAAACCCCCTGTGTGGTAGTGATGCCGAGGTGTTGCAATCACCCCCGCTGATCTATCATGTTCTCACATTTCCATGACTTTTCACTAGTCTAACATGAGATCCTGACTTCAACTAGTCACACACCAAGTGATGCATGAAAAAGAAAGAGAAAATGCTTGGTTTAAAAGAAAGTCATGCTTATGCAAGTAATCACCCTTACCTGTGTGAAGACAAAATGTTTGGTATGTATCATAAGGATGCAAGAAGCACTCACCTTGCTGGTTTGGAAGCATTAGGGTACTGTTCACAGGGTTCGGGAATTTTTTTTTGTAAAAATAACATATTTTCGTAACTCAAGCCTAAAATATTTTTACATAAGGTCCTAGGGATAAATTTAAGAACCAACACTACAAAATTTTGGGCCAAGGGGGCCCCTCACACTCCCACACATGCTGGGGGAATGACCCCCATGCGCTGCACTCGCAACAGGCAAGTGACGCGTGAGTTGCACACGCCGCCCCTCCGTTTTGACCTCTTGATATTTTCCAGCCTGTTCTCCCTTGTCCGGACTCCGATTTGACCTCCATTTGAACCCACGAGACCCTTATTCAATTATGTATCAAAAAATGGAAATAAATTTGACTTATCTTTCTATTTTGATGCTATTTCACTCATTTTACGGTGGTAATCCAAATTTTCCGATGAAGCATTTTTCCACTCTATTTTTGGGCAAAATTTTTCCTCTCAAACTCACTTCCTTTTCCTCTTGTTTAATGGTGAGATTTTCTCTTCTAAAGGCTTGGTATTTATAGGAATCCATGGCCAATCCAAGTGTGCCATGTGTCGCTTGGATAAGGTAGGTAATCATTGCTTTCATAGAATCGCGCCATGTGTCCCTAGTGATTTGTGCCATTTCACCCCCTTGTGACATGTGTCATTGAGATATGTGCCACCACATGTTAATTAGGTTTTTCAAGGTTCCTCATCATTGCTCATGATTGTGTTTCCTAACTATAAGTTAGCTCATTTGGTTTCCTTAGCCAATTGGTTACAAGATATTTTAAACTTCTTGAAATAACTCCTTAGCCTAAAACTTCTTTGTACTTATATCACCTAAGCCCTAGAACTCCCTAAACATCTCCAAAATACCTTGAGATGATGCCCCCTTGTGGTAGTTTTCGTGATCTTTTGAAAAATCCTTCATTTGTTCCTTGGCGATTACTCAGGAACTTCACATGTATCAACCGTATCCTTCGATTTCCAGGGAAACATTTTACTTCTTGAACAACAATGCCTAAAAAAAATTTGAGTATTACAATTACCATGTGTTATAATCCTTTCATCTCTTGGTTTACTTTTGAGTTGCTACAAAATAAATAAGATGCGTGCACGTGCGCACACACACACACATAAATATAATACGCACACACTACTGCTACCATATTCCTCTATACAAATATGTTTTGTTTCCCAGCTTCGATACATGCCCCTACATTTATGGTTTACAATGGGTTAGTTTTTAGTTAGTGTTGTCTTCACTCGAGCATTTTTGTTTTCATTGTGGACTTGTTGGTTCCCATGTCAATCAAACATCAGAGATTCTAATAACATAGTGTAGATTGTCTCTAACTCTTCGAGAATGGTGCTTGGGAAGCAATCAACATAATGCCTTGATAGCTCACATAGCTTTTCGCCTATGAAGCATTTATGGCAAAGGTTATGAGAAAATCTCACTGTAGCTGATCATGTTGTCTCATTAGTGTAGGGTTTGTGGGGATTATAATAGTCGCCAAACATCTTCCAGCAAAGGGGCAAATGCAGAGATTAAGAATCGTAATGGTTGCAAAAATATATTGGCTGCAAAAGGTACTAATAATAATCTCCTCTTGTCAACCCTTCATGCAGCTCCATTAGCACTTCCACTACTCCTCACCACCTCCTGGAAAACAAGTAGGCACCCTTTTGGTTTGTAACAAGCTCAGGTAGGCGAGAAGTGTGCTTGTGAAACTGACAGACTCCTGCAAAAGATGTCGCTCTACTTTTGAATGACTTCAGGGTAACGCTCTTCCTTAGGGATCGACATGGCTATGGAGAATGACCTTTATCAAATACAAGTTCAGGTAGTGGCTATTACCTGAACATGGACCTCAAAGAACATAATGTGAGGTGCATTTTCTCATCCTTCCCATTTTTCTTGACTGGTTCTTGGTTAACTGATTCGAAGAACACTCATGAAACGAGATGGAAAAGTATGCTTTTCCCCCAAGGGTCGGCATAATAGTGGGGGAAAAGCCTTGGAAGGCTCATAATAGTAGGAGAAAAACTTCGTGAAAGCTTCTCGGTGCCTCCCTAGAAAATTTGGAGCGTGATTCAATGGGAGGAACTACAAGCTTGTGCAGAAGCACTGCAAAGGGCTTCCAAACTGAAATGACATCCTTATGCAAGTGGATCTTATGGCTTTTGATAGGGAAGATGACCTTTTGTACATTTCCTACAAATGATACCAAATTGTTATTACTTGACAACAATAATTAAATTTACTTGTCTTAAGGAACAACTTAGGCAGAGTCTAGGACAAAATCTTAAGGTCTAGGGCATCGCATAAGGGTTGACAGGTGTCAGCTCGATCTGTTGTCTGGGAGAGTTAGGATGTAGGGAGTTTCTGAATGACTTCTGAGAGTCTGTAGGGGCCTTGCTCCCTGTAGAGTTTTCGGATGGCTAGTCTTTCGTAGGGTCTTCGGAAGGGTGGCACCGGAAAGGTCTGTGGAAAAGAAACAATTAGAAGGCACATGAGGATCTTCCCCATGCGGGCCCTTCGATGCCTAAGTCAGACAATGATGTCATAAAGTAGAAGTATGAACATATGTATGTGTGTATGTTGCATGTATCTAATGGGAATCTCTCGATAGGTTGTGTCCTGAAGGATTTTATGTGGTTTAGGGTTTAAGTCTTCGAGTCCTGAGTCTTTGTGTGAGAGAAAGAGTTCCAAAAGATCCCTTTGGGAAAGTATTTATAAACATTTGGTGGAGGGGTCCACGTGACACATGGCGTACTAATGTAAGTCTCCCAACTTTTCGGGGAAAATGCATCGAATGAGGCCAAAGAACTTGGAGGTATCTTTGGGGTCAAAGTCTCTTGATGAGTATCCTTTGGATGAGTCCAAAGACTCTTTGGAGTAATTGAGTGACTTAGACTAGGGAGACTTTGAACGAGTTTTGGGTATTGGGGATACTAAGGGCTAGGCTGTCCCGTAGACTCTTCGAAGGTTTTGGGATACTCTTGTCCTAGAAGACTTTTCGAGGTCATCCAAGTCTTCAACATATTTGAAATATTTCTATGGATTTTAAAATTTTTTACTTTAGCTTTCCTAAGGCACCCCATAATTGTAACAAACTTAAGGGTAAATAGAAAAAGTTAATTCTTAAAACAAATCTACAAGGATACAATGTCCAATCAAATTTTAATTCCTTTCAAGAAAATGACTTGGTAGCATAGTTTGAACCACTGATTGTACCTTCTTAAAATATTCTTCTTTACACTTTTTTTTTTTTTATAATAGATGGAGACTTATGGTTTACACTCCTAAAAGGAGGTTTAAAGAGATGAATAAAAAAAAAACTACAAAATGTCTAGGAGACTTAAAAATTTCTAAAAAAGCTCCCAAAAAACTCGGAACTACAGTCCCCGAAGAAACTGCATTCTTATTTCATCAACGAGCGAAATTATTTTCATAAGAAATTAAATTTTTAAGATTAAAAAAAAAAGTGTCCAAGAAAATGGCTAAGACTCGTGAATTACATAATGTAGATGGACTGTGATTGTAATCATATATATATATATAACCGACAGTAATGATGGTGCAGGAGGAACTGAATCAAGTAGTGTTGGGAGAATGAATGATGGGTTTAGTAGACAACAATAATAACAATAATAATAATAATAATAATAATAATAATAATAATGGAGAGTGGAGAAGTCATGTCGGGAGAAATTCCTTTTGAGAGATGCATGGCGTTTGGTTTCTTTGTCTCTAATCAAACTGGCCTTTGAAATATAACCCACTTTGTTCTGCTGCTTTCCTCTCTCTCTCTCTGTCTCTCTCTTGTGTCTCTGTAAGTGACTGGCATGTTTTAATTAATGCTTAATTCATTCCGTCCTTTAATTAATCAATTAATTAATACTACTACTACTAGTAGTGGTGCAGCAGCAGTTTTAGACTTTTCTTCTTCAGTATCCCCCACTGATTCATCATTAATTCCTACTAATCCACCAGAGTTGATTAAGTAATGCTTTCATCATAGATCTTTCAATTAATGAACTCTCCTTTTATGTAGACCTTTAGACAAAAAGATCTATTCAGGCTACAACACTTTGCGTTAGTTCTTCTTTGGAAAACTTCTTGTTCGTGGGTTGCAAAAAGGGCAACAAATTTACCTCATTTGGTGCGTGTGCATGAGAGAGAGAGAGAAGAAGAGGGGAGGGGGTCTTCAACACTAATTTGAGGTTGATTATTATTTTGTTTTTACTTTCAACCCATTCCTTCTAATATCATTTAGGGGTTCTGTTTAATTTATTATTGTTGTTGTGGTAGTGGTGCCTAGTGATCCAAACAATTCCCCATTTATGGCCAATGCCTTCTTCACATTACCACAACATAATCAGTTAATTAGGTGATGAATTATGAGCTTAAAGTTTGATATGCCATGCTACAGAAAAAGAAAAAAAAATTAATAATAAACGAGTGGACTTAGATTAATTAGGCCGACCCAGTGACAGAAAGACACAAGATAGCCACAAGGGCACACGATATGCAAAGACGGCCATGGGAGGCACCCCCCATAGTTGTGAGGAGGCCCCGCGGCCCATGAGACCATGGAAGACCCCCACGGGTAGCTCGCATTTCTAAGCGACTGCGAGAGACTCTCGCAACCCCAATTGGCCACATGGTGCACAGACTAGGGCCATGATCGCTGTGAGTTGGTCACAGCCTCGGAGGTGGCTTCATTGCCAAGGTATTTTCAAAGATTATGCAAAAAGAATAGATAATTATTCATAAAAAAATTTAATTTTAAAAGAATTGCATAATACAGGAATAAATATCATCTATAAAAATTTGAATTCTAACAAGATTCTAAAAAGTCAAGATAGACATTATTTATAATAATCCTAATTTTAGACTATTTCGAATTACTTCATGCTCCTCTATAAATAGGTAGTCACTTATTCCAAAAAGAGATACATCTATGATACTAATAAAAATTATGCTTTATAGATTTCATTTTCTTTATTGTTTGATTTAAGTATCACAATGTTTGCACGGGGATCTCCCCGCGCTTTTTGACTATTTATTTTGTTATAGACTCAGGCTGCTAGATGAAGATGTTCCTAATTAAATAAATTTATTGTTGTATTTTGGTAACAACAATTGACGTCGTTTGTGGGAAACATACGAGAAGCCAAAGAATGAGTCTACAATGGCTCGAACAAGGAGTACCACTAATCAAAAGCATCAAGGAGTAGAGTCTCAACCTTGAGGGCCTCTAGGGGCTCCTTCCCAGGGCCACCTAGGGGTACCTTTTCAAGACTAATTGGGGGCTTCTCCTCAGGGCCACCTGGGGGCATCTCTAGACCAACTGGGGGCTTTTCCTCAAGGTCTCCTGGGAGCACCTTCTCAAGACTAGTTAAGGGTTCATCCCTAGGGCCACCTAGAGGGTAACTTCTTATGTCCAACTAGGAGTTCACCCTCTTAGGACACATGGGGACACATTCTCAAGACCATACAAGGGTTCACTCTTACGCTTGACTAGGGGCACATTCTTAGGACCTGCCAGGAACACAAACCCAAGGCCAGTTGGGATTCCACTCCCAGGGCCAATCGAGATTTCAATGCTAAGGCCAATTGAAAGTCCACCTCTAGAACCAACGGGACGCTCGTCTTATAGAATTTGTATACCTATCTAGGAAGACCTTTTTCATGGTTCCATAGACGGAGTATGAAGCCTTGTAGTGCCAACATAAGGAAAAGATGTGGACATTGCGAGAACATTGTTGTAAAAATCCCGATTCAACGTGTACAATTTTTCGCATCAGAGACCTCTTGATGCGAGTCAGGTTTCTAAAGCCTCACAAGACCTGTTGAGCATCCATGAAGGTCCAATGACAAAGGCATGAACCAAGAAAATGAAGGAAATATTAAATGAGCTAATTGAGCACATTTCAAATTCCGGCTTTGTTCAAGACTCTAATCTGCCAAAATTAAATATTTATGATAGTCAATCCTTTATCAATGTTATCCAAGTTTCTTAAAGTAATTTGGAATGATCTTATAAATAAAAACAAACGAGGCATTATAAACTTTGACAATTTTGGAAGCTAGTTGAAAGAAAAGGTTGATTGTTTGACATTTTAAAAATTTTGGAGGCTGGTTGAAAGAAAAGGTTGATTGTTTGACAAATTTTGGAGCTTGGTTGAAAGAAATGGTTGTGATGTGAACGGTAAAGATGCAAAGGCTTGTCCAAGAGCATGTAATTTCCAAGTCATGGACCAATTACTCGTTCAAGGGCTAAACAATTCCAAAAAGAACTTGAGTTATTTATTGGAAAGACTCCAGTCCATTTGGAGGAGTTAGAATTCAAAGTGAATGAGTTAAAGCTCAAATTATTCACATTGCTTGTTTGCTTAGAAGCCTAGGACCAGAATGCAACCTAGGCACTCCATGATCAAGCCCAAGCAGTCAACCTATTTGCCAGGCTCAAGTCTTTCCAACAAGCCCAAGTCTCCTAACTGATGTCATGCATGATGTCACATTTCATTTGTCCTTTATGTTTGGGGGTGTTTTGTCTTTTATGTATCATTGTGTTTTATCATCATGATTTTCTTTGTCAAAAGTGGCATGATGATATTTTTCTACTTTATGCTTTTGGTGTGTCTTTTATCACCATTAGACCCCTTTTGTCAAAAGAGGCAATGATGTTGTCTATTTTTAATTATTATGTTTGTCTTTAATGATTGTAATTTGTCAACAAGACTAGTATTTATATGTGTGATCTTATAATGTTTTGACATGAACATTTTTATGAAAAAAGTGCAGAAAGCATTTTTACCCTAATTCTTATCTAACTAATTCATTTGTTTAGAGGAGAATTTACTTGATTCTTATCACTTTCGTTCTTTTATCTTAGAGTGTGGCGAATCGAAACTAATATTTTTTTATTTGTGGTAAATTTTCTTATCAAGGGATGCTAGTATTTCTTTTGTATTTTGGGCGCATCATATTAGTATCAGAGCATAGGTTCTGAACATGGATGGAGAAGACACACCAAGAGGGCTTTCATTGGAACAAGTTCAAATCATGGGTCTCTAACGAAGGCAAGAAGAGATGATAGAGTAACTTACTTAGTTAACTCAAGCGTTTGAAAGTGTAATGTCCTAAATAAAAAATGAATAAATATATAATTATTTCATGAAATATTGCATATTTTGGTGGCGATAATGGAATCCAGGAGACAGTTTAAGGGTACTGAATAGCCGAATCGATAAAAGGGAATACCCCAGGATGTGCATGTTTTAAAGGAAAGAAATATCCATAGCAAGCATATTAAAATAAGATTTTTTGTGCTGAAGAAGTCAGATTTGAAATGATTTTTGATACAGTTTTGAATCAGACTGAAAAATTGAATCGTCGTAAGAGGCTTCCGAAAAGATAACGGAACCTTCATAGAGGAAAAATATATCATAAAGAACAACTCTTCAGTGGTTTCAGAGAAAAACAAAAGGGTTTACGGTCAAAATGAAGATTTGGGCCTAAGTGTAATTTTTGAAAATTCCTAAGAAAGGTCGAAACGACATTTTTTTCCAGAACTTTGGGGGTCAAATGAGAAGTTTAGATCATGAGGGTCTCAACAGAAGTTTTAGAAATCTTAAGGGCCTTATGGAAAGGATTAAAATGCATTTCAAAAGTTAAGAGGGTAAAAGTGCAATTTCAGATAAAAAAAAGCTAAAACACCATAGCCAACCAAGCTTTTGGCCACCCACTTTATCACCGCTTTTGACCACTAGAAACTCGAGGTAATGGTCTAAGGGACCTCTGAGCTTTGCTTAGAATGATCCATGGCCGACAAAAGTCAATGCAACGGACGAAAAATCAACCGAAAGTGGCCATTGTGAATCCAACTACGCCATTTGGATCGACTAAGAAAGGGGATCATCGAGGTGCAAAAAGCCCGAACTATCGGTGTACCAGAGCCGGGAAATAAGGCAGGAGTGTGGCCTTCACGCACTAGTTCCACGCGCACAACTCAAGCGTGGTGTGTGTGGGTGCGTGCCATTGAGGTATTTTTTGAATTTTTTTTTAAATTTATAGAAAAATATTTTAGGAATTTTTATGTAAAAATATTTTGAAAAATGTTGATGTAGATATTTATTTTAGATTTCTCTTGGTGAAAAATAAGGAAAAATTAAAGAAAAATGTGAGAAAAAATATGAAAAATTGGTGTTGGTATTTATTGATTTAATATGGTGTTTAGGGTATAGATATTTTTTTATAATATTAATAGATAGAAAATAAAGAAAATGTGAGGAAATTATGGGAAAGTTTAGATTATGATGTTTTCTAGAATAAAATGATGGATAGGGTATTTTGAGGATTGAGGTGACGTCTGGTGCGAATTTGAGGTTGGAATGAGAATCGAGGAGGTGCACGTTTTTCGAGATATTTCATACTTTGTGAAAGGTAAGTGGTTTGACCCAAATGGTTTTATTATATTGTCATGTGTTGATGTTAATATGTCATGTAGATTGCATTTAGATGATATGATGAAATATGCATATGCACACAATGATATTATTGATCATGCATTCGCATAAGGGTTTGAGAGTATGGGTCGGGATCGTTGTTCTTCCAAGGGTGCACCCATACACGTCGGCCTAGAAATGAGGGTGTAAAAATGGAGATTAGCAATAAGGTATGGTCGGCTCAAACTGAAATGAAATGGAAGAGGACATTTTGCATTCATGCACGAATTATGTTTTTGTACCCTTACTTAGATGATTCATCATCTAACCAGGGGTTTGCCCCTGAAATATTCAAACGTTCCAGATGTTGATGTAGCAGTAACGGGTACGAAAGAGGCAAGCGATGGCACTTGTTAAGTGCATAATGTAATTGATTATGAAAGTGATGTATTTAAATTTTTTCTACTTGAAACTCTGAACGTTTTGAAAGTCCATGGTGTAAGAACTAATTTATTATCAATGTTAAGTTGTTATGTTCGATCTCTGCTTCCGCTATTGATGAATGCCTAGTCTAGCATATTGGATGTATAATGTTTTTCCATGCTAGTTAGGTTAGTGAAAATTTTAGGAGTTATATTATGTTGAGTTATAAAAAAAATAAAATAAAATAGTCCCAAGATTCCCAAGTTATAACATGCCCGAGTTAATGGGGTGTTACAATTGGTATTAGAGCGAACTTATATGAAAACCTATGAAAGATTATTAGAAACCTATGAACTCGAGGTTTAAAAGAACCTAGAAATCTGAATAATTGTTGAAATGCCAGAATGGCAGGAGATTATCTTGAGAAGTTTTGCGTGACTCACTAGACCAGTTGATAGGTCGCTAATGAACCAATAGCAGAAGACATCTTTGGCCACCTAAATGTCCTTAAGGGTATCTTAAGGGACATACTGCCTAGAAATTACACACGACTGAGCCTGAAACATGCCCAAATGGAATTCCTAATCAATCACTTGGAAGGTGATTGGAGGGCCTTAGCTTGAGGGATCCACAACGAAGGCAATCACGTGTCCCTATACCTCTTCTGTCAGCAACTCTGCGATGATACTGCCCTCATTTACGAGGAGGCTATAATAGAAGATGAAGACTCAAATGGGGAATGGGATGCCAACGAGGCAACCCTAGCCAACAAGATGGGCATCGACAACTTTAGCTTTGATGATAAGGAGGAAGGGGCGACTATACTCGATAATCCTAATGGACCAGAAGTCGAGTCTAGAGACGAGGCAATGGACGATAATGCTTGGATTTGGAAATTATCCAATTCATAAAAGAAGTCTCGGACGATTTTTATTTAATAGTGTGTCATTTGTGTGTTTTGTTGTCTTGTTGCCTTAAGTAATGTCATATATTGTACTCAGGAAATATGAAGAACTGGAATTTTTTTTTTTTTTTGAAAAGAAATTTCCATGGAATGAGATATTATCTTTCCTTTCAGATGGTAAACATTCAGCGAGCAATACAACCTATGACACCAAATCACCAAAAAGGTACCGAGGGACGAACTAATAGCATACCTGAGGGTAGCTCAAGTTAGGAGGAAAAGAGAGCAAATGGAAGTCATTTGGACCAAATCAAAAGGATTATGGGAAGCATGGCAGGAGTCATGCAAGGCATGCAAACCCAAGGTGGACGTCCATCTTGTATGTTGGACATATATCGCCGATAAAATCCACCAATTTTCCAAGAAAAACTGGGAGTCGATCCCAATGAGGGAGAGTTCTGGATCGAGTAAACTAAGAAATTACTCGACCACCTCCACTGTGGAGAGGATGAAAACGTGAACTGTGTGACTTTTATGCTATAAGGCGAGGTCGAGCGATGGTGGAAGGGAGTAAAGAGGACTATGGTCACCTCAGCTCCAGCGAGTACACCCTACGTCAGCTGGGAGCAATTCAAAGAGTTGTTCAACGATAAATATTTTTCGCTTAGCCTGAGGATGGAAAAAAAAAGGGAGTTCACAGATCTGAAGCAAACCAGAGACATGAACGTGGCTCAATATGAGGATGCTTTCACTCGACTGATTAAATACATGCTAATATATGAATCAGATGAGATGATCAAGGTGCAAAAGTTTCTGGGAGGGCTAAAGCTAAGGATTCAGATGGCCCTCAGTAATATAAGTACGAAATCCTATGCTAAGGTGGTACAGCAAGCAATGGTTGTCGAGGCTAATTGGGATCAAATCGACTCTATTTAAGGAGCCAATCAGGAAGCCTCCAATCCTAAGTCAAGTTCTGGAAAGAAGGGACTCATCTGCTACAACTGCAACCAGCTAGGGCACTTATCGAGGGATTGCCCAAAGCCCAAATAGATGGGACAGTTGTTGTAACATCCCGCATCGAGCGATAAGAAGGACCAGAACAACTTACCCTGGTGGCCCTACGCGAACTTCCCAGGGGGTCACCCATCCTTTAGCTTCCCTAACTTAAACACGCTTAACCCTGGAGTTCTTTGATTATATTTAGGCCAAAAGGTATTCAGCTGGTGTTGTTTCCTTCCTTACTTATCCTTGATAAATACTACCCTTATTTGGGCTCTTGGGGTATTACATTCTCCCCCCTTTAAGTACATGACGTCCTCGTCATGCGACCTTGCAACTGGTCCTAGATCTTCTTCCCTTTGCGGGCTGTCATTCTAAAAGCTTGCCAGAAGCCGTTCTTTATACAGGCCCTTGAGCCCCGGCGCCACTCTCCACCCTCATCGGACCGCTTTCACCAAGGGTCGACTCTGATACTAGTTGTAACATCCCTCATCGAGCGATAAGAAGGATCGAAACAACTTACCCTGATGGCCCTACTCGAACTTCCCAAGGGGTCACCCATTCTTGAGCTTCCCCAGCTCAAGCACGCTTAACCCTGGAGTTCCTTGCCTACATTCAGGTCAAAAGGTATCTAGCTGGTATTGTTTCCTTCCTTACTTATCCTCAATAAATACTACCTTTCTTTAGGCTCTTGGGGTATTACAGTTGCTAGGGCCAGTAGGAAATCCAAGAATCCAGCAAGGGAGAGTATTCAACTTGACGTGATAGGACATGGCTGAGGATCTAGTCGTCATTCAAGGTACCATGTTTATCTCTGGTTTTCCTACGCATGTCTTGATAGACTCGGGAGCAAGCCATTTATTTATTTATTTAACATGCATTATTCGAAGTACTAGGAGAAGAACCAGAAAATCTGAATTGTTGTATGATAGTAGCAACCCCTATAGGGAAGTCTCTAGAAACCTTGTCAGGATATAGAAATAAGAAAATTCAGATAGGGGAAATTGAGTTCTTGGTAGATTTAATCATTCTTGAATTTTGAGATTTCGATATAATTCTAGGGATGGATTTCCTAACCAAGTACAATCCTACCTTGGATTGTAAGGCCAAGGTAGTTAGTCTCAAGAATGGAAACTCAATTATTAAATTTCTGGGACAAGGTGGAATAAACGACAAGAAGTGGGTCTCAGCCTTATAGGCAGATAAAATGTTACGTAAGGGAGCTTATGGGTATCTAACACACATTTAAGAAATTATAGAAATCCCTGTGGAACTAAGAGATGTGTTAGTTGTAAAAGAATTTGGAGATGTGTTTCCTAAGGAGTTACCAGGATTGCCCCCACATCCCCCACATCGAGAAGTTGAGTTTTCAATAGAAATTGTACAAGGGGCGAACCCCATCTCCATACCACCCTATAAGATGGTTCCCACAGAATTGAGGGAATTAAAGATCTAGTTTCAAGAATTGTTAGATAAATGATTCATTAGACCCAGTATGCCACCCTGGGGAGCACCAATCCTTTTTGTCAAGAAGAAAGATAGAAGTTTAAGAATATGCGTAGATTATCGGTAGTTGAATAAGGTGACCATCAAGAATAAATACCCACTTCCAAGAATTGAGGAATTATTTGACCAGTTGTAAGGTGTGAAGGTCTTTTCAAAGATTGACCTGAGATCAGGGTACTATCAATTGAAGATCAAAGTTGATGATGTACTCAAGATAGCTTTTCGATCTCGATACGGTCATTACGAATTCCTAGTCATGCCATTTGAATTGACCAACTCCCCAGCAGAATTCATGGACCTGTGAACCGAGTTTTTAAACCACATTTGGACAAGTTCATAATAGTGTTCATAGAGGACATTTTGGTTAACTCATCTTCCGAGAAAGAACACGAAAACCACCTGAGGATTGTATTACAAACATTGAGGGAACACAAGCTGTACGCCAAGTTTACCAAGTGTGAATTTTGGCTAAGTCAAGTGGCTTTCTTAGGGCATGCCATATTAGCTGAAGGGATATCCGTTGACCCAACAAAGGTATCAGCAATAAGAGAATGGAGCCAACCCAGCACCATTACTGAAATCAAGAGTTTCCTAGGGTTGGCCGGGTATTATAGAAAATTCATAGAAGGGTTCTCAAGGATAGCCTCACCCCTTATGAAGCTAACTCAAAAGGGCGTGAAGTTTGAATGGAATGAGCAATACAAAAGGAGTTTTCAGACGCTCAAAGAAAGACTCACAACTGCTCTGGTTTTAGGCATGCCAAATGGGTCCAGAGGTTATAAGGTGTACACTAAAGTCGTAAAGAATGGATTGTGATGTGTGCTAATGCAGTACGAAAAATTAATTGCCTATGGGTCTCGACAACTGAAAAGGCATGAACAAAATTACCCATACCACGATTTAGAATTAGTTGTTTTAGTGTTCACCTTGAAAGTTTGGAGACACTACTTATACAGCGAGAAATTTGAAATCTTCACCGATCATAAGAGTCTATAGTATGTATTCTCTTAGAAAGATCTTAACATAAGACAACGTTGATGGATGGAATTCTTAAAGGACTATGATTGTGTCATTCAGTATCATCCCGGCAAAGCCAACGTGGTGGCCGATGCCCTAAGTAGAAAGGAACCTGTGTGTATGGCTAGAATGATGGTGTTTGAATGAGAGCTAGTTGAAGCTTTTAGTTTGATGACAGTGGGAGCTGCTCCGAAAGGAAATTCAGCTTACGTAGCCAGGCTCACCATCCAATCAGACTTGATAAAACAGATACGACAAGCTCTCCCTAAAGATCGTAGAGTCGAATTATGGGTCGATAAGCAAGGTCAAGTAAAGACCTCAAAATTTGAATTAGGAGACGGCATAATTCGATTTCAAGGAAGAATATATGTGCCTCGAATAAAGGGATTAAGAGAAGTAATTTTGAAAGAAGCCCATCGATATAGATATTCGATCCACCCAGGAAGTACCAAGATGTACAGACTTAAAGGCTGTGTATTGCTGGTGTGGAATGAAGAAGAGTATTGCAAGATACGTTGGGCAATGTGATACATGTCAGAGGGTAAAAATCAAGCATCAAAGACCAGGTAGGAGTTTACAACCATTAGAAATTCCAGAATGGAAATGGGAGCACATCACCATGGATTTCATGATAGGTTTACCAAGAAGTCCTAAAGGAAATGATGTCATATGGGTGATTGTAGACAGATTAACCAAGTCTGCTCATTTTTTGGCTATGAAGGTAAGTCAATTTATAAATAAGATTGCCTAACAATACGTCAACGAAATTGTTAGACTTCATGGTGTACCAATAAGCATTGTCTCGGACTGTGATCCAAGGTTCACCTCAAGATTTTGGGGTAGTTTGCAAAAGTACTTAGGCACTCAGCTCCAGCTAAGTACGGCCTATCATCCCCAAACTGATGGTCAATCAGAAAGGACCATTCAGATCTTAGAAGATATGTTGAGAGCATGTGCTCTAAAGTTTTCAGGAAGTTGGGAAGAGCACCGCCGTTAGTGGAGTTTGCCTATAATAATAGCCATCACAGTAGTATTGGTATGGCTCCCTAGTGAGCCAAATTGCTCCAATCAATTTATTGTGTGTTTTGATGATTAACAAAATATAATTTTAGTAAAACTATTTTTGTTATATTTAAAATCCATAATGTATTTTTGATATGTCTTAAATATTATAGTATTTTGTGTATCAAAATAAACCAAGTAATGATATTTTTCTAAGTCTAGAATATTAGCAAGCTATAAGGGAATATATATGAAAATATTTTCTTTTTGAAAAACTAACTCCCGGTATTTTCATAGTTAATGTTCATAAGTGTTAAAATGATTTTTAACGATTTTTTCAAGAAATAGAAGGTATCTATTTTGGGGGTGGTAAAATTGCTAAATTCTGATTTTATACTAAAACCCAAAATCTACTTTCTTATATATTTGGATTTTAATTTTTTAGATATTTTTATTGAATCCAAATGGGGGGTACTTTGTTATTTACATTTATATATTAAAGTAAATGGAAGTTAAAATATAAATAAAATAAAATGACGATATTTACTTGTAGTGTATTCATGCTATATGGATTATGCCTTTAAACAATTGTTATATGTTTAAAATCTATTTTATGTAAAATCTGGCCTAAAAGTCGACTCTTATATATCTGGAGTCGACTCCCCTTCAGTTGAAGTCAACTCTTGCAAAGTGAGAGGCGACCCAACCGAGAGCAGTTGATGCAGAGTCGACCTAGCAGCATTTTTGTTTTTCGAAGAGTTGACTCTAGCATTAGAGAAGTCGACTCTTGTATAACTAGAGTTGACTCTTATTTCAAATAGGAGTCAACTCCTATTTTAGAGAAGTCGACTCTCGGCTCCAACGGTCGAATTTTTCCTAGCCGTTATAGATCCGTTGGAAGTTCTACTATAAATATCAAGGTAGGATTTTTGGAGAAGGAAAATGCACAATCAAGTTCTATCATCCTAAAGCACTTCCAAAATCTCAAGCATTCATTTCAAAGCAATCCAAGGCTCATGGTCAAAGATACATCCATTGGAGCCCAAGGCAAAGGAGAAGAAGATATTCTCTCCAAGTTGGTAAAAATTGTATCATTGTATTTGCATATTTGCCTTGCATATTGTTCTTATATTGGTATCCATTTTAGTCCAAGTGTGTTGGACGTAGGATTGATTATTTATATTTATTGTGGATTGTGAATGGCCTCCTAGAGCCCAAGTAATCTAGGTGTATTTTATTGTATTAGTTTCCGGGGTGAGCTAAGGGGAAAATCTCGGTGTTGTGTAAAAGTTTCCTAGGTGAATTTGGTGGAAAACCTAGGTATGGTTTTAGTGGAACCTCAAGAGTTGGGTTAACCTTGAGAGAGTGGAGTAGGTGTTGGAGACATCGAACCACTATATCTCTTGTGTTGATGATTGTGATTGTTTGTGTATTTATATTGCTATCATTTCCAAACAATATATATATTTATAACAAGTGTATTTTGTGTATGTTAAAATCTCAAGAGTTTTTTAAAAGGGAAGAATTTGGTTTAATTAGTTTTAATCACTCAATTCACCCCCCTTCTTGAGTGGCCATTGTGTGCGTCAAGGTACCAACACTCGCTATGAAGCATTATATGGATGCAGGTGTAGATCCCCAGTATGTTGGATTGAAGTTGGAGAACAACAAGTATTAGGTCCCGAGATAGTTCAGATAACTACCGAAAAGATAAAGACAATACAAGATAGAATCAAAGAGGCTCAAAGTTGTCAAACGTCTTATGTTGATGTCAGACGAAGAGACTTAGAGTTTCAAGTCGGCAACAAAGTGTACTTAAAGTTATCCCTTCTAAGGATGACAACTCGAAGCCACAAGAAGGGTAAGTTAAGTCCCAAATATATTGTATCATACAACATCATAGAAAGAATCGGGCCGGTGGCTTATCGACTCGCTTTACCCATGACCTTATCTAATCTATACGATGTGTTCCATGTGTCGCAGCTTCGGAAGCATAAGCCAGATCCATCTCAAGTAATGCCAATAGAAGCCGTCGAAATACAAGATAATCCTTCTTATTTCGAGAGACCAGTTAAAATTTTGGATCGGAGAGATCAAGTTCTGAGGAACAAGTCAATTCCACTAGTTCAAGTGTTGTGGAGGAATCCAGTAAGCGAGAAGTTAACATGGGAATGAGAAGCGGATATGAGAAGTAACTTTTCATTTTTGTTTGAAGAATCAGTAGGTAGAATGAATGTAGAATGAGCAAATTTCGAGGACGAAACTTTTGTAATGAAGGGAGAATGTAATGTCCCTAATAAAAAATTAATAAATATATAATTATTTCATGAAATATTGCATATTTTGGTGGCGAAAATGGAATCTAGGAGACAGTTTAAGGGTACTGAATAGCCGAATCAATAGAAGGGAGTACCCCGGGATGTGCATTTTTTAAAGGAAAGAAATATCCATAGCAAGGATATTAAAATAAGATTTTTAGTGCTGAGAGAAGTCAGATTTGAAACAATTTTCGATACAGCTTCGAATCAGACTGAAAAATTGAATTGTCATAAGAAGCTTTCGAAACGACAAAGAAACCTTCATAAAGGACAAATATAGCATAAGAAACAACCGTTCAGTGGTTTCAAGGGAAAAAAAAGGGTTTACGGCCAAAATGAAGATTTAGGCCTAAGTGTAATTTTTAAAAATTCCCGAGAGAGGTCGAAACGACATTTTTTCCAAAACTTTGGAGGTCAAATGAGAAGTTTAGATCCTGAGGGTCTCAACAGAAGTTTTAGAAATCTTAGAGGCCTTATGGAAAGGGTTGAAATGCATTTCAAAAGTTGGGGGGGTGAAAGTGCAATTTCAGAAAAAAAAAAAAGCTGGGCAGCCATGGTTGACGAAGCTTTCGGCCACCCACTCCATCGTTGCTTTTGGCCATGGGAACTCGAGATAAAGGTCTAAGGGACATCTGAGCTTGGCCTAGAGTTATCCATGGCCAACAAAAGTGAATGAAACGGACAAAAAATCGACCGAAAGTGGCCACTGTGAATCGAATTTTTGGGGCCATTTTTGGTGGGTTTTGGACCTATCCAAGGCACGAGAGGACTCTAATGGCCTTGGGTTGTGCGAGATTAGTCGTTTTGTGGGTCGATTTTAGGTATAAAAAGATATCCAAGAGGCGGAAAATTTTCAAAATTAAAGCTTGAAATCGGGCTTGTTTTAAGGCAAATCAGAGGTTGTGGATAAGGGGCTTTTGCTCTAGAGGGTGTGAGGATCATTTCTGAAAAAAAATGGAAAGTTCTCGTGTGCGTTTAGTGAGGTTATGAAAAGTCACTAAAAAGTAGAGGTAGACGATCTGGCAAAGGTTTGAAGCTCCGGTTGAAGCATCTCCGATGCTTCTTTCAGGCATCCAACTATGCCATTTGGATCTACTAAGGAAGGGGATCATTAAGGTGCAAGAAGCTCGAAACGTCAGTGTACCGAAGTCGGGAAAGAAGGCCGAAGTGTGGCCTTCACACGTGGGTTCCACGCATACAGCTCACGCGCGACGCGTGGCACTGAGATATTTTTTGAATTTTTTTTAAAATTTATAGAAAAATATTTTAAAAATTTTTATGTAAAATGATTTTGAAAAATGTTGATATAGATATTTATTTTAGATTTTTCTTGGTGAAAAATAGGGAAAAATTGAAGAAAACGTGAGGAAAAATATGAAAAATTAGTGTTGGTATTTATTGATTTAATATGGTGTTTAGGGTGCCTTAGGGCCCAAGATTGGGTATAGATATTTATTTTAGAATATTAATAGAGAGAAAATAAAGAAAATGTGAGGAAATTATGGGAAAGTTTAGATTATGATGTTTTCTAGAATAAAATGATGGATAGGGTATTTTGAGGATTGAGGTGACATCTGGTGCGAATTTGGGGTTGGAATGAGAATCGAGGAGGTGCACATTTTTTGAGATATTTCGAACTTCGTGAAGTTAAATGGTTTGACCCAAATGGTTTTATTATGTTGTCATGTGTTGATGTAAATATGTCATGTAGATTACATTTACATGCTATGATGAAATATGCATATATACACGATAATATTATTGATCATGCATTCGCATAAGGGTTTGAGAGTATGGGTTAGGATAGCTACTCTTCTAAGGGTGCACCCATACAACTCAGTGTAGAAAGAAGGCTGTAAAAATAGGGAGTAGCAATAAGGTACTGTCGGTTCAAACCGAAATGAAATGGAAAATGACATTTTACATTCATGCACGAATTATGTTTTTATACCCTTACTTAGATGATTCATCATCTAATCTGGGGTTTGCCCATAAAATATTCAAACGTTCCAGATGTTGATGTAACAGCTGTAGATACGAAAAAGGCATGCGATGGCACTTGTTAAGTGCATAATGTAATTGATTAAGAAAGTGATGTATTTAAATTTTTTCTACTTGAAACTCTAAACGTTTTGAAAGTCCATGGTGTAAGAACTAATTTATGATCAATGTTGAGTTATTAGGTTTGATCTTTGCTTCCGCTATTGATGAATGCCTATTCTAGCTTATTGGATGTATAATGTTTTTCCATGCTAATTAGGTAGGTTGAAATTTTGGGAGTTATATTATGTTAAGTTATAAAATAAATAAATAAAATAAAATAATACCAAGATTCTCAAGTTATAACACGCCTAAGTTAGTAGGGTGTTACTGAGAGGATGGGAGTTCAACAACCACCACAACAACAATGTATTCCTCAAGCTCCAAAAAGGGTTATCCATGAGGATGAGGACGAAAAAGATGAAACAGAAGACGAAGCAACCATGGTAAAGAAGGCAACAAAGAGATCCGGGAAACAACATCAAGATGAAGATTCTGCCATTTAAGGGAACTAGCTCATCGAAAAAGTAGTTAGAGTGAGTGTAATGAGTGGAGAAACTATTTGAATATCAAGAGTATTCTGAGGTAAGAAAATGCAAACTTGCAGCTTTTGAATTTACAAATTATGCTAATCTATGGTGAGAGAACTTAAAAGCACAACGTATGAGAGATGGAGAAGATGATATTAGGAGTTGGAGGGTTATGAAACGTCTAATGAAAAATGTTTTGTTCTCGAATTTGAGGTGGCATGTGTGTTGAGGATTATGTTAAAGAATTTGAGGTGTTAATGATGAGATGTGAGTTAAAAGAACCTCAAGAGCAGACCATTGGTAGGTTCTTAGGGGAGATTAAATAGAGAAATTGCCAATATGGTGGAGTTACAACCTTTTATGTTCTTGGGGAATATAATTAAACTTGCCATTAAGGTGGAGAGACATCTGAAATGCAATGCAACTAAGCAAGGGGTGTCTCAACAAGTTGGTAATAAAATAATCAACTCATCCTTTACACCACCAGGAGTGGTTTTAAATTGGAGTGCAAAACGAGTGAAAAGAGGGGACTCTAGCAAACAACCAAGTATGAGTAAAGAAAAGGAGAAAGTGGATGATCATAATCCTCTAAATAGGAGCCAAGACATCAAGTGTTTTAAATGCCTTGGCCATGGACATATTGCTTTCAAATGTCGAAATAAAAAAGTGATGGTTCTTTAGGGATCATAAAGGGAGGTAGAGAATGAAGATGAGGCAACAATGGAGGAAGAAGATTAGTGTGTGGATGAAGATAGTTTACGTGTTGATGAGGGGGAATTACTTGTGATTCGATGCTCCTTGAACTTACAAGCAAAGATAGATGACGAGCAACTTGAGAACATCTTCCATACAAGGTGTACGATTAATGGAAAGGTGTGTGGAGTGATTATAGATGGAGGGAGTTGCACAATGTTGCTTCCACTACTTTGGTAGAAAAATTGAATTTGAAAACAACAAAAGATCCCCACCCACACAAGCTGCCTTGATTGACTAATAATGGAGTAGTAAGGGTTACAAGGCAAGTTGTTGTGTTGTTTTCAATTGAGAAAATATACAAAGATGAGTTGTTATGTGATGTGATTTCAATGAATGCGAGTCACTTGCTTTTGGGAAGACTGTAGCAGTATGATAGGAGGGTTGTGCATGATGGTTTCAAAAACACATATTCATTTGAGTGGAAATTGCAAAAACTAACCACCCCTCAAATGCAAAATTCATTTTTAACCATTTTCCTAAAAAAACATTTTTAACCACTCAAACAAACTAATTGCATGGTTTACCCACTTTACTAGATTTGACCATCATTTTATTTAAAAATTTTAAAAAAAAATAAGAATAATTAAATGTCAAAATATCCTCACACTTTAAACCCACAAGACCATGCAAATGCTAAAATACCCTCACCCACATTTAACCCCACAAACCATGCACACCCACTCCGCAAACCCGATAGCAACTAAACTTGATAGCAAATGTCTCTCACTACTGTCGTCGGCAACGCCAACATTCTTACCGCCATTGTGCGTCGCCGACATCGAACTCATCATTGCTGAATGAGGTTAGATTTTGTTGTAGATTTGTGATGAAACCTGGTGGGTTTAAAAAATGACTTTGTCGCCAATCATTAAGCTTCGTCAAGGAGGAGGCCTTTGTCGTCATTTGTCGGGCTTCGTCCCCAATAAATGCCCAACCATCGGGCCTGATTAGAGGTTAATTTTTTTTAATTTTAATGAATTATTTTTTTATTTTAGTTTTATATTAATATTTAAATTGAATAATTATACATATTACATAATATTTTCAGGATGATACGAGAAATTAACATTTACAATTAATTTGGGGGTGTAACTGGAGAAGTTTAAAGATCCAATTATTAAATGTGGCCCAGCTGCATGCCCATTTAAGAACCTAGCGCATGCCCCATTTAACTTCAAATGCAATTGAAGCCTAAAATTTGAAGGCCCACTGATTGGATTTAAAGCCCAACTGCATGCAATTGTGTGAAGCCCAAATTGAGGCAGCCCATGGAAGAATTAAATTGGATTTAAAGCCCATCTCACGGAAGGATAGCAGGCACAAAAGTTTCTTAAACATGTGGTCCCTTCATTGTAAACATGTGGTCCCTCCAAATGGAAGAGATTAGTTTTAATTTTCCAGCTTTAAGAATACTGTTTTTTTTTTTTTTTTTGTTTCTGTTATTAGTTGTTGTATTAAGGTTACTGTTCCTGTTTTTATTTTCTATCATTGCTTACATTCTGTTAAAAATTTCTGTATTAGAGTTATATTGATGCTTTACATTCTGTTTTGTTGTTATTTCATATACTTTTATTTTTTGTTATCTATTACATAATGTTATTAATTTTTGTTGATGTTTTACCATTTCAATTTACAGTAATTAATTTATATCCTTTAAATACTATATTTTAATTTCTGTAATTTAATTTTAGCATTTCAATTTCAGCAACTTTAATTTCTTGTCATTTAAATTCTGACATTTAAATATTGCAAATTACTATTCTGTATTTATATTTTCTTTTCCTTAAATTTTTGTATTCAAAAATGAAAATGTGTGGCTAATAATTCTCGAGTCAAGGCAAGGACAGTGTTCAACATTAAAATTTCTCGAGTTAGTTGAACATCATTGCAAGTTGAAGTGTTAAAATTGATTTTTAGATTTTTTTTTCTAAACACTTGAGTTTGGATTAAGGTATATGTCTAATCCGGAACTCTCATGCCATGTATGTGGGTTGTCCAACCTGAAAATATCATCATCTCCAAGCCTAAGTGTACTTTATATAGATTTTGATTTATGGTGGTTGCTTAAGTTAGAATCGACATGTCACGTATATATGTTGATTACTAGAATTAGAACTATCATCATCCTGAAATGTAATCAATAGCAAAGATTTTAAAACTAATTTAACCCGATGATACCTTCTTTTGTAAGTCTTAGGAAATATTTAGATTGACACTAAAATTATCTTGATATGAGACATTTTGTTTTTAGTACCAATTTAGTAATTTTCCAATACTAATTGATTTGATCTGATCTACACACACTCACCATTTCAATTTTATGTACTTTCATTTCTCGTATATAAATAAACGAATTAGTCTGAAAAATCATTTTGTATCGTGACTTTTATTTCCATTTTAATGAAGATCTCTCAGTAAATCAACCTGGACTCCCATCTAGTAAATAAATTTATGCTGCAATGCACACTCGTACACTGGCGAGTATAAATGCCTTGTGCTTGCATGCTTGTTTTCTTCTTTGTTTGCTTGTATGTATTTATTAAACTAATTGCACAAGGTTAAGCACAATCAAATTTTAGCGCCGTTGCCAGGGAGATCGACGATGAAATTATTGTTGTGCAAAACAAATATTGTAGTTTAGTTTCTTTATGTTGTTGTTATTAGTAATACATGAGACATAGGTTAGGTAAGATTCATGAACCATTAATTTATATCATTGATTGTTAGAATTCTTGTATGCCTTTAAATTGTCACGTTCATATTTTGTTATGTCTCAGTATTTTAATTACATGTCTATATTTGGAAATGCTTTTGGTTATCACGATTCCATTGAGAAAAATAGTTCCAGAGCCCTTCAAGATTACCTAAACCTTCATAGGCAACCAACTCCATCCTACACCACACCTTCGGTTATTCACCATGATTTTAATTTCGACCCTCGTGCTAATCAGTCCTCACCTGTAGATTCTTTTAGAAATTATGACCATTCTCGTCTGGATTTCAGTAAGGATAACGACCCTAGTGCTAGGTTGGATTATTTAACCCGGAAAGTGGAATTGTTAGAAAAACAAAATTTTCAAAATTTTAATGAGATAGAGATTAGATGTTCGGTTTGTGAGTCGTCAAGTCATAAAATAGATTTTTGTCCTAAAATACCCGTTTTGAAGAAAATTGTGAATAGGCAAAATTCTAATTTTTACCCACCCCACATTGAGGATAGGTTTTATTTTTCTCAGAATCCAGGGGAAAATTTTCATTTGTCGGGTTACGACCCGAATTTTTATGACTACCCCAACTCACATATCTGAATTTTTCTCAGAGTGATGATTTTGCATTTCAATTTCATGAACCTTTCTCTTCACAACTTCACCAATCTTAATCTGATCAAGGGTTTGTATCCAATATTTATCAACCTCCGTATGATAAATCTTTACAGGATACCCTTTAAGAGTTTATGGAAGGTCAAAAAGTTTTAAATGAGCAAGTGGCCAAATTTCAAGAACAAACCACTAGAGCCATAGGTGACATTTTAGAACAATTGACTAAGTTTACACCGACCTTCAACATGAGTAAGCCTGGTGAGTTTCCGAACCAACCCAACCAAAATTCTATAGGTCAATATCTTGGGGAGGAACTTTCGTCCAGTGATACCATAGGTTATGACCTAGTTCAGCCTATGCCCGACCCTAGGAGTGACGAACCATTTGAGAGACCTAAAGACCCTAGGACGAAACAAGCCATTATTGAAGAAAAATTGGACCAAAATGAAACAAGTTTAGAAGAAAAAGCTCGGAAGGAAGAAAAGGATAGAAACTAAGAGGAAACATGTAAAGATATCATAAATCTATCCAAATTTTGAGCCTAAATCTTTGTCCTTTAGGCTGGTCGATATTCTAGGGGATCAAATGAAACAAGACAAGTGTCAGGTGTTTGTGCGAATTAATATGTCACATTCTAATGTAATAAAACCAACACCTCTGAATGACACGCTTTCAAAGGATGGTTGTGCTTTCATAAAAAAAATCAAATTGCATCGTTTTGGAAATAATTTTATAAGTGGTTTAAAGCATGTGATAACTGTGGTGATTCGAAGTGCAACCACTTATTTGATCCTTAATTGAAAGAAAAGGAAAAAGCAATAGAATAAAAGGCTATTGTTTCTACCTTTATGTAGTTTGTTTTAATTTTGAATGTGTGTTTGTGATACTAACAATAAGAGTTTCTTTTGTAAGCTTAACCTTTCTTGAGGAATCATTTCTCACCTTGACGCTCATCAGGTATTCCCTATCCTTATTTTTTTCATTAAGTACAGTCCAAGTTGGGGGGAGGGGGGAATCATATATAGGTGAAATGATTTGGATTATGTTAGTTTCACATTTTGTCTTTGTGTTTAATTCTGTTTTTGTTTTGAGTGTGTTTAATTTTGTTAATTTTTTATGGCGTGTTTTGTTAAAAAAAAAAATTATTATGTGCTTTAAATGATACTAGTCTTAGGGCTTTAGATTTATACACTAGTAGCTAGTTAAGTTTGCAGTATAAAACATGAATACATTGATCTCTTATTGAAAACATAGATGTATGGGATTAGAATAGGTGATTTGCATTCAGCACGTGTTCAACAATTAGAAATTGGTTTATTGGTCATAAAGTCAAAGATAATGGTAATTAGTTGATTAACACTGCATGATCCTTCAACAAACGTGAAGACTATTATCCAAGTGAGTGTTTGAGCCTAATAATCGTTGATTCTGAGTGAAATAACACTTATTCTAAATGTACTTTATTGTTTATCTCATCTTTTCAATAGTTTCAAAACATCAATTTGCTTTGAATGTCTATAATGATAGCGGATGAATTTGACTAGTTTCAAACTCTGAATTAGTTGACTGAGTAACATCGTTTTATAGAAACATGATAGAGGGATTAATTTTTTGCAATTTGGGCTTATTAACCTTTTTTTTTCCACATTAACCTCCCTTGCTAGCTCACTTGAGCCATTCTTATCAAAATTTCTTTCCTTACCCTCATCTAACCCATAATCATATGAAGTTTGTCCAACTTGGTGTGTTTTTGGGAATTAGTCTATCTCAGTATTTACATATTTAAAAATAATAATAATAAAAAAAAAGAAAAAGAGAAGTTCTCTCAATTGTTCAACACAAGTATTTCAAAATAAATGCTGACGAAAATAGTATGTCCAGCTTTGATATTAGTGTTAAAAAAACATCCCAACACACCCTTTGAACTCCTTACTCTTTTCTTTGACAACCCATATTAATCTCATAGCCCCATTACAACCCGATCTGATCCCTCTTGATTCTATAAATCATGTGATCTCAGGATTCAAGTTTAAAATAAGGAATTTTGTTTAAATTCAGAAGTTATTCATCTAGGGCATTATTCCAGTCATGAAACTATGTCAATCTCCTTTTCTTTCATAAAATGAGTTCTTTGTACTTGGGATGACACTGAGTTTGAACTTGTTTGCATTTACTTTTATAACGGTACACCCCTTGTGTGTACACTTGAGGAATCGCTTTTATTGGAGAGAATATCCATGGTAAGGTTTGAAGTTAAGACTTCGAGGGAGTAAGGTAAAGTGCTAGTCATTTTGATTGTCATTCTTAAAATTGTATGACCTTTGACTGAAATCTGATTTAAAATATTCGACTATATGCCATATAACTTGTTCTATTCTATGCATTTTAGTTTTGAATTTAAACTTTTTATATTCATGCGATTATTGTGAATAAATACTGTCCGGTGTAGAATTTGATTGCTAAAGGACTAGCAATATTTAAGTTAGGGGTGTGATTAGGGGTTATTTCTTTCTAAATTTTAATGAATTATATCCCCATTTTGGTTTTATATTGATGCTTAAATTGAATAATTATACACATTACATATTATTTTTAGGATGATACGAGGAAATTAACATTTACAATTAATTTGGCGCGTAATTGAAGAAGTTTAAAGATCCAATTATTAAATGTAGCCCAGTTGCATGCAATTGTGTGGAGACCAAATTGAGGCAGCCCATGGAAGAATTAAATTGGATTTAAAGCCCATCTCACGGAAGGATAGCAGGCACACAAAAGCTTCTTAAACATGCGCTCCCTTTATTGTAATTAAATCTCCATACATGACATGGAGACTCTATGTTAGGCTTAGTTTCAATCCAAAACCAAAGATACACTATATACACATTGCTCAAATGAAATAAGATTGCTATTACTCAAATTGAAGTTCAGCTATCTTGGGATTCAGTGGCTTTGGACACTGTCCTTACCTTACCCAAGTTAGAATTAGCCACACATCTTCAACATATTAATATAACAACAAAGAGAATTGAACATAAAATATAAATCCAGAAAATAGAAATTAAACACTGATCATAAATGAAATCAATACAGAGTAATGAAAAAACAAAGACTGTAATTGAGAACGCACAATTTTAATTGAAGTTAAAACCAATACAATAACTAAAACAGTAAAGAAATTACCGTGGATTATAAACACAAACTCTATTCAATGAAGCAATGAGAACGAAGGCACAATGAGAATAATGGAACAGTGTATTGTAAACACTACTTCTAAGCTACTGGGAAGAAAATAAGAACAAAATGAAAAGCAACAAATGAAGAACATGAGACGAACAAAATGTAAGAATGTAAGAACAAAGCAAAATAAAACTAATAGGGAACGAGATACAGAAAAGGAAATTTTCTTCTTCCCTAATCCCTACACCCAAGGTCATAAACGATGATAGATATATATATATATATATAGGGTCTTCTTTTTCTAATGGCCATCATCGGAGAAGGAATTACCATTGCATGCCATTACATTCTTTTGCGCAAGAATCTCTGAAATGGTCTTGAGATATCCGGATGTGTTGCTTGATATTCAAATGTGTCGCGTGAGCCTTGTCTCTGATATCCGAATGCATCATATGGTATCCGGATGGCTTGAGTGAATCTTTGTGTCTTGTATCTGAATGCTACAGTGATGCATTTGGATATGGGGGCTTGGACATTCGAATGGTCTACTTCATATCCAAACGTGATTCTTTTGAGTGCCATACATCTGAATGTAGACTTGCAATCCGAGTATCCCTACAAGACATAGATTATTGATAATTTTAGCTCATTGAATGGATATGTGATTCTTTTGAGTGCCATACATTCGAATGTAGACTTACAATCCGAGTATCCCTATAAGACATATATTATTGATAATTTTAGCACATTGAATTAATGAGAAGATGATAGAATTTAACATTTTTAGCCTCTAATCATTGAGGCAGGATGAGCATGCACAAGTAGATGATTTCTTGTGGACTATGGCTGAAGATTTACACTCATTTAAGGCATTTCCTTAGACGACGTACGTCTATAGTAAGAGTCCTTATTACATCCAATTGGCCACGAGTGACAAGAAGCTGACTGGTGCAATTGGGAAGAAAGTCAACATTGAATTAGTGAGGACACAATTGTTGCGACTAGAGAAGGGGCTGGCAACACTAGTGTAATACCCCAAGAGCCTAGAGAAGAGTAGTGCATTTCGAGGATAAGTAAGGAAGAAAACAACACTAGTTGGATACCTTTTGGGCTGAATGTAGGTAAAGAACTTCGGGGTTAAACATGCTTGAGCTGGGGAAGCTCAAGGATGGGTGACCCCTTGGGAAGTTCACGTAAGCCCATTAGGGTAAGTTGTTCTGGTCCTTCCTATCGCTCGATGCAGGATGTTACAAGTGGTATCAGAGCCAACCCCCGAGCCTCTGAGCGCGGTGGTGGGGCAAACCTTAGCAAAGATGTTGAGTCCCTAAAGGGGGGTGCGTGTAGGCACCTTAGGCGAATCCCACATCGGCTATGCAAATGGGAGAGATCTGGGACTGGTTGTAAGATCGCATGACGAGGACGTCATGTGCTCAAGGAGAGAGAATGCAATACCCCAAGAGCCTAGAGAAGAGTAGTATATATCGAGGATAAGTAAGAAAGGAAACAATACCAGCTGAATATCTTTTAGACTAAATGTAGGCAAAGAACTCAAGAGTTAAGCGTGCTTGAGCTGGGGAAGCTCAAGGATGGGTGACCCCCTGGGAAGTTCGTATAGGCTCATCAGGGTAAATTGTTCTGGTCCTTGCTATCACTCGATGCAGGATATACAATTAGAGAGGGGGTAGACAACAATGTGTACTCATCTACGCATCCTACATATTGATGAGTCCCTAATCGCAGCGATGATGGTGATGAGAAGCACCGGGGTGGTGATCAAATAGATCTTACATCTAGAGTAAGTTCTAAATTTACTTTTATACGTTTTACATACCATTCTGAAATACCATTTTGTAACAATTAGTTAAACACCCCGCTTCTCAATCGTGTTATTACTTAGGACAATTCTAGAATAATATTTGTTTTTTATTTTCAAAACTAGTGTTAAACCATATCATTTCTCATATCTATTCCAAAATTTCCATTCATTTATCTCAAATGAGAATTATCATAAACATCAAATGCAGAAGGTAAAAATCGGATCTCAAATATAACATTGAACCATAACAGTATTATATGGTTGTTTCTCAAATATAAATCGCAATATATAACATTCTTTTATTTTACAAGATTGATCTTCAGTGAAACATAAGTTTCTCAACATGACTAAAACATATTTAAATCTTCATGAAGAAGCAAAATACATGAATACCTTGCTAGAACTTCATCGGACACGACTTCTTGTATCGTTACATCTCATCCACTTTGTTGCAAACCCCATTTGAAACTTTTGAATGTTCTAGAGGTATAGCCCAACTTAGATGTTGAGTCATCTAAGTGAGGTTTTATTTAAGAAAATTTCATGCTTGATATGCAGAATGCAAACACATCATTATTTCTTTTCCCTTCATGCTATTATCATTTTGCGACCCTACTTGCAAGGGCGGGATGTGCATACAACATCCATGATAGATTAGCGATTTCATCATTCCACATGCAATGCATGTCAAGAAATATTAAGAATGTACATATGCATCACATCACGTCATATGAATGCATTTCTATATGTATGAGGCATTATAAGACATGACAATATGACAAATAAAGCATTTGGGTATTATTTTGGAAAATAACCATTACATAAAGTCATTCCAAGTTAGGGAAAATCGGTCACCTTAGATAACTTCAGAACACCCCAAAATTCTTGTTTAACCTCAAAATCTGTGCTAGGTTCTAATGATCATACCATTTAATGCTTCGACATTCCCTAGCTGTCAAATTCTTTCAAGAAATTTAATATTCTATTTTTCTTAATTTTTCTCTATTTTCTTCTTATTTTCCTTAATAATCCCAGAGCCATTAATTTATTCGAAAAATATTTGGCTCATTTCCACATTACCCAATATAATGAAAATAATTGAAGATAATTAAATTTCCATACCTTAGATAAAACAGTAAAATGCACACGCCAACGTTACCTCTTTAACTGCAACCTAATTACCCAAATTGCATTTTCGAGCCTCTGGTATGCATCTCGAGCCCCAAAATAATTCTCAGAATTTTTCAAAAGCTTTCCTTATTTTTCTCCATTTTTCCTCATTTTCTATATTTTCTCCTTTTTTTTCTTGCTTTTTTTTCTTTTTCTTCTCTTCTTCTTCCTTCTTCCTCTAGCGCACACATTGCTGCACCGCCGGCCACTTCCGGGTGTGCCACTGTCGGCCGCCGGCCACCTCTGCATGCCATTATGCACCTGTCGGACCACCATCGTTGCTTTTGCTACCGTCTGAATTCCTGCGCGTGGACAACCATGGCTGTCTTTTTTTATTTCACTCTTATCCTTCTTCATTTCTCTTCCAATTCCACCCAATTTATAGCCATTCCACTGCCTCTCCACTAACTTCATTGCCTTGGTCATCATGCGCATGTATATGATACATTATATATCTATACCACTTGCATAAATCTTCGCCAAGAAGCTCCTTGGCCATCACGCGTGATTATGCATATATATATTTATATATTATATTATGTACTATGATATAAGAGAAATTATACATTAAACCCCATATTTCATCTTCATTTCGATTAGGTATTTCTCTAATTGTAATTACATCCTCAAACATTCTCATCGAGATACTTAAAATTTAAAATTAATAACTTAAGACTTACTCGAAATTAATAACTTTAACACTACAAAAAAACTGGCATTTAGCGGCGGTTTTTTTTGCATTTAGCGACGGTTTTTAACCGCCGCTAAACCAGCCGTCGTGGAGCATTTAGCGGCAGTTTTGACCAACCACTGGAATAACCGCCGCAAAATCAATGATTTAGCGGCAGTTTTTTTAATTTTAGCGGCGGTTTTAAAAATCGCCGCTAAAATTAAAAAAAAATAAAATTTTTTATTTTAGCGGCGGTTTTTCAATCACCACAAAAATTAAAAAATTAAAAAAATTAAAATTTAAAAAAAATAAAAAATTAAAAAAAACTAAAATTTTAAATTTTAGTGACGGTTTTAGAAACCGCCGCTAAAATTAAAAAAAATTAAAAATTTTTAATTTTAGCGGCGGTTTTTAAAACCGCCGCTAAAATTTAAAATAAAATTAAAAATTTTACTCTCTCACCCGCCCGCGCCCACACGGTTGCCCACCACCCAGCCCCGTATATCCGTGCCCCTTCCCCAATTTCGAGCCCACAACCTCCCCTATGCCATTGCATGCTTGAAACCGCCTGATCTATCAACTTCCCTTGTTATATAATTACATATATAAATTATATACCACTATTTTTCAGAATTATATTTTATATTTTTTAATATAGAAAGAAAAACATTAATTAATTTATCATTTTTTAAAAGAATAAAGGAATAAATTAAAAATAAATTAATTGAATTAAATTAACTAAATTAATTTATTAAAAATAAAAAAATTATATATTTTTTTAAAGTATTAAAATTTTGTTAAATTTATTTTTATTTTTATTTTTTTAAATTAAATTTTTAGTTAACTAGTGGTGAACCCGCGTGATATATGGGAGAGTTTAATTTAAAAATAAAAAAATAAATTTATTATTTTAAATAATTTTAACTAAATTGATAATTATAATTTTTTTAATCTTTAATCATATTGAAAAAATTTAAGTTTACTTAATTATTTATTATTCAATATGCTAATGGAGAACACTTTTAATTCAATATACTTATAAATTTTTTTATTATATTATATTTATTTATAAATAAATATTATAAAATCTATAATACTTTCACTTAAAGACGTTCGTTATTTTCTATTTATTATATTATAATTATAAATATAAATTAAAACTCTTAAATATGAGTAAGAATAAGTTTTTTCAATAATAATAAAATTTTAAAAAAAATGAATTTTGATTTCTTCCATAGTCTTAAAAATGTGATACCTTAAATATTAATTAGCATTGAAAAACCCTAATACTTGACAACCCTAATAATTGACATTTGGCAAAATATTTTATTTGACCATCATATTTTAATATTATATAAATATTCATAGAATAAAGATATAAAAATAATATATTAAATAAATAGATACTTTTCTATGACTTAATTAATAGTTTAAGTTGTCTATTAATATTTCTCATAAAATTCATGCAAATTTAATAGAAAACAATTAGCATTGAAAAACTTGTATATTAATAATTTATTATTAATTTTACAATAATTAGTATATATTATTTCGAAACAATTGAAAGATTTAAATTATTAATGCAAATTAAAAAATATAAATTATTAATGTAATAAGTATTAAATGCAAGTTTTGGGGGAAAATTTTATTACTACTTATTATTTCAAAGCAATTGAAAGATTTAAATTATTAATACAAATTATAAAATACAAATTATTAATTCAATCAGTATTAATTGTAAATCATTAATGCAAGTTTTGAAGGAAAATTTCTTTTTTGAAGACTATTCTACTTTTATATATATAAAGATTTTACAATAATTAGTATATATTATTTCGAAACAATTGAAAGATTTAAATTATTAATGCAAATTACAAAATGTAAATTATTAATGTAATAAGTATTAAATGCAAGTTTTGGGGGAAAATTTTATTACTACTTATTATTTCAAAGCAATTGAAAGATTTAAATTATTAATACAAATTATAAAATACAAATTATTAATTCAATCAGTATTAATTGTAAATCATTAATGCAAGTTTTGGAGGAAAATTTCTTTTTTGAAGACTATCCTACTTTTATATATATAAAGATTTTTCAATAATTAGTATATATTATTTCGAAACAATTGAAAGATTTAAATTATTAATGCAAATTACAAAATGTAAATTATTAATGTAATAAGTATTAAATGCAAGTTTTGGGGGAAAATTTTATTACTACTTATTATTTCAAAGCAATTGAAAGATTTAAATTATTAATGCAAATTATAAAATACAAATTATTAATTCAATCAGTATTAATTGTAAATCATTAATGCAAGTTTTGGAGGAAAATTTCTTTTTTGAAGACTTTCTTACTTTTATATATATAAAGATGCAAATTACAAAATGTAAATTATTAATGCAATAAGTACTAAATGCAAATCATTAATTTGGGAGAAAATTTTATTACTATTTATTATTTCAAAACAATTGAAAATTTTAAATTATTAATGCAAATTACAAAATACAAATTATTAATGCAATAAGTATTATTTGTAAATCATTAATGCAAGTTTTGGGGGGAAATTTCTTTTTTGGAAACTATCCTTCTTTTATATATATAAAGATGCAAATTACAAAATGTAAATTATTAATACAATAAGTATTAAATGTAAATCATTAATGCAAATTTTGGGGAAAAATTTTATTACTACTTATTATTTCAAAGCAATTGAAAATTTTAAATTATTAATACAATAAGTATTAATTGTAAATTATTAATGCAAGTTTTGGAGGGAAATTTCTTT
Source organism: Diospyros kaki (assembly GCA_036245055.1). Taxonomy (NCBI): domain Eukaryota; kingdom Viridiplantae; phylum Streptophyta; class Magnoliopsida; order Ericales; family Ebenaceae; genus Diospyros; species Diospyros kaki. The sequence continues at coordinate 20,876,196 of BSEG01000010.1, forward strand.
TTTGAAAACTAAATTAAATATTTTAATGAATTTTGCGACGGTTTTGAAAAATCGCCGCAAATATTAATTTAATTTTAATTATAAATTATTTAATAATTTTTGAATTTAGCGGCGGTTTTTCAGAAACCGCCGCGAAATTAATTTTTTTAATGAATTTTGCGACAGTTTTGAAAACCGCCACAAATATTAATTTAATTTTAATTTTAAATTATTTAATAATTTTTGAATTTAGCGGCAGTTTTGAAAACCGCCGCAAGCGGTTTTTCAAAAATCGCCGCTAAATTAATTTTTTTAATGAATTTTGCGATGGTTTTGAAAATCGCTGTAAATATTAATTTAATTTTAATTTTAAATTATTTAATAATTTTTGAATTTAGCGGCGATTTTTCAGAAACCGTCGCTAAATTAAATTTTATTTTTTAATTATTTAATTATTTTCTAAATTTAGCGACGATTTTTTGAAAACCGCTGCAAAATTTTTTGTAGTGTAAGTTCTATTAAGTTTTTAAATTATCCAATTCACCTCGGGCCCCATCTTGGGTATGTACCATAGGATTTCAAGCTTATCAAAAAAGTCTCCAAAAATGGTTAGTCAAAGGTTGACCCTTGGCCCCCTTGTCAATAATGCATAGTGGATAATGCATAGTAAAATTAATTATTGATTGCACAGTAGAGGGGGTGATTGATTTGAAAGAAAATTGAAATGAAAAAAAAAGAGAAAAAAGATGGAGGAGAGGGAGATTCTTTTAATAGCAGAGGCTACCCTCTATTTTCCTCTCTAGCTTTCTTCTTCTTCTTCTTCTTCTTCTTCTTCTTCTTCCTTTGAAATTATTCTGCTACTATAAAAATTATACATATAACAATTATACTATAAAAATTTTGAGACACAGGCACTAGTGATACGCAAATCCTTCGTGTCTAGTACGGGAAGAGGTGGTCGAGACAGTACCTTGCTGTATACTAGGTGTGTGATAGACTAGAACCACCATAACGTGAGGTGAACTCTGTCTCAATATAGAAACCGATTATGTATTTCATCCCTTCATTAGACAATATGTATGCATTTATTTATATTCAATTATTGAATATGCGAGTTACCTAAATACTCAAGCTATGTATGTCGTGTATATTATATTTCTCTACGTACATCTGATATACGGTAAAAAATTATTTTTGTCCATACCGCCGTACTAGTGATTCCCTTCACATGCCCATAGGACTGGAAGCAAGCCAATTTAGGAGATTGCAGACCAAATGGTACTATAATATATACCTTTAACAATTTTCCTTCATACATATCAATAGTTCTGTTAGATAGTGGGTACTCTACACTTTTCATTTTATTCAGCGAGATAAAAATGGTCAACAACTCAATTTAGCATATATGTGGTTTGTAAATAGGAAGAGAGGTGAGAAGTTAGTGGAACTGAAACATATGTAAGTTAAATAGTTAATGACATTTGCTTTAATTTTCTTGTTCAATTTTTCACACCCAAGTATATTTAATGTATATTAAATTATACCATGAATATGTTTTGTAGGATCAATTAGTTCAAACTATCCAATCAAATCTTGAAATGTCTAATCTTAAAATCATTGAGACTTGTTTCGGCCCCAAATTGAAGAATAATGTTTTTTTGTATGATGGTGGGGTGAGACCTAAGAAATTAAAACCTACATCTTCAAGCAAGAATGAATTGGAAGAAGAGACTTCAGGACTGTGTAGAAGCTCTAAAAATTGCATTTAAGGAATTCATGCAATTTATAGGTCAAGATCAATCTTCTACATCTCAATCTACTCAAGTGATATATATTTATTTATTACCAAATTTTGACATAGCTTCTTTTGGACCCAATTTGGTAAATATTAATATTGACCATAGATAACAGTTTAGTGAAGAGAAATGTTGTGAAATTTTAGCAAGCCCTAATGGGTTTGCAATGAACACTAGGCAAGAGAACATGGAAGAGAAAGAAGTAAGGGAGCTAGTTGTCCTTGAGATAGAGAGCACATAAGAGAAAATTGGATGCTAAATGAGGGAAATAAGTGTAATAAGTACACATGTGAATTAGTATATATGAAATTATATATACTAATTAATATCAATTTGTACAGCAACATCAATTTACATAAACTTTCAACAAGATATTAACGTGAAAGTTATTGATATATATTGTTCCAAATATAACAAAGTTATTTATATAACAAAAGACTTATGTACATAGAGGGAATGTTGTAGCTTTCGTTTTTTGTACAAATTATATTACAATAATTGTTATCCTTGTAAGTGTACATTTTTTATTTAGAAGTTTGTGAGTATTTAAGTCTTGTACAGATAACATTAATTAGAAAATTTAGAATATGTTTGTCAAATTTTGTTGTGTTTTGGCATATTTTAGTGGTTATATGTTATGTAGCTTGTAATAGAGACGTTTTGGGTTTTGTTAATTTTATTTCTAACATTTTATAAAGAAAACATAAATACTTTTTTAACTCTAATTTCATTATTATTTTTTTCAGTAGGTCAACGAGACAACAAAACTCTAAAAAAAGCAACTTTTTTAATGAAAAGTTCTATGACTATAATTTCAATCAACTCTTTGATTATAGTGTTTTGGTTTACATTTTTTTATGTAGTATGTATGATTGTCAAAATGTTACTTTTAGTTGAACATCATTCTGGTGTAACTTATTGGCAATTAACCGTTATATACTACTTTTGGTGTGTAAATGCTAATGAATAATGAAGCTTTTATTTTGATTGAACATATATTAATTTTGTGTTATTTGAATAACATGTTTAATTTTATATGAGTTTTATTCCAATTTAATATGAATAATGATATATAGATTTGGTAGTTTATATCAAAATAAGATATTCTTATCACTTATGATTAGTGCTCTTGTCGTTTTCACACCATTAACAACAAGAAATAATGTTGTTATTGATTTATATTTTGATACCTAAATAACCTTTTTTAACGATAGAAATCATACAATCGCTAATTATTCATATTATTAATGACAAGAAATACTGTCATTATTAATTTGTATTTTAATAGTTAAATAGTTATTTTTAACTTTAAGAATCATATAGTCGCTAATTGTTTAAACTGTTAACAATGAGAGATACTGTTATTATTAGATTATAATTTAGTAATTGATAATTATTTTTTAACGATAAGAATCATACAATCGATAATACAATTAATGACAAATTTATCATTCTTGTCATTAAATACTTTTATTGATCGAGGCAACAACTAAGGGTGACGACATTAAAATTCTAGTCATTACAACTTTTTAATGACATTAAATTAATTTTCAGCAATTGATTTTTCCCTCCTTAAAATCTGTTTTTCTTGCCGTGACGACTCCTTCAAGTCAGGGCTCACCTAAAAGTCAGCGTCTCTAGAAGCTTTCAAGGACTGGCGACTACCAGAGGATGATGTGGTTATTGGTTGCCAGCAACCATTCCGTTGCCGTGGGGGTAGGAGATGCAAAGCAAATGAAAATAAAATGAAAATTGTGAAAATAGAAATATATTTTTTCTTGTTTAAAAATCAAAACAAGAAACTAAAAACGAAACCCTTCTAAATGGGTCCTTTTAACTGTTCCAAAGTTGGTTTCTTTCATTACACAACAATTTGCTGCCAGTCTACCAGACTCTCCATATTTACATTCAATAGGGACATGTCCTATACAGCCATTATCTACGGCTAAAAAAACCCCCTAATATATTATTTCATGAATTGCTTGAACGTCTATCATTCAGGTTGTCCATACCTTCACGCATTAGTTTGAAACCTATCTTAAGGGGTTTTCTAACATCCACTTCAATCATTGACTTGAAGACAAAGAAACATTTATCTTCCTTTCATTAAAAACCACCATCCATATCCACAAGGATTAAGTTTCAAACACTTTTTTCCACGTTATAGAACTTGCTAAGACGTAAACCATGAACGCCAACCCAAAATCGTGAATCTCAAAACTTACTTCAGCTAGAAATTGTTAACATTGTATCCCAGATCTTCAAGATCATTTAAGTTGCCCATGTTACTCTATTCAAGACCCGTTTCTTGTCACCACTTCTGGCAAACCAAAAACGATTTGAGTATCAGGTGGGGAGGGCCCTATCTTGGGTTTCTACTTCATTTATGGATCCCAAGACTTGATGATCGTATTCCTGCTTACCATTTTTGTTTACAACATCTTTCCTACCAACCGATTAGATTGGACAGATTTGGTCACTTGTTTATCAGATTTAAGAAGAGACAGGACTAGTTCTTTCATCTTGATCCTAAGCAGTAAGCACACACAGATATGGAACTAATCCTACCAGCGCTGGGTCAATCCAATCACTAAGTCCAACAGATTGATGATTAAGTGAATAGGATGAACTGCAACGCTAATAACACTCCAAAGCAGTTTTAGAAGTTTTAGGAGGAGACAACTTGATGCAAACAGCCCAAGAAAGTTGGCTACAGGGGATGGAGGGAAAATTTATATTCTAGGAGAAAGAACAAGATTGTATGATAAATTTTTCGGCCACCAAATTTTTAACAGCCACAGAATTTACAAGATAGATATTTCAATAGAAGTTTGGATGTCCACTAAAATCAGTATGAACAATAGACAGTGTGTATGTTACATGTTATTTTGGCTCAGTGAAAAAGCTGAATTAAGAGAATCACCAATTTAAGAATCCACAAGTTCAATAAGGAAACTGGGAAACGAAGAATGTACAGTTGGAACAAGAGTCATCAAACATCATCTGCATCGCTTCCACCAACATATGTTTCATGACCAATCCAATAGTTGTTTCCATCCGGGCCTGAAATCTTAAACCTGCTCAACCAAAAATAAAAATTAATCCCAAACATTACACACTTATGTTCTGCCTAGGGGATGGAGAAATGATTTCTTAAATAGCAGCTATTTTCTTGAATGAAGTTAAAAACCTATTTTCAACCTAATGAAATGGTCATTGACTAACCGCTCAAGGACTGATTTTCCTTCTTTGTACTTTTGGTCAGTTTCATGCGCGGTCTCCTGAAAATAAAAACTTTAAGTAACTAACAACAACAGTTAACCAAATGCATTTAATTTTAAACCATAACTTTCAAAGAATCTCCACCTCCTGCTCTTACATATTTCCACCCCACTATCGAACCACAACCAACACAAAAAATGTCAGCGACAATGTGCAATCCTGTCATCATCGCTCTTTCTTCTTTCTCTCCAACAGTGACATTCGCGCTGTCAAAAATAGGAAGCAAGGTATATACACCAAAGAACAATGAAATCTCAATGCATTGTGCAACGATGACAAAAAAGGGGCATCCTTAGTGCATTGCAAGGGTTAGGGGATTATTTTTTTTTTATGCAGTCTTACCACCTTGCTTTGCCAAGAGGTTGTTTTCGAACTCAAACCCATAACCTTCCAGTCACAAAGGAGAAACCTTACAGTTGCTATTAAGGATCACCCTTTAGAATCAACATAGAATAATTATCATAAATGGATACACAATTTGGAATGCCAATCCAGTGCATCCTCAATTCTCTAATCCCTTGTTTGGATAACCGAATTTCATCAGAAAGAGGGGGCAAGGTATACACCAAAGAATAATGAAATGTCAATGCACAGTATAAACAATGACTATTATCATAAACACACAATTTGGAATGCATATCCACTGTATTCTCAATTCTGTAATTCCACATTTTGTAAACTTCAGTAACCCCAGTTCACCTATCAAATTCCTCCTCCCATTCAAGTAAAATGCATTTGAACATACAAGAAATAAAGAATGGGAAGAAACTGATGCTTTAAGACAAATGCACCCTTATATTTAATCAGAAGTGCAGATTGCAAGCAAGGAAATCACATCCCACAGATGTAAGTTGACAACACCATCAGACATTTCAGGGGAATGCTAGTTTCACAGCAAAAATTAACAGCGTGAAACAGACATAAAAAGCTCATTCTCCATGAGTTATTGGGGATGCGAGGTTACACCTTAAAATGTTAGGCTGGGGATACAGAGAAACTTCTACATTAGCCACGCACTGAGAAAAGCATATTTTAGGTACAAAATTGGCCAAGCAAGAGACTTCTATCAACATCTTTTCTCTTCCACAGACTATAATAGCATACTGAAATGGAATTTTTCACCTCTTCCTTTGCTATAACTTTCTCCATTTCTTTGTCTGGGGGGTTCCAAAGTGTTCTACTTTTCATCATTAGGGGCACTTCTTTCTCAGTAACTTATTATCTTTACCCCTGAAGTATGCGCAAGACAACCACTCTGAAAGAGCAGCATTATTCCCTCACCTCTCTAAACCCTATATGCTGCCCCTTTTACCAACAAGAAGAGAAAAGAAAAGATGTCCTTAGCATTGCAATACCAAAATAAAAGAACATGAAAGAATGACCAACAAATTTTTTTGTTGTTTGCATACTGCAAATGTTATCTCATGGCTTCAGTAGGAGTTCATATTACATGTCAAGAATGGACTGTCCCAAGAAGAGTTTGGTGTCAAGACATTAGCATTGCATGCCTAAAAACATGAATAACTTACACCTTATTGAAGAGATAAGCCTTGCCGTGCCTGCAGCGGAAAGACTGAATAGAAGAAAAGAGGCAAAACACAAGGTCAGAAAATTCACTTCCTACAAGAGCTTCAAATGAGCATAAATTTAACCAAAAGAAATCCAAAATTAAAGTCCTTCATATGGAAAGCTGTCAAAATGCTGTCACTGACACTTTTAAAAATCAAGTCCTCAAAGCTATATGGTATTAGCTAAAATAGAGCAGTCTTCCACTTTGTCTAGAACCATATTGCCATATATATGTAGTTTTAATTCACAAAGGGACACAAATGAGTACTACAACAATATACTATGTACACACTTACTCATAAACATTCACTGTAATGGTCATACATAGCTATATGCGAAAGCCATAAACATTTATATCCTAAACTGGTCACAAAAGCCTTGCTTTCAAATAATATTCGCAAGATAAATCCCAAACACAAAGGAAATATTTGCTTTTGAGTTAATGTACTTTTTCAGAGTGGCACTACTGTTGAATTCAGAATTAGACTTACAAGATGGTAATGCTTGAATGCTTCGCAGGTATAAGAGAAGCAATTTTCCTAGGAAGCAAACAATGTGCTAGAACTTTTTGTTAGATCCCTGATCTGACAAGTAGATTTCTCAATTGCTGAGAAGAATTGAGAAGAGGGAAATTGGGAAATTAGGGGGAAGATTCAAGAGAAAGAGAGGGAGAAAAATGAGAGGGAAAGAGAATTGAGAGGGAAACTAATTTCCGTGTTCATTCATCATGTGGGGCTAGGCATGGATCAATGTTATTTATACTGACCCACTTGTCCACTTGGCCTTACAACTTGACATAGGACATACTGGAACATTCCTCCAGCTATGCCCAAAAACATTGTTATTTTATAAGGCCTAACAGCTTACTACATAAAGGCTTAACAATTTGCTAATGTGACAATCCCCTCCCCTTATAAGGCATTTCTTGTCCTCAAGAAATGTGTAGCAAGCTGGCTGTGTTGGGAAATTGCTAGAGAAGATTTGGTAAATACTCCCAAGTATTGTCGTCTTCGTGGAGGGACGACCACTTAACTAGAACCTGGGTGAGAGGAACTCCATGTCTGTGAATCACCCTTTTGTCTAGGATAGTTGTAGGTACTACTTCTTACATTTCTTCTCCCACTAAAGGTGGAAGCCTAAGGGTGGATCATTGTGTTCCAATGGCTCTCCTGAGGAGAGAAATGTGGGATGGATCTGTGATCCTTCTGGCAACTGCAACTTGAAGGCCACTACCCCTATCTTTTCCAGTATAGTAAATGGCCCATAGTACTTAGGGTTCAGCTTGGAGATGGATTGGTGTGTCAGGGATTTGAAATCCTGCTGGCTAAGCATTAAAAAAACACCCTCTTCGACCGAGAACTCCCTCTCACTCCTCAGCCAATTGCTTTATCCTATTTTGTGCTTTAGCTAATTCTGCCTTAACCTGGTATGGTACTTGTCTTTGTTGCAAGTATGTCCCTATTGCAGCCACTGTAGTTTGTCCCCCAATGGCCGGTAGTAACATTGGCTTATAGCCATAGAGAGCTTCAATGGGGTCATTTTGATCGAGTTGTGGAAGCTCAAGTTATACCACCATTAAGCTGATGCTAACCACTTATGCCACCCCATTGGCTGCAAAAAACTAAAGCACCTCAAGTAAGATTCCAAACACTGATTTACCATTTCTGATTGGCCATCCGTTTTAGGGTGGTATGCAATAGACATAAACAGCTTAGTGCCTAATGATCTCATAAGTTCTTTCCATAATAGGCCAGTAAATATCTTGCCCCTGTCTAATACTATAGACTGAGGAATTCCATGCATCTCCACCACATTATCCACAAATGTTCTAGCTACTTCTTGTGCTGTGAACAGATGAGATAGGCCAACGAAATGACTGAACTTAGAAAATCGGTCCACCACTACCATGATGCAATCCTTCCCTTTTGACCTTGGGAGTCCCTCTATAAAATCCACGGTCACATTGTTCCATCCCTGATCTGGAATAGCTAAGGGTTGTAGTAGACCTGGATGAGCTACTGTTTCATATTTGAACCGTCTACATACATCACTCTTCAATAGATAACCCCACACATTTTTTTAACTGAGGCCAAAAGAACACCTGTTGTACTTTGCGGTAGGTATTATGTGTACCCAAATGACCACCAATAGGGGACTCATGTAATGCCTACAGTATCCTGCCCTTTAACTCCTCACAATCCCCAATCACCAGTTTGCCTTTGTACCGTATCACTCCATTGTTAAATGAATAATCTTGTTAGCTATTTGCATTTATGCTCAGCTATTCTAGTAACCCTTTTGTCCACTCACCCTTTAGATAACTGTCTGTGACCTCTTGAAGCCAATCCGACACCACTGCTGAAATGACTGCAGTCAATCCTTCTTCTTGGCAGCGAGACAGTGCGTCTGCTGCTATATTTTCCTTTCCCTTCCTATATTGTATTACATAATCCAACTCCATAAGTTTGGTCATACCTTTCTTCTGCAATTGGGTATGCAGCCTTTGCTGCAAGAAAATTTTCAAACTTTTGTGATTTGTTTTGATGACAAATCTTCCTCCCTTTAAGTAGCGATGCCACTTCTCCACTGCCATCAATTCTTTCTCATAGATGCTAAGTCTTTGGTGCTAGGGGTTAAGGCTTGACTAAGGAAAGCCAGGGGCCTGCCCTTCTGTGAAAGTACTGCCCCTATACCATAATTGCTAGCATCTGTTTCCAACATGAATGGCTTGCTGAAATCAGGCAAGCCTAGCACGAGTACTTCACTTAGTGCCTTCTTCAATTGTTCAAAAGACTCCTCAGCCTTAGGGTTCCATTTAAATCCATATTTCTTCAGTAACTCAATGGTTTATTGATCATTCCATAATTCCTTACAAATCTTCAGTAATAACCGATGAGCCCTAGGAACCCTCTTAGTGCCCTGATACTGGTGGGTTTAGGCCATTCCACTATAGCCTCAATTTTCTTGGGGTCTGTGCTCACTCCAGCTCTTGAAATTATATGTCCCAAATATTCTACCTGTCTTTGTACAAAAGCACACATTAACTGCTTGATATACAATCGATTAAATCTCAAGATCTCAAATCTATCCCTAAAATGGTCGAGCTATTAATCAAAAGAAAGGCTATAGACTAGGATGTCATCAAAGAAGACCAACACAAATTTTCTAAGGTATGATTCAAAAATTTGGTTCATAAGAGCTTGAAATGTAGCAGGGGCATTGGTTAGACCGAAAGGCTTCACCATGAATTCGAAGTGGCCATGGTGTGTCTTGGAGGTTGTTTTGGGTATGTCATTTGGATCCATCCTAATCTGATGGTATCCAGATCTTAGGTCTAGTTTAGAGAATATAGAGGCGTGTTTGACCTCATCCAATAGGTCCTCAATGATTGGAATAGGAAATTTGTCTTTAATAGTAATGGCATTGAGTTGTCTATAATCAACACAGAAACCCGATGAGCCATCTTTCTTCTTAACCAATACAATGGGTGAAGCAACTAGGCTATGGCTAGGTTTGATGATAGATTGGTTCAATATTTCTTTACCAAGTTTTCTATCTCAAATTTGAGTTTAGGTGGGTATCTGTGAGACTTAATGTTTACTTGTTCAACATTAGGTTGAAGAGGTATCGTGTGGTCCAAAGATCTTTTGGGTGGAAGTGACTTAGGTTCTACAAAAAGATCTTGATATTCAACCAATAATACTTCAAGTAGGGTCAATTCATGTACCTACCAAGTGGTTGTAGATGATTGACACCCCTGCTTAGAACCTTCTCCATCCCCTATCTCCAGTTGCTCAGTAGCTTCAATTGAAAACAATTATGCTACTTGAGATACCTTCCTTCTAAATAATTGTTGCAGGTTCTTTCCCTTAATCAGTTTACATGATTCCACTTCCACGTTTCCTTGCAACACCACCCTTCTTCCGTCCTTCTCTAGGGTCACCTCCATCTTGTTGGAGTCAAAGCTAATCAGACTCACTCCCCTCATCCAATCAACCCCAAGTACGATATGGCGTCCCCCAAACTTCAGTAATTTTAAATCAACTTGGTAGTCTTCTCTCTGCATTTCCTAGCAAAATCCCAAACATGCGGATTTGCTGATTAGTTTGTTCCCATTATCCATTGTGACAGACAGGGGCTGAGTGCTGGCTAATTGACACTTCATCTTTTTTGTCATTCCTTCATTAATAAAACTGTGGGTACTCCCACTATCAATTAAAACCATAAGTGTGTTGTATTGTACCTTCCCTTCCACCTCCATCCCCTTGATTGCATGCGAGGAAATAGCTCCATTGCCTTCTTCTTCCACATCTTCAATCATAACCAATTCTTCCTCTTCCTCCCCTTCTAGTAGGAGCAACTATTTCTTGGATTGACGTCCTGGGGATATCTGTCCCCACATCTAAAACATAACCCAACAACTCTCCTCTGCTTAATGAGCTTATCCCTCTACTATAAATTCGGGTTAGGGGGTGTAGTCAAATATCTCACCCCTGTTCCTCCCCTAAAATTTTCCTTATTCTACATTCTCCCTCTAGATAGCACTAATCCCGAATTAATCCCTCTGTTTCTTCATTAAGGCCTCCACAATTACCTCCTATAAAGAGGCCCCCTCCGTTACTGCTTGTACATTATGTGGTTTCAACATCTTAACCTCAGATCCGATCTCATCATTCAACTCTCCCACAAAGCTGGATACAAAATATTCTTCAGTCATAAAGGGGTTCTTACTCAAAATGCAGGATTTCAACTCCTCAAACCTCAACTAGAACACTTGCACGGTACCATCCTACTTCAGCCTATTGAACTCCTCCATAATGTCCATCATCCCCTGTTCACCGAACCTTCGACACAATCCCTTGGCGAAGTCATCCCAAGTATAAGTCTCCCTTACCTTAGACCATCCCTAAAACCACACGTCCCCTACATCATTGAGGTAAGTAGATGTTAGGGTCACCTTCTGATCATTTCGTATCTAGTGGATGCTAAATAACTTCTCACATCTCACATCCACTAACGAGGCTTCTGTCCCCTAACTGGCAATTCCGGTTTTGGTACTAGAAACCCAGCTTGGTGCGGAGGAATTTGAATCTCCCGCCTCCTATCCATCAAATTTTCTCCCACAACTGCTAGATCTCCCTCCAATTCTGATGATCCAATAGTACAATTGTTGCTTCCAAACCCCGGTAAGATGGGTTCCATTCTATCTGTAGGGGGAAAATCAGAAGAGATTCTTACTTGATTTTGGCAAAGAACATGATCATGAACTGCTTCAATTGATCGCGCAGCAAGTTCCCTTGCTCCTGCATCTCCTCCCTGATTTGTTCACTCATATCCACACGCAAATCCGTGCACAACTTCTCTATCATTGACTCCAATTTCCGATCTACCGCCAACTCCTAGCGTCCCTTCCATCGAGTCCACTCTGCTTTGCATCTCTGACATGGAAACTAACATCTGTTGCAACTCTGTTTCCATATGTTTTCATCCGGGTGTCGTCGGCCATGTCTTGATCACCTTCACAATTCATCAGCCAAGATCGCGCTCTGATACCAATTTGTTAGATCCCTAATCTAACAAGTAGAATTCTCAATTGCTGAGAAGAATTGAGACAAGGGAAATTGGGAAATTAGGGAGAAGATTCGAGAGAAAGAGAGGGAGAAATGAGAAAAGAGAAGGAAACTGATTTCCGTATTCATTCATCATGTGGGACTAGGCATGGATTGGTGTTATTTATACTGGTCTATAGCTTAATTTGGGCGCTAAAACAGTTATTCCATTTGCCCACTTGGCCTTACAACTTGCCATAGGACATACTGGAACATTCCTCCAGCTATGCCCAAAAACGTTGTTATTTTATAAGGCCTAACAGCCTACTACATAAAGGCTTAACAGCCTGCTAACGTGACAGTTTTGTTAATAGACAAAGTGCTTAAGAAGATTTCCTGTCTTCACAATGAAATTGTGCTACAAAAGATTTATTCCTTTTTTGTTAATGTGAAGGCAGCCAATAATAAGTATATATATATATATCTCAAACCACCAAACCAAATTTAGTTCAAAAGGGCCTTCATTATGGGGCACTGCTTGGCCCAGGGTTGGTTGTACTGGCCAGAGCTATTACAACTTTAATATAAATCCTTTCATGCACCCCAACACACACAAACTTATTAGAGTTCCAGGAGAGTGAAAAGGAAATCTAGTTCAAACAAATTAGAAAGGAATTCTATATAAGCAGACATTAATTTAATAATTTCTAGTAGATTATTTTGAGCAAAAATTAGTTTGCTTATTTATGGGCAAAGGCTGGGCTGAGATGTGCTGCGGTTTAGAAGTCAAGGAACTGGAGATTTTCTCAAATGCAACAACCGGAAACAGAAAAGAAAATATACAAGGAAATTCCATATGGAGAAAATGAATTGAACCGCCAATTAAGTTTTACCGTAAATGCTCGGACAATAGCTCAATCCAAGACTTAAAAAGAGCTTCCACCTAAAGAAAATTACACATCGCACAACTCAACTTTGAATGCGTTCAACCATTTTTGGGTTTCTACTCTAATCCTATTCTGATCACGATGCTCCACTTAAGGGCTTGTTAAATTGGAGATACTCAATAACCTTAACTTTGTGCACACATAGGAGATTTAGTCAGATCAAATTTAGGGCCCAAACGGGGATTTCTGATTTTCTAGGTCGGAAAGAAGTAGGGTTTCTCAATAAAGACACAAACAACTCGAGCCATCAGTTGTGTGCATTAGAAAATATGCAATCAAGAAGAAGAATTAACGTAGTAGTGCAAAAATCCGAGTCGGATGAATAAGTTAGCAGCATCAGTGTGAAACAGAAAATCATCAAATTAAACATCACACTGCCATCAAGAAGAAGAGAATCATAAAATCCTGAACAATCAGAGGGTAACGGATAGAATAGAGAAAGCTTGTGAGGATGGGATGATTTAATAATAAAAGATGAAATCATTGACCAATGAATCGCAGAAGAGAGAAGAGAAGGGAAGAGAAGGAAAGGAAACCTTGGAAACGATGTCTTCATAGAGAGCTAGATGGGTTTTGCAGTGCTTGCAGCTGTAGATCTTGCCCTCAAGAGCCACCACAAACAGCCTCCCCATCTCTCTCTCTCTCTCTCTCTCTCTCTCTCTCTAGAAAGTCTCTCCCCTCCTACTCTCTCTCCAGTTCCTCCCTTCTTTACCCAACCCAACCGCTGTATGCCTAAATTGCCATAATTCTGAAAAAGCTGTCCTGAAAATAAATAAGGACTAAAAATATGTATATATATATATATACATGCATATATTAGGATAGAACGGTGAGTGTCATGATTATTTTTAATTTGAATTGTAATCTTTTTATAATATGTGTAATACCCGAGAACGTTGGGTTATTTAAGAAATAGTATTTTATTAGAAAAATTGAATTTTGAAGAAAATAAGTATCAGAACAGCCTGACAAATTAACCAAATCGACTTCCGGGAGTACCCTGGAGTCGAGATGCCTAAAGAAAATGATATGACAGTGTCGAGTAATTTAAGATATGATTTATGGCATCGAAAGAATATAGGTCGGGAATAATTTTCAGTACAGCTAAAAATACAGCTTTGGGATAGGCTGTAAAATCGAACTATTGTAGGGGGCCTCTGAAAAGACAACGAAACCCCGAGGGTATTCATATTTGATATGTAGAACAACCCTTCAGTGGTTTCAGGAAGAAACTAATGGATTTGGGGCTAAAACAAAGTTTCGGACCAAAGTACAGTTTACCGAATTGGCCGGAGGGAGGTCAAGATGGCGAGTTTTTGGAATCTTCCAAGAAGGAAAGAATTTTTTTATGACTTGAGGGATGTATTGGCAATATTAGAAAGTTCAAGGGCTTAGTGGAAAATGGTCAAAGTGAAAATACCAAAATTAGGGGGTAAAAGTGAAATTTTTCAAAGTTGAAGCAAGGAAGCTTCCTGCCATGGCCGAGAGACCCATTCTGGTCGCCGACAGCGCCTACCGACAGTTGGGAATGGAGCCAAATGGGTCGGGGATTGCTTTGGGTCGGGTTTGGGTCCACAATAGGGCTTGAGGTGGTCGGATTTGATGGATTTCTGACCAAGTTTTCGGTCGGATTTTGGAAGCTCCAAAAGGATGTTTTGTGGTCGGTTTTTGCAACAATTGGGTCGATCCAGGGGAGGTAGAAGTCTCAAAGGGGTCGAGTTAGCAAGCCTTGAGCGTTTGGAGCTTCGGGTTGCCTATAAATAGCAATAGCCAAAAGCTTTGGAAAATTAGTTTTCTTAGATCTGCAAATTCGTGAATAAATTGAGAGCAGCGGATAAGGGGCATTTGTTGCCCATGTCCAGAGGATCATTCTTGTGAAATAGCTCCTGTAGAAAAAGATTTGAATTTGGAGTTCTATAGGTCTTGTTTCTAGCATCAAAGTGCCTCGTTTTGCATGAAAACGCACCATCTGGGTAAGTCCAATATTTTTCCTATGATGTTCATAGCTTATTATGATTTCTTGTGAAGAAAGATTGGAGAAAATAGCTTTGAAGGGATTTATTTGGATTTTTAGAGGCTAAAAATGAAAGAAAATAGAGAAAATAAGGAAATTGTGAGAAAAATAGGTTTTTGATTATTATATGTTGTTTAGGGTGCCTTGAGGATTAAAGTGATGTAATTGGTGCAAATTTTGAGATTTACACGAAAATTGAGATCGGGCACGCAAACCGAGGCGGTGCGTGTATTCTGAGGTATCCTGATATTTTGTTAAAGGTGAGTGTTCTTCTTGCATACAACTTGGTTTTAACTTGTGTCCCTCATAAAAATCAGTTTGACTCTATCTTAAACTTGATTTAATCCATGCAAATGTTTTGCTGCATGTGAATGTTTTGTACCTGTAATGGTTATTTTCATAGGGATTTGTCCCGAAATGTTTTAAGCATGTGCATTGAATTTTGTGATAAATTATGTACATGAAATGTTGTTTCACATGATGCATTGAGTCATGGTATGTGGCATTGGCGTGTCGTTTTTGTGGGTTGGGATTGGGACGTCAAACTGTGATATGGCACTTGAGTGATAGCACTAGGGAAGCGTACCAAGGAAAAATACCCAGTTTGTCGACTTGGGTTGAGTGCGGTCACTGCCCATTTGAATCGATGAATGACGGGGCTGAGAGTGGACACCACCCCGGACCCGTAGTATGGCGGGGCTGCGAGTAGGTAGGACCCCATGAGGCCCTTACGTGGTAGTATTGTTTCCTATGTGGACGTGGATTCCCAGGATGGTGTTGATCATCATTTGGCCGGGACTTGTGTTGACGTGTGCTCCGTAAGCTTTTGAGTGGGGACGTAATGATGACGGGGTGATTCCCGATGTTCATGCATTGACGTTGCTCCCTCTTAAGCCAGGACTGTGTTGTGCCAATGTGTCAATGTGGTTGTGATGCCTTTAGAGAGATTGCATTTTCCCCGGTTAGAGTTAAGTGCTTGGTGGGTTTCTCTTGGGTCGAGTTTTTGTCATGATATTATGTTGTTTTATGTCTTGCATACATTCATGAAAACGTTTTGAACTCTCACTTTGATGATTCATCATCTTATGTTGGACTTTTGTCCCTGGAATATTCAACGTTCCAGGTGAAGGTAACAATGCAAAAGGGAAAGGAATTGCCGAAGATTGGCGACAACTTGTAGGTGGATCATAGCATGTATTTTGGATTATATGCTTTCCATTATGATGATGTCATGTTAGAGAATTGTACAGTTTTGGATATTATGTATAAAATGATATCAGATTATGTATTACATCAGGTTTCGATCTAGCTTCCGCATTTGTATTGTGTAATGATATTACCTGTCTTAGCTTGATGTTTGTAAGTTTGATATGCTGAGAAGGTAATTGGAATTGTCGGGGAAGTTATGGATTTAAATGTTATGTAGTGGAATGTGCATGTCTAGGCTAGTTCTGGCTAAGGAAAGATTTGATACTTAAGTGTGTCTCATGTGACCCACCTCTCTTTCCTGGGAACTTACCTGGTGCACTATTCACGAGCAGACGCTTTTATTACATATTTATATAAAAAAAAATATTTCCCCAAAATTCATGATGGTTTATTCCGCATATATTAACGCCCCTCGGTTGGAGCGGGGTGTTACAATATGAATTATAAAATAATTTAAATATTTATAATTATTTTTTATTTTTATATTATTATTACAAGAATACAACAATTAATATTTATTTGTTCAAGAATCTTAACAAACAATCAGAAAGACTCGACGAGAAGGAAAAGATAGGATACCATCAAAGGAGATCGACAGCCAAGGGCTCAACTCTTGTTTGGGGGTGCAAAAAGGAAAGGTACTAGAGAAGCAAGAGGAATGGGCACTGAAGAGAGGTAAGGGTGCCTCGGATGGGTCTCCAAAGGGTGCCTGTAAGGTTTGCGGACAAGTCTCCCAAAGAATCTACAAGACAAAAGACAGTTAGATGGCACATAAGAAATTTCTCCCACTCGAGCCCTTCAATACCAAAGTTAGTACAGGTCATGATGAAATAAAGATATAGTATGATGCAATATGTTGAGGTGTATCAACAAACAAGATCTGCGAGTGCACTATGAGAAGATGCATACGTGAGTAGTATGAGTATACCATGGAGATAGATTCCTTGTGTAAGTGATATAAAAAGATAGAAAGAGATTGTAAAACTAGGATGGCTTGCCTGAAGTCAAGGAGGCGATACATATTCATATAGATTAGTTGTGATTAAGGCACATGGTTGGCACATGACACATGGATGTAAAGAGTACCAGACTCTGCTGCTGCACTTGGTGGTCCCGGAGTTAGGCATGCATGGAGGACTTAAGTTAGAACCCTTTCGCCCTTCCCTCGAGGAAGTATCCTAGGAGGAGGGAGAGCCTTAAGAGGCTGGCCTTATCGCCATGAGGTGACAAGGGGCTAAATCTTGGAAGGTTTTCAGGTGACCTAGGAAATCACTAAAGCCTAACAAAATGTTTACGTGGATGCCCGAGAAGGTCATCTGCAAGTGCTTATGAAAGAGAAGCATGTGGCATGGTGAGAGAGAGGCACACAGATGCATTTACTGAAGAACATATGACGGATGTGCGACAAGAAGGCATACACGTGGGCCACACATGGGTATGGTTAAGAATGAGAATGGCAGCTGGGGCGCGACATGGGCTATACGGGCACGGTAAGGGCCTTGTAGGTGCTCTAGGAAGCACAGCCCGACAAAGGCCTTATGGGTGCACTAGGGCGTGCACCTAGGTCTTCAGGGACAAGTCTTTAGGAGACCTAGCTGGAAAAATTCTTCGGGACCAAGGTCTTCGAGAGACCAAGGCACCCACGGGTCTTTTAATGCTCGCATGTTAGGGCGTGCACCTAGGTCTTTGAGGCCGCACGTGGCTGGATGCATATGCCCTCATGCTTGTGCGACTGGGGGTCTTCTGCTACCATCTTTCGTTAGGTGTCTTCTGAAGACTTTTTGAGTCTTCTGATGGGCCTGGAGTCTTTCGATAACTCTTGAAGTCTCACGATGACCCTTCAAGTCTTTTGATAGGTGTTTTTTACATGCACAAAAGACTAGCAAGTGGGGCTTCCTTGCGCGACCAAAAGGTTCCCAACAAGGCCTTGGTCGCCTTGCCCTCTTTTCCTTTTTTTTTCCCTTAGCTTTGAAAGGGGTATCTCGATGAGTGCCTGTCCGACTGCAAGCACACTTCTCGAGGACTTTTCTGGGGAGAACTATCTTGGGGGCTAAGCTACAATAATGGCTTCCCACTCTTGTCTTTGATTGAAAGTCAAAGGGAATAGTATATTAAATGCGAAGGAGTTGACCCTAGAGAAGTCAGAACTTACCCCAATTGTGCAACTCAATTAGATAAGCCAAAGGATCTCAAGCCAAGCTAAGTGCGAAAGAGAACGCTCGTGCATAGATGAGGGGTCATAGAGGTGACCAAGAGGATTGAGCCAATGGGATGGCATAGATGATCAAGGCGTGAGGTCTAATTTGGATTTGCTTGCGCTTATTTGATGATGATAACATAGCCAAGCCGCAAGCTAGCATGAGGCTAAAGTATTTAATCATGTCACTGTAAGGTGAGCAAGGATCCACGATAAAGGTTTTTAAGAGCATTCATATTAGTGAGCAGGGCCTGATTGGGGTGTGCTCATGGATTTTGGTTGCTAAGGCTAGAAGTCAGGATTCACTTGACCCTAATGTTATATTGTTTACGGTTATAGATTGTTTCACAACAAGTAATTGTCAATGTGTGCTTGGGCAAGGCTAGCAAGGGTTGAAAAGAAGTGCCAAAGAAGGCGTAATAAAGTCTCATGGTGACATGACGGGCATCACTCTTGATAAGGAAATGGAAGAGTTGTAGATGAGGTGTTGTGCTTTTGGCACTAGGTGCAAGTAGACGAGGTGCAAGCTTGTGAAGATATATAGAAAATAGAAGGAAATGTGGCAAGCTGCGAGGCGAACGAAGGTTGAATACCACGTTAATGTAAAAGGAGTGTCTTGAATAATAAGATGGGGTGGACCTACAAATAGCTCTAGTGCCCACATGCAAAGACAGAGAACTTCAAATCAAAGTTGACGAGGGTGAATGGGATGCATTGAGGGGATAATTAGAATGGTGGTCCCCTAAGGAGTTACCTTGAGCAGAAATAAGAGTATGCGACGAGTCACAACGAGTGTGAATTAAAGGCATCTTGGGGAATCACTCATTGAGTTGATATTTCGGGACAAGATTTTAATGGTAAGTCAGATGAGGATAAGACTCCACACCCTTGGGCAATAGGAGCTAGTGGATAAAGCACTAGTTTAAGGAGCTACGCAAAAAAGAAGAAGAAGATGTGGCGGATAATAGAGACAAGCTTGAATTCAAGTGTTGCATCGGTTCAAGAGAACCATCCAAGGAATGGATAAGCTAGAGTTGGCCAACAATAGGCTCCAGGAGTTGTAAGCGAAAGTAAAGAATGTTTAGCCAAAGTTAGCAATGTAAATGTGATGTGCGAGAGAATGATTAAGCAATATGAAATATCTTTGGACTGTTTTGAGCGAGAGAGAAAGAGAGAGAGAATATGTTATGGGTTGTCTCAGACATGGATTATGCTTGGCTTATAGCCTTTTAGAGGAGGAAGCATTTTAGGGGATTGCTTTCCAGAGCTAATATTCTTCGATGAAGCGTTAGCTATAGGTTGGCAAGGAGGATGATATGTCCAACCTCGAGGTCATAAGACCTCGAATATGTTGAAACCAGACATAATGTCGAGCTTGGAGCGTGTAATACCTGGTATTACATGGTGTTGGAAAAAAAAAAGATTTCTAGTTATTTTTAAAGGGCCTTGAGTGGTCTAGAGAGCCTAAAAGTGAATTTTGAGAAATTAATTAATAAAATTTTTGAATTGATGGCAGGGAATGCCCTGGGACTTGGATGTCCAAGAAAGAGGGCATGAGATTGGTGAGCGCCTCGAGGTGAGGCTAATGACGCTGAAAGCAATCAGATCGAGAATAGTTTTCAGAATAATTTTTGTATAAGTACGAATTGTTGATGGTACCAAATAGTTATAAGAGACTTCCCAGAAGTCGAGGGTGATATTTTACTCTTGAGTATTGAAAGTGTTTTGATAATGACACAAGTTTTTCAATATATGAAAATAAATCTTGAAATCAAAAGAAATAAAATTAAGTGTTTGAATTCAAAATCAATCTCATTTTGATAATCTCAACTTGCTTTCAAATGAAATAAAGTTAAGAGAGTTCAATGTTAAAGAATTTTATGATTGAAATCCTAGTTATATCAATCAAATATTCTTTTTTCTTATTGTTGTGCCATAGAATTCCCGAGCGTCCACCTAGGGGTATTTCGATCATTAGAAGTCTAGGGGTATTTTGGTCATTAGATGCCTAGGGGCATTTTGGTCATTAGATGCCTAGGGGTATTTTGGTCAATAAGCTTAAGGTGGGTGAAGTCCAAAAGTGGTCTCGAGCCAGGACACATTTCCCAAGAAGAAGATGCCATTATATGGCAAAAGAGCCAATATAGGGGCTAAAGTGCAAATGACCAAACTTAAGGGAGGGGTGAAAGTGTAATAAAAGAGAAGTCCAAGGCTATATAATGGAGAATAAGATAAAAGAGAAGAAGGCCCAGCAGCTTCCAAAAACTCTCCATCTCTCTCTCTCAGCAACCTCTCCGAGAGCTCTCTCTCTCTCAGCAGCATCTCTCCGAGAGGCTTTAAGCTTCTTAGAAATGACTCCCTTTCGCGAAAAACCCCTGCCACTGCAACTCCCTCTCGGTGGTCTCCTCTCAAAAAGCCCAGCCCTCTCAGCAAGGCAGGGTTGTCTTTCGATGGCCGTGGCAGCTCTCTCGGCAAGAGCTATCACTTTGTTAGCAAGGCTGCAACCCTCTCGGAGAGGGCTGTAGTTCTCTCGGCCATAGCTGTCGTTCCTCATTGGAGAGTTCTTTCGGAAAGACTTCTTGCGGTGGTCTTTTGAGAAGCATCTTTCCAAGGCCTGTCGTAGAGGTGCTCTCTGATGTCTTTTGGGAAGACCTGCATCCAGCCGTCTTTCTTTCTCTCTTTCTATTTCTCTCTGTGTGATATATGCTTATATATATATATATGCATGTCATATAGGCTCATGTGATGGCCAACGATATGGCTTTATGGATTGGGATGGCCTTGTTGTTGTAGCACAAAAATTACAACAATAGAAATTTGTAAAGTGGGAAAGATGGAACCGAGGCAGAACGAGGTGAACAGCTAGTAGGAGCCTGCTGAAGGAGATAGGCATCGAGTAGCTTCGGTCCTTGATATACTGACCGGGGTCATAGGTGGACCTCTGAGGGCATCCTCGGGAACTACTGGAAGTGGCCTCTTGTGTGCTTGGGGCATATCTGCACTCACAGGAACAAGTCAAAAGGCACACGGGGATTCCTCACCCACATATGCCCTTCGATGCTTAAGTCAGTACCAGTAGGAAAACAATGTGATACGTAAAGAGACAATACTATCATTGAACATAAGATAGTCATACCTTGTCTGGTCAGAAAGGGTTGATAACAGTACTGTTTCAAGGAAACAGGGATGCACCTGCACATTAGTAGCATGCGGACAGGCTTAAGAAGAATCCCCCCCAGAGGGTCGGTCAGCCTAGAGGGCCCTCCGGGAGAAGGTAAGCCTCATGGTGGGCTGCCGAAGAAGGGTCTCAGTCCCTAAGGGACTTGCCCGGGTGTAGCTGCAGGCTTAGTGAGAGCTGTCTCAAGGTGTCTCTTACCTGATCACTGCTCCCATAAAGGATATATCGCATTACACAGATACCAACATATTACATTACATTCTATAAACATATCACGGCAAGGATTTTATAAACATGATATAAATATATTATCATTACATATATATATATATTGGTTGCGTGAATATAATGGGATATGGAGGCCTGATAATGTAGCACAAGAGCGTGGGATGCCATTGTATCTTACCTCAGCCCATGAGCTCAATTTACTTAGCTAGGAATTACTCAAGATATACATGTTTTGCGTTTATATATGTATACATGTTATATGCTGATGGCAAGGGGAAGACCAACGAACAAGTGAGACAAAGAAAATGGCTGAAAGGAAGCTCGCGACAGCATCTCTCGCGGATGGACTTCTCTCCGAGAGGCCTTCCCAAGAGAAAGCTCTCGGCAAGAGATCTCTAGACGAGACCTCATCGAGAGCAAAAACTGAGAGCTCTCGGAGAGACCTCACCAAGAGGAAAGCAGAGAGCTCTCAACGAGAGGGTCTCTTAGAGAAACCTTGCCTCGAGGAGCTTATCGAGGGGGGGCCACGACGCCTTGTGAAGGCAATTTCCAGGGAGACCAGGACATTTTTGAGAGGTCGCTGTTGAAGGAGGGAGTTACAGTGGTGAGCTCCTTGCCATTGTTTCTGCGAGATGCCGAGAGAATAGCAGCCGCCACCTCCGGGAGAGACGTTGCTGCACTTCAAAAGATGTTGATCCTCTTATTGAGCCAAGGTAGCCCTCTGCGAGAGGGCTGCTACTACCCCCGAGAGATGAAGCCCTCTTCGAGAGGCCTTGAGCCTCTCTAAGAGAGATTGCCCAGAGAGCAAGAGAGAGAGAGAGCACGGATGGGGGGAAGCAAATGAACAATGCCCCTTTCTCCTTTGTCTTCTTTCTTTATACCTCTTGGACTTCTCCCTTATTACATTTTCACCCTTCCCCTAAGTTTGGTGACTTGCACTTTGGCCCCTATATTGGTTCTTTGGCTATTTGACCACGATTTCTTCTTGGAAAACATGTCTCAACTAGGGACCACTTTTAAGGTTCGCCTGCCTAAGCCTAATGACCAAAATACCCCTAGGTGGGTGCTCAGGAATTCTAGGACACAACAATTGCCCCCCAATCTTTGCTTTGACTATTAAGTCAAAGGAAAGACTAATGTTAGACTCGCGCTCACCTACCCCGATGGACAAAATTGCTTTCTTAGGATTCACGGCCTCATGCCATCACTAAAACTAGATTGCTTGCTAAGGTAGGGCTTGATAGTCATACAAAGGTATAACCCACTATGTCGAGCAAGTGGCGAGAGATATGAAGGTGCAACTTGAGGCATCTAAGATCAAGGATGACCCACTCGAGGGAAAGATACCTGCGTGCCTCTAAGGCGCTGTAGGAAGGGCTTGAGGAAGCACGAGCCTTATTGTCGAGGAGGCGTTCAGAGATTAGCCTCATGGCTCGGGAGCCAAAAATGTTATGGTCGCAATGAGATTTTTGCCACAGGCGATAACATAAACATAGATAGATCAAACTTTGAGTGCTCAAGGGCACTAGATTTTTTAAAGAATGTTTTTCGAGCACAGAGAAGATTACGCCAGTGGTTTTGTCATATTCAGACTTAGGCTTAAGCTAAGTTGGATTTCTCTGCGATCGAAGTGCCTCAGTAGGTCTTATCTCAAGATGATGCCTTTGCCCACGACAATTCTTGCTAATGCCTTAGATCATCGCTCATGCGAACTTGATTTTCTAAACTCTTACGAGTGTCTTAAAATGAAGGTGAGAAATGATGTTGCCAACCTAAATCATTATGCTAAGAGTGTTTCTCTCTTCTGCCATTATTCGTGGCTCTGCTTACCCTATCTCAGGGGCTCCCTTAGTACTCTATCATGACACTTGATGAAATATGGTTGTCTATGTGTTCTGCTCCAACTCCATCGCTATGTAAAAGCTGCCCATCTTCAGGCATTCTCCCTGATTTAAACCAGTTCACTGACGATTGATGCCAATACCTTCTCAACAACTAGCACCTACATTATAACCATACTCCATTATATCTTGTATTGAAGACTGATGGTCACTGTCTCATCTTTTCTTACCTAAAGACGTCCCAGAATACATTTCCACATTAGATCCATTCTCTATTCCATCTCTTTTCAGAAAGCTATTATCTTCTGGTCTTCTGACATCACTATACAAGCTCTCGAAGATCTTAGCATTTATTCTTGGGAAAGGACCGTATTCTTTAAAGAGAGTTTCTAGCTCACGCCTCAGATTAAACTTGCCTTCCCTAACTGTTATTACATCTTCCCCAATGGATCTTCAGGCAGGCCTACTAATTTGCCTTCGGTAGCTCCTGTCACTGCTTTGGACTATCGCCTATACAACCTTAGCCTTCGAAACTCTTTTGAGAATCTCGAATTAAAGGTGGGAAATGATATTATCGACCCCTCTAGGTCACATACTCGATATACCCGAGAGAGGAGAATTTCTTTAGGCATCCTAGAGGTGGTTTAGAAGATGATAGATAGCCTTTCGAATGAGTTGAAGGAAAACCTTGGGGGGATACACTGGATAGGGTTCTCTAGGAGTGGCCGCACTAACCTCTGAATTGAAAACTTAAAACTTGATGGATAGTAGACTCCAAACAATTCCATGCCACTAGAACTTGGAGGCTAGACACGGCAAGATAGCGATGACTAACTAGGGCGAAGTTGCCCCTGTTACTCTTATTGTCATTTAGCCTTTCGTCGGGCTGCTACGAGGAACTATGGTGTGGCCATCTCTAGCCTGAACATCTCAGTGGGTTTTAAGTATATGGGACCCCTAGAGCCAAACTATTTCTTAGATTGGTTCTTAAGCTAGGCGCGCCTTCATTCTTACCACTGAGTAGTTCTAAGGTGAAGTTGCTCACATCAGCCTGCTCGAGTTAAAGCCATGGGCTAGGCGAAGATCAATGTAAAGTTACAACACGGACCTAGCCTTGTAGAGTCAAGCAAATCATGTTTATCCTAGGAGCGGCCTAGTGCCAATTTTTTTAGAGAGATACCTAACATTTGATACTTATTTCCTTGCTCGGGCACATTATGTACATTATCTTTCCATTTAGATTATCCACTAAACAGTCTCGGAGGGGTAGGTTGTTAAGCGTTGGAAGTTGCATTCTTAACGAGGATCGGGATGTGCTTCCTAGCTTCTCCCATCTACACTCACCGCCTAAGCTTGGGGTCTACTCACCACAAGAAATATAGATCGGGGTCTGTGTCCTCCACTTGAGCAATTGACTCTTATCGGAACTCGGGGTCGCCCCGAGATCCTTACTCTATATCTTTGTCGAGTCTTTACATTCCATCTTTTGCAGGGTTTGTCTGCTATAGAGGGTCTTGGTTGGACTCAGGGTCTATCGCTGAATTCCCACTAGTCGCTCCAAGTTTGCTGGGAGGCTTAGCGTTGGATCCATCAAAGAGTCAAGGTTAGCTCATACGCTTAGCACTGGACTCTAAAAGGGATCCAGGTTAGCCTGCAAGCATGGCATTGAAACACATCCAGGAATTCAGGACAGACACTTAGCCTTGCAAGCACTTCACACTCCTTTCATTCCCTTTTTCAGGTTTGTCTACCATAGGGGATCTAGGTTAGGCTCAGGACCAGTCTTTGAATTTTCGCCGGTCATTCCAAGTTTACCGAGAGGCTTTGTGCCGAATCTACTAAGGAGTTAAGGTTAGCTCATGAGCTTAGCACCAGACTCACGCAAGGGATCTAGGTTAGCCTGTGGGCATGGCATCAGAACACATCTGAGAATTCAGGACAGACGCTAAATCCTTATATGCATTTGGCGTTTCTTTACTCTCTTTTCGGACTTGTCCACCATAGGGAATCTATGTTCGACTTGAGGCCTATTGTTGAATTTCCATAGAATGTTCCAAGTTTGCCTGGAGGCTTTGCACCGGATCGACCAAGGAGTCAAGGTTAGCCCATAGGCTTAGCACCGGACTCATGCAAGGGATCCAGGTTAGCCTATAGGCATGGTATCGGAACACGTCCGAGAATGCAGGAAGGTTTAGGACTATTGTGCTAGATCACCATTATGTAGCCCCTCATCTGAGAAGGTAGGGTCATGCCTATTTCTTCCACTTTTCTCCTTCGAGGTTGTTCGACACAGGGAATCTAGGTTAGACTCGGGACCCTTCTTTGAATTACCACTAGTCGTTTCGAGTTTATCGGGAGGCTTTGCGTCGGATCTACCAAGAAGTCCAAGTTAGCTTGTAAGCTTAGCACCAGACTCACACAAGGGATC
Source organism: Diospyros kaki (assembly GCA_036245055.1). Classification (NCBI taxonomy): domain Eukaryota; kingdom Viridiplantae; phylum Streptophyta; class Magnoliopsida; order Ericales; family Ebenaceae; genus Diospyros; species Diospyros kaki. Next base: position 20,902,413 of record BSEG01000010.1, read on the forward strand.
CAGGTTAGCCAACGAGCATAGCATTAGAACATATCTGGGAATTTAGGAGAGTCCGAGATCATAGCACCAGATCACAATTCGTTGAACTGGACCTCTTAGGATGTGGGCTTACCTTTACCTCGGTTGGCCTATCTCCGCTATACCAAGTAGCTCTGTCGTTTTTCTACATTATGCTCAGGTTGTGGCACCTATGCTAGATCTTACAACAAACACACAAAGAGTATTATTCATGAAGCAATTTATAGGGTTAGGTATACCTCGCTTACTTTCAGATCAAGAATTCCGTGATGGGCATATCAGGGATATGCATACGCGTTGGCGTGGATAGCCGCATCGATATTTTGTTTCAGCGGTTTGGCATGCTTTGCCTACGTCTGCAACAAGAGAATACTAGTGTCAATATTTTGTTTTGGCAGTTTGGCACGCCTTGTCTACGTCTACAATAAGAGAATATTTGTATTGATATTTTGTTTCGGCGGCTCGGCACACTTGGCTTACATTCATAACAAGAGAATGTTTGTATTGATATTTTGTTTCGACGGTTCGACACACCTGGCCTGCATTTGTGTAACAACAGAATGTTTGTATTGATATTTTGTTTCGGCGGTTTGGCACACATGGCCTACATCTGCAATTTAGAGAACACCCATATCTTCATTGCTTGATTTTCCTTCCCAAACTTGTCTGTCATAGAGGATCTGGGTTTGGTCCAAGGTCCCCTACTGAAATTCTATCGGACATTCTGAGTTTGCCGGGAGGCTTAGCATCAGATCGACCAAGGAGTTAAGGCTGGCACGTATGCCTAGCACTAGACTCACACAAGAGATCCAGGTTAGCCTGTGGACATGGCGTCAGAACTAGTCTGAGAGTCTAGGAAGGACCGGGCCATCGCGTTTGATCATAACTGAGCGGGCCTGTTTGGGAAGGTCGACTGAGGTCCCATTAGGTCCTTTTTTAGGCTTGTCCAACGTAAGGGATCTAGGTTAGACCTATCACTACCCTCCCCAAATTACCACCAATTGTTCTAAGTTTTCTGGGAGGCTTAGCACCGGATCCGCCAAGGAGTTAAGGTTAGCTTGCACGCTTAGCACCAGACTCAGGCAAGGGATCTAGGTTAGCCTGTGGGCATGTCATCGGAACACATCTGCGAATCCGGGGAGGTCTGTGGTCTTAGTGCCAAATAGCCATTCGTTAGGCCAAACCTTTTAGGACTTGAACTTTTCCTCACCTTAACTGATATGATTCCATTGAGTTTGGGAGTATCACTGTTTATCTTGTCTTCATTCCATAGTTCATGTATCGCATTTCATGATAGCTATATATATATATATGATGCACAGGGGATTTACGTGGTTCGGCTTATGAGATTGCCTTTATCCACATGAATAAAAAGGGGTATATTCTTTTATTCATTTTGGAAAGGTTATAGTACATGACAAAACTTTAAAAAGAAAATACCATTCGTCCCAAAATTGGGAGGTACTCCTTGAGATGTACTGCCCTTGACATTCTGCTCGTTGTCTCTCTTAGCAACGTCTGTAACACGCACACATTAGGTCCTAGCATTTTGTGACTCTATAAGGCTTTCCTTGTTCGGCCAAAGCTTCTCTTCTTTCTTAATGCGATTGCGATATCCATTTTTTGAAACATCAAGTCCTGCTCTTGGAATGCTCGAGGGTGAACTTTCTCGTTGTAAGGATCACCTCCTTGATGGGATTTAGCCAATACGACACTTGATGATTACAATGGGAATGACGAAGGAGCAATCCTGAGGCGTTAATAAATTGCTCTTGTTCCTTCGAAGAAGATCTGATTGGGTGCCCTGATAGCCTCCTCTTCTACGTCTGGATCTGAGTAGTTTCTCTTTGTTGCCTGGGCCTGTCTCTTTCTTTTCTCACTAAGAGGATTCCTTATCTTCATTTGTGCAGCATATTTTGTTGTCTTGGGTAAGCATGTTTTCCAGGAAGGGAGTTGGTGAGCAAGTAGGGATGCTTGAGGATTACGATAAGAATGGTGAAGAGACCATCATATGCCCTCTTGTGACGCTAACACCATGCCCACTTAAAATCTGTCGTGGACTTCCTTGCCACACTTTCACCTATCGAGATTGCATGGGTTCACTTCCGAGTAGTTCCACTACTCTTTTCTTGGGATCATTCGACACATCATCCTTTCTCTAGTTGTCCTTATTTCAATCACCTTTATCACCATGGTCGTATCGAAGTGGTTGCTCTCCACGCGCTGGCTTTTGCCCAAACCATTGGTTGGACCATGGCTTTAGCTCGCCAAGATTAGACAGATTCGATTTCTTTTAGCTAGCCCATCACTCCATTTGACTTTGTCTTCCTCATGGCGTACCTTAGATGTCTTTTGTCCTTTTCCCCTTGTTTGGGCTCAAAGTGTTCAAAATGTTGAGAATACTCGAAGTCTCCATTTGCTTGAAACGTCTGTTGGCCCAGGCGGTCAAATTTATTAGGAAGACCGCTGGCCAAGGATGAGTTTATCATGTCTACCTATAGGTTGGGAGCTTCCATAATAGCTTCCTTAGAGCGATTAAAATACTACCTTAAGTAAAGTAGCTTTTTTACAAACTGCCTTCGTGACTTATGTCGAAAGCTATGGCTGGGCTTCAATTTGCGATGGTACCAGCAGTTTGGTTCAAAGCTTGACAAGCAGTGGCACGGTTGCCAAAGTAAATAGCTGCAAAAGGCCAAAACTCAACACTGACTGTTACAACAATGCTATAATATTATTCCACCTCTTCATGTCTTTCATGCTAAAGGCTTCATTCCTCTTATCTTTGTAGTGCAAAAGTTCATGACTTGTTACAGCAAATGGGATCGTCGACTCCTCATTACTACTTCCATACTTTGCTTCAGAGGATCTCCATAGCTTTTGCTTCTCCAAAAAATAAAGAACCACCCCAAGCTTGGATACTAAACGCCATTTCCACAGCCTCATAGTTGATTTATTTTATTTGCGTCCATAATCAACTTTGTTGTTATCACTAACTACCATAGAAAAATTCTCTTCGGCACAGATGAGAGTTCGCTCACAAAGTTGAATTACCTCTTCATGCCTCTGAAGCATGAGGCAAGCCTCTCTTTTCAAGGGTTCTATACTAGGTTATCCATGACATCCTTAGTTGCTAATGATTATACGTCGCGGACTTTAAGCTGGCTTCTCACTCCTTCTTGGGGTCATATTCTTGACATATTCACCTCGCTTAAAGTCCATGATGTATAATCATTAGCAACTAAGGATGTCGTGGACGACCTAGTATAGATCCTTTAAAGAGAGAGGCTTGTCTCATGCTTTAGAGGCAAGAAGAGGTAATTCAACTTTGTGAGTGAACTCTCGTCTGTGTCGAAGAGAATTTTTCTATGGTAGTTGGTGATAACAACAAAGTTGAATATGGACCCAAATACAATAAATTAGCTATAAGGCTATGGAAGTGACGTTTGGTATCCAAGCTTGAGGTGGTTCATGATTTTATGGAGGAGTTAAAGCCATTGAAACCTCCTGAAGCAAAGTCTGGAAGCAGTAATGAGGAGTTGTCGATCCCATTTGCTTAAGCAAGTCGTGAACTTTTATGCCATAAGAATAAAGGGAATGAAGTCTTGGAAAGCATGAAGAGGTGGATAAATATTATGGCGTCGTTGTATCAGTCAACGTTGAATCCTGGCCTTTTATAGCTATTCGCTTTGGCAACCATGTTGTCGCATGTTAAACTTCAAACTAGATTGCTGGTGCCATCGCAGATTGCAGCCTAGCCATAGCTCTCGACAGAAGTCACGAAGGCAATTTCTTGAAGAGCTACTTTACCTGAGACAGTATCCTAATTGCTCTAAGAACGCTACTATGGAAGCTCCCAACCTATGAGCAGACATGACAAACTCGTTCTCAGATAATGATCTTCCTAATAAATTTGATCGTTCGGGCCAATAGACGTTTCGAGCAAATAGAGACTGTGGGTATTCACAATCCTCCGAACACCTTGAGTCAGAGTAAGGGGGAAAGGACAGAAGACATATGAGGTATGTCATGAGCGAAGTGAAATCAAATTAAGCAATTGACTAGCCGAAAGGAATCAGATTAGTCCAAATTTGGCAAGCCAAGGCCACAATCCAACCAATAGTAGGGGTAAAGGCTAACATGTGAAAGATAATTGCTTCGGTACAATAATGGCAATAAGGATAGCTAGAGAATGGATAACGTGTCAACTAATCCTAAGGAAATCGACCATAAGGCTACTTGGGAGTATATCCAAGCGATCATGATAGGAAAAAGCAAGACGAGGGATTTTGTAACGGATTCAAAATGGTATGCTCGACAAGCGGCATTTATTAGCCTGAGCAACCCGAGCTAAGGAAGATAAAGGTTCGAGCAAATTTCACTTTTCCCTACTAAGGTGACATGTTGACACCTAAGGAGTGTTAGTGTAGGTGCTCTAGACCCAATCAGATTGGGCATGTTGTACACTAACAATTGTAATCATATTTATTATTTGAATAAGGAGTTGTTCAAATTCATAAGAAGTCATTCTATTAGTTTCTTGTTATTATTGTAATAACCGAATGAAACTAGATATAAGTCCATATGATGCATATTATGATTAATCTATAAAGATGTGAGATGATGCATCACAGTTTTTAGACATTATTAAACGTCCCAAGTCGTAGCAATGTCAAGAAAAGACATTGACAATTGTGGTAAGACTTGTATGTGCTATGTTTTTACTATGTGATAGCAATGGGGTTCTCACACCCACAGGCATGGTGATATCTAGACAAGTACATAGGTGACCAATGTTGGAGAACGTGTCACTAGACATGACTCACCATGAGAATCTATTTTGGTTATATGTTGATGGAATTCTCATGTGAGATGGGTGTAACTAATCCTTGGACCTGAGTTGTCACGATCATCTCATAAGAAGACCAGTATGCTTTGACATCGTTTCGATGGGCCTAGATAAAGGCTGCACATGGGCAATCATTGGGCATATCGTGAGGCTTATGGAGAAGGGTGTATAACCAAGGGACTCGTTTATCCCTTAATAGAGGATGATGTATCTAAGGCGCCTTCGGTGGATATTCACTTTAAATCAATGGCCATGGTAAAAGAGATCAATAAGGAGTTATTGATTCACTTTCTATTAAGTGAAGATATCCAGATGATTGAAGAAAAACTTATGTGATCATAATCAAGAAACACATTGCCAACTTGAGATCACACAGGATACATTGACGAGAGGATCGAATTACACGATAACCATGCTCGTGAAAGGTTATTTGCGGATTATAAATCCTTCTAAATAATTGGGTAGGCATGATGCCTTGCTAAAGGCCAATCTTGTCTTATGTGTTTGTACCGACACATTGTTAACATATTTGGAAGCCTAATGAGTCATACGCAATAGGCATGGTCATTGGCTTAAACCAAGAGAGCGAACGTATGGTTAAGTGGAACACTTCGACAAAAAGTTATGCCGTCGTAGGTTCTCACAGAAAAAGAACAAATAGACGTAATGACGTCGATATGATGAGGGGTCATCATAAAGGAAATAGTTTCCTAAAATGGCAATTGATTAAATTAGGAAGAAGTTTCTAATTTAATAATTTTCTATTTGTTAGAGTGACAAATAAGAAATAAAATATATTTGAGCTTAAGTTAATATTTGGACTAAATTAGATTTGGGTCAAATATTAAATTAAATATTATATTTGGACTAAATTAGATTTAGGCCAAATATTAAGTATTATATTTGGACTAAATTAGATTTAAACCAAATATTAAATAATAAATATTTAAGCTTGAATTAGATTTGGGATAAATATTTTATAAATAGATTTGGGCCACTTAATTATATTTCTAGTTGGACTAGGATAAGCCCACTTAAGATTATAGTTTAACTAGGATTAATGGGCTAGCCCAATCCATTAGGGTTTAAGAAACCCTAGAATGTTTCTCTATAAATATCCCTTTATGGGTTGCCCAGAAATTGAGAAAAGAATTAAGGGTTGTGTAGTTTTTCAAGAGTTGAAAAACGTATTGACGTTCACTCTTTTCCATTTCTTTTTGGCATCGAATTGAAACGTGGGTGTTCTTTTCCGTCCATACACAAACCGAAAAAAGGAGAAGGAGCTAGCACTCCTATTCCACTCTCCTTACCAACGGACGCATGCTGCGTATCAAGAGTTAGAGGCTAGACGCTTGGATGGCTCGAATCCGTGAACAACTCGAAAATCTAAAGGTAAGATTTATTTTATTTGTATGTGAATGATTTAATTTCGACGTTGATCAAAATGCCAATATCGGGGTAAGGTTCAAAATTTTTTAACTACGCTGCTTGCCCTATAGCGATCTTGCTTTACTTTCAAGGAGTGCTTCCCTGTCGTTTCTATTACAATCATTAAAGCGACTCATTAAGGAAATTGGGACCCGTTAAATTCCACTGAGGGGATACCTTTCAATCCCAGGTGAATGATAAGTGCTCTTATACTGGTGGAGGTAGATCTCGGCTTACCAGGTGTCATGACTTTTAGTGAGGGAAAGAACTTGGACCAGTTGGAGAAGAACTCGGAGATAGTAAATGAATTAAGGGAAGAAGCGGCTACGTGGTTGGCGGTGTATCGAAGAAGAATTGTTAGCTATTACAACGAGGTAGCTCATCCTTGAGCATTCCAAGAGCGGGACTTGGTATTTTGAAAAATGGATATCACAAACACACTAAGAAGGAAGAAGAAGAAAAGCTTTGGGCGAGTTGGGAAAGGCCTTATGGAATCGCAAAATGATGGGACCTGACATATGCGTGTTGCAGACGCTGTAAAGGGGAACATTAGGCAAGACATGGGGCATCTTACACCCGATGAGATTCTCCTCGACCATTCCGATCAGAGATGTTTATAGGAGGGGCAACAAGCAAAATGCTAGAGGTGGTACATCCCGGGGAGTACCTCCTAATTCTGTAACGAAAGGGGTTTCCTTGTTAAAGTTTTGTCATAAACTGTAACCTTTCCGAAATGAATAAAAGAATGCAACCCCTTATATTCCTGTGGATAAAGGTGATCTTATAAGTTGAACCATGTAAATCCTCTATGCATCATGCATATATATATATATATATAGCTATCACGAAATGTGATGCAGGAACTATGGCAAGAAGGCAAGATGGATAGTGATACGCCCAAAACTCAATGGAGGCATATCAGTTAAGGTGAGGAAAAGTTCAACTCCTAAAAGGTTTGGCTTGACGAATGGCTATCTAGCACTAAGACCATGGTCTTCCAGGGATTTCAGGATGCGTTCCGATGCCATGCTCGCAGGCTAACCTGGATCCCTTGCTTGAGTCTAGTGTTAAGCTAAGGTGCTAACCTTGACTCCTTGGTGGATCCAGCCCAAAGCCTCGCAACAAACTTGGAATGAACGATAGTAATTTGACGAGTAATGTCGGGTCTAACCTAGATCCCTCGCGTCGGACGAGCCCGAAGAGGCCCAAAATGAGGATGAGGCCACATAAGCAAAATGTTGGCATGAGTATCCTCAAGTTGCTGATGTAGTCCAGGTGTGCTGAACTGCTAGAACAAAATTGCAGGTGTAGGCCAAGTGTGTTAAACCGCCAAAACAAAATCGCAGACGTAGGCCAAGCATGTCGAACTTCCAAAAAAAATATCGACGCGGCTATCCCCTCCAACGCATATGCATGCCTCTGATATCCCAATCAAGGAATTCTTAATGTGAAAGTAAGTTAGGTACGTCTAACCCTATAATGGGTTCATGGATAATACTCTTTGTGTGTTTGCTATAAGATCTAGTGCATGTGTCATGACCTAAGCATAATGCAAAAAAAATAATAGAGCTACCTGGTATAATGGCGATAGGCCAGCTAAGGTAAAGGTAAGCCCACATCCTAAGAGGTTCGGTTCGATGAATTGTAATCTGGTGCTAAGACCCTGGACTCACCTAAATTCCCGGATGGGTTCCGATGCTATATGCCCGCAGGCTAACCTGGATCCCTTGCGTGAGTCCAGTGCTAAGCTTATGAGCTAGCCTTGACTCCTCGATAGATCTGGCGCAAAGCCTCATGGGAAACTTGGAACGACCGGTGGAAATTCAAAGAAAGGTCCTGGGTTTAACCTAGATTCCTTATGTAAGACGAACTCGAAAGGGCGAGGTGAAAGAAATGGGGCTCGGCCCTACCTTCCCAGACGAGCCCACCCAGTTCTGATCTGGCACAATGGCCTCGAACCTTCCTAGATTCCCAGACGTGTTCCGATGCCATGCCCGCAAGCTAACCTGGGTCCCTTGCATTAGTTCGGTGCTAAGCCTATGGGCTAACCTTGACTCCCTAGTCGATTCGATGCTAAGCCTCCTGGTAAACTTGGAACATCTGGTGAAAATTTAGCAATAAGCTTCAGGCCGAACATAGATCCCTTGTGGTGGTCAAGTCTGAAAAGAGAATGAAGAAATGCCAAGCACATATAAAGATTTAGTAGTTATCTTGAATTCCCATATGTGTTCTGATGCCATGCTTGCAGGTTAACTTGGATCCCTTGTGTGAGTCCGGTGTTAAGCTTAAGGGCTAACCTTAACTCTTCAGTAGATCCGACAAAAAGTGTAACACCCCATTTCGCCAGGCATGTCACTATAAGGGTATTCTCGAGATTTCTTTTTTTTTTTCTTCAAGGTCAACACACGCAGTATATCAAGAACAATCTTCACATGCAGATACAAACCCCGCGAACCCCAGCCTTGCCCGTTTAACTATCAAGATCAATAATCTTAAACTAAACGAGACTTAATACAACGCAGCGGATACATTAATATCAAAACACCGTAGTTCTTACATTGTGTTTCCATAGAAAATACGTAATACAGATCAAATGATAAAATTCCTATTATACAACTGTTCATTTGCAACCTGAAATACATACTAAATCCTTCAAACGTTACAACGACTTAACAAACTAAGTACCATTGGCCCTCAACCGGCCACATCCTTGCCCTCGCAGCAGTCCCTGGCTGGAACATTAAACGTTCCAGGGGCATAGCCCAGGTTAGATGATAAAACATCTATGTGACGGTATGAAACAGTTTATACAATGCATGAGAGACACACGAGCATGGCATACTCAAACAAGCAACAACATGCAAGACACGTCTAACTTGAGAAATCTCCTTGACATACTCAACCTCCCGTGGAAAACACCATTCCACACACCGTTGGGGTTGACCTTACCGCGACATACTTAATCTCTTGAGTGCCCCATCGTAGCACTCGTTCACCGGATTAACCTTGTCCCATTCTCAAGTAGACCCCATCCCGTACCACACGGACACAATACCGACACGAATATCAATGCCTCGATGATATGAAAATCACACGCCATGCACCGACTCTTTTATAAGTAAAAATAGTTGATGCAATATACCACACGATCAATATGAAAATGATGTCATAAATACATAAGTAATACATCTTTGCACAACAATCCAAGTTCCGGAGGATAAAACCGTTCACTAAAATTGGTCCAAATTGCGTGTAACCTAAGTTCGGGAGGGTAAACCATTCACACGAACCCACTACACACATTCCAACACAATTTCAAGATAAGATAAAGCTAGAATTAGACCACTCACCTCAAACGTATTCGGATGCCTCGATCCTAACACAATGCCTCTATTTACGTGCCAAATCTCAAATACTTGAACTTATATGCAACCTCGAGCCACAACACATACTAAACATCATATTTAATTAAGGAAGCATTAAAATCCATTTTCCTCAATTTTTCATAATTTTCTCTATTTTTCTCCCATTTTTCACCTCAATAATTCCAAAATAATTATCTCCTCAGATATTTTCCAAAATATTTCAACACAATAATTCCTAAAATAATTAAAGAAAAATATTGGAATTAAAATTACTGAAATGCCCTATTACACGCGCCCTGGGCGTGGCTGTGCGTGAAAGCTGGTGCGTGCAGCCATGCGCCATCGTCTTCTTCCGTAGATCTGGCCGGCGACGACTCCTCCGACGGCTAAAATGATGATACCCCCTTGAAGCCCTCGATATGTCGATCATGACTATACCAATTTTTGGCTAAAAGGCCACCGAAAAATGCCCCTAACGGGCAATTACAGGTCCAGCGAGGCGGACCGCCTCGCATTTTCGGGTGAGCTCGAACCAGCCTCAAACGTACACCAAACTCCTTCAAACTACTCCCAAAATCTTCTCCGTTACATAAGGATCGAAAGCCCCTTATCCACTCTCATCGATTCATCCTCTAACCCCTCCGATTTGGAAGCTCTATTTCGCAAAACCCTCGGCCATTTTTGTTTCTATTTATAGGCGAGATCCAACTGTTTTGCAGCCAATCAAAGGCCAAGCCTTGGCCACCAAGCTTCCTAGGGCTGGATACAGCTTTCCCCACACCTCCCTCGACCTTCCCATCGCCGGATTCAGCCTCCACGTGCAGTTGATTGCGGCGGCCGATTGTGTTCACACCTAGCTTTTGATTTATTTCACTTTCACCCCCTGTTTTCTTCAAATGCCATTTTTTTCCCTTTCCATGATACCCCTGATAAATCCAACTACACCACTAAGACCCTCAAGATTAGTACTCTTCATTTGGTCATTGAAACTTTTGAAAAATTACTGTTTTGACCTCTCTCGGGTAAAATTAGAAAAATTACACTTAGGCCCAACTAGTTGATTTGACCTCAAATCCATTCGTTTCAACCCGAAATCACTTGGGGGTTGTTCTATACATAAAATATAGGTCTTTGACATGTTCCATTGTCTTTTTGGATATTTCTAACGTCAATTTGGTTTTCTCAGCCCGGTCAATAGTTGTACCGAAAACTGTTCCCAATCTCACTTCTTTCATCACTAAAAATCATAATTCGAATCACTTGTCGATACTATACCATTTTCCTTGGCTATCTAGGGTCCAGGGTACTCCCTCCGACTAATTCGATCGTCTAAAGCTGCGTTAGTGTACCCTATAGTCTTATTTTTCCATAAATTCCATTTATGCCCTTCATTAAATATCATTTATGTCCTCAAATCATTCCTGGGTATTACAAAAAGCCTCCTAAAAAACTTGGAATGACCGATGGCAATTCAAAGGTAGGTCCCAGGTCTAGCTTAGATTCCTTGTGTCAGGCGAACTTGAAGGAGTGACGTAGAAGAAGAAGCCATGGCCCTACCTTCTTAAATGGGCTCACCTAGTCGTGATCTGGCACGATGGCTTCAAACCTTCCTGAATTCCTGGATGCATTCCGATGCCAGGCCGCAGGCTAACCGAGATCCCTTGTGTGTGTCCGGTGCAAAGCCTAAGGGCTAACCTTGACTCCTTGGTAGATCCGGTGCTAAACCTCCTGGCAAACTTGGAACGTCTGATAGAAATCCAATCATGGACCTTGGGCCGACCCTAGACTCTTTATGGCAAACAAACCCAAGAAAAGATGGAATGAAAAGACTCGGTAAAGGTATAGAGTAAGGATCATTCGGCGACGTCGGGTTATAATACGAGTCAAGCCCAGACCTTGCGCTCAAACGGAGGACGCAGACCCCGATCCATATTTTTTGTGGTGAGCAGACCCCCAAGCGCGGGCTGCGAGTGTAGACAAGAGAAGCTAAAAAGCATACCCCGATCCTCATCAAGAACGCGATTGTCACTACGCTATAACCTACCCTTCCGAGACCGTATAACGGATAATCTAAATGGAAAGGTAATGTACATAATGTTCCCAAACGATGAAACATGTATCGAATGTTTGGTCTCTCTCTGAAAAATCGGCACTAGGCCACTCCCAAGACAAATATGGCTTGCCTGATTCTGGGAGGCTAAGCCTATGTTGTAGCTTTACGTTGTGTTTTGCCTAGCCCATGGTGTTAACTCGAGTGACCTGGTCTGAACAACTTCGCCTTAGAACCACTTGACGGTTAGGATGAGGGTATACCTAACATAGAAACTAGTTTATAAAACGATTTAGCTCTAGGGGTCCCACATATTTAAAACCCACCGAGATGTTCAGATTGCAGAAGGCCACACCACGGTCCCTCGTAATAGCCCAATGAAAGGCTGAATGAAAATATAAGTAGTGTGGGCGGCCTCGTCCCAGTTAGTCATCATTGTCCTGACACCTCAGCTAGTGGTGTTTAATTTAAGGTGACCAAGAAGTTTTCCTTACTTGCCCTATCATCCCTATCTTTCTATTTCTTAAGCTTGTATACATCAAACTACATTGGTTTGCTTGAGTTAAGTGTTTTAAGTACTAACTCTAGGATTGAGGATCGAGGCACTAGTCGCTAGGGCAAGGAGAAAGCTTTAGCCAATGAAGGGCATAGTACTGTCGCTAAGGCAAAGGTATTGCACCAACCAATATAGTATTTACGTATCTAGTCTTTCAACTAAACATAGTTAGCATATTTAAGGGAGCCTGTGAAGGCATTACCAGGTTTGTAAGCTTCTATATTTGTTTAACTCAAGAAGGTTAGAAAATGTGGTACCTCAAAAACAAATTAGTAGACCTACAGGAGAAGAAATTGAGGAGGATGAAAGAGCAATGAGAGATAGGTTTGATCTAAGACGTGAGCCAAAAATTCCTTTTAAGGAATATGGTCTTGTCTCGGGAATAAATGCTAAGAGCTTCGGGAGCTCGTATAGTGATGTCAGAAGACCCGAAGATAACAGCTTTCTGAAGAGAGATGGAATAGAAAATGGATCTAATGTCGAAATATATTCCGAGATGTCTTTAGGTAAGAGAAGAAGAGACAGTGAATGTTATTCTTTAATAGAAGATAAAATAGAATGTGGTTATAAGGTAGATGGTAGTTATGGAGAAGGTATTGGCATTAATTGCCCAAGGAACCGATTTAAATTAGAGAGAATGGCTGAAGAAATACCAGCCATATTTCGCCAAATGTTATGATAGAATACCAGTCGAATCCCTGGGATAAGGTAAGTAGCGCCACTAATAATGGTAGAAAAGAGAAATACTCTTGACACAATGATTTTAGGTTGGTAGCATCGTTTCTCACTTTTGATTTAAGATACTCGTAGGAGCTTAGCAAATCAAGTTCAAGTGAGTGATGATCCAAGGCATTAGAGAGAGTCTTCGTAGGCAAATGTCTCATCTCAGGATAGACTCGTTGAAGCATGTTGATCCTAGAAAAAGCCATCTTAGCTAAAGCCCAAGTCTAAATATAGTGAAACCACTGGCGTAATCTTCTTGGTGCCCAAAAACCATTCTCTAAAGAATCCAATTCCCCTGAGCACTCAAAATCTAATATATCTCTGTTTATATCCTGAACCACAACCAAAGTCCCATTTCTAGCTTGTGAGCCATAGGGCTATCCTTTTAGCGTTGCGCTGCCAGTAAGGCCCGTGCTTCTTGAAAACCCCTCTTACCGTGCCTTAAAGACACGCCGATATCCTTCCCTTGGTCCAATCATTCTTTATTTTAGATACTTCAAGTTGCGCCTTCGTGTCTTTCGCCACTCACTCGGCATAGTAGGTTGTGCCTTTGTATGGCTGTCGAGCCTTACCTGAGTAAATGATCTAGTTTTAGGGTCAACTTGAGACTTTGAATCCTAGGTGAGTAGTTTTGTCCATCGAAACAGGTGGATGCGAGAGTAGTATTAATCTTCCCTTTGACTTAATAGTCAAAGTAAAGACTGGGGGGCTACTGTTGTGCCATAGAATTCCCGAGCATCTACCTAGGGGTATTTCGATCATTAGACATCTAGGGGTCCTTTTGTTATTGGATGCCTAGGGGTATTTTGGTTAATAAACCCAAGGTGGGTGAACTCCAAAAGTGGTTTAAAGCTGGGACACATTTGCCTAGAAGAAGCCGCTATTATATGGTGAAAGAGCTAATATAGGGGCTAAAGTGCAAATAACCAAACTTAAGGGAGGGATGAAAGCATAATAAAAATGAAGTCCAAGGCTATATAATGGAGAAGAAGATAAAGGAGAAGAGGGCCTAACAGCTTCCAAAAACTCTCTCTCTCTCCGTCTCTCAGAGAGGCTTTAAGCCTCTCCAATAGCTCTCTCTCGAAGAGCTCTCTCTCTCTCGGCAGCATCTCTCCGAGAAGCTTTTAAGCCTCTCAGAGAGGACTCCCTTTTGTGGGAAGCCATCGCAGTCGCAACTCCCTCTTGGTGGTCTCCTCTCGGAAAGCCCAACCCTCTCGACGAGAGCTATTGCCCTATTAGCAAGGCAGAATAGCCCTTTCGAAGAGGGTTCTAGTTCTCTTGGCCATGGTTGTCGTTCCCCCTCGGTGAGCTCCCTCATGGAGAGGTCTCTCAGAGAGACCTGTTGTGGTGGTCTCTCGGGAAGCATCTTCCTAAGGCGTCTCGAAGAGGTTCTCTCTGAGGTCTTCCAGGAAGACCTGCATCTAGCCGTCTCTCTCTATTTCTCTCCGTGTGATATATGCCTATATATATATTTATGTATGTCATATAGGGTCATGTGATGGCTGGCCATATGGCTTTATGGATTGGGATGGCCTTGTATAATATGCTAAAGCTGACATATGATGTGTAAAGTATATGTATATATGGGCATACAGTTTGGTCAGGGGCTGATAGCTCATGATATAATGCACTGATATGCTACTAAGCTCATGTAATATAATAGGTCTCTAAAGTACTTGGTATGCCCTACCCCTATGGCTTTGTCTCCACATAGCCTGCCATTATAATCCCCTATGTTGGACACTTACTAAGCACATGTGTCATATATGCACGTTTATGGGAGCCTAAGACATGTCACTTGGTAATGCACATATGACATTAAGCCACATGCCACAACAGTCTCTCATAGGCAATACGTATGATTAAGCGGGTAGCGTCTAGCCACATCTTTACCCAACCTGGGACTGTGCCCGGGCAGGTCCTTTAGGGACTCAGACCCTACTTTGGCAGCCCTCCATGAGGCTCACCTTCTCCTGAAGGGCCCCCTAGGTTGATCGGACCTCCGGGGGGGATTCCTCCCAAGCTCGTCCGATTGCTACTAACGTGTAGGTCCATCCTCGATTCCCTATAATAGTACCATGATCAACCCTCTTTAACCAGGTAAGGTATGACTATCTTATGTTCAATGACAGTGTCATGTAACTCTTTATCTATCGCATTACTTTCCTATTTGTACTAACTTAAGCATCGGAGGGCATACGCGAGTGAGGAATCCCTGCGTGCCTTTTAACTTATTCCTGTCAGTGCAGTTACGCCCCCAAAGCATAGGAGGCCACTCTCAGGTACTACCGAAGATGCCCTCGAGGGCCCATCTGTGACCCTGGCCAGGACCTCGGGGACCGGAGCTACTCAACGCACATCTCCACCGGTAGACTCTTGCCAGCTATCTACCTCGCTCTGCCTCAGCTCCAGCTTTCTCGCATTACAAATTCTATTTTCGTAGTTTCTAGGCTACAACACTTGTTGTTAACAAAGTGTTCAATTTTTCTAAGAGAATAGTCAACTAAGTGCTTCATCTGTTGACTATCTTTTGATCTATTAACTATCCTTATGGTTCTATCTACAGAATAATTTGATCTGTCCACTATTGTATTTTAGAAGAAATTTTCTTCATATTTTTTATCTGTTGACTGTGTAAGGGTGGTTGTTGACTATCAATGAAATTGCTTATTTTTCTATTGACTGTGCTTCTGGTTCTATCAACTATATCTTAATTTAGTTCATATAATTAGCCGACTAACCTCTTGAGTCTGTCGACAATTTGTTTCACAAAAAATTATAACGTCTAGTTTTTGGCGCATTTAATGCTCACCCAACCACCCCAACGGTTCGATTTTTGGAAGTATCCACCAGCAACTATATATATGGTATTGAAGAGCATTGAAGGTGATTGTTTTTAGATCATTGATTGCTCAACGACCATGCATTAAATCTTTCTATTATGCTTAAATTTTCTATTCTCTCATTTACTATTGTATTGAGGCTTTATACTTAATCGATTTCATTCATTTCAAGTCTCAAGATTATTTGTAGAGAGAAATTGTAACTAAGAGTATTCACTCTTAGATTCTCTTATTCATTTTCTTGTATTTACCTAGAAAGCTAGAGGGCCCATTTGAGTGGGAGGCTTGTAATCTTCCTAGTCACTGACTAAAGGACCAACTTGGCTTAAGTAAGGGGTTTTTAGTGGATTGATTTCAAAATCCTTGGTGGGAAGTTAAGGTAGTGGACTAGGCTTAGAAAACCGAACCACTATAAATTATTGTTTCTTGTAGTTGTTTTTTATTTTCATATTTTCCTTAAGCATTGCTCATTGATTATCATCTTTATTTCATCAAACATCATTATCGATCAAGATTTTATTAAGTAAAATCATTTTTTTTTAATTTACCCAATTCACGCCCCTTGAGTTTTGGTGCCATTGTTATACGTTTATATCAATTGGTATCAGAGTGAGGTTCCCTTTGTTTTCATTGGTTTAACAACCTAGGGAAAAAAGGTCTTTTCAAATGGCACATTTTGTATCTACATCTCAAACCAAGGGTCAAAGCACCACTCGTCCTCCATTCTTTAATGGAACAAATTATAACTACTAGAAAACAAGGATGCAAATTTATTTAATGCAAGATTTTAGTTTGATGCAAGCTATTCATAAACAAATCAAGTTGTCAGACATGGAAAAGATTAAATCTTGGACAGTGGAAGAAAGGAGACACATGGAGATCAACACCAAAGCTATGAACACATTAATCTGTGCTATTAGCTCAGAAGAGTTCAATCGAGTCTCAACTTGCAAAACATCGAAGGAAATGTGGGATAAGCTCAAGGTAACACATGAAGGTACAAACCAGGTAAAAGAAACTAAAATCAATCTTCTTATTCATGAATATGAGTTGTTTACAGTGAAATAGAATGAAACCATAAAAGACATATACAAATGGAGAAAAGGTTAGAAAAATCTTGAGAAGCTTGCCTATGTCATGGGATCCAAAAGTCACTACTATTACTAAGGCCAAAGACTTAGATAAACTTGAATTTTATAATCTGTTAGGCTCACTAATGACCCATGAAATTATGATGAAAAGAAATGATAATGTAGAACGAAGGAAATAAGAGAATGTAGCTTTTAAAGTTGAAAACGAGAAAAAAAGACTCTCAAGATAGTGATAATGATGAGTTTGCACTACTAGCAAGAAGATTTAGGAGATTTATGAAAAATGGGAGATTTAATCAAAGAAGAAGTTTTAAAAAGGATAAAGATCAAAATGAAGCTAACCCCTCTAATGAGATTCGATGTTTTGAGTGCAAAAAGCTAGGTTATATGAGAAATGATTATCTTTAGTTGAAAAAGAAGGATCGCAAGGAAAGAAAGGTGAAGAAGAAGGCTTTAGCTATATGGGGTGAGGAGGAGCTATCATCAAGTGACAAATCACAAGATGATGAAGTTGTCAATATCTGCTTCATAGCTAATCTTGAAGATAAGGTAACCTCTCAACCTCCTAATTCAATATCTGATTTTACATTTGAAGAACTTCATAATGCATTTAATGATTTACTAAGTGAATGTGAGCATATGAATGTGAAAACATTGATTTAAAAAGGAAATTAAGTTCACTAGAGAGTGAAGTGAAAGATTTGAAAAATGAAAAAGGAACCTTAGAAAATGACAGAAATAG
Source organism: Diospyros kaki (assembly GCA_036245055.1). Lineage (NCBI taxonomy): Eukaryota > Viridiplantae > Streptophyta > Magnoliopsida > Ericales > Ebenaceae > Diospyros > Diospyros kaki. Next base: position 20,920,075 of record BSEG01000010.1, read on the forward strand.
GTTGTCTAGTGAAAAAGAAAGTCTTCTAAAAGAAAATAAAGACATGAAGGAGTCCTTAGAAAAACTAGTTGAGGGGAAGAAGAAACTAGACATGATTCCTAGGGCTCAAAGAAATTTTGGAGATAAGTAAAGAGTTGGATTTGATTCATTCCATGTAAGTTCTAGTAAAACAGTTTTTGTAAAAGCTTCAAATCAAAAATTTATTCAAGGAAAACCATTTTTCAAACCAAATTTCTCAAAGAAAGGCATTTCATGTCACTACTATAGAAGAAATGGTCATTCAATCAATAAATGTTTTATAAGAAATTATCCTAAAAAAATTAAACAAGTTTGGGTTCCTAAGGATGCAATATCTTCTAACAAGACTGGACCAAAGATGATATGGGTACCAAAGGGAACAACTTGAGTGATTCCTTTTGTAGGTTGCTTTGGTTCAAGTGACTTAAGAAGCAAGTGGTTCCTTGATAGTGGGAGCTCAAGGTTCATGACGAGAGACCAAAATCTTCTCAACAACATCATCTTCAAGGAAGGAGATAATGTATTCTATGGTGATAATTCTCAAGGTAAGATCATAGGTATGGGTTTTATCTCTTTTGAACACCTTGTGTTGGATAATGTGTTTCTTGTTGATGGTTTAAAGAATAACATGATTAGCATAAGTCAATTATGTGATATGAATTATGAAGTTTGTTTTGATGCTAGTTCTTGTAAAATCATATATCCAAAGACAAAGGAATTAAAACTAAAAGGAAATAGAGTAGGTAATGGTTATCTTACACTTTTAGGGTCATTTAGGATGGAAAATTGTTTAGTGACTAATATTTCTCAAAATACTTGGTTATGGCATAATAGATTAAGACATACTAGTATGAACTTGATCAACAAGCTAGTAAAACATGACCTTGTTAATGGGTTGCCAAAGTTAAAATTTGAAAGAGATCGCATTTGTGGCACATGCATTAAAGGTAAACAAATCAGTGTATCATTCAAATCTACAAATGAAGTGTCAACAATCTGGACCCTTGACGTTACCTCACTTAGACTTATTTGGTCCTATGAGAACTTCAAGTTTAGGAGGAAAACAATATGTTTTGGTCATAGTAGATGATTATTCTAGATACAATGAAACTAGAATTTTCCTTACTTCTAAAAATGAAACTTTTAAATCATTTCAAGAATTTAGTAAAAGAGTTCAAAGAGAAAAAGGCTTTTGCATTTCAAAAATTAGTAGTGATCATGGAGGAGAATTTGAAAATGAATCTTTCAAAACGTATTGTTAAGAAAATGATATAGATCATAGCTTTTCTTGTGCTATGACCCCTCAACAAAATGGTGTAGTAGAAAGAAAAAACAAGTCTCTTCAAGAAATGGCTAGGACAATGCTTTGTGATAAAAATTCACCTAAATACTTTTGGGCGAAGGTCGTAAACACCGCTTGTCATGTACTAAATAGAGTCTCCATAAGACCCATCTTGAAGAAAACTCCTTATGAATTATACAAAGGAAGAAAACCTAATATAAGTCATTTTCATGTTTTTGGTAGTACTTGTTACATTCTCAACAATGGAAAGGAGTCTCAAGGAAAATTCGATGCTAAAAGTGATGAAGGTATATTTCTAGGCTATTCATCTCAAAACAAAGGCTATAGAGTATTCAACAAAAGATCCTTAGTAGTAGAAGAAACAATTCAAGTAATAGTTGATGACATAAATATTGAAATCTCAAAACCTAAGGAAGATTGTGAAAATGAAGTAGTCCAAATCTTGAAAAACTTTCATTAGATCAAAATGAATCAAACTCCTTGGATAATGATCCATTCGACAAAGAACAAGAGCATCAAGTAGAAAAAGAACCAACATTTCCAAGAGAAAGGAAATATGTCAAAGAAAATGAAATTACAGGAGATCCATCTAAAGGCATTAGAACTAGATCATCCATTAGAAATGAATGCCTATGTCGCTTTCTTATCTCAAGTTGAACCTAAAAACGTCAAAGAAGCTTTAGATGATGAAAATTGAATTATTGCCATGCAAGAAGAATTAAATCAATTTGAAAGAAGTGGAGTTTTGAAACTAGTGCCAAGACCAAAAGATTATCCAACTATAGGCATAAAATGGATGAAAATGGTATAGTCATTAGAAATAAAACTAGGATAATGGCTCAAAGACATAGCCAAGAAGAGGGCATTGACTATGATGAAACTTATGCCCCTATTGCTAGACTGTAAGCCATAAGGATGCTATTAGCATTTGCTTGCGAAAAAAACTTTAGAGTGCTTTCCTAAATGGATATATCAATGAAAAAGTTTATGTAGAACAACCCCCTGGTTTTGAAAATCATAAGTATGAAGACCATGTGTTCAAATTATCCAAAGCTTTATATAGTCTAAAACAAGACCCTAGGGCATGGTATGAAAGGCTTAGTAAATTTCTCTTTGAAAAAGGATTCAAAAGAGGACAAATAGACACAACCCTGTTTATAAGAAGTCTTGACAAGTATATACTATTAGTTCAAATCTATGTGAATGATATCATATTTGGATCCACAAACAAATCTCTATGTGATCAATTTGTAAATCTTATGCAAACAGAATTTGAAATGAGCATGATGGGTGAACTAAAATATTTTTTAGGATTGCAAATAAAATAAGAGAATGAGGGTATTTATATATCTCAACAAAAATACATAAGAGATCTTCTTAAGAGATTTGATGTTCAAGATTGCAAACCTATGGCTACACCTATGAGTAGTTCTCTAAGCCTAAACAAAGATGAGTTGGGTAAGACTATAGATAACAAGCTTTATAGAAGTATGATTGCCTCCTTACTCTATTTAACAGCTAGTAGACTTAATATTATGTTTAGTAGATACTTGTGTGTTAGGTTTCAATCCAATCCCAAAGAATCTCATTTAAAAGCAGTAAAGAGAATCTCGAGACATCTAAAAAGAACTACAAGCTTAGAACTTTTTTATCCTAAATCAAACAACTTTGATCTAATAGCTTATACTGATGCTGATTATGATGGTTGTAAAACAAATAGAAAAAGCACAAGTGGTTCATGTCAATTTTTAAGACATTGCTTAGTATCTTGGTCAAGTAGAAAGCAAAACACTGTTGCACTATCATTTACAGAGGTTGAATATGTTGCAGCTGGTAGTTATGCTCAAATATTGTGGATGAAATATCAATTAGAAGATTATGGTGTAAGGCTTCAAAACATTCCAATTAAATATGATAACACAAGTGCAATAGCTCTAACAAAAAATCATGTATTTCATGCAAGAACTAAGCACATTGAAGTTAAACATCATTTCATTAGAGATCATGTTCAAAAAGGGGATATAAGTCTAGAATTCATTGAGACTAACCTTCAAACAGTTGATATCTTTACAAAATCTCTTAACAAAGAAAAATTCAAATTCTTCATAAGTGACTTAGGTTTAATTATAACATGATAAATGATTTCTTTTTATTTAATGATTATTTGGAAACTGTCTCTGGATATATATATTTAGTTGAAATTAATTTTTGTCTGAATGTTTTATAAGGCCAAGCATCTAATTTGTCAATTAAATAAGTTGATCTATTGAGTGAATGTATCAAGGCCAAAATTTAAGTGATATTGGGCACATCTTAGTCGATTAAATCCTCTTTATTCATCACATTGATCGACATAAGTTCTTTGTTTGTCATCTAAGTTGTCATATTTTTGTTAAGATAGTCGACAGAATTATCCATCTGTTGATAGAATGTCCATCCTTTATCGTCTAAATTATCTCTTTAACTCAGTTAGTCGACAGAAGCTACTGATAGAATTGAAATGCTATGGCACACACCAAGAGGGGGGGTGAATTGGTATAATAAAAATAATTCTTTTTTGAAACAAAGATGTCGTCTGTGAAGACCACGGATTTGTTAAACCTCAAGACCTTAAAATGGCATGATGAGGTATCAACCATGTAAAGACAACCTCGTCTTGTGAATAATGAATATAAAATCTTTGGGGATGAGAGGTTAAATGCATAACTTAAATAGGGAATAAAAAAAAATGCTGATAAGAACAATCAAATAGAAGGCACAAATACACGATGATTTATAGTGGTTCAGTTTTCCAAACCTAGTCCACTACCTTAACTACCCACTAAGGATTTTGAAACACATCCACTATCAACCCCCTACTCAACTCGAGCAGGTCCTCTAGTCTGTGACTAGGAAATTTACAAACCTCCCAATTTAATGGCCCCTCTAGCTAACGCTAGGTTAAATACAAGATAAATGAGAATGAGAATCTAAGAGTACAACTCTTAGTTACAAACTCTTTCCAATTGAAGAATAAAGGCTTACAATTAATGTAACAGTGTATACAAAGCCTCAGAAATGTAAATACAGAGAAAAAAGAATTTAATGCTCGATGTAAACTTGAAATCTCGATAATTGATGATATTAAATGTCTCCAACAACCTTCAATTGATTCTCTCAACCCCTATTTATAGTTAATGGTAGATGAATACAAAAATCCGACCGTTGTGGTAGTTGAGCGAGCATTAAATGCACCAAAAACTAGAAATTACAAGTTTCTGTGAAACAAACTATTGACAGAAAAAAGAGGTTAGTCGACTATATTTTCAAACAAAACTAAGGCATAGTTGACAAATAAGTAAGCATAGTTGACAGTTGTCCAACCAAATCTACTGATAGTCGAAAAACACCTTCTCATAGTTGACACATCCAAAATATGAAGAAAATTTCAAACATCATACACACACATAGTCGACAGAGAAATTTTTGTTGTCAACAAAACTAACACAATAGTCGACAGAACCAAATATAGTTCACACAAGTTTGGGTATAGTCGACAGATGCCAAGCATAGTTAACAAAGCATAAACACATAGTCGACTATCCATTTAGAAAAACTGAACACTTAACATTTCCTAACTTTGTTTCTTTTGACAACAAGTTGAGATTATTAAAAAGATATTAATTTTGAATTTAAACACTCAACCTTACTCCTATAGAGTTCAAGATTGATTTTCATATAGTCATTATCAAAACTTTTTTAACTTATAAGAGTGAAATATCAATCTCCCCCTTTTTGATGATGAAAAAACAAATATGAAAATCAATTCATTTTATCTCCCCATTTTTGTCAAAATCAAAAAGATTGAGACTCCCCCTTTTTGGAACATACTGAGATCATATAAAAAGTGGCTCCCCCTTAAACCAAATCCTCAGAAATCATTCATCTATTTGAGCATGCATTCAGATACAAACATTCATTGGCATGAGTAAAATGTCAATACATAACCATATTTCAGAACTTGATAAGTAGTCTTCTACAAAATGATAATGAAGTTCAACACATGATAAAAGCAATGTTCAAGAGTGCTAAGATAATCATATATATATATCAAAAGTAGAATATATGATGAAGGCAGCATCTAGACATCAGGAGAAATGGATGATGGAGAGGACTAAATAGAGGAAGGAGAAGAAGCTGATGGTAAAGATGGTGATGAAGCAAGATGAGGGTACTAAGAAGATAGCATTTATATGAGCCGTCCCATTTGTGATGAAAGATCGTCTTGTTGCCTATGAAGATTCTGCAAATCAGATCTGACCTCTTCTCTGAACTTAATCAAGCTTGTTTCTACCCTTGATATATCCAAGTTTAGGTCTGCCATCCCTTGAACCATTAACTCATCTTGAGACTCAGGTTGAGATGAAGATGGTCCTTATGATCTTCTCTTTTTCCTAGGATTCTCAGGTTTATCAACCTTAACCCATTCCCCATCCTTACATACATAGCCAATCCTAATGGCTACTTTATCATTAATGTGCTGAGAGGGGCTAAGATAGACTTTCCTAGCACTTTTCATTTGGCCTGCTAAATTATCCAATAGTTCGTTAATTTCCATGCCATAGGGAAGTGACCTAGTTTTTGCTGAGAATGATTCTATCATCAGATTGATCATCAGTAGACATAGATTTGGCCTTCTCTTAGCCTTAATACATTGAAGTAAACATAAATCGATTCTAGTAACCAGAGAAAAACAGCCACTCCTAGGATAAATCATTTGACAACAAATGAGATGAAGAAGTCTAGTGTTCAAGTCCATACTTGTTGTGTCCGTAATTTTAGAGGTAATAGAGTCATCTCCAATGACTTCTTTACTAGCCTAAACATAGTCTTGGGTCTAGGAGGCACAATCCTCACCATCTAAAGGAATTCCAAAACGATTATTAATCAATGTCAAAGTAACTTCTATGTGAGAATCTCCAATCTTGGTTTTAAACTTTTTATTCGATTTTCTCTTATGATAGGTGTTGTTTGCATTTGAGTAAAGCCCTAACTGCATCTTCATATATACACCTATTAATCGATAAGAAATCCCACCAACCAAATTCCTTAAACGTTTGAATATAGGAAAAATCAGTGGATTCTAGAAATGTTAAGTCCAAGTAATGACCTTGTAGGACTTCTCGAGATTCAAAGTGAAAGGAATACCTTTCTTGTTCACCCTTAGAGTTGAAAAATTGGATTTGAGGCTTAGTATGAGAAGGTGGGAGACTTGAAGAGGTTGGTTCCTTCCCCTTTCCTTTATCCTTGCCTGAGTTCTTCGTTCATGCCATAGGGAATGATGTGTGGAGATGAAACCGAGAGAACGAGAAAAAGAATGAGATATAGCCGAGAATGAGTAACCGAAATGAGATCGGCACCAAAGAGAGATAACAGTTCGGCCAAAAATAGGGAAAAAAATAGGGTTTGGAAAGACGGATGGTCACAAGCTCTATAAATAAGTGGATTTAGATAGTCGACAGATACGAATGGCTTTGTCGACTATCACAACGAGGATCTAGGATATAGTCGACAGACACTGAGGTGCTGTCAACAGATTTAATTTAAAAAGAGTGTATAGTCGATAAGGGTTAGGCCTTATGTCGACTATCTTGTCAACAACATAACACCTTAGTTGACAAAAGCATGATTTCTATCGACTATTCTTGAAGAATAAAAAGAATTTAATTAACAAAGATGTGCCCAACATTGATGTTACACCTTTTTATATATTAGTTTTGATGATGAAAACCATATCTTGGCTTAATCCCTAAGTCATAAGTCAAGGTTGTGGTTTTCAAAATATATCAATTTCAATATCAAGTATTATTTTGTAAAAATGGAAACCAAATGAATTCCAAGCATCAAGGTTTGCAAAACCTTATTTTTTCTAGGTCTGGAAGGTTAGCACCTTATAAGGAGATATATAAAAAAATGTTTTCTTTTTAGAAAACTATCTCCCGGTATTTTGATAGCTAACATTCATTAGTGCTAAAACGATTTTTAATAATTGTTTCAAGAAATAGAAAGTATGTATTTTGGAGGTGGTATTATTGCTAAATCTTGAGTTTGTACTAAAACCCAAATTCTACTTTCTTATTGTTATGGATGTTAATTTTTTTGATATTTTTATTGAATTCAAATAGGGAGTACTTTGTTATTTATATTTATGTATTAAAGTAAATGGAAGGTAAAATATAAATAAAATAATTTTTAATGATTTTTTCAAGAAATAGAAAATATGTATTTTGGAGGTGGTATTATTGCCAAATCTTGAGTTTGTACTAAAACCCAAATTATACTTTCTTATTATTATGGATTTTGATTTTTTGGATATTTTTATTGAATCCAAATAGGGGGTACTTTTTTATTTACATTTATATATTAAAGTTTATTTAAACTAAAAAAAATGTAAATATGTTGTGATGAATATATGCTATGGATTGTGCTTTCAAGTATATCCTTCTGAAAAGAAATATTAATATGTTGTGATGTATACATGCTATGGATTGTGCTTTCAAGTATATCCTTCTAAAAATCTGTCATGTTTCTATGCATGTTTCGAAACCCCTTTAAAAAGGTTTTTCATATTTTTCTGAGTGTATGCTATTTTGAAACATCTTTGCAATACATGTATTTTCAAACTAGGTTTTGAACTATGTTTCGAAACCTATTTGAGTTTAAGCAGTATGTTTTCAAACCTACTTTAGTATGTTTCGAAACCTACTTTAGTATGTTTCGAAACCTATGTTTTTGTCAGCAGATCATTCAAAATCAAGATGCTTTTGCTTTGCATTTTTGTATTTTATCTAAAAGCTTCTCAATAATTTTTAATGCATTATCCACGCTATGAGATTCAAATTTGAATTTGAATGTGAGTGCTTTGATTTAATCATAATGGGCATAAGACCTTGTCTCCCACTCAATGTTGTCTTTAAGTGCAAGTCCAGTTGGAAAGGCTGTATATTTTGAAACATGAGGAATATGTTTCGAAATCTTAGTGTATATTTGTGATGTTTCGAAACCTATTATGTATGTTTCGAAATCTACTTTTTTGTCTTGTCTCTAATGGGTATAAAATGGCTAGATTTCTATCTCTTGATATAAATAACAAGTGTTTGAAGACAAGAAAAAGTAACAACAAGAGAGCACACACTAGAGACACATATACAAACACAAATGTTGATCAAATCATTTATTCAAGCTCTCAAAGAAGATCTTTTACAAATCCTACTCTTGTGCATTGTAAGTGAAAAGGAGAAGCAAGTGGAAAAATGAAGTCTCATCTTGTCTAGCTCTCCTCAACTCAAGTTAAGAGGTTTATGCAGCCATTTGGTAAGGCATTTTATTGCTATCAATTCATTGGACTATAAAGATAAAACTCTATTTATCTTGTTAATGTTGTAAGGTTTGAGTTGAGCCTAAAACTCACTTGTTGTAAGGTTTGAGTTAAGCCCGTAAAAACTCACTTGGTGAAAGGTTTGAGTTGAGCCATAAAAACTCATTGTATAAGGTTTTGAGGTGAACCGTAGTAAAACCCTTGTTGTGGTTAATCACTAGTAAAAGTGATTGGAATTAAAAATCTTTCAAGTGGGTAAGCTTGAAAGTAATGGATTCGACAGGGTGCCGAACCACTATGTATCTTATGTGCACCAAATTTATTATTTTGCTTGTTATTCATTGCTCAAAACTTTCAAAAGAATTGTTTTCAAAAGCTAAAACAAGTTTTCTTTAAAGCACAAGAATTGTCATCAAAGACTAAAACATATTTTTCCTTGAACATAAGTATTTACATATGCATATAAACTTATCTTTAATCTCAAACACCTTTGGTATACTCTTACTTATATAAATCATCTTTGTCATAGATCATCACTATAAAAAAATTGATTTTTTGCGGCGATTTTTTTGCAACGGTTTCGAAATTGCTGCAAAATATAATTTTTGCGGCGGTTTCCAAAAACTCGTCGCTAAATTTAAAAAATAATTAAATAATTAAAAAATTAAATTCAATTTTGCGGCGATTTTTGAGAAATCGCTGCTAAATTTAAAAAATTAAATAATTTAAAATTAAAAATAAAATAATATTTGCGACGATTTTAAAAAACCATCGCAAAGTTCATTAAAAAATTAAATTTAGCGAGGATTTTCAAAAATCGCTGCTAAATTAAAAAAAATTAAAATTAAAATTAAATTAACATTTGCAGCGGTTTCAAAAACCACCGCAAAATTTAAAAAAATAATTCAAAATTAAAATTAAATTAACATTTGCAGCGGTTTTTGAAACTGTCGCTAAATTTACTAAAAAATTAAATTTAGTGGTGATTTTTCAGAAATCGCCACTAAATTCAAAAAATCAAATACTTCAAAATTAAAATTAAATTAACATTTGTGGTGGTTTTTGAAAACCGCCGCAAAATACTTTAAAAAAATTAAATTTTGCTTAAGAAAATAATTAAAAATTAAATTAATAAAAATAAATATAAAATCTTAAAAATAAATTTAAAATTTCATTTAAATTAATAGCAAAATTATTTAAAAATTTAATTTAAAAAAATAAAAATAAATTTAACAAAATTTTAATATATAAAATTCTAATAATTTTTAAAAAATATATAAAATCTTCTTTTTTATTTTTAATCAATTAATTTATTTAATTTAACTCCATTAATTTATTTTTAATTTATTCTATTATTATTTTAAAAAATAATCAATTAATAAATGTTTTTAATATATATTAAAAAATATAAAATAGAATTTTGAAAATTACTTGTTAGATTAGTATATAATATATATATATGTGCAAATATGTCAAGGGGTGCTTCGCAGATCAGGCAGTTCGCGTGAACGGATGCGCACTTTGAGGTCGTGGGTTCGAAACTTGGGAAGGGGAAGCGTTGGATTTAATTTCCAGTATCGCCACGTGGCGCGCAAGGGCTGGGCGGGCCAGCGCAGACCAGGCTGGCCGGTGCGGGCAATTAAAAATTTAATTCTTTTATTAATTTTTGCGGCGGTTTTGAAACCGTCGCTAAAATTAAAATTTTAATTTTTTTATTAATCTTCGCGACGGTTTTGAAACCGTCATTAAAATTAAAAATTTAATTTTTTTATTAATTTTCGTGACAGTTTTGAAACCGCCACTAAAATTAAAAATTTAATTTTTTTTAAATTTTTTGCATCGGTTTCATAACCGCCGTTAAATATTATAGAAACCGCCGCTAAATCACTTATTTTGCGACGGTTTTTAAAACTACCGCAAAAAATATAATTAGCGGCTGTTATTCCAGTAGTTGCTGAAAACCATCGTTAAATGCTCCGCGACGGCTGACTTAGTGGCGGTTAAAAATTGCTGCTAAAGGTAAAAAAAACTATCGCTAAATGCCTATTTTTTTGTAGTGCATTATTTTGAAATACAAGCTAAAAGATTTCGAATCAAGCAAAATAGAAAAGTATATTTCGAAACATACAATCTCTATTTTGAAACTAGCAAACCAGTAAGGTATATTTCGAAACATATATAGTAGGTTTCGAAACCTAGTTAACAGAAAGGTTTATTTCGAAACATATATCCTATATTTCGAAACATAGTATTTTGCCATCAACCATTGTTTTAATTATCGAAAATTTATACGAATCCCAATTCACCCCCTTCTTGGGATATATTTGCCATCATTAGGACCAACAAATATCACTTATAAATTTTGACCGAAACACATTCTGTCAATAGATTATTTCATTTATTTGACAGATTTAAATACTTGACTTTATCATAAATATATTAAAAGAGATTAATAAATCAAAAATTCAAATAACACATAACTACTCATGTTATAATTAACCCCAGCTCACTCCTAAAATATTCAAACTTTTCACTATCAAGGGGCTTTGTAAAGATATCTGCTATTTGATGATTAATGAATTCAAGATTTATGTCTATTTTTTGAACATGATCTCTAATGAAGTGATGTTTTACCTCTATGTGTTTAGTTTTTGCATGAAACACTGGATTTTTTGTTAAAGATGTAGTACTGGTATTGTCACATTTTATTGAAATTTTTGAAGTCTTATGCCATAGTCTTCTACCTGATACTTTATCCACAATATTTGAGCACAATAATTACCAGCTACAACATATTCAGCCTCAGTAGATGATAGAGCTACTGTATTTTGCTTCCTACTTGAGCAAGATACTAAGCAATTTCCTAGGAATTGACATGACCACTTGTACTTTTTCTATCTATTTTACATCCATCATAACCAGCATCAGTATAGGCTATTAGATCAAAGTTGTTTGATTTTGTATAAAATAGTTCTAGACTTGTAGTTCCTTTTAGGTATCTTAAGATCCTTTTAACTGCTTTTAAGTGTGATTCTTCAGGATTGGATTGGAACCTAGCACACAAGCACACACTAAACATAATGTTAGGTCTACTAGCTGTTAAATAAAGCAAAGAGCCAATCATACTTCTATAAAACTTGTTATCTACAACCTTATCTAACTCATCTTTATCTAGGCTTTGAGAACTACTCATAGGTGTAGTTATAGGTTTGAAAACTTGTACATTAAATCTCTTAACTAAATCTCTTATGTATTTTGTTGAGAGATATATATACCCTCATCTTCTTGTTTTATTTATAATCTCAGAAAGTATTTAAGTTCACCCATCATGCTCATCTCAAATTCTCCTTGTATAAGATTTACAAATTGATCACATAGAGATTTATTTGTGGATCCCAATATGATATCATCCACATAAATTTGAACTAAAAGTATGTCCTTGTCATGATTTCTTATGAATAAAGTTGTATCTATATGACCTCTTTTGAATCCTTTATCTAAGAGAAATTTACTAAGCCTCTCATACCATGCCCTAGGGGTTTGTTTTAGACCATATAATGCTTTGGACAACTTGAACACATGGTCTTCATACTTATGATTTTCAAAACCGGGAGGTTGTTATACATAAACTTCTTCATTGATATACCCATTTAAGAAAGCACTCTTAACATCCATTTGATATAGCTTGAAGTTTTTGTAACAAGCAAATGCTAATAACATCCTTATGGCTTCTAATACATCAACAGGGGCATAAGTTTCATCATAGTCAATACCTTCTTCTTGGCTATATCCTTGTGCCACTAGCCTTGTTTTTTTTCTAGTCACTATACCATTTTCATCCATCTTGTTTCTAAATACCCATTTTGTGCCTATAATTGGATAATCTTTTGGTCTTGGCACTAGTTTCTAAACTCCACGTCTTTCAAATTGATTTAATTCTTCTTGAATGGAAATAATCCAATTTTCATCTTTTAAATCTTCTTTTACATTTTTAGGTTCTACTTGAGATAAGAAGGCAGCATATTGGCATTCATTTCTAATGGATGATCTAGTTCTAATGCCTTTAGATAGATCTTCTATGATTTCATTTTCTTTGACATATTTCTTTTCTCTTAGAAATGTTGATTCTTTTTCTACTTGATGCTTTTGTTCTCCTTCAAAGGGATCATTGTCATGAGTATTTGATTCATTTTGCTCTATTGAAAGTCTATCAAGGTTTTGGGTTACTTCATTTTCACAATCTTCTCTAGATTTTGAGATTTCAACATTTATGTCATCAACTATTACTTGAATTGTTTCTTCTACTACTAGGGTTCTTTTGTTGAATACCCTATAACCTTTACTTTAAGATGAATAACCTAAAAATATACCTTCATCACTTTTGGCATCAAATTTTCCTATAGATTCTTTTCCATTATTAAGAATATAACAAGTGCTATCAATAACATGAAAATGACTTAGGCTTTCTTCCTTTGAATAGTTCATAAGGAGTCTTTTTCAAGATGGGTCTTATTGAGACTCTATTTAGTATATGACAAGCGGTATGAACGACTTTCGCCCAAAAATACTTAGGAAGATTTTTATCACAAAGCATTATTCTAGCCATTTCTTATAGGGACCTATTCTTTCTTTCTACTACACCATTTTGTTGAGGAGTCCTAGCACAAGAAAAGTTATGATCTATTCCATTTTCTTTACAAAAGAGCTTGAAATATTCATTTTCAAATTCTCCTCCGCAATCACTTCTTATTTTTGAAAAGCAAAATCCTTTTCCTTTTTGAATTCTTTTACTAAATATTTCAAATGACTTAAAAGTTTCATTTTTGGATGCAAGGAAGATTACCCATGTGAATCTAGAATAATCATCTACTATTACCAAAACATATTGTTTTCCTCCTAAACTTAATGTTCTCATAGGACCAGATAAGTCTAAGTGAAGTAATGTCAAGGGTCTTGATGTTGACACTTCATTAGTAGGCTTGAATGAAACATTGATTTCTTTACCTTTCATGCATATGCCACAAATATGATCTCTTTCAAACTTAAGCTTGGGCAACCCATTAACAAGATCTTCCTTGACTAACTTGTTGATTAAGTTCATACAAGCATGCCCTAACCTATTATGCCACAACCAAGTGTTTTGAGAAGAATTTGCAACTAAGCAGTTTTCCATCTTAGATGATTCTAAAAATGTGAGATAGATGTTTCCTACTCTATTTCCTTTTAATTTCATTTCTTTTGTCTTAGAGCATATAACTTTACAAGAACTAGCATCAAAGCAAACTTCATAATTTAAGTCACACAACTGGCTAATACTAATCAAATTATGTTTAAGTCCATCAATAAGAAATATATTTTCTAATGTGAGATTTTCAAAAAAGATGGAACCCATACCGATTATCTTACCTTGAGAATTGTCACCATAGAAGACCTTTCTTTGAAGATATCATTATTGAGAAGCTCTTGATCTCCTGTCATGTACTTTGAGTACCCACTATCAAGGAACCACTTGCTCCTTGAATTACTTGATATCAGGGCAACCTACGAAATGAATTATTCACGTTGTACCCTTTGGTACCCACATCATTTTGGGTCCATTTTTGTTAGCTGACACTACTCCCTTAGGAACCCACACTTGTTTGAATTTATGTGGATTGTTTCTCACAAAACATTTATTAATTGAATGTCCATTCCTTCCATAATATGAAATTTCTTTCTTCGAAACTTTTTGTTTGTAGAATGGTTTTCTTTGAATAAGCTTTTGATTTAAAATTCTTATGAAAACTGTTTTACCAGAACTTGCACTGCATGGATCAAAACCAACTCCTTGCTTATCTCCAAAATTTCTTTGAGCTCCAAGTATCATCTCTAACGTTTTCTTCCCTTCAACTAATTTTTGTAGGGATTCCTTTAACTCTTTGTTCTCTTTTAGGAGACTTTCTTTTTCATTAGCCATACTGCTTCTCTCATTCTCTAGGCATTCTTTTTTAGATTTCAAGATTTTAACTTCACCTTCCAACCAACAAATCTTCTTCTTTAAATCAACGTTTTTCAAATTCATTTGCTCACATTCTTCTAATAATTCATTAAATGCATCATGTAACTCTTCAAATGTAAGTTCAAAAATTGAATTTGAAAGTTTGGAAGTTACCTCATCATCAAGCTTTGTCATAAAGCACACGTTTTCCACTTCTTCATCTTGAGAATCCTCACTTGAGGACAACTCCTCTTCACTCCAAGCAGCTAATGCCTTTTTCTTTACTTTCTTTTCCTTGCGGTCCTTTCTTTTCAATTGAGGGCAATCACTTCTAATGTGACCTAGCTTCTTACATTCAAAACATCTAAGATCATTATATGGGTTAGTTTCCTTTTGATCTTTCTCTTTCCGAAAGTTTCTCCTTTGATTAAATCTACCATTTTTCATAAATTTCCTAAATCTTCTAGCTAACAGGGTAAAATCATCCTCTTCACTTTGAGAGTCTTTATCTTCATCCTCAATTTTAAATGCTACAATTTTGTTTTTCTTGGAGTCATCAACTTCATTTCTTTTCATCATAATTTCATGTGTCATTAATGAACATAGCAAGTTGTCAAATGGAAGTGTATCTAAATCTTTGGCCTCTATTATGGCAGTGACCTTGGATTCCCACTATCTAGGTAAACTTTTTTAAATTTTTCTAACTCTTTCTCCATTTGTATATGTCTTACCTAAAGCTTCTAAGGTAATAACAATATCATTGAATCTAGTATACATATCTTTTATAGACTCATCTTCCTTCATTGAAAATAACTCATAATCATGGACAAGAAGGTTTATTTTTGTTTCCTTTACCTGATTGGTTTCTTCATGTGTTACCTTTAATTTGTCCCAAATCTCCTTAGCTGTCTTGCACGTTGACACTCGATTGAATTCCTCTGAGTTCAGTGCACAGATTAGTGTATTCATAGCTTTTGCATTTATCCCATGTTTCTTCTTTCTTCTACTGTCCAGGTCTCAATTTTCTCCATGTCAGCTAGCTTGATATCCTTATAAATTGTCTGCATTAAGCTTGAGTCCTGCATCAAATAAATCTACATTCTTTTTTTCCAATAGTTATAATTAATTTCATCAAAGAATGGGAAATGAGTGGTGCTTAGACCCTCGAATTGGGATAAGGAAGCAAAACGTGCCATCTAACAAGATCTTTTTCCCTAGGTTGTTAAACTGATAAAAACAAAGGAACTAGGCTCTAATACCAATTGATAGAATTGAAATGCTATGGCACACACCAAGAGAAGGGTGAATTGGTATAATAAAAATAATTCTTTTTTGAAACAGAGATATCGTCTATGAAGACCACAGATTTGTTAAACCTCAAGACCTTAAAATGACACGATGAGGTATCAATTGTGTAAAGACAATCTCGTCTTGTGAATAATGTATATTAAATCTTTGTCGATGAGAGGTTAAATGTATAACTTAAGTAGGAAATAAAAAAATGCTGATAAGAACAATCAA